>CM056738.1:85750478-86950478 GCA_029844215.1 Przewalskia tangutica | reverse complement strand
CTCTTGAAAGTTCTTCTTTAAATCTGAATATCGATACTTGTGAAGCTCTCCTCTATTTATAATGTTGAGCTTCCCTTGAAATCCTCTGGTTGCGGAGGTTGAGCAAAAGATGGCAGCAGCTTAGACTGACTCCTGAAAATCCTCAACGATCTGGACTTGGTCTTCGCTGCTTTCTCTCCACGTTTTGACTTGGTCTTTCACCACGTTTTAAACACAGCAATCTGGTAAGCTTTCCTAGGTCATTTTTACTCGCAGTAACTTCAACTGCTTAGGCCGGAAGAATAGGCAAAACAATTACATAGATATTGGCAGAAATGTTGTCGCAACATCGCAGACAACATCCTGAAGATGTTGTCTTGTGCTTTCGCAGATGTTGTCACAACATCCTATCCAACATCTAACACTAACATAGAGCTAAGGCAGTACTCTACAGATGGTATAACTGCAAGCTGAAGTATCAAGAAAGGAAGCTGAAGTATCAAGAAAAAAGCTGAAGTATCAAGAAAGGACGAGCAAGTGGTGTTTGCACCAGTCACATTTTCATTCCCGTATCTTCCGGAAAAAGGTATTCAATTCCATGATTTGACAAGATGGGAAGAACCCCAATAAATGGACTGAAAAGTATATGGACCACCAAAAGTAAGGAATAGCAGAGCAGAAAGATTCTTTCTCCCGATTTATAAATAGACTAGTACTGAATTTTCATACACAGTAGGCATGTTTTGACACACTTCTGTAGTATGCTTCTTCTTGTATGGATAAATTGGGTAAAAGAGTGCAGAGTTATGACCAATTAAAGTTGCATCAATTTATAATTATTTTATTCTCTTTCTATATTTTATGTCAATGTTTCACATTAAAAGATAAAGTCTACATCACATATATTCTTAAAACATGTAAATATTAATAAAGGAAAAATGATATAAATTATATTAAAAAGATTTAAGTGGCGGGTTGAGTGGGTAAAAAAATCTGACCCTGGCCCAACCCTATATATCATCGGGTCCCGCTTTTTCGGGTCGGGTGGCTCACTGGTCAGATATTAGCTGGCCCTGACCCTTATTTTTCGGGTTGGGTCGGGTCCCCGACCCGATGGACAGGTCTACATAAAATTATTAGTGTTAGACTAGGTTTCCAATCTGGGTCCGGACTAGGTTCGCCCGTTAATATTTACTTTCCTTATTAGTTTATCCCAAAAAATTGACACATTTCTATATTCAGAAACAATTTAACTTTATGAGCTGATTTACAACCACATAAATATATAAGACTTGTTTTGAACCACACATTGACCCGGGAGGTTAAAAATGACCTTTTTTTGTAATCTCTGTTGGTTAACATAATGCGATTCCCAGTTTGGTATGGTTTTTTAAAAAAACACTTAGATATCATTTGACTGAAGCCGAGCCAAGTGAGACGATCGGACGCTAGACTTTTTCATAACCTTTTAAGTTACTACAAAAATTAGCCCCTGATTGCATCCAATCCTAGTTGGAAGGTTGTGAGATGGTCGAAATGATTATTGACCGCTTCGCCAGTAAATTCCTATAATGCCAACAAACCCAATGTCCCCAGGGTGCATCTACATTATTTATACCCGATAATTTTTTCTATTTCCTCTAATGTGGGATAACATCGCTTCATTTCTCATTCACACCACCACAAAATCTGAAATATTCGTCGAAATGTTTGAATCTAGTCAGAAAGAATTGTTGCCAAATATATGTTCAAAGCCAAACATCCATGCCCGAAGTCAGGACAATATATGAGTAACATAAGATCAATAAAGAGTAAGGAACAATAACCATTTATTCTCACTTGCATAGAATATAATTGTCGCTCAAAATTTTACAAAAGACAAGTCAATTCTTCATCCTCTCCTTAAACTATGGCATGACTTTGCCAGTCAACAGTTACAACAAAAATAAATGTTAAAGGCAACACTCACAAACACATAAAGGAAAAAACAATATTGATCAAGACAAGAAATGAAAGTGCAAAAGCTTGAGACTTGAAGGTCAATTCTGCAAATAGAAACCAAGACACTCAGCATTGTGGGAGATCAGATGGAGGAGGAATCAGTTTTTGATTGGGAAGCTTTCCATCTAAGACAAGCCATGCCATCTTCAATCCCCAACTTGTATGCACTTCCAAGTGACAATGCATGAACCAGACACCTATAATTCAAACAGAATTAGTTACATTAATCTTTTTAATTTTTACTAATATAAAAATTCTTGAATTCTTAAAAACACCCATACTCCCTCCGTTTTATTTTGTGCAACACTGTATTGGGTAAAAAAAAAAAAAAAAATTGAAACTTGTGTTCTTTAATGTGTCATGACCGTTGTGTATGTGGCTACAAAAATCATATCATTCAGGTTAAACGAAATATGTAAAGTTAAATTGTTTTCAGACAAAGAAAGATATCATTTTTGTTAAACAAGCTAAAAGAAGTAATAGTGTCACATAAAATGAAACATAAATAGTGATTTGCCCTACTAACCTGGATTATCTGCTAAAAATCGAATGGCGACCCAACCACCAGATGGCACACCAATAGTGTTCCTCTCAACAGGATCAATGAGATTGAAGTTCGCAGGATCCTTATTAGAATCAAAGTTACCAAAACCTTGGCCAACAACAAAGAAATTGAAGCCATGAAGGTGAAGGGGATGACTTTCAGCACCAAGAATGCTTGTATCTTGCATGATTAGCTCAACACTTGTATTAAAAGGAAGTACCAAAACTTTAGTATCATTGTTAACCATTGTGTTATTCGGAGGATTCCCAGTATAATTAAACCAATTCAAAGGATTGACAGGGAAATAAGGGATATAAACACCCTTTGATTGTCCAAAGAAATGAGATTGGAGCAGAGCAGTTGTAGGCTGTACAAATGACACATTGTTTATCGACGCTGCAAATTTAGTCCCGTTAGGACCTTGGCAAGTTTGATTTTTGTCACAAGGGTTTGTGCCAAGGCCTACTGTGAAAAAGAAACGCTTGTCAACATTTTGTGGAACTTTTGCAGGAAATTGAGAGCTAGCCAAACTTCGAAGTCTCTTACTAAAATTAGTAGCAAAAGAAGTGTCATTTAAAGGAGGCAAAATAGGCTTGAACAGGGGAAGTTTCTTCATTGATTTGGTCGAATGAAGTGTTGGCGATTCGTATTCAAGAATTCCAGCAACAGTGGAGTTGTCAAAAGTTCCTTGGCCGGTGACATAAGGTCTAGCAGTCATGAGAAAAGTAGCACCAGGGTATTCAGATTTGGTTTTCAAAAGAACATTTGTGGTCTGTCCCGGTGTTATAAGTACTGTTTCAGTCTCAAATGGTTTGACATATAATGCATCAGCTTCAACTACTCTGAGCGTATGATTTGCAACGCTGAAGAAAAGTTCATCATTGAGTGCAGCATTGATCATACGAAGAAGGTATGTTTTCCCTGGCTTAACCTTTAGCTTGAATGTATCTGCCACAAACCATAAGTTAGTGTTATGAAATATACCTATTACAATCTCGTATAGAATATATTGATAGTGTAAAAATCTTGTATATTTATAGATTAATAATTGACTAAAGAAAAAATTGGATATACTAAAAGTACCTTTTGCAGAGCAATTGTACAAGAGCCCTGGAAGGCCATTGATTGTGTAGGCATCAGAGACATTTGGGCCTCCACCTGTTTGTAGAGCTTGGCTAATGATAGTCTCAGGATCAGCATTGAACCATTCTCCTACAACATCAAGAAATGAATACTACATTAGGGATATTAATTCAGATGGAGTAATTAATTGGATCATAAGAACTAATTTGATTTTGTGTATAGACGTTTAATTGAGTAGTACCAAAGATGATAGGGACTTCCTTGTATGGTTTGACAAAAGGGTAAGAGACATTCTTCTTAGGAAGGATAATTAGAGGACCATAAAGAGTAGATCTTAGCCATGAAATATGTGCATGCCACCACAAAGTTCCTCTTTGACCAATAATTGTGTAGTTGTATACATAAGTTTGGCCAGTTTGAATGGGACATTGTGTTATATATGCAGGTCCATCTGCCCATCCATTACGTAGTTGTCTAACTCCATGCCTGTTAAGAGGGAAAAAAATTACTCATGAAACACCTAAGCAATTAGTAGAATATAAGAATAAGAGCTAGCTCTTCAAATTTTATTTTCTTTAATGTTTTTGTTAAGAGTCCCACATCGGATATGGAATGACAACATGAACTCCTTATATGGACTTGGACAATACTCACCCTACAAACTAACTTTTGGGGTTGATTTAGGCCCAAGATCCATTGTTTCTTTTGAAATATCTATAATGTAGAAAGAGTTTGACTTTGATATACTTACAGTACAAAAGATTTTTTTTCTAACTGGTAACTTAAAAGATAACTACATATGGTTCAAAGATATTGTACCAATGAATGGTAATGTTGTTAGGAACATGGTTGATGACTTTTATAAGGAGACGATCACCCTCCCTTGTCACAATACGAGGCCCCGGGAATTTTCCATTGACAGTTACTATGCTCTTTGTATGGCACAATCTTGTCACATTTTGCATGGTAATCTACATGAATAGAGAAAAAGAATATTAGCAACAGTAAGAAAAATATGCACATTTGCTAGTATAAGATAAGTAGAATGGACTCTTGATATCATACATTGAACTCATAGTGTCTGGTGATGGCTTGTGCAGGCTGAGGGATGAGACATAATGCTAGAAAAACAATAATAAAGAATATTGTCATGGGAACTAAAGATGGAAAAATAGAAGCAGCCATAAATTTTGATGCCTCTCCTCTTTAGAATATATTGTAGTATAGTTGGATGAAAGCTAGCTCAAAGAGTGATGTATATATAGGGGAAATATTGATGGGGTGCTTGGTTAATTAGGTGATGATGAATATAGTATAGTTTAAAGGAAGAGAAATCAGGAAGAAGTTCAAAAAAAAATTCACATATTATTTCTAAAAATTGACCAGCTACTGCAATTGGAAAACAACTTTAGAGTGTTGTCAAAGACAATCTAGCTCTATATATTTTAATTTTATATTTTTCTGAGGTTCTAAAACTTTCCTTCGTTGTGATATATTAGGGCATCCAAAAACTTGCATGATATTTACTATTTTTACATCTGTTATAACTTATATACACGGTTAGTGTAAAGATATTTTTGCATTATCTGGTCACTCGATCAAGTAGTATCTATATCTAAAGCATCCTTAAATTGTGGATTTGTAATGTTAAAAATAACTCAGGTTACTTGCTACAACAAATAAAGATAGTCTGATAGTGTAAACATTTCTTATATATTGACCGTTCCTATAACTTAAAACTCATATTTTCATATATGCAATGTAGCCACTGCATGTGCATGGTTTTCTTTCTTTTGTACTGTTTTAGTTTCCTCTTTGTGAAAGTATAAGTCTGCGCTTTGTGATAAACGGTTAAAATTTTGCATTATTTCTCTTGTCTAATGTCAAAAAATTGGCTCATTAAACACAATGTTCCTTCAGGGAGATCCGAGACTTAAGAAAGAACATCAGATGGAATTAACAACAACATACCCAATGTAATTCCACATCATGGGGTTTGAAAAGGGTAGAGTATACACAAATCTTACCTCCATCTTGGTAGGTAGAGCGACTGTTTCCGGGAGACCCTCGGCTCAAGACAAATCATAATCACAAGCAGGACAATTAAAACAAAGCAAGAGTAAAGAGTGAAGCAAGAGAAACGGTTAGAAAGGAATTAGCGCAGTATAAAATGCATTCGAACAAAGGGGAGCAGTAGCTAACACAACTAAATAAGCTAAATAAAATACACAAAATACACTAAAGAACACATAGCAGCAGAAATCAGACTACAATGGGTTATAAAGCAATAATGTGCCTATAAGTGTGATCAGTAATAACACTACAACTATTAATTTGTAAGCATAAGTAGGACTACGCTTGAGTACCTACTACTCTTCAACCCTAATTTGTGTCCTCCACAACCCTTTATCTAAGGTCATAAGGTCATGTCCTCAGTAAGTTTCACATGCACTATATCTCGTCTAATCACCTCTCCCCAATACTTCTTCAGCCCACCTCTACCCCTCCTGAACTCGTCCATAACCAACATCTCACACCTCCGCACTGGAGCATCTGTGTCTCTCCAATAGGTGCACGGGGAAAGCACCGATGTTACAGCTTTACGGGGGATGAAAGATGATCTTGAAAAAAATGGCGACAAAAGTGAAGATTTTGTAGAGGCTGTGAAAGCACTTGTAGAAAAGTTTATGGATTGAATGAGCAGTTTATGCTTTAGTAGCTACCATTTTACTCTCCTTTGCACATGCCCGAACCATCTCAACCTCGATTCCTGTATCTTATCATCCACCTAGGCCACTCTCATTTTCTCTCGAATATCATCATTCTAATCTTATCTCTCCTTGTATGCCCACACATCCATCTCAACATCCTCATCTCCGCAATTTTCATCTTTTGTATGTGCGAAGTCTTGATTGGCTAACATTCCGTTCCATACAACATAGTCGGTCTAACCACCACCCTATAGAACTTGTCTTTAAGTCTTGGTGACACTTTTTTGTCGCACAAGACTCCATATGCGAGCCTCCATTTCATCAGATGGAATTAAATAGAAGATAAATACGAAATACAATATACACATAAATGTTTCAAAACGAGTAAATTGCCACAATAGTACTCTCTAAAAAAATAATTTTCAGAATACTACTCTTTCAATATTAATTCCTATTTTACTATCATCTTGCCACATAAATTGCCAGGTGGATAATAACATATTAGTTAGTATTTAATCAATATTCCATATGACATATATATTGTAGGAATGTAAATTTATAAGTTTATATTGTACATTTATTTTATTAGAAAAGTTAAAATATTTTTTTTTCTGCTTGCCCAACCCTGGCCCTGTTTTTTTTTAATTTCAGGGCCAGACCCTTCGTGGACCCTATGGGTCACGGGTACGTCCTGACCCGCTCGAAACGGGGGAATTTGGATGGGTCGGGTCGCACGACCCGACAATGTTTTTTGTTATTTCTAAAATTGAATTTCCAACATTAAAATTGACATTCACGCCTACATTACTACGAAATTTGGACGTTGAAATCTATTGTATATCGGGAGATCCCTACTAAAGAAAAGAGAATTAGAAACCGATTTGGGAGAAACGTCAAATCGATTGGGAAGACGGACGTTTTTCCAGAAATTGGAGACGCCGGCGGTTTGACCGGCCTCGTCTCGAAAAAATACGCGAAATAAAAAAATTGGGTAAAACTGACATCTCTTATAATTCTTTAAAAATTATTGATTTCTTTGCTATCTTCACTCGTAAATGTGAGATTATTAAATCGGGTAAATTCATGCCTCCGATATGATTCCAATAATTCACTAGTTTTAGCTATCCAATGTTAATATTGCATGGCCGGTGTTTTTAATACTTCATTAATAAATTTCTTACTCGTAATATCCTTCTCTAATACTCTCCATTCCATTTTGACGGGATATAAAATTAAAAAATATGAAAATTTATTAAACATTGTAATTTTAAATTAAATATATATATAATTAAAAACCTTTAATGAATCTCCTTTATTAGAATGATATGACACATTTAAGACCTACATGTTCAAAAGATATTTTTTATTTATTATATATTGATTAAATGTTAACTAATATATTATTATCCACTTGACAATCCATGTGGCAAGATAATAGTAAAATGAGAATTAATATTGAAAGAGTAGTATTTCGGAAATTGCTTTTTTAGAGAGTACTATTCTGACAATTTCATCGTTTTAAAACCAATATTTAATTAAGAAATTACATTGTAAAAAGACATTAGTGTGGTAAGATAAATCAAGAAGGAAAGAAGTGAAGAAGCTAAAATTGGTGAGAAAGGGTTTTCATCCTTTTGGTATATCACAATTCTAAGTAGTTAACTGGACACAACAATAGTACTTGGAAAGATTGGGTGTAGGACCATTTTGTATGTTAAGCTGTTTTATGGCAAGCAATGACAGGCCGGCTTTTGCTTCATTTTACATCCCTTCGTGCCAATCCAAATATGACTAGTCATTATTCAAACTACACCAACATTCTATCCACACCATCCTACCCACCCCCTAAACTAGGGGATCTACACTTAATATATAGAATTAAGTAGCTTTCATCCAAATTATGTATTTATTATTAAAATTCACTTAATGTATTGTGAAATTTTCATAAATGACTATATTATAAGTTTTTTTGGGTATATCTGCACTTTTGCTAATTACTATAGTAACATGTATTCAGATTCGGCTGTATTTCGCTCTATTAAAATCAGGTGTATTCATTTATAGCTATTTTTATGTTGTTTTCAATTTTTTGTATTTAAAAATCGGTTATATTCAAACACATAAATGCAAAAAAATATTTGTATTCAACTTATTGTATTTAAATTCGTTTGTAGTCAAATAACATAAATACAAAACAAATACATGGATATTCAGTTGTGGGGAATCGAACCGCACATGGATATTAAGTTGTATTCAAAATTTATTGTATTCATTTGTATTTGTATTCAATTTATTATATTTAAAAATCGATTGTATTCAAACAACATAAATACAAAAAAAAATTGTATTTTATTGTATTTAAATTCGATTGTATTCAAACAACAGAAATACAAAAAAAATACATGGATATTCAGTTGTATCAAAATTTATTATATTCATTTGTATACAAAAAATCTCCTTCGAAATACAGGCGAAAAATATATAAATAAACTATTTTACACTAAAAAAATAATGAATACAATCAAATACAAATACACTCGGATCTGAAATACAAGAAATAAAATACACTCTAATAAGTTGGTTCGCCGGAGTCCAATGTGATTTTCCGGCGCCGACTAGATTTGAGCCACTATTTAAATCTGAGAAAATGCACTCCAGCGTCGCCCAGATCTGAGAAAATACACTCCGGCAACAATGATACAGGTGTTGGTTAGATCTGAACAGACAATACAATGAGAAATACACTCTGTTGTTGTCAACGACTAGATCTGAACAGAAAATACTATTTCTTTCCCACCGCCGTCAACGTCGAAGTCCACCGCCGCCATCGACGATAATGACGCTGGAGCTAGGAGGAGGTAGATAGAGACGGAGAGAAAGTGGAGCCCCGGTTGCTCATCGGAGGAGAGATCTGACAGTCGTGTGAAGGAGATGGAGAGGAGAGAGGTGTTGTAGTCGTGGTTCGTCGCCAGAGCTCCGGCAGTGGGGCGGCGGTGGAGAGAGGGACGGAGAGGTGAGGGAGAAGAGAGGAATGAGGGATAAACACAAATCATAAACCTAATGTATTTTGGTTTAGTTATGGATGGTAATTAACATATAACTTTTAGCTATGAGATGTAATTAACACAATGCAAAATTTTCTAATATATTTATTGAAATTTACATAGCGGAAGCTTAATGCACCGATCACCCTTTTATCCAAAACCTAGTAAACAAAAGGATTGTGTTCCAAAATTTATAAATTTTAAACTTTGAATTCGGCTCGTTCTGACCAAATTCTAAAAAGAGAGAAGGAAAGTAGGTAAATTACATAAATTTCCACTATTTACATTCAGGCTAACTAGAAACAGAAACAAAAAAAAAATGGAAGAAGCTTCACTAGAGTGCTATCGAGATAAATACCCAATAAAAAAAAGTTGTTCAAGGAAACTACATTGTCTGGTTTCTTCATGCACACATCATGGGTACAAGATTTTTTATTTGGCAATATAAATAGTGACGTATCGACCTAGTGTGACAATTCCATTTGTGAGAGTTTGAATCTTAGGATATTGGTGATTGTAAGGCTTTACTCCATACTTCTCAATAACAACCGCTAAGAGAAGATCCCTCAATAACAATTTGCTTCTCTAATTACCTGCTAAATCATGAGGTAACAATGTGATTAACTACTCTTCCAATGATTAGTTACAATATAAAGGGCTTGAAAAACAACATAAGAGTTAAGAAGCAAATCAAGATTTAATGCCCCGCTAATTACAACTATTTCATCATCAGTCGAAGGATCCTACAAAATTGGTACTCTGGTTTTTCTGTTTCACTTTGACACTTAATGTATGCTTTTTGACCAATGCTACACTGTTCATAGTGTACAAGAAACCGACTCTTGGGCCTACGATTTAATCAGAAGAGAGATTTCAAGAAATCTATTCACTCTATCTACAAACCACGCCTTCCGTCTTCAAACTAGGCCATACTTGTGAGTGCAGAATATGTGCCAATAACAGCAGAAACCAGTCCCACCACTATAATGAAACTGCAAGCTGCAAGCTAAATAATACAAAAGGAACCAAAAAAAAAGGTAAAAACAATTACTTCTAGCATAGGTGAAACGAATTATTTTCTCTAGAAAAAAGAAGCAAATATACCTGAAATCGCGTGATTCGATCCTTGCTTAACTTGATGTAGCATGCACAAGGAAGTATTAGAGACTGAGACAAAAAAATAAACAAATCATGTTATGTTACTTTTGCCAATTAGCTTCATATATCGAAAAATGCAACAATTTTGTTAACTTACCACAAGCATTACTAGTGAAGATCCAATTAATGACATTACAGAACCTGCATTGAAGTTTCGAAAAGAAATATCTTAGTGCTAAACCTGATTACTAATATATTAATCATTCTAAAAATGCAATATTAGAAGAAAATACTTACCAAAATATGGAACTGACAATGAAATGGCCAGTGTTGAAAACACCAAAAGTGTTCTGATGAGTATGGATACACCATACGTTCTAAGCTGAGGTGAAGGTAAGAATTCTTCTATGCAAAAAGCTACTGGAGTAATTGTTATCGCGTATTTTGTTAAAGGGGTTACGACCTGCAAGAAAACATAATTTTTATTCAGATTTTCAATGATCATCCAACATTACCGTTGGAAAAAATCAGTCTTTATGAGAAAAGTATAGACAAAAGCTAATATTATTCTTACCACTGTCCAAGCTGCAACTTTTGAAGTAACAAGTTTTGCTGGCAAATTCAAAGTGAACTGTGGATTTGTGTTTTCACCAAACATTAAAAAGCCACAAACTGCTACTCCGAGGTACGAAAAGAAGGCAATTGAGAAGCTGCATCAATATGAGCCAACACTAGTTAACTATTTAAACCTTCAATTTGCAGATGTATATTTTTTAAACAATAATGTATTCTATATTTCAGTGCATAATTCATGTAATTACCTTATAAAAAGAACAGAAGGAAATCTTGAAGGTTCTTTCATCGATGAGTAGATATTAGGGAAAACTGAATGGCTGCCATAGCAGAAACCATAAAGACCAATTGTGACGGGCAATTTTGCAATGTTTAAAGCTGTTCCACTTGGATGAAATCCGACTTCATTGATTACACCAACCCATAACAAGCATATCACTACGAGAATCAGTGCAATCACTCCACCGGCTGAGTTACAAGCATCAGAATTCAATAGTTAGAACAAGACGAACAAATTTGAAGTAGTTCAAGAAATTTTGAGGTAAATTTAATGATCAATACCTGAAATGATAGACAGCAAACTGAGATTTCTAAGCCAAACTGTTGGAAGTATGACGAGCGTAGAAATGATCGCACACATTTGATAAGAATCCAGATGAATTCCAGAAAATTCCATGTGACTATTTGGAAATAGGGCACCAAGATTGTCACTCATCATAATCAAATATTCTATGCAAGATGACTGCAAAGAAGAGAAGATCGTTCCAAGTTATAGACAACAAACACCAGTACAATGAAGTTGAACGCGAGAATTAGACACTTACATATAGTTCTGCATACAAGGCTATCTGCATTGATTGAAAAATCCAATGTTAGTAACTAAATGAAAATCTTGCTCTGCAAATTGAAAATACATAAATTCATATGCCGTCAATAATTTATCATACTCACAGCTATAAATATTCGACCGAACAATCCAAAGGCAGCTTGTCCGATATCCGGATAGGTTTCAATACCAGGAGAACTTTCTAAACATTTTTTCAACAAAATTCCAGTATAGAAAGTAATGAGTCCAAAAAGAAGCAGCAAGAAAAGGCTACACCACCCCCCTTCTTTGAGTGCATATGGAGTTGAAAGGATCCCTATGCCACACAGAGCATTTATCGCTGCATCGTAAAATCAATCCACATTAAAACAAACAAATTTGGCATGAAAAGAAAAAAGCAGGATATTAGTCGGGTACCAATCTACTGATATCTTAACAAAATAACTGAATTTTCAAGAGTCATAGATGAAATTTTAGAAATTAGTACCTATAGAGCAGTACATGACAAATATAGCTCCAGGATATACAAATGCTTGAATTACAGTAACCTATTGGCTACAGATTGTCTGCTAAATGCTTTAATAGATGTCTAAACCATTTATTGTACGTGATCAAAGACGTTCTAGCATGAGTTTCAAATACTACACATGGTAAAGAGAGTGCAACAAAAATGGACAATCTTTAGACTCAAATGTAAGATGACAAAATCAATGTGCGAAAGATAGGACACACTGATAGTAAAACAATAAGACATTAAGGGAAAAAAAAACAAGATAACATAGATGTCTAAGGTGCAACTCAAGATGGATAGTATTTAAACATAAATGTTACCATGACAAAGTTCCGGAACAAAAATAGGCCATTTTAATAGTAAAACAATAAGCCACCAGTATATAAACGATGAGAAAATATTTGTGTCTTACCATTAAGAACTGATTGAGTATATGAACATTGCTGTGATGGTGGCAATTCGGGTGCTGAAAATATAGCTGAAGAAACGATCGATAACTTTGAAGGTTTCAAAGGTGGAACATCTTCCTTGTCTAAGCTTTGAGAAGAAATGAGAGGTTTACAAAGGGAATGTTGAGGTGTTGGATTCTGAGACCTCAAATATGCTGAACTCAACAAGGAGCTCCCCTTTAAAAAGCTTAGTGAAGGAGGTGTCACACCTGTGAACATGTCCATTGACTTCCTACATATACAATAAAAGATTCAGTCTTGAACATTTAGATTTAAAAAGTATACAAAATTCAAGTAAATTCACAACAAGTATATATGTCAGAAAGATTTTAACCTCATATATAGGTTCACTCAGTGACGGAGCCAGGATTTTCACTAAGGGTAGTAAGAATATAAAGAAGTCAGCATATGAAGAAGTCAAGAGTGTTACCGCAAAGGGGTGTCAATTGATTCCCTTTGGACTTGGACAAGAGTAGCTCTGCCCATAGATTCACTTGTCTAGCCATTTCATCAAAACATATATGCATAGTGAAAATTGGCAAACATAAAACTAAACAAATACATATAGGCATGCCTATGAAAGGCAATGTGAAACAGAGAAAAGATTAACATAGTACTTATTGTGTTAAGAATGAGTTTCTCCAAATGAATTGCGCAAACATACTCTCTCAAAAAAAATTGCAATTAGAACTCCAAAGCACATGATGGATTTATCATCCATTCACAAGTTTTTTTCTTATGTATATTGATTTGTCGGACCAGTTAGTATGTCCGTTAGAACTTCCAAAATATATTTTGTTTTACTAATCAGTACAAAGGCTAGGATATACGAGTTTGTTCATAAATAACAAATTGGCTAATTTATGTTTCTCCTAAGAAATAATGATGAAGAAATTTATATTTTAGAAAAATCAAATAAAACGCATGGAGTTGAAAAACTGAATTTTCTGATACTCCCCAGCAATTCCTACCTTAATCATCTGCTATTACTAGGTTCAATATTTGCATTATTACTAACCAAAAATAATATTTTACCTTTGCACCACACAGCCATTTTTCTCATCATAGCTAATTAAAACTGAAAACCATAGATGAATAGCCAAAGTACACTATCTAATTTCAAGATACTATGTGCTCCAATACACTACGAGTAATATTAATGTAGTAGTCAGAGCGGAAAATCTATATACAACACAATACAATCTATATACATGTCACTATTCGTTTATTATAAAAAAAAATTAAAAAACATTAGTCTTTGAACCAACTTGCTCGCATCTCAACTATCCCTCATGTTCATGTAAAACTTCCCACCAAGATATTCTGTACGCCAAGCCCGGAAAAATCTACATACAATAACAACACAAAATTTAAAGACTCACATAACAGCCTAGTTAGACATGTCACTATTCGTCTAATATTATTTTTTAATAGCATTAGCGTTTGAACCAACTTGCTCGCATCTCGACTATCCCTCGTGTTCATGTAAAACCTCCCACCAAGAATCGAATAACTATACCCTCCACCCCTTTTTCATTACTAATGGAATATTCTTCACTATTTTACTAAAAATGGAACGAAAAGATCTTGTATGCTTAGCCAAACATGGTGTTGTTTTTCGGTAATTTGAACCCACTTTATTGACCATTAGCCCACATGATATTACTATTCATCTATTTTACGTGCATAAAAAAATTAACAGAATTTACTAAACGAAAATAATAATACAAAAATACCTATAACTTTGAGGCCAAGTAGGAGAATCATGATTTCCAATTTGGCTATGAAATGGTGCCTGGCCCTGTGGAGAGTTATTGGTGAGATCAGATCCACTATCATCGTCTCCATCAATCGTATCATGTGCCTCATTCTCTTCATCGTCCGTTTCGATTTGCAACACCCTGTCTGCTCCAAATTCTTCATCTAGCCTCATCCCCATATCTCTCCCTCTCTAATATATTCTTGTTATTCTATCTATATATATTCAATCACTAATGACAGTTC
Source organism: Przewalskia tangutica (assembly GCA_029844215.1). Classification (NCBI taxonomy): domain Eukaryota; kingdom Viridiplantae; phylum Streptophyta; class Magnoliopsida; order Solanales; family Solanaceae; genus Przewalskia; species Przewalskia tangutica. The sequence continues at coordinate 86,935,655 of CM056738.1, read as the reverse complement.
AATAGAATGTGTTACAAAGAATGGAAAAGAGAAAAGTGAGACAATTAAGGAGAAGTAGATTGAGATATGAGAGTTGTGTTTGGTTTATGTTTCTTTAAGAATGAAACAAAAAAGTTTGAGATTTGATTAACGACAACATGAGCTGTTTATTCCTTTTTATTAAAGGTTATAGTCTTTGTACTAGGTTACGGCACAGGTAACTTATTAATGACAAACCTATTTTGGGAAAAAAGTTAGTAATTAGGATATGATTATAAAAAGAGAATTCCCTAATCAAGATTGATAAGGTATTCCTTTAAAAGGGAAAAATATAAACTTTTTGTGTCGTTTAATTAATTAATTAATTATTTTTTTCGTCTCAATTTCTACTTTTTTTTTACATCAGAGGTTATTGCAACGGTATGCAACAATTTTATTATTGCTAAAAATACTTTTAATAATAACATTCAATATATGACAACAAAAAATATTGTTTGTCAAATATCTTTTTTCTCGTAGTGCCATGATGATATTTTGGTTTCTCGTTTTAGTTAATTCTAGTCAAAATCTTGTTCTTTTCTGTTCTAGTCATTTATCATGAGAAGGAATTTTAACGTTAAAAACAAATTAAGTATGAATGGGGGGTAAAATAAGATTATAGTTAAAGGTATAGAAAAGTATCAATCACATTAAAAGATTATTTTGAATTGTTAACAGGTTTGAATTCGTCAAACTTCTAAAAGTTAATTAGAATATATAATACTCTCTTCATTTTAATTTGTTTATCTGATTTTGACTTGATACGGAATTTAAGTATGGTCTTAAACTAAAAATATATATAATGTACCAAAATAATTTTTAATATTATGATCTTAAACTTGTGATGTGAAAAATTGAAATTAAAGAATTGTCAAAAAAGAAAGAAACATTCTTTTTCAAATGAATTAAAAAAAAATAACACAAACAAATTAAAACGGACAGAATATCATGTTATTATTGGTATAATAGCTTAGTGTCAAACATTTAAAATGACTCACGTAACAAAAAAACGTCATATAATAATCTGAATTAATATAAATAAATTAACATATATTATAGAATTAAGTACCTTAATTGAGTTTTGTGTACTGTAGTCACTGATGTCAAGCACAGCTATGTAGGTGTTTACGTCGGGTTTGTACACGCTGCGGAATTTAAAAATTTATGTTTCAAACCCGACGACGGTCGAACTGTAGTATGATAAGTAATGAAAATACAAAGTACATAATTAATGTAAAACTTCGACAGAAGACTTACATTCGAAGCAACAATCAGCCAAGCAGTTGAATCTGTTACTTTGTGTAGTTCGAGGGTGCACACGTAAACGGCCCTCGATTTGTAAGTTCAGAGAACTGTGATGTAATTTGCTAAGTCAGGAATGCTAGAGATTCTGACAGAGCTTTAGAAGAGATTTACCTCTCTTAGGTTTAGTATATTTAGGAATGGGAGGTAAGCCCTCTATTTATGATTGCAAAATAGAGGCTTAGGATTTTCGTGGGCTGGGCCCAGCTGAAAATTAGACTGGCAAAATACGGACTGCCAGAATCCGTACATGCACCGCGGTGTTGCCCAGTGTTCTTGGCACTACGGTCCCAAAACAGGGCACCGCGGTCCTGTCCTATTTTTCAGTCTTTTCTCATTTTAATGTCCCGATCATCAATCGAACATATAGGTATAATCTCCTTCTAATTACATCCTTCAATCGACGGAACATTTGACTTAGTGTTACCCTTCATGCCTTTACATAACGTCACTAATTACATTAGGATCTTCACGAAACTCCTAGACTGCGCCGGAAGACGAACCCAATATATAAAGTTTAGCTACACAAAACATGTGAACTGAACCTATATGTGAGAAGATAAAATTCTTTCATTCTTGACACACTCAATCAAGCTTAGGATCTGTCAAGTGTCTATCCAAATGGCTTGATTATTATAACTCATCTATATTAGTTGACAACAGACTATGTCACGTATACGTCCAACGACGCCAATGACTTAGTCAACCTAATACCATATGAGTACCTGAGTGTTCACTCGAATATAAATTCAAGGAATGAATCATTTCTTGTATCACCTTTAATCTACTTCGTAATGCACCCAAAACAAGTCGCGTCTCAACCTATAAGGCATTTGAGCTTAGGACAGGATCAAAGTACATTACTCTGTAAACAAGATGATATTGACCTCAAGTCTAAGGATTTTTATCTCCCACACACCGATGACATTATAGACATATAACAAAATAGTACATCAGCAGGGCGTACCAATACCTCAACAAGTAGCCATGTGTCCATCACGAGTTGCCATAACTCGTAGCAAGTGAGACATACTACATCCCCTAAGGATATGATGTATACCACATGTCGACGTATCGCATATCATCGATATCCCAATTTCGATGATCATTAGTCGAGGTAATTTAAGAGTTACGTTATAACATTAATTCTCACATTATTAATAAACACGTAACCTCTAGAGATGCATTTATAGAAAATTATAAATAATCAACTAATAGTTCAACAAATGCAAATTGTCATAATATTAATCATCATTAATATAAATACGAATGTGTAAAAAGTACATTGTGTCCTAATACAGATTGTATCTAGGACATACATATACTTTCTGTTACACCCCGTAAATTCAGATCATGTTTATAAGAACGTACGAAAGGAATTAAGATTTAAATTTTAGAAAGATAGGTTGACAGAATGTTATGGACGGGTTTTAGTCAACTTTGGGGTGGTTTATGCCCAGTTACCTTAGGAGTTCCTAGGTGTTTCAAAAGCCTAGTATGTAGTTTGTTGAGTCTAGTTCCCAACGCAACAAACCGCTCGTCGATAGGTCATCGGAGTAGAAAGTTATGGGAGTTGCAAGTTCAGTGCGCAGACAAGAATGAGTGTATTTTCGCCAGTCAGGCCACACGCTGGATGCAGGGCATGGCGGATGCATCGGAGTTCTCTGAAATTGCAGCGCCGCGACGCCGTATGTACTGAAGTTCTCGGAGGTTTCAGCGCCGCGGCGCCGGCTGCAGGGCCGCGGCGCCGAGGCGGGATTTTTGCGAAATCTGGGGGAAAAATCAGAAGATATTTTTTTGTAAAGGCCATGGGAGGGTGACAAGTGTCCCTTCCATCTGATTGTGTGGAAGTCTTATTTATTGACCAAGTCTTGAAGACTTGGTCATTCTTCAAGAACCTCCTTCTCTCTAAAAAAATCTCTCTCCCTTCTCTCTAAAAATTCAAAAACAAACCAAGGCCTAGAGAAATTTCGGAAAGGCGGCAAGAAGGAAATATGTTGACAAGCTTGTAGGAGGTTTGTGGAGGTGATTGTGGGAAGAGGGCAAGTGAGATTTGTTGGACTGTTTTTGGGAGAACTCTAAGGTAACAATCCATTCTCCTTTTTAAGTAAATTGTGTTGCATGTGAGGAAGAAAGGACTTGTAGTTGTCAATATTGCTTTTAGGTATATTTCATGTAGGAATAACGATTTGGATTTGAAAGGATTGGATAAGGATGATATGTGGGCATGTTATAGCCAAGATACTACCTTAAACTTATTGGATTATTTAATTTGTATTGTGGGGCAGAATTTTACACGTCCAAGTTAGGCGTGTAATCCTCTTGTATTGCTGAATTATTGGGCCTTAAATGTGGCGTTTAGTAGTTGATATTGGACCTTGAAAAGGGTGGAAAAGTATGTAGAAACAAAGGAAGTGCTGCCCAATTTTTCGTAGGATAAGGAACTTTATACTTAGAATATTCGACGAAGAAGTCTGGACGTTAATAGACGTATTTGATTATTATAGGTTGATACTCTACGCGCGACATATTCGACTTGACAAGTGGACTTAGCCGAGGAGGTATGTGATTCTTCCTATCCTCTTGAGCATGATATTTGTAAATATATAGTACGGTAGACGTACGTGTATTAACTGAATTTGGTTTCACTTTGATGTCTTTTGACTTGAGTTCTAAATGTTAAGAATCTTGAAATATTTCAAAAAGAGTTATGAATCATTATTCGGAAGGAAATTAATACTTGATTTTAAAAGAATAAGTTCTTTTGGTTTTCCAAACAAATGTGAATGTTTTGATTTATTACAAGTTTAAGTGTTATACTAGCTTTATGGGAAGTTAGTTATAACGACTTAAGGAAGATAAAAAGAACGGTTTGCTTACTTGTTTATAAAAGCCTTGTAATGATTTCTGAAGGTGGGGTAAGTTGGTTTGATAATTAAACATGTTATGATGCTACGGGTGTTAGTGTCTTGTGACTTTTGTGTTAAGGGGGTTTCTTGTTGTGCTTATGTTGATTTACGATAAGCCGGTTGTGCTGGTGTGATATCACTTACCCCCCTGACTTGATACATATGTCGCGGGTTAGCTACCCCCGATGCGAGGAATACCTCATGCGGGTCCATGTGACCTATGCGGACTACGGTAGTCCAGGAATCACTCCGGGTGTGTTACGCCGATGCGAGGAATACCTCATGCGGTCCAAGTGGCCATGCGGACTACGGTAGTCCAGGGAAATGCCGCGGGTTAGCTACCCCGTCGCGGTGAGTACCTCATGCGGGCCCAGGTGGCCTATGCGGACTACGGAAGTCCAGGATTAGGCTCGCATAATGATACTATGGGCGAATGGCCCTGCTTCGATCATTAGCAGCCTAGAAGAGACCGGTTGCGTTACACCTGTTTGCTCTTATTTATGTTGTGGCACTATGTGCGGTTAATTGGTTTTTCATACATATCTGTGGATTTGGTTTGGAAATGTTATGATTTCATTACAGTATTTTCAGTTTCACATACTTGGTACTGCCAGATCGACCTCCTTTGGGGATGCGTCACGCCGCAGTCGAGGTACATCGGTTATCGATCCTCGCTCTTGGATCACCGCTCGCTGGGAAGCCCCGTTTCTCCGGAGGCTTATCTTTTGGTATGATTCCCTGTCATTGTGGATTTTTGTACATTCAGGGGTATGACGGGGCCGTGTCCCGTCATAGTTGTTACAAACTCTTAGAGGTCTGTAGTCCTGTTGTAAATTGGATTTTGTAAAGGATGTAACTGTTCAGTTTTTGTTATATATATTTACAGAAGGGTAACCATTTTGGTTAGCATGTTTCTTATTTTGTATTGTTTCATGTTTATGAGTTTACTTCCGCTGGTTTTTCTCTGATGTTGTATCACTAGGGTGCCCGGGGTAAGACACCAGTCACGGGCCCGAGGTCAGGTCGTGACACTTTCAATCTCCCACTTGGCCTAGAGCCAATCACCAACATATCTAATACTTATGTTCTCAAAATGACCATTATGTTTCACCAAGCTTAATGATTTAGTAAACGGGGCTGCTAGATTATTGTCTGTGGGAATATAATTTATCTTGATATCTTCAGCTTCCAACATCTCTCTCAGGATGTGGTACTTCCTTGGTACATGTTTGTTTCAGTTAGTTGATCTTGGTTCCTTTGCCTGTGCAATGGCACCAGTATTGTCACTATAAATTGTTATTAGACAACTAGCACTCGGAACAACCCCTAGTTCCTTCAGGAATTCAGAAATCGCGACAACTTCTTTAGCAACCTCTGATCCAGCAATGTACTCCGCTTCAGTAGTCGAGTCTGCAGTAGTAGTTCCAGCTCACTGCTCCTCCGTTGAAAATGAAAGTGTAACCAGACTGAGATTTGAAATCATCAACATCTGTCTGGAAACTAGCATCGGTATACCCAGTGGCAACCAGCTCATCAACTCTACCATAGACTAAGAAGTAATCTTTAGTACGCCTGAGGTACTTGAGAATACTCTTGACTGTTTTTCAGTGTTCCTCGCCAGGATTCTGCTGGAACTTGCAAGTCATACTAAGTGCAAATGCCACATCTGGCCTAGTATAGGTCATGACATACATGATTGATCATATAGCCGAAGCATACTGGATCTTTTTCATGCGCTCAAGTTCAATAGCATTAGAAGGGCAGCCCTTCTTTGATAACTTGATGCCTTGACCCATCGGAAGACCGCCTTTCTTGGAATTCTCCATTGAAAAACGTCTAAGCACTTTGTCTATGTAGACTGATTGTGACAGCCCCAATAATCTAGTAGGTATATCTCTATAGATCCTAATTCCCAGAATGTAGCAGGCTTCACCTAAATCCTTCATCATGAAGGTCTTGGACAACCAATCCTTAACTGATTGCATGATGGTTCCTATTATCTCCCATTATTAATATGTCATCAATATATATAATAATGAAGACAATACCCTCATCCTTGCGTTTGAAATAAACACAAGGATCCTCTTTACTTCTGACAAAATCAAAAGATTTGATAGAATTGTCAAAGCAAATGTTCCAACTCCTAGAGGCTTGCTTAAGTCCATAAATGAACTTCTGTAGCCTGCACACAACATTTGGTCTGGACTCACATGAAAATCCTCGGGTTGATTCATATACACTTCCTTAATTAGATTATCATTGAGGAATGCAGTTTTGACATCCATTTGCCAAATGTCATAATCATAATGTGCAGCTATCGCAAGCAAAATCCGAATAGACTTTATCTTAGCCACCAGTGAAAAGGTTTCATCATAATCCACACCAGGACGCTGTGTAAAACCTTTAGCCACTAGTCTAGCTTTATAAGTCTGAACCTTGCCAGATGCATCAATCTTCTTCTTGAAGACCCATTTGCATCATATGGGTTTAACACCATTCGGCAAATCAATCAAGTTCCATACTTGATTGATATACATAGATTCCATTTCGGATTTCATGGCTTTTTGTCATCTCTTCGAATCAATGTCTAGCATTGCTTCGTTGTAGGTTATAGGCTCGTCATCATCTGGAATATCTAGCTCATTTTGTGTTTCCACAAGCAGATTTAGTCTTTCCGGAGAACGATGAGATCTAGTGGACCAACGGAGTTGATTGTCTTGCAGTTCAGTTACAGGTATATTCTGACTGTGAGTAGGTTCTTGTGCGCTGGTCGATCCACCAACATTAGAGCTTTCAAGAATATCATTTCATGTCTTTCCTGAATGGGAGGAAATGCAACTGGTGCACTTGCTCCCAAGGTCTGTGCCGGAAGCTCTTGCATTTTTGCATTACTTCTCGTAGCACTCCCACTAGCCGAAGGAGGTACCCTAAATACCCAATCTTCGCCAGAAGCTCCCACTGAATTCTTGCCTTTATCATCAGGCAAGGATCCAACCTCTTTGTTACCTTGTTCTTGAATTTCTCAAGTTCTATCTCTGTGCAACTCTCATCCTTGTAGACATATTCATCTTCAAGGAAATTTGCGTTCCTAGAAAGAAATATCTTATGTTCTCCAGGAAGATAGAAATAGTATCCCTTAGTTTCCTTCGGATACCCAACAAAGTAACATTTCTCACTTTTAGATTTCAACTTATCAGTGATCAACTTCTTGACATATGCAGGACACCTCATGGGCCTCATGTGTCTAAGTGATGGCTTTTTGCCACACCATACCTCATATGGTGTCTTTTCGACTGATTTAGATGGAACTCTGTTTAGAACATATATTGAGGTCAAAATAGCGTATCCCCAAAGGTATGTAGGAAGAGCTGAAAAGCTCATCATGGAACGAACCATGTCAAGCTAGGTTCGGTTTCTCCTCTCGGCAACACCATTCATCTGTGGTGTTCCAGGAGGTGTCCATTCAGAATGAACTCCATGAAGCTTTAAGTAGTCAAGAAATTCTTTACTTAAGTATTCACCCCGATGATCAGATCGGAGAGTCTTGATACTCTTTGAGATCTATTTCTCAACTTCACACTTCAACTCCTCAAACTTCTCAAAAGCCTCGAATTTGTGTCTCATAAGATACACATATACAAACCTTGATAAGTCGTCTGTGAAAGTGATGAAGTAAGAGAAACCCTCTCTAGCTTGAGTCGAAAATGGTCCACATACGTCCGTATGTACCAACTCAAACACCTCCTTGGCACGGATCCCCTTTCCAGAAAGAGGTTTAATGGTCATCTTACCTTTCAAACAGGATTCACAGTTACCATAAGATTGTAAGTCAAATGGTTCGAGGTAATTTAATTTCCTCAACCGTTCTATCCTTGTTTGATTGATATGACCAAGTCTGCAATGCCATAAGTAGGTAGAATTTCTTTCATTTAACTTAGCCATTTTATTTTGTACATTGAAAATTTCTCTGTGGCAGTTTAATGTATACAATTCATTCACAAGAGGCGCAATTCCGTACACAACATTATCTAGAGTCAAAACTATATTGCCATTAGACGTGTTTGAGGAAAAACCCTCTAAATCAAGTACATGAATGGAAATAATATTTCTTGTCAAAGAAAGAACATAAAAACAATTGTTCAACATTAAAACATTGCCAAAAGGTAAATCTATCCTATAAGTTCTCACGCGCTTAGCAGCAACTCGTGCTCCATTTCCGACGCGCACGTCCACCTCGCGAGGCCCGACCTTACTGCTATCAGTTAGCCCCTACACATTTGTACAAATGTGTGAGCCACAAACGGTATCAAGTATCCAGGAATGAGAATCTTTTATAGATAGATTAATTTCAATTACAGACATACCTTGCATATTAGCACCTGGTGCCATTCCTCCGCCTGGAGTAGTGCAATCATTTCTCCAATGCTCCTTCCTGTTGCAATTCATGCAAACATCCGATGCCGGAAGTTTCTTCTTCTTCTCCCCTCTCTTGGGCTTCATTGCTGCTGCCGGAGCAACAACTTTACCCTTCCCCTTCTGTTGTCCCTTACCTTTCGGTTTGGGGCGACTTGCGGAGCCAATCATTAAAATAGGCTTGGTCTTAGAGGTCGAAGATTCAAAAGTCTTTAACATATTATGTAACTCCGGCAATGTCGCTTTAGTCCCATTCATGTTATAATTAACAATGAAACTCTCAAACGACTTAGGAAGTGAGTGCAGGATGAGGGTGGTGGCGACTCTGTCATGAAACCTTATGTCTATAGAAGCTAACCTCTCAATCAACTCAATAATCCTCAACATATGAGGTGAAACTTGGCCCCCTTCATTTAGCCTACACTTGAAAAGTTCTATGAGCAGGTCATACTCCATTGTCAGAATCTGTGAATCATAAAGACTCTTCAAATGGGCTAACATTTCGTTGGGCCCCATAGTTTCATGCTGTCTTTGCAATGTAGGTGACATAGAAGACAACATTAAGCATTGAGCTGAGGTGACGTATTTATAATGTTTCTTGTAAGCAACCTGGTCAAAAGTTGCATACTCTGCAGAGTGCTCCGCTGGAGCGATGGGGAATACTTTGTCCAATGTATACTCAATTTCTTCCTGTCTAAGGACAATTCTAATATTTCTTAGCCAGTCAATGAAGTTGGGTCCGATGAGTCTGTTTGACTCCATGAGCATTTTCAACGAAAAGTTTGACATTTCTGAAGATCTGAAGATAAAAGATAGAACAGAAAAATGCAATCAAAATTCATTCTCCTAAATTATACACATTCATAATAAACTAATTTAACATGGCCTTTTGTTTAATTAGCTCTCACTATTTTACATACTTCTACGACCCCAATGTAGAATACAAACCTAAATCAATATAAAGGTCATAATGGGCCAAGATCCAAACATATGTTATATCCTCGTTTGCTTTGGCTGATAACTTCAATAGCACACTTTGGTAGGTCATAAACCAATTGTAAAACAACTCTACAACTCTTGGTTTGATTAAATATCTTTCATTTTAATCTTACGTCTTTAGACTAGTCCGACACTTTGGCGCCAAGATTCATCTAAACAAGTCAACCCCATTACACGACTGCGTTTAAATGCCTAAGTAAATTTAGCATTTGCAAGCAAACACTTTGATGTAAATACCTACAAAAGTTTATTATCTACTTTCATTTTAACACATCTATGAAAGGGTCTTGGTCCTCTTAGACTTAGAGCAAATGCTTTGGCATAAATATCTTTATCGCCAAAAAAAACTTAGCACCCTAACAATTATAATGGACGACGCGTTATAATTAGACTTGTATTTAATGTTTGGGGAACATTTTTAGTTTTCGGGGATTCATTCAAGATCAACAATCAAGTCATATATCATATGACATCCTATCATGCAATTTTTAAATATAATTAGATGTGAAACCATCAAATGTAATAGGCATGATAAAAGATGGTTTTAATCACATACTGAGCGCCGTCTACCCAGACAGTTATAGCGGTTATTTGAATTTAAACAATTACTGGACGCCGCCTACCCAGACAATAATTGCGGACGTTGTGCTAAATAATATAAATGCATCACATTTAACACTTAACACATTTGTATATTATTCAATAATATATTGTTAATGATAACTATGAGTCTATTTGTCTAAATTCTATAATCTATGTAAATGTCAAACAGTCCCTAAACATTTTCTGATTTTAAAATTCTGATTTTCGGGAATTCTGTAAATTTTCATAATTTACACTTTAGTCCCTTAAGAATTTAAAATTCAATTCTGAGCCCTTATAAATTCATAAAATGCAATTCTAAACTTCAGAAAATATTTTAAAACTTTTGGGACCTGTTTGCAGTTTTCAGAACCTAAAATCAACTTTCAGAAAACTTTCTTTAATTACAGATTTACCCGAAATGACCAAATCTGTTCGATTAAAAACTTTATTTTCGTAAACCAAACTTAAAACTTGATTGAATCAAACTTTTAAGTCTCTGTTTCTGATTTTCATTTTTTTTATAAAGACGTCGTCGTGATCGCGATTCCATCCTGCGGCACCGCTGCCTTCGAGGCGATAACTCATCGCGTGATCTACAGATTAATTAGCATCGCGGTCCTGATAAGTGGCACCGCGGTCCTGATAAGTGGCACCGCGGTGCCTCATAATTATCTTCACATGCACCGCGGTCCCAACAGGTGGAATCGCGGTGCCTTGAAGGCAGATTGTCCGAAAAATTAATCTCAAGCTTCTGGATGAACAGCATCGCGATTCCCACAAATAGGACCGAGGTGCCTCTGGCTTCATCTGGGCAGCACCGCGGTGCCGCCGCCAAAACCTTAGCAGGCACCGCGGTGCCTCTCCTCCAGAATCACAAAATCCAAAATTTTCGAACCCCTAAAAATGGTTTAGGGTCAGATCTTTCGGATATATCACTTGCATTACCATCACCATTAAAACAACATGTTCATCGACCATCAAATTCAATTTTCTTCTCGTTCTTCGTTTCAATGCACCATGATTTAAGCCGGTAACGCATATCAACTTAGAAGAGTTATTTATTTGACTGATTTATTCGAATACATTATTGTATTAACAGATCTGGACACAAAGATTATGTGTTCTAAAGATTTAGTGTTTTAAAGCTTTTAACGCATAAAATATAGATCTAAACAAATCCTAACCCATATTATCATTAATATACATTACATATCATACGAAACAGCTCAGGCTCTGATACCAATGTAGGCGTTTACGTCGGGTTCGTACACGCAGTGAAATTTGAAAATTTATGTTTCAAACCCGACGACGGTCGAACTATAGTATGATAAGTAATGAAAATACAAAGTACATAATTAATGTAAAACTTCGACAGAAGACTTACATTCATAGCATCAATCAGCCAAGCAGTTGAATCTATTACTTTGTGTAGTCCGAGGGTGCACACGCAAACGTCCCTCGATTTGTAAGTTCAAAGAACTGTGATGTAATTTGCTAAGTCAGGAATGCTAGGGATTCTGACAGAGCTTTAGAAGAGATTTACCTCTATTAGGTTTAGTATATTTAGGAATGAGAGGTAAGCCCTCTATTTATAATTACAAAATAGAGGCTTAGGGTTTCCGTGGCCGGGCCCACAGAAAAATCGCATAAAGCAATAAGATCGCTGTAATCCGAGACAGCAATCGCAGTCCCACTAAAGAGGCACCGCGGTGCTTCCTAGTGTTCTTGGCACCGCGGTTCCAAAACAGGGCACCGCGATCCTGTCCTATTTTTCAGTCTTTTCCCATTTTAATATCCCGGTCATCAACCGAACATATAGATATAATCTCCTTCTTATTACATCCTTCAATCGACGGAACATTTGACTTAGTGTTACCCTTCAGGCCTTTACATATCGTCACTAATTACATTAGGATCTTCACGGAACTCCTAGACTGCGCCGGAAGACGAACCCAATATGTAAAGTTTAGCTACACAAAATATGTGAACTGAACCTATATTTGATAAGATAAAATCCTTTCATTCTTGACACACTCAATCAAGCTTAGGATCTGTCAAGTGTCTATCCAAATGACTTGATTATTATAACTCATCTATATTAGTTGACAACAAGACTACGCCACATACACGCCCAACGATCGTAATTGAACGACTTAGTCAACCTAATACCATATGAGTACCTGAGTGTTCACTCGAATATAAATTCAAGGAATGAATCCTTTCTTGTATCACCTTTAATCCAAAACAAGTCGCGTCTCAACCTATAATGCATTTGAGCTTAGGACATGATCAAAGTACATTACTCCGTAAACAAGATGATATTGACCTCAAGTCTAAGGACTTTTATCTCCCACACGCCGATGACATTATAGACATATAACAAAACAAAGACATCGCCAGGCTGCACTAATACTTCAACAAGTATTCATGTGTCCATCACGAGTTGTCATAACTCGTAGCAAGTGAGACATACTACATCCCTAAGGATATGATGCATACCACATGTCGACGTATCACATATCATCAATATCTCAATTTCGATGATCATTAGCCCAGGTAATTTAAGAGTTACGTTATAACATTAATTCTCACATCATTAATAACCACGTAATCTCTAGAGATGCATTTATAGAAAATTATAAATAATCAATTAATAATTCAACAAATGCAAATTATCATAATATTAATTATCATTAATATAAATATGAATATGTATAAAATATATTATATTTTAATATAAATTGTCTCTAGGACATACGCATACTTGCAAGGTAAGCGCTTCCTCGTAGATTGGGATTTAAATGTGATTTTCTCGTGGCTGTTACCTATTTTAACGATAACCAATCTGATATCCTCAAGAGAAGTGAACTACCCACCACACATTGAAACTCGTGGAATTTATGTTTTTTTTTTCAATAGGATTTAAATCATATACATATTACAGTGTGAATAAGTTTCTACATAATTATACTTTAACATGAGTTAACTACTCTCTTTTTTCAGGTTACTTATTTTACTATAATGAATAATTATATATAATTATTTTTGGGTGATCTAATCATATACGGAGTACTAATTTTTTTTATGTTATCAATATGTAAAGTTAAACTTTTCAAATGATATAAAGAAGATTAGAAAAAAAAACTTGATAGGGTCATTGGCACAAAAGTCCTTATTTTGGGTTGGTCTTTTAACTTTTGCCACTCCTATCTCATAGTTTTAAGTTTTTATCCTTCTAACACTTCCAAGTTAATAATAAAGACAGCCCGATGCATTAAGCTCTCGCTATGCGCAGGGTCTGAGAAAGGGCTGGAAAATCTATTATAAGTGGATGAAATTATCCCTTCCAACCCAAATAGCTTAAATTTCTTCTCCAACTCATCTTCTTTCCCAACTTCATCCATCTCTCCTCCTTCAGATTTCAAACCTAGGAGCTTCAAGTATCAACAATGATAGATCAAATTTCTAATCATGTATGTGCATTTTCTTGCCATCAAACTGATAAATCTTCAGGTATAATTAATTAATTATCCGGGAGACATAAAGTTATGTCTTAAGATCTAATTTGACTAACTTTGAAATATAAATAGATTTTAAGACATAACTTGATTAACTTTGGAATCTAAAGTTATGTCTTACGGCCTAACTTACTAATTTTAGAATATAAAGATAGGTCTTATGACCTAATTTGACTAACTTTAAAATCTAAAATTATGTCTTAAGGTCTAACTTGACTAACTTTGAAATCTAAAACTATGTCTTTAAGTCTAACTTGACTAACGTTTGAATATAAAGATATGATTTAAGGTCTAACTTGACTAACTTTGAAATCTAAAATTATACCTTAAGGCCTAACTTGACTAATTTTGAAATCTAAAACTATGTCTTAAGTCTAACTTGACTAACTTTTGAATATAAAGATAAACTTTAAAGTCTAACTTGACTAACTTTGGAATCTTTAAGGTCTAACTTGACTAACCTTGAAATATAAAGACAGGCATAAGGGCAACTTGACTAACTTTGGATTTTACTAAATAACCTAGAATTTTACATGTTTTACACTTAAAACAAAGTATGAGAATAATTTAAAATATATATATATATAAGGAAATAAGAAAGAGCTATTTGAGATGAAAGGGTATTTGCGTCATAAAAGCTTCATTAATTGAAAGTAAGGATAAAAATTAAATATTTAAAAATAAAGTGTAAAAATTTAAAACCACTACTTTTGAGTGTACTGAGCGCAAAATCTTGCACTTGATAACGTTCTTCACCTTTTTCGAGAACCGGGTCACATGATTTTTCAGAAATTTGGAAGCATGCATTCCAAATGTTATTATAATTTATTTGATGTATTAGATTTTAAATATATTATTTATACTGGTTTAATAAAAAAATTAATATATGTATTTTCATAATACTTATCACGTTTCGCTTCTCAAGGGTCAAAATATATAAAATTTTATTAATATTTTAAGATGTATTTGTTCACCACATTAATATGATAACAATTACAACTTATAATATTTTTAATATAATTTTAAAATATTAAATTAATTCAATCTAATTTAACTTTTAAAAATAGTTAAATTGACTTTTAGGAAGTAAAATGCGACAATTATTTTGAGACTGAGGGAGTATAAGATTTGAGTTAATACTTAATACAATCAAATTTATCTATAATTGTCATTCGCTATAACATCATTTCACTATAACAACCTAATTTTCTTCGGAACCAATTTTTCATGTTATATTTACTTCTCTATAACAACATTCTACCTATAACAATAATGACATTCATTATAGCGGCACCTTATAAAATTACCTCTGTATAACAGTCATACTCAAGTATTGTGTAATAATATTTGTAAGAAGTATATTATGTATAAAAAAATAAAATATCAAAATATTTATGACAATCATCAAAGGAAATATTGAATTTCTTTTGTTGAAAGTTTGAAAAAAAATCTCCGTCTATTCAAGCATTATATTATCACTAAGAGACTGAAATATACGAAATAACTTACAATTGTAGAAATATCATTCTCTGTTGTTGGAGAAATATGGAAATTCTTCCTACAGATGAAAATCCATTATTAATAGTGAAAATTTTAGAACTTGTTGAGGATGTTGGTAGTGTGTCGTCACTTATATCCCAAATTCCATCTCATAACACCAATCAAGCAATGGATACAACCACTTATACGGAGTTTGACGCAACTCTTTCAATTCTTGAAACTTACACTGATAAAAAGATTATTGCACAAGTGATTGGAGTGAAAGAACAAGAGACAACAGATACAGACGGTGACAACGAAAGTGTTGATGAAGAGCCTCTACCTATTGCTATTTGGGGTGAGATAGAAGAGTCAATTGTTAAGCTCTTAAACAACCTTCACTTAATTCCCTTTTGCTGAAAGTTTGAACAAATTCTTCGTCAATTCAAGCGTTATATTATAGCTAAAAGAATGAATTACGAAACAACCTACAATTACGGAATTCATACATCAAACTTGAAATTTTATTTAAATTCTTAATTAACTCTAAATGCATATGTTCCTCCTTAGATTTCAATTCTTTATCGGTATGACACAACTACTCATGAATTATTTATAATTTATTAGTCTTTTTAATTTTTAATTAATGAGATATAAAAATCAATTGAAATTTTGAAATTAACAAGTACATTATTTTCGTTTATAGCATAAAAAGTATGAAAAAATAATATTTACGTAGTTTCGTTTATAACGAGAAATACCAATATTCATATATAACATCATATCACTGTAATGATCATTAAATTCTCGAAGATTTGACTATACTACTAAATTCTATGAACCCGCTGGATCCGCCCCGATGAGGAGGGCCTACTAAGCATCAAGTAACATGTGATGTAGGAGACGCGGTGTGTCAGTTTGTCCTATTATTGGTGCAATTTGGATCGTTGAAGACCAATTCAAAAGTTGGAGTAGAAACTCAAAATGTCTTGAATTTGATATTTTCTTCAAGTGTAATACTAGCATATTAATTGTACATAAAACAACTCAGTGCCCCCTTTTTTGAAAACTTATTCTGAATAATATTAAATAAATTGCTTAATCTGTTTAAGGTTACAACTAAAATGTCCCCATACCATTTATACTACGATCCTTAGTCATTGTGTTAAAAACTTTACAAAAGTAGTGCGAGGAAGATTTATGTATATGATTATATGTGAGTTAGAAGTTCCTCAGGTACAATGTAACTATGTTCGTGTTACTCAAGAAAGAATTAAGAGTAAGAGCAAAGAGGAAATAAACACTTTTTAAGGACTTTCTGATTTATTTGTTGGTACCACCTTTAAGGATCTTTGGTTCTTGTACTTGTCTAATTAATGTTCTAGTGTTTTAAGGTAAGGGATGTTTATTGGGCGGATCAGATGAATAATTACGCTTAACGGATCGGTTTATCGATTATCGATCGGTTTTTAGATGCACTAATCTGCTAGTCAATCGATAAGTTATCGATCGATTCGGTATCAGGTTAACAAATATCAAACGATTATCGAACGATGTATTGGCTAGCTAATTTCTTGTCATAACTATTTCACCCACTTGAACTTGTTATATTCAAACTTACACACACCTAGTAAGTTCCATTTATTACTTCACACCATTCAATTGCAAAAATAAATCCTCAATGAGATACTGTTGTTTCTTTTTAAGCCAGAAGCCCAGAACTATATATACTTGGTTGATTAAGTTGGCATGACGGCAAAAGTTTTTTTTAGGTTGTAGTGCCCTCATTTTATTTTTCATTTATTTTTGCCCCAGAAATTACTAATGAGCTGATTAGCAAACACACGGGGTCTTTGTGTATTTTTAAATACTTTGGGATTAAGTTTTAAACTACCAAAACTCTAAGAATTTAGGCTCCAAACTGATCGATCATCTTCACCGTCATCTTCAGTCCCCCCAAATCCCATCGTTTGATCTTCCCGCTAGTGTTAATACAAAAAAAACTTGAGAAATTATTTGAAATTCTTCAATATCCCCTTCTTCAACTTCCTTAGAAAGCTGCGATTTTAATATTTACATTACCTTGGAGAGATATATAGGTATGAAACCCTATTTTTTTTTTTTTTCCGATATTGATTTGTAATATTTCCTTTTTGTTCACAATTTTGATTATATTCATGGCTAGGACGAAGAATCTCGAAAAAAGATAATGCGGAGAGTAAAAAATAAAACAAATAGTAACAAATTTGTTAAGAAAGGTAAATCGGCGGTGGAGTCCGCTGAAAATAACAAGAAAGATCAGAAAAAATTGAGAGTGGATGAGGAAGGAGAAGAGTTTATGCTTAATTTCATTAATAAACGAAAGAGAAGGGGGAGGAGGAGGAGGATGAGGAGGGGGGAGGAGGAGAAGAAGAAGAAGAAGTAGTGGCCATAGACTTCACAAGGTATGGATTGACCACATGAAGGGCTAAATTTGGTGGTAATTTCCCTAGCAAGATCTCAGTATGGTCAAGAATGTCATTTTTTTTCAAATTGATACAAATTATTAAAGCTCAAGGACTTACTGAGTATTTTGAATTTTTTTATTTTGGCCACTTCATGTCATTGTCAAGTCTATGGAATGAATTTAATGAAACATTTATTCATTCTCTTCTTCTTCATCAAGCTACGGAGAATAAGAAGCATGAGATGTGGTTCATAGTGGATGGAGTGTCCTGTTATTTTGGGTTGGGAGAGTTTACATTGATCACATATTTAAATTGCGGAGCTTTTCTCAGTAAGGAGATTAGGAAGGCTGTTTTCTCAAGAGGTGTGAGTTTTTGGAATAAACTAAGAAAACTTATCGGAAATACGGGGTTGACCACTAGTGCGCTGCTTAAATTGGTTCAAGAAGAAGGTACATTGACTGATTTAGAGAAGCATAAGATTTTAATGAATGTGTTTGTCCATACCGTCTTGTTGGCTCGCAATGTTGTGAAAAAAGTTGAAAAAAAATGAATCACGATGGTGCATAACATTGAATTCTTTGAGAAATTTCCAAAAGGCAAGGAATGCTTAAAACTGGCCTTTGAATATTTGACGAAGCCGGATATTCTCAAAATGTACTGAGTATCTTTTCAGCAAAATCAACCACCACAGTATACTATTTATGGCTATCCCCAGACCTTCATGTAAGTATCTTGTAATGAACCAATATGCAGATTATATTATTATAGATTAGTGATTGTTATTTTAATACTTATTCTATTTATTTATTTATTTATTTATTTATTTATTTATTTATTTACTATGGACATACAAAGCTATGTCATTTGTTGGGAAAACTACTGCTCTATCAAAACAACGTCATTTGCCGATTTCAAGAATTTTGAGATGGCGAACGGAGGAGAAGCACGAACCTATTGATCTTTTTGAGAGATATAACTGAGCATGTGGTAATGGTATGAACTTATTAATGTATTAGAACTTGGATTGGTGATTGCCTATTTTAATTTAATTTGCTATTTTTGTTTACTTTAGGTGGTGAGACATTTTCTATAACCTGATGATATAGAGAAGATTAAGAAGTACATTAAAGATCTTGTAGATTATGATGATGAAGTGCCAGATCGAATATTGATGCCCTAAAGAAGGAGATTGGTGATACACGTCAATTTCGTGTTAAAATGGAACTTGCATGTGGTTTTGGGCACGAAGACCAAGTTGAAGATCAAGATATTGTATGAAGGGCTAAAGAGACGTGCGGCCATTGTGGTCGTGGATCAAGTGTCATTGCAAATAGATTGACATCAATCGAGGATGAACTAGCTGCTATTCACAAATTATTGGAGACAAAATCAAGAAGGCGTTCTAAATGTGTTTCTTCTTCGGTTAGGTCCAGTAGGAAGAGGATCCGGAAGGAATTGCAAGTTGCCAATGCTAAGAAGACCAAAGGTAATGTCAACTTTTGTGACATTCAAGTTAGTTAGTAGAAACTGTTATGGTCTATTGTCAATTTCTGTGTTATTCACTTCTGTTAATTTTGAACCAGTGAATACTTTTGATGGTTCTTCTTTGAGTCATCATGACCATGTTGATGATGCTCATGATGACTCTCTAGTTCTTTTCCTGATGAAGTTGCTGATGCTAGTTTCAAGACTCTTCACTGGATTGATCTTGCCCATGTCCACAACGATGATGACCCTTCTAGTCCTTTACCTGATCAAGTTGAGGATGCTAGTTGCAAGACTCTTTCTTCAAGTCTTTTGCCTGTTCAAGTTGATGATGCTAGTTGCAAGACTCTTCCTGGTGAGGTTGTTGATAGTGAAGACCGATCACACGATGGAAGAATTATTGATGCCTTAGCATAGATACATGACGAGGATGACATTGAAGAGTTTGGAGATGCTGCTCAAAATGGCTATGAGACTGCCAATGAAAAAGTTGTTTGAATTTGAAACAATTGTTTAAGTTAACTTTTGAAATAATTATTTAAGTTACATTTTGGAACAACTATTTAATTTAAGTTAAGATGTTGTTGGAAGAATTATTTAAGTTCCTTTTTTTATAGCCGCAAATTACTCACCATTAACAATTCAGTAATGACAAATATTGATTTGGTTTTTTTATACTCGTCATTTCACAAATTTCACTATCACAATTCGCTAGTTATTATAGCGAATGTTTTGTGTATTGCGTATAGTGGTGAAATAAATTTGCCTAATGAACCTGTCATTATAATGAGTATTTTATTTACCGAGTCTAGTATTTTATTATTATAACGAATGTTTTCCTAATGTAGTAGTTATTATAACGAATGTCATGTCTAGTGAGTCTAGTGGTGAAATAAATTTGCCTAATAATTTTTAAAATGAAGCAGTTATTATAACGATTGTTTTATCTAGTGAGTCTAGTGTTAAATTTACCTTATAATTTAGCAGTTATTATAAAGACTATTTTATCTGGTGAGTCTAGTGTTAAATTTGCCTAATAATTTAACAGTTATTATAACGACAATTGTATATAGTGAGTCTAGTGTTAAATTTGCGTAATAATTTGCCTAATTATTTAGCAGTTATTATAACAATAATTTTATCTAATGAGTCTAGTGTTAAATTTGCCTAATAATTTAGCAGTTATAAACTTATAATAACGAATGTTTTATCTAGTGAATCTAGTGTTAAATTTGCCTAATAATTTAGCATTTATTACAACGATTATTTTATTTGGTGAGTCTAGTGTTAAATTTTCCTAACAATTTTCCTAATAATGTAGCAGTTATTATAACACATGTCGTGTCTAGTGAGTCTAGTTGTGAAATAAAATTGTCTATTTCAAATATATGCAAACGTAAGAACTGTCAACAACAACAAAACAAAACATAAACTTAAATATTGAGATATTTAGGCAAACATAAACTTAAATACTCATATATTTAACAAAAAAATACCCATACTGCCATTAGAATATATTAAAATTTAAAAATGAGAAGGGGAGTCGGGGGGATGGGTGATCAAATCATCCATTTCAATCACCGTCAAAAGGCATAGGACCCTTAGCATGCAAGTAATGCGTTTGATGTTCATCTCCTGGCGCTGAGCATCCTTGTTGATGCGTTGTACTAGGCGATTCAGATTAGTTCTTATGCAAGACAAAAGTTTCGGTAGTTTCTGGTTAAAGGCATTTTTTTTATCAAGTTAGAAGAGAAATATAAAGATTGCAAGTGAGAAGAGTAAGAGGTGTGAGTGTTGAATTCTTAGGAGTGAAAAGGTGTTGGTTCATGATTTAGGTGTTGTTTGGTGCTTTAGTAATCAATTATGTTGATTGGTGCAGTGATAAATTAAATCATAATATTTTACGAAAATTTGACAAGGGGAAGACGAATAACTGGAGTTTATTAATAATTTTTTCTTGGATATTAACTTTCATGAGCGTTTCATATGATACTAATAAAATATAATTATCAATGTAAGGTTTAAGTTAAATATCACTTAAATTTATAAAAAAAATACAATGGTGACTAAAAATATATTAAAAGGCAGAACTGGTGACTTGATATATTAATTATTAGAAATTGTGTGTAATTACACATTATTTACGACATAAGTTAGACTTCAAACATTAGAACTCTGTATGAACTTGTAATGTTGATATTAATATCTATGTTTTTTGTAATATATCAACAATAATGATTTAGTTTTATAATATTTAAACAATAATGATGTTTTAGGTCATGTAAATACAAAATACTATGAGATTACTATTTTGATAATCATGTTTTTAATTAAAAAAGATAATTTATGTATTAATTTGGGGTTTTGTGTTTGTGATCTTGAATATTCTAATAGAATGTTCGTCTGGATACAATAAATTCACATTCACGCTGCTCTAAATAATCATTGCATATATTAATATGAGTACACGCCTTTTCAAGTCACAAAACACTTAATTAAGTAGTTTGTTTCAATTATTATCAATACCCACATTTTGATAAGCTTAAAAGGTAAATATTAAAATTTGTTTATGTAGACTAAATTTAATTTTAAATACCAACATATTTTGATTTTTTTGGGGTAAATTATAATAGAGTGTAGTAATATTTAAATATAGTCTATTAGAATACGCACTTATGAAACCTCTCATAATATGGTGTTGCTTCACGTAAAAGTGTATTGTTCGGGTCAAATTATTAAAGCAATAGTCCTTATGGTATAGTAGAATCCAAATACAGTCTATTAAAATACATAATTTTGAAACATATCATAATAAGGTGTTGCTTTACGAAAAGGTGCCTTTTTTGGGTTAAATCATTAAAGCAATAGTCATTATGGTGTAATAGAATCCAAATACAATCTATTAATACTTATGAAACCTCTCCTAATAAGGTGTTGCTTCACGTAAATGTGCCTTTTTACATTTCAAGGTGTTTTCTCACCTTTAAAGGTGCCCTTTCGGTTCTATAAATATCATGGTTCACAGATTATAGTGACATTCACAATTACCATTCTTCACGTATTTCATTAATTAAAAGACCAAACGACAAATTCGATATGAATCAAGGGAACGACTTATCAAACGGTGTCCCAAATGAACTATCAAATGGTATACCAAATGGGCTATCAAATGACATAGCTCCAGCACCCCCGGGCTATGTAGAACGAATCATAAGCCGCTTGTTATTAAATTTTGCATGTCTAAAAACTGACATAAGGGATACAGATGATGAGATCAACCGATGCAACACTAGAGATTGGGGTTATGAGGGACAATTGAAAGAACTCAACGAGACCGTCAGAAGAATATAAATGATAATCACTATAGTTCTTGAGGAAAGATGAACAGTCCTCCGGATTCTCCCTCTCCTAATGCAGATTTCAACAGCCCTATCAATTCTCGCCCTCTTGTCTAATTTGTTTTTTTAATATATTTCATAAATACTATTTTTTTCCTGGATGTAATCATTTAGAATATATTAATGTTAATGATAATATTATCTATTACTATTTCGTATTACTTTCGGTTTTCAGTATAAATTTATTTTGTCCATGCTAGTGATCAGTTTGCATATGTCAAGTTTGAAATCTAAATATTGAATACCTCCAGTTATAATAAACATAAAAGTGATGTAGTGATAAGTTTGTCAGTTCTAATATCCGTAAGGACGGTCTAGTGATAATATTGTCTATTACTATTTCGTATTACTTTCAATTTTCAGCAAAAAAATATTCCGCCCATGTTAAAGTGTTAAATTAGACTATACCATTCATCAATTTGTCCAGTTTTAATTATAAATATTGAATATCTTCAGTTCTAATACAGTTCTAATAACTTTAAAAGCGGGTTAGTGATCAGTTTGCATATCGTCCAGTTTAAAATCTAAATATTAAATATCTATAATTATAATAAACGTAAAAGTGATGTAGTGATAAATTTGACGATGGTCCAGTTTGAAATCTAAATATTAACTAATATATGTTCTAATATCCGTAAAGGCGGTCTAGTGATCAGTTTGTCTATCACCGATTCTAAATATGTGACATGTAATATAACAGGAATACTAAATAGTTCGGTTAATTCAATATCTTGCAATACAATAGAAGTTCCAAGTTCACAACACAACACAACAAATTAAAGAAGTTCAAATTAAAAAAATCATAACACAACATAGAAGACTATTACAACAACTTGAAGGAAAACAAATCAGTCTATATTGTGGGACAAAGTTTTTGGACAGGTGGTCTTCTTGTGGCCATATTATTTTTACATTAATCATTTATATCTCATCTTCCTGGATATAGATGCTTCACGGGTATTCATAGTATGACTTTGATATTTTTTCGCGATTGATTATTTATTTTCATGAAAACTAGCATCAATGCATTTACAAACGCCTTTGTGATTATTGGTGTTTGCCCACAAAAAAATCCGTGTCATCGATAAGGCTTTAGCTGAGTTGTGTTGTAGCATACTCGGATGAGCCATATTTATTGAAATCAATGGCAAAATCATCGTCATTTTCTTGACAAGGATTATTCTTGAATTCTTCAACAAATAAAGATGGTGGGGGTGGGGGTGATATTGTCGTCGTGACATTTGAGCATACAACAAAACTCTCAGCCATATTTATTCTTAGAATGGACATAGAACCATCACAAGCAGTATCAAGAAGATACATAAGGGTGTGATAATCTATCTTTATGAATGCAAGAGCAATCTTTTGCCTAGAAAACACAACACTAATCGAATAACTAATCGTCACATCGTTGGGCGAGCATTTTAGATGACCACTTTCGATGACGCTTTCATCCAACTGCTTATATGTACATGACCTTTGCATTTCAATTGGTACTGTCACATTTGTTCTAGAATGTCAAATCCAGCAATGAAGTCTTCACCCATTCACCATAATATTCTCCGCCTACTACAATACCATACTCCATAACAAGTAAACTAGACTAATAAAAGAACAACTTGTCTAAAATAACTTCAACTAGATTAATAAAATAAAAGTCCGTCTAAAATAACTTCAATTAAATAAATCTTCTACAAATGAGCTAATTAAACAAGAAATAACTGGGGTGGGGGAAATTGATTGTTGATTAATTTTTTTTTACAGATATGCAGAACAACAAAATCAAATCCTCACAAATGCACAAGTATTGAACTAATAAATTGGTGATCAATTTTGATGATTTGAATGAAAATTATCAGAACAAAAATGGAGGTATACGAGCAGGACAAATAGGGGGAGTTGAGGGCAATGAATCTGAGTCTTACGAAGGTGTAGCGCCGAATATGAGCATTTTACAGTAAGAAACAAGCTTGGGGAAGGGAGTTAATGGCGACAAACATGAAAAAGAAGTATTTGGGCACCTGGTGTTTTTGCCATTTTAGGGAAATTATTAAAAATTGATTGACAAATTATTTAAAACTTGGGATCGGGTTTGAAAGCTTGAAATAATTATAATTTAATTTTAATATTTATTTTTTAAATCATTTGACGAAAATATATTTTTTAAACTTGGGGGTTTGTTTTGATACCCCAATAATTTGCCTCTAATTAATTAACACTAATTCAAATTGGGACCCTGCCACCTAATACTTAGTAAGTTTGGTCCAATCTCCTAAAAAAAACTAAGTTGGGTCCTGCCACCACACTTTCCTGTACACTTTGACTCTATGCATGTGTAGGAAAGGACAAGACTACTATACTTGGGGGCAAGGCGAAATTCCTCGTCTACAGGACCCTCACCTCCCTATCCGACAGAGATTGGTGGAGGAGGTATATCACGATGACTCAGTGGTCACTAGGTGGGAGACACAGTGCCTGGTGCCCACAAGAATTCATCCCTCACAAAGTAGGAATGAAACTCCACACTACGGCTGCCAGAGCTCAAACCTACCTACTTGAGGGCAATCTACCATTTTAAAATCAACTGAGCTACGTCCATACGTGCGACAAGACTACTATACTAATACATGGTAAAGATCATATTCTTGTGTAAGCACACCAACATAACCGAATTGGGTAATATTCCTTGTCCTCATTCTGATTATTTAAGAAGCATAAACAACAACAATTGCTAATATAACGAGGAGTGGCCCATTATTTTCTAAACTAGAATATTGAATAGGGTTTTAATTTTAGGATTACAGTAAATACTTTATATATGTAGGGGTAAAGGTAAAAATGATAATTCTTAATGGGTTATTGGAAAAGAAGGTTCCTATAACTCTTGAATTTGAAGGAATTCAAGTTGGATTGTGGGTGGGGTAGGGGTGACAGATGGGCCGTTTGGGCTGAAGTTGGGCGGGTCAAGATGAGTTGAAGTTCTAGATGAGCCAATGCCCAATCCGTCCAAAACTTACATGGGCTAAGATGAACGAGTTAAAATGAGCTAAATGATGGGTCATAACCCAAATTGCCCAACTTGACCCATTTCTTGTACAAATTTCAAACTTACATTCTATGATGTTATTTTATTTTGTATGATACTTGATTTTTCCATATCTTTATTTTTAAAATAAGAATAATATTTTTAATTTTTTTTTTCATTTTTTATAAAAGCAAAAAAATATGAAATATAAATTTGAGGATGAGGTGGAGGTGAAGGGGTAGGTGTGGATAGGAGCGGAGTAAGAAAAAATCATATTTTTTATAAATTATTTATAAAAGTAATAAAATATAAAATAGAAATTTGAGAATTAGGTGGGGGTAGGGCTGTTATCGGTCCGGATAACCCGAGAACCGGACCGGAATATCCGGACTGATATTCGGACCAAAAAGTTAACGGTCCGGATACGAGTACCAGACATAAGGATTCGGTCTGCAACCAGGTCTAATTATCCGATAACTTATATGTTATCAGTCCCGGTCTGATACCCTTAGAATAGTTTGGGAATTGATGATCAATCCTAGAAATATTGCAATTATATATTGCTTTAAGTTTGTTAATATGTATTATGTAAAGCAGTAAATGCAGTAAAGCAGAGATTTTTATAAAAAAATTATAAGAAGTTGAGATTTTTAAGTAAAGCAGAGATTTTAATATTTTGGACCGGTTTGAATGAAGCGATATCGAGCGATAGGTAACTTTATCGGATCGGTTACCCGCCCGATAAGGTATTGATCCGGTCTCGGTCTGGATCGGTAACCTTACCGGTCCGGTTCAAATATGTCGATATTCAGACCAAACCGGATCGATAACAACCCTAGGTGGGGGTGAGGTGGGGTGTAGGGCCGAGGGGGGTAAGAAAAAAATTCATATTTTTTATAAATTGTTTATAAAAGTAGAAAAATATAACATAGAAATTTGAGAATGTGGTAGAGCGGTGGGAGGGGGTGGAGGGGGGGGGTAAGAAAAAATTTCACATTTTTAATAATTTTTTTTTAAAAGTAACAAAAAATATCAAATAGAAATGTGAGAATGGGGGGCGGCAAGGGAAGGGGGTAGGGCGGTGGGGAGGGGTATGGGGAGGTAAGAAAAAAATTAATATTTTTAATATTTCTTTTTAAAAAGTAATAAAAATATAAAATATAAATTTGAGGATGTGCAGTGGGGTGGGGTGGAGGGGGTAGGGCGTGGGGGGAGGGGTAGGAGAGGTAAGATTTTTTCATATTTTTAATATTTTTTTTTTATAAAAGTAACAAAGAATATGAAATAGAAATTTGTGAATGAGGTGGGGTGGGGGGTGGAGGGAGGGGTAGTGGGATAAGAAAAAATTTCATATTTTTAATAATTTTTTTATAAAAATAACAAAAAACATAAATAGAAATTTGAGGGTGGGGGTAGGGTGGAGGGGGTAGGGCGAGGAGGGGTCGAGGTAGGAGAAGGTAAGTAAATTTTTTATATTTTTTTTTATAAAAGTAAAAAAATATGAAATAAAAATTTGAGGATGAAGTGTGGGTGGGGTATGGGGGAGGTAAGAAAAAATTTCATATTTTTAATAATTATTTTTATAAAAGTAACAAAAAATATGAAATAAAAATTTGAGAATGGGATGAGGTGGAGGGGGTAGGGTTGGGGGAGGTAAGAAAAAATTTCATATTATTAATTTTTTTTTTATAAAAGTAACAAAAAATATAAAATAAAAATTTGAGGGTGGGTGGAGTGGAGGGTGGAGGGGTAGGGGGAAGTAAGTAAAAATTTCATATTTTTATAAAAGTAAAAAAATATGAAATACAAATTTGAGGATGGAGTGGGCGCGGGTAGGATGGGGTGGTAGGGTGGGGGTAGGGTCGGATGTGGGATTAGGTGGATGAGCATAGATGTGAGGGTGGTTCAATGCTTGAGTGGGGGTTGGTGTAGGGGAGAGGTAGAGTTGATGGATAGTGTGGTTGGGGTGCGTTGGTGTATTTTTATTGTTCCAAAATAATAAAAGAATTTTAAATAATTATTTATAAATAAAAATCTTAATTTAGAGTGAAACTCTAATCATTAAAATTAAGTATTTTGATGAGTCAAGTTTGGGCATCATCATAGGCTCATTTGGACTGTTGATTTATGATGAGTCAACTTATGCTAGCTCAAACCAACCCATCAACAAAATTAATGTTGCCCCAAACCCATAAAATCTTAGGCGGGTTGAGAGGGTATTTTGGGTTTGGACTAATTTTGCCACCCTAAGTGGGTGTGGGGGGCGGGGGGGGGGGGAGGGCTCTTCACCTACCAAAAAATCTTATTCAACGGCAACATATGAAGTGGCAGTGGAGCAACATATCGTGGTCCTCCTACAATATATTGGTCTGGTGGCCTAATGTTTTTCGGCAAGAGCTTGTTTGCTGACAATTAAGTGATCTAACATGATATATTCTATTTCTAGTTAAGCGTGCTAAGTTAAAAAGAACGAAAATACCATCTAAGTTAAAATTAAAGGAGTCATTTCGCTTCAATTAGTGGATTTTTCCTGTAAGCAACAAAATTCGAAAATGAACATGAATTTAAGTGACCGAAAACTAATTATAGGCATCAAAAGCCTGTAATTTTCTATTAGTTCAACGTTTTTTTCCTTCTTCTCCGAGAAGCTTCCTCTTTGCTCCCTTGACGATTCGAACTTGCAACTTTCGAGTTGAAAGTGAATAGCGTCTACCATACCATCTGAGTAACCCTTCTTGTCGATTAATTCGATATTTATTTAGTATATAAATAAATTTTACGATTCGGGATACTTGATCGTGTAGGAGGTTTACTAGTTTGTAAGGAGGACCATAAAGCTGCTTTACTGCCATTTCTAGAATTGTTAGGAGTTTAAATTAAAAGTGAACATATACATGAAATTACTTTGACAATTATCGTTGGAGGAGAACATATGGATGAAAGAAAAGTATTACCCACTAACAAAAAAAGGGGCCTCGTACATGAATGACCTTGTAATTTTCGGTTGATGTCTTAACGTCACAATTGGGCCTTATTGTTGGTGGGCTAAACTATTGTTTCAATATCCGTTACAGTTGAGTTTGGATCATTCACACAACCGTCCCTATTTCTGGATGATCTTTAATTTTCCCCCCTCAACTTTGTAATATTTAATTTTATCCTACAACATTTTTTTGGCACGGTATTTAAATTTCACAATACATAGTTTACATGTAACTTCGACAATGTATCATAACATTCACACAAATTATGCCGTACAAGACAAACTTTCAACACTCAACATAATCTGAAAAACGACATAATTTGAGATTTCGCTCGACATAGTTCAAGTTTAACTTCGGCATATGTATCATATCATCCACACAAATTATGTCGGACAAAACATAATTTTCAACACTCAACATAATCTGAAAAAATACTACAACTATGATGCATAACTTAATTCCTACATAATTTAAATATGTCTTGTAAAGAAGATCTGAATATTTTATTAAATAAGTAGCAGAAACAAAAATTAAAGATCACATATATGAGGGGCAAAAATTAAAGATGAGTGCGTTTGTCTAAACAAAATATGTTTTGAGTTTAAGAGGGAGCATTTCACAAATGGCCTTATTTTAGGCCACTATTTAAATTCCGTCCCTCTTAACCCATTAGGTTAAATTTGTCTAAAGTAAATAACTCGTCATGCATACCATTGACTTCTAATTACTTTTTATTTATATGGAGTGTGTTCTCCTGGCTTCATCTTGATCTCACAAATGTTGGATGAGCTACATGAACAAATTGAATCAATTGACATCACCAATTGTAATAAGTTCTTACAGTCATTTTAATCTTCACCAGAATAAGAGAACATAGAGTGATTTCGTAATAGTCACTATTGTTAGATAGTTTGCAGTATATATGATCTGGGATTGTCCCATAACATAAGGCAATAGGAGTTTAAAGACTTTATATACTTCATCCGTCTCAATTTAAGTGTCTTAATTTGACTTGGCACGAAGTTTAAAAAATAAAGGAAGACTTTTGAATTTTGTGGTCTTAAATTAAAGATGTTGGATCTTTTAAATATTGTGGTCTTAAACTTGTCTTGAGATTGAAAATTTACTAAATATGGAAAGAGACACTCTTTTTGAGACATTTCAAAAAGGAAAGTAAAACACTTAAATTGGGACGGATGAAATATTAAAAAGTCTTGATATTTTCAGATTTTATTTAAAATATGAATTTAAATGGATATGTTTGTTCATGAAAAATCATGACTATTAATAATAGTCACTTTTCTAACTTTATAAATAAGGCCTTTATTCATGATGTGACTATGAAAAATCTGCAGATATGATCTGAGCTTTGTTGTATCCTGAAAGGAATTGCATGTATATTCCCCAATTTGTATACGTGCAATATCTCTTTAAGGAAAGTCGATTTATTCATGCCTCAAATCCATTTCTTCTTCGGTTATATTTACCTATTTTTCTAACAATCTTAAAAGAGATATTGTGTTATAGAAAGATGACTACTTAACGTGGGTAGTTTGACAAAACTGAATTCGATGTTTTGTCCTAGTGAAGAATGTTTCTGACTCTGTCGCAGTAGTTGAAGTAGGGCTATGATGTTTCTAATGATTTGAAGATTCACCATGGTGCTCCAACATATCATTTTGCAAAGTGGTAATTGTGGAAAATTAGTAAGTTGAGAGCAAAGCAATCAAGGCACGACAACAAAGGAGATAGCGGTGTCTTTAATTTTGAAATGCCTATGGCAATGATTTTGATTTTGATACGGAAAACTCGGTCAATGATGGATCAAGAAGGAAACAAAAAATATCAAGTTCTATTTTCTAACTTCACTCATTATTTATTTATGAATTTATACCCCTTATAATTTTTGTGAAATTAATTTTCATAAATAATAGGGTAGATGATCCATTTGCGATAATCATGAAATGCATATTAAATAAGTTTAAAAACAACATATTTGATATGCTTACTATAAAGTTGTTATTCTGTGAAAAAAATATCATGACATAAATATGTTGCATAAAGATTATGTAAATTTTATTTTCAAGTTGTGGAATGATATATATGAATTCCTTTATTTTATGGATAATATTGTTAGAAATTTACTAAACGTGAAATATAATTAATCCTATTAAATTTGATTCGAATAATTGGGGCCCCGCACGTCGGAAACATGGTTTCCACACATGTGCACATAAAGTGTCAAGGATCGTAATTTCCTTAATGGAAGAGATATTGATACGTATACGAATTGTTGAGACGTAAAATAATAGACGGTTATTGGTCAAATGACAATGGTTTCATGTTGGTAATGAAAGGAAGAAGAGTACAATGTGTAAAAGATGAAACAAATCTGTTATACCCCGTATTTCCAGAGTATGTATGTGAGGACGTACGTACAATTGTGTAAGCCCGAATTATGTTAAGGACGAAATTGTGCACTTCCACGAGAAAGATTTGTTTTTCCGAACCTTGTAAAGGAATTTTACGTTTTCAAGAAAATATTTATTTTGGATTTTTCCGAGAGATGAAATATTTTGGACCAATAGGAGGGCGACATGTGTCACCCTTAGGTGGCAAAGTTGGACGGTTTTGGTTGGTCATTCTTGGCACGTTTTTTGTGTGAAAAAGGCCTTAAACATTTGGTCAATGTTTGGTGAGATATTTTGAGGGTAGATGGATAAGGTGGGACCCACACACACTTGTCCAAATCTCCTCCCTCCACTTGCTTGAATCTTGACCATTGGAGGTCCTATAAATACCCCCCCTAAGTTGCAAGAATTCTTCATCCACAAAACAATTTTCAAGTCTCAAAACTTCCTCCCCTTCGAAGCTCGTCCAAAGCACCTCTCCCCACCCTCTCGAGTGTTCTAGCCGAAACACCCCTGGTAGAAAAGTATTCTCCAAGTATTGTTACTATTCCAAAATACCTTAGCCAAATACCTTGTAGTATTCCAAAGTTACCTCTATACTAAAAGCGGAAAATACTACTATATTTCTTTTAGTCACCAAACTAAACCCTAGGAAATCTTCATAGTTGGTTGTAGTAGTAAGTAGAAGTTGTATAGAACTTCTAAGGGTTTCTTGGAGCGAATCGAGCGTCTGAATAGGAGCTAAGCCTTGCTCATGATCGACTTTAATCTTGGATAATTTTGGGCTTATCGAGGTAAATATCTTTGTCCTTCTATTGTAATTGGAAATTACATATAGTAGTTTAGAATTAAGTATAAGATATAGAAGGATGGTATATAAGAAGAGAATTGAACTGCACTTACATTGGGTGTATTCTGATGAGACTTGTAGCCTTACGGGTAGGAAATCGCCCAATTTCGTAGAAATAAGAACCTTCTGCTTAGAATATTCTACAGAGTAGTCTAGACGTTGATAGACGTATTTGACTATTATAGGTTGATACTCTGCGCGCGACATATTCGACTTGGCAGATGGATTTCGCCGAGGAGGTATGTGATTCTTCCTATCCTCTTGAGCATGATATTTTAAAAGAATATATATATAGTACGGTAGACGTACGTGTGTTGACTGAACGTGGTTTTACTTCGATGTCTTTTGACCTTTTTTTTTGTTGACGAAGGAACCCGCAGCCGCTACTCTTTCGAGTGCGCACAGGGTAAACCCCGGACTGACGCAGTAGCCTGCAAACCACGTCAGCCATGTAAACCACACTTGAGTTTTAAATAATAAGAATCTTGAAGTATTCAAAAGAATTAAGAATCGTTTTTGAAAGAAGAGTAATACTTGGTTTTAAAAGCTTAAGTGTTATACTAGCTTTATGGGAAGTTAGGTATAATGACTTAGGAGAGATAAAAAGAACGGTTTACTTAATTGTTTATGAAAGCCTTATATTGATTTCAGAAATGAGAATAAGTATCGAACAAACCACTGCAGCGCTAATAAAGGAAAATGTATTGACTAATTAAGTATTATTAAAACCAGTAGAAACCTCCATCTGCATAGAAGCTAAGATAAGACAAAATTGTATTACATTTCCTAGATCATGGCTGCTTTAATAAGATTGTTATAAACAAGAATAACCTACTCACACATAAGGCATATGTTACTCAAATTGTTTTAAAAAGGAGATTACGTTGTTAAGTGTTTAAAACTATGATCTATGAATCTTTTGAAAATAAGAGACTTGACTTAATTGACTTGATATGAATTTTGTTAAAAAGTGTGAAACCTCATTCGTGAGCAATGAGTACTTGGTTTTAAAGAGTTAATGTATGAAGTACTTTGGGGATAAAAACCCGAACTTGTTGACATAAAGTAGAAAGTACCTTGTGTGAATAACTTGACTATGTTGGTTTGTGATAGCCTTGTAATGCTTTCTTGTTGGTTTGATAAGTAAACATGTTATGATGCCACGTGTGTTAGTATCTTGTAACGTTTGTGTAAAGGGGTTTCCCTTGTTGTGCTTATGTTGTTTAACGATAAGTCGTTATGTTAGTATTGTACCACTCACCTCTTGACATGTTATACCGGGGATTAAGGTGCCCCTCGATGCGAGGTATACCTCATGCGTTCTGTGTGACTATGATTCGAGAATACCTCATGCGGGTCCAGGGGACTGTGCGAGCTACGAGTTCCGGTTAGTGTGCGGGAATACCTCGCGATGCATGTGGCTACGCGGACTCACGAGAGTCTAGGGCGACGCCGGGAGTAGCTACCTCGACGCGGGAATACCTCACGCGCCAGGTGGCTACGCGAGTCGCGGTAAGTTCCAGGATTTGACGCGCATTGATCGAGGCGAGTGGCGGCCGACATGTGGCGCGGTCTAGAAAGACCTCGTGATACGCTTTTATAGCATTGTTGGTACGTGGGTTTTAGTAGTCGGCTATGCCTTCGCACTTACCCCGCATGCTTTATTATGACACATGTAGGACCTGGTGTTCATGTGCATTCCTTGGTGCTTTTATATCATGGACTGCCGGCAGTGAGGAAGGAATTCCACGGGCATGATTGATATTATGGGCATGAGACCTGGTTATATTTGAGTGATGACCTTAAGGCGTGAGTCCCGACTTGACATAATCTTACATATTTGTATCGTAAATTGGTTATCATATGTCTTACGCTTTATATAGACTATTATGATTTCATTTACGATATTTTGATTTCACATAATTGGTACATTGTTATCGACCTCCTTCGGGCTGCGTTATCTGGCGGTAGAGGTACACCATTGTTGATCCTCGCCATGTGGTCACAGTTCAGCGTTTTGGGAAGCTCCGTGTCTCGGAGGCTTATCTTTCGTATAGTCCGTAGTTGTAGGTACTTACATTCGGGGGTATGGCGGCCGCCCCGCCATTTGTTATAACATTCTTAAGTGCAGTAATCTTGTTGTGGGCAGGGTTTGTAAAAGGGATGTAACTGTTTAAGTTTATGTATATATATGCCGAAAGACAACTTTTCTCAAAAAAACTGTTTCTCACTTCATATTGTTTCATGTCTTGTTTTATTTTCCGTTGGTTACTCTGATGTATGTCTACTTGGGTGCCCGGGTAAGGCACCAGTCACGGCCCCCGGTTCGGGTCGTGACAAAATCAGAAATCGCCGCGGAGTCGAGAAGGACCGCGGCGCGACTAAGTTAGGGTCGTAGCGCCGCGGCGCCTCCTCCTAGAGCTACGGCACCGGTGACGGTAAAAATCTCTGGGAAGTTACTGGAATTTAGGCGCCGCTGCGCCTTCTCGAAGCGCCGCAGATCCTCAGCTCCAGTGAGTTACGGGGTATTTAGCGCCGCGACGCCCTTCCGAAGGACCGCGACGCTTCGACTATTTTTCAGTCCGTTGGAGACGAATTGAAACTGATTCTTGAGCTGCCTTTGGAGCAATAACTCTCCATTATTTGGCTCTTGAATTCAGCCATAACTAGGCTGAATTAACCTTAAAAACAATGATCATTACTTGACATTGATGGTCATTTATTTGGTTAATTGAGAAGACATGTTCATCAACCTATAAATTGATGTCATTGGCACCATTGAAAACACACATTTTCATAATACATTCTTCCTCTCTTGCAATCTCCAAACATTCAAAGATCTTTCTTCCTAAGTGAACACTTGAGTCTCCTTTGCTCATTTGTTTGATTGTTGTTTTATCTTGAGAGATAAGTTATCATTACACTGTTGAAAGGAATATACGGGGCAATATTATCTTAAGGATAGATTGAAAAATCAATCGACTCAGCAAACCAATTACTTTGTTCATTTCCAGATTTCTAACATATTTGTTGTTGTTGTTACATTCCCATTTCCTTGTTACTATACTTTATACTCACAAGCTTAAGATAATATTTGTTGTTTCAACGACAACATGACTGGACAAGATCAATTGAACGCTGGAAATTCCACCAATGCTCAAGGCAATCCCACTGCCTTCACCACCAATGCTCAAGGCAATCCCACTGCCTTCACCACCACTCCTCAAGGAAATCCTAATGCCTTCAACACCACTGGTTTTGGCACAACAAGAGTCAATACTACCGCTGCTCAAGTCGTTCTAAACGTCTTTGCTATTGCTCAAGGGAGCGCCACTGCTCCAACACCCGCCGGATTCCACCATGAATGTCCTGAGAAGTTCATGTGTGGTCATTTCAAAAGATGGCAGCAAAAGATGTTGTTCTTCTTGACGGCTATGAGAATGTCACGTTTCCTAACCGAAGATCCTCCACAAGTTGGGGAAGACATGGACCCTCAACCAAATGAACCGACGGGAAGGGGCCAAGTTATCTATGTCGTTAACGGCATGAAAATGGTTCGCGATACATGAAATCATAGTGATTTCATGTGCAAGAACTATATTCTGAATAGTTTGTCCGATCCTTTGTACAGGGTATATTGCACCGTTGGGACATCCAAGGAATTGTGGGACAAATTGCAAAAGAAATACAACACCCAAGATGCGGGTGCCAAAAAATTCGTCACTGGGAAATTTATAAAATTTCAAATGGTGGACAACAAAAGTGTTTCATCCCAAGTCCATGAATTCCAAATGATTTTACGTCACCTGAACTTGGAAGGATTGAAACCAAACGAACAATTTTTGGTTGGGGCATTGATTGAGAAGCTGCCTTCCTCGTGGACTGAGTTTATGAATTACTTGAAACTCAAGACGAAGGAGATGACCTTAGATGAGCTTATTATCAAACTCCAAATTCAGGAAGATAATAATAAGGTCATGCCAAAGGGGAAACAACCCGCGCTAAAGCGAACCTGGCGGAAGCCAAAGGGAACTCAAGCAAGAAGCGAAAGTTCCAGAAGGTTGGTAAGTCCCAAACAACTGGAAAGTTTAAGGGTACTTGCCATCACTGTGGTAAAATTGGTCACATGGCCAAGGACTGCCGCAAGCTCAAACATGAGAATAGAGAGAAGGCCAAAGATAAGGCAAAGGCTAACATCGTCAAAGACACGCTCTTAGATGATATGATTGAAAAATTCTCAGCGGTGGTGCTAGAAGCTAACCTCGTTGAGAATCCGGTGCAATGGTGGTTAGACACGGGTGCTACCCATCACATTTATTCCAATAAAGATGCCTTCTCCACATATACACCAGTCACAGATAAGAAATTGTTCATGGGCAACAATTCTTCTTCAGAGGTGTTGGGGGTAGGAAAGGTGATCCTAAAGATGACGTCCGGAAATGAGCTGACTCTGAAGGAAGTGATGCACGTCCCGAAAATTCGTAGAAATCTAATTTCTGGACCTTTGTTGGTTAATGCTGATTTTAGGCTAGTGTTAGAGGCCAATAAATTTGTAATCACTAAAAACAGAACTTTTGTAGGAAGGGACTTCGTCTGTGAAGGCCTCTTTAAGTTTAATGTTGCACTTGTAATGTCTTCTGTTTCAACTATCAATAAAATTGAGCCTTCTACTTATTTGATTGAGTCTTCTAATTTATGGCATCATAGATTAGGACATGTTAACTATCAATATATCCAAAGATTGGTAAAGTTGGAATTATTGTCATCCATCGACATAAACCCTCAACGTAAGTGTGAGGTGTGCGTAGACACAAAACTTTCCAAGAATCCCTTTAGATCCGTCAAAAGGGAATCACTTATCTAGAACTCATACACACTGATATATGTGATTTGATGTTCGCTCAAACTAGAGGAGGAACAAGTACTTTGTGACTTTCATAGATGATGACACAAGTTATTGTTACCTTTACTTAATAAAAATTAAAGATGAAGCCTTTGAAGCGTTCAAACGTTACAAATCCGAAGTTGAGAACCAACTAAGCGGACGGATTAAAGCAATCCGTAGCGATAGAGGGAGAGAATATGTAGTGCCTTTTGAAGAATTTGGTACCCAATCGGGTATAGTTCATTAAACATCGGCTCCTTACTCACCTCAATCAAACGGTGTTGCTGAGCGCAAGAACTGAACGCTAAAGGAAATAATGAATGTCTTACTCATCAATTCGGGCCTCCATCAAGACATGTGGGGAGAAGCTGTCCTTACCGCGAATAATATTCTTAATAGAGTCCCACACAAGGGTAAGGACAAGAATCCATACGAGTTATGGAAAGGAAAGAAACCTACCTACAAATATTTGAAGGTATGGGGTTGTCTGGCCAAGGTAAAAGTACCTATGCCAAAACAGGTCAAGATTGGACCTAAGACTGTGGATTGCATATTCATCGGATATGTCAATAACGATAGTGCTTATCGCTTTCTAGTGCATAAGTAGGATGTACCAGATATTCATGTAGGTACGATCATGGAGTCAAGGAACGCGTGGTTCTTTGAAGACATGTTTCCAAAGAAGGAAAATAACATAACCCCTCGCAAACAAAATTATGAGAAAACATCTAAAGATCCAGGAGTCGCTGACTATCCAGATCCAAACGGTTCAGATCTAGTGAATTCTGAAGTGGCTGATTATCCGGAATCTAGTATTCCAAATTCTCAGCACTTGAAAGATTTAGCTTTGTAACTAAGACGAAGCAAAAGGGACCAGAAGGACAAGTCCTTCGGTCCAAATTTGAAGCTTATTTGGTTCAAGACGAACCACGGACAATCGCCGAAGCGTTGTCAACTCCAGAAGCACTGCTCTGGAAGGAAGCTATAGAAAGTGAAATAGAGTCCATCCTGCACAACCACACCTGGAAGTTGGCTGAACTTCCTCCGGGACACAAACATTTGGGTTGTAAGTGGATCCTTAAACGGAAGTTAAAGGCAGATATCTATCGATAAATACAAGGCTAGACTGGTAGTCAAAGGCTATCGCCAAAAGAAAGGCCTTGATTACTTCGACACCTACGCTTCAGTGTCCAGAATGACGTCCATACGTATGTTCATAGCTATTGCCGCCTTGCGGGACCTTGAAATACATCAAATGGATGTCAAGATAGCCTTCGTAAATGATGATTTGGAAAAAGAAATATATATGGACCAACCCGAGGGGTATGTGGTTCCAGGACAAGAGACAAAAGTGTGTCGGCTTGTCAAATCATTTTATGGCTGAAATAGGCCCCTAAACAATGGCACGAGAAATTTGATAGTATTCTACTATCAAAAGGATTCACCATTAATGGATGTGACAAATGTGTTTACATAAAAGGAAATGTCAATTCTTTCGTCATGATATGCCTCTATGTAGACGACTTGTTGATCACTGGAAGCAGTCCTGAGATAATCCTAGAGACTAAGAACATGTTAAAATAATGTTTTGACATGAAAGATATGGGCATTGCAGATGTCATCTTAAGGATCAAGATCTCTAAGACATCTGACAGACTGCTCTTGTCTCAATCTCACTACATACAGGATGTACTGAAGAAATTTGGGATGTTCGACAGTTCACCTATAACGACACCATTGGATATAAGTCAAAAGATTGACAAACATCTTGGTGTGCCAGTACGCCAGGAGCAGTATGCGTAGGTGATTGGTAGTCTGATGTATATCACAAACTGCACTCGATCTGATATCGCTCATGCAGTCAATAAATTGGCTAGGTTCACCCGAAATCCAAGTGAGGATCACTGGAAAGCATCGAATAGGGTACTATGGTTCCTGAAGTTCACGCTAAAGTTTGGGTTAAACTATTTGAGATATCCAGCGGTACAGTGACGCTAACTGGATATCTGATAGCGAAGACATCAATTCCACCAGCTGATATATTTTTACAATCGGTGGTGGAGCTGTGTCTTAAAAATCCTCTAGGCAAACCCTTATTTCCCGATCCACGATGGAGTCAGAATTTATCGCTTTAGACAAAGCGGGAGAAGAAGCTGAGTGGCTTCATGATTTTCTAGAGGATGTCCCATGTTGGGATAAACCTGTGTCTTCTGTAATGATCCACTGCGATAGTCAGTCGACTCTAGGAAGGGCACAAAGTTCTATGTACAACGGCGAGTCTCTTCATATTCGACAGAGATATGAGTCCGTTAGGCAGTTGATCACATCGGGTGTTATTTCCATTGATTACGTAAAATCTAAGGAAAATATCGCAGATCCCTTGACGAAGGGAATATCCAGAGATCAGATGTTCTGCCTGTCTAAGGGAATGGGATTAAAAACCAATCAATAAGAACCGATATAGTGAACACCCAATCTTACAGACTGGAGATCCCGGGAATAAGGTTCAATGAGAAAAATAAACTGTAAAGGTTCATTTGAGCGCTTCGGTAGAAGCAAGAGCACTTCAAATAATGATTAGGTTGGGAAACTTTTAATGGTTCCTAACTATTGTGTAGCGGGGTATTGCAGGATACCTTGTAGGAGACCACTTATTTAAGTGCGAGGACAGGCCGCCTCAAATGAACGCACTTAAAAATTCAAGTGTGTCCACGGCCCACGACGGGCAAAAACATAAAGAAAGATAGAGTAAGGAAATGTGTTGTGTTGGTACCATTGTCTTGACATATACTAAACACTGACAATTTAAAACATCACGTTCACCACGCAGGAAATATGTCTGATGGTATTCTACTATGGAATGTTCAAAGATACGGCTACCTCCCCAGATGCATCATCGATTCGCCGAATGATCGCTAGAAAAGCACCATGTGCGTGCGCCAAAATATCTTCCAAGAGGGGATTGTTGGAAATTTACTAAACGTGAAATATAGTTAATCCTATTAATTATGAATCGAACAATTGGGGCCCCATACGTCGGAAACATGGTTTCCACACACGTGCACATAAAGTGTCAATTATCGTAATTTCCTTAATGGAAGAGATATTGGTACGTATACGAATTGTTGAGTCGTAAAATAATAGACGATTATTGGCCAAATGACAATGGTTTCACGTTGGTAAATGAAAGGAAGAAGAGTACAATGTGTAAAAGAAGAAACGAATCAGAAATCGCCGCGGAGCCGAGAAGGGCCGCGGCGCGACTAAGTCAGGATCGCGGCGCCGGTGACGGTAAAAATCCCTGGGAAGTTACTGGAACTTAGGCGCCGCGGCGCCTTCCCGAAACGTCGCGGCTCCTCAGCTCCAGTGAGTTACAGGGTATTTAGCGCCGCGACGCTTCGACTATTTTTCAGTCCGTTGGATGCGAACTGAAACTGATTCTTGTGCTGACTTTGGAGCAATAACTCTCCATTATTTGGCTCTTGAATTCAGCCATAACTAGGCCGAATTAATCTCAAAATCAATGGTCATTACTTGACATTGATGGCCATTTATTTGGTTAATTGAGAAGACATGTTCATCAACCTATAAATTGATTCCATTGGCACCATTGGAAAACACACATTTTCAGAATACATTCTTCCTCTCTTGCAATCTCCAAACACTCAGAGATCTTTCTTCCTAAGCGAACAATTGAGTCTCCTTTGCTCATTTGTTTGATTGTTGTTTTATCTTGAAAGATAAGTTATCATTACACAGTTGAAAGGAATATATGAGACAATATTATCTTAAGGATAGATTGAAAAATCAATCGACTCAGCAAGCCAATTACTTTGTTTATTTTCAGATTTCTAACATATTTGTTGTTGTTGTTACATTCTCATTTCCTTGTTATTATACTTTATACTCACAAATATATGTACTTTAAAATCGTTAGAATAATTTGAAATTTATAGAAATGAATGCTTATGTGTTACAGTATTCGAACGTTGTAACCTGCATGGGCGTAGCTCAGTTGATTCCAGGGTGATAGATTGCCCCAAATATTCGAACGCTATAAATTGGTAAAGGCTACAAAGGATTAGTTGGAAGTACATTGAAAATTGTAGTCTTTTATTAAAATACATGTGTTATATCATGAACGTGATGATCTACTGATGTTAATTAGATGTCCACATAAGTTATGAAACGGACATTTGAAATATTTAATGTGTGGGGGTGCTAATTGACTTATGATTGATAGCCAATAATATATGAAGAAGTTTAAGAAAAAAGAATTATTTTTCGACTCTTACAAAATATATCTTTGAAGTATATTTGATATGGCAGTGAATGAATTCATAATTTAAAGAAACACCTAATTTGAAATTTGAATATGTCTGGTCATACGTCTCAGAAGGGTTGTGCTCTTTCATGAAAGGGTGTCACTTTGAAATTTATGTTCTCTTTTGTAAAGATGTCACTTGAGTGATTGTGACTTTCATTAGGGGTGAGCACGGGTACATGTTACCCAGATATTCGATCAGAACCGACATTAACGGGTATATTTCGGATATATTATAATAACGGGTAGGATCCGGGTAGTAAAATTAGGAACCGATAAATATGGGGTCCGGTTCCGACAAATAGAGACAGGGTACCCGAAACCGATACCCGGAAATACATATGGTTGCTTTGATAAATTTCTCGAGTCTGTGTCTCTCCTAACCAACAAAAAAAAATCCTATAGAATAGTTCAGGCTCTCTCTAGCTATTTAACTTTACTGATTATCTTTTTCCATGCAAATCTTTAAAGACTGATTATTCCTAAATCTTTTTGTTCATCTTACCGTTTTTAAAACGTGAAAGGTAATCAGGATTTCAACTGTCATGAGTCTTACACGATGTTATAACTGTTAGAATTATAATGCCTCCTACTGCATTGAAATATAACGTATAGCTGGTATCTTTGTTGTGCAGAAAATTGTTATGGTATGTTCTTCTGGTTTACATTCTTATCATATGCTTTGGAAATATAGATTATCCGGGTAAATAAAAATGAAGACAAGCTAGAAGGTTGTAGTAGGGATTGGACTAAGGAATATTGATACTAACAACTAACATTGTGCTCTATGAATGAATAATGTGTGATAATCATACCATAATGTAATTGCAGGTTGTCG
Source organism: Przewalskia tangutica (assembly GCA_029844215.1). Lineage (NCBI taxonomy): Eukaryota > Viridiplantae > Streptophyta > Magnoliopsida > Solanales > Solanaceae > Przewalskia > Przewalskia tangutica. The sequence goes on along the minus strand of CM056738.1, from coordinate 86,893,785 downwards.
CCACACATGCTAGAAGAGACCGGTGCGAATGTGCTTTAATTGATGAAGTGTATTTGAATCACTATAGCTGTTGAAGCAATGTTGGCATATAATCATCTTCACTAGAAACAATCAGTGAAGAAACATTTGAATCACATGTTTTGGGTCTTGAAGAAGTAGGAGTCATTTAAAGTAGCGACTTTTTTTCTTTTTGGTGTTTCCCCCCCTTGGTGCATTAGGTCAGAAACCTTTGTGCGATTTGATAATATAATTCAAGAGCAACATTAGTTAAGAGTATTGAAGTAATGAAATGCTAGAACATAAAGTAAACTCTATTACGTTTTGAGATAAGAAGATATATACCGCAGGACTACATCTTTACATCAAACGATGCACAGTAATGTTACAGGGTACCCGGGAACCTACCCGGAACAGCAGGATTCGAGTAGGTTCCGGGTAATGATTGCTACGGGTAGGTTTCAAATAGTAAATGTAGGAACCGATCTTTTACTAGGTAGGGTCCGGATAGTTAAAAAAAGTTAGGGTACCTGGACCCGCTCACCCCTAACTTTCATAACAAGATAAGATGTGTTTGTTAAAAGACAACCCTTTGTAAAAAAAAAGTGTAAGATGATATTAATCTCCCTTGAAGAGTCTTTCTCATTAATATCAATATATATAGTGTACAATATTCATCTCTTATACAAGAGGAATCTTAGTCCTTATTACAAGAGGAATCTTAGTCTTACCATAATTATATTTACACAATATATGGAATGTATTCTAATTATGGGTAGGTATTTTATTATACTACTATACACGTTTACACACACCCTCAGTCGGAGCGGGAGGAGGCCGGACGCTGAGACTGAATTTGAAGTCAAGAAATAACTGTCTGGAAAGTCCTTTGCTAAATATATCTGCATACTGATATGATGAGGGAACATGTAACACTCTGACATGGCCTAGCGTAACTTTCTCACGAACGAAATGTATGTCCATCTCAACGTGCTTGGTTCGCTGATATTGAACCGGATTGTGAGAAAGATAGATTCTAGAGATGTTATCACAGTACACAATAGATGTCTGACGCAAAGGACACTGAAGTTCTAACAGTAAATTTCTGAGCCAACAAATCTCAGCTACCACATTTGCAACGCCTCTTCACCGACCTTTGGGCGAGATAGGGTGACCTGTCGCTTGGCAGACCATGAAACCAGATTATCCCCTAAAAAACACAAAAGCCGAAGGTGGAACGTCGCGTGTACGGACACTCTGCCCAATCTGCATTCGTATACAAGAGCAACTTGTTTAGTGCAGAGGGGTAAAGGTGCAAACCATAATCAAGTGTGCCCTTAATATATCGGATGATACGCTTAAGGGTAGTGAAATGAGGCTCTCTAGGGGCATGCATAAATAGGCATACCTACTGAACATCATAAGCAATGTCTGGCCTTGTAAATGTGATATACTGAAGTGCACCTGCAAGGCTCCTACACAGAGTAGGATCGGAGACTGGAGCGCCATCTATAGCACTGAGCTTAGATTTTGAATCAACTGGAGTAGACATAACTTTGCAATTCGTCATCTTAGCCATATACACAATCTCTTCTGCATACTTACGCTGACACAAGAACACGTAGTTGGCAGACCTGGTCACTGATATCCCCCAATAAATAACTCAGCTTACCCAAATCTGTCATTGCAAATTCAACCTTAAGCAAAATAATAATCTAATTTTTCAATCCATCAGATGAGGCATTAAGAACAATATCATCCACGTACAGTAACAAGTAAGTAATGCTACTACCTCGATGAAAAATGAAGAGTGATGTATCACTTTTGCTGCATACAAATCCAATCTGCAAAATATATCTGATAAAGCGATCATACCACGCACGGGGACCTGTTTTAGGCCATATAGTGACTTACGGAGACGACACACATAGTGAGGGACTGCTGGATGGGTGAACCCAGACGACTGATGCATGTAGACTGTTTCTCCCATGTAAAAATGTATTCTTCACATCGTTGATATATCGGTCAGTGTTTGCCCATGGCAATGCTCAGAATTGTGTGAATGGTAGACGGTAGAGATGGCAGTGGATCCTGGACCCTGTCCGGATCCGGTGGATCCAGATCCGTTTTATAGGATATGGATCTTCAAAATTTGGACCCGACATATTCGGATCGGACCCGGATCCATTTCTGCGGATCGGATGTGGATGTGGATCTTATATTTGAGATCCGTATCCGGTCCAGATCCGAACCGCGGATCCATTTTTTATTAAATATATCCATAACCTAGAATATAATTTTATAAGTATTTTCTTAAATACTTATAAAAGTCATGCTAACAATAATGCATTTGCATTATTAAGAATAAAATAAAAGACTTTTAAAATTTATGGTTTATAATAAATCTTCGATATTTATGTAATTATAAATAAACTTCATAAATAATTTCAGAGAGCCAACCCAAAATAGGATCTTTTGTGAGTTCTGATTTAAGAAAATAATAAAAGAGCTGCACTTCTTCGGTTTCACCCGCTCCAATATACGTGCCCAACACCATAGATATTTACTTCTGTCATAGAATGTCATCAAAATAAAACTAAAATCTGACAATTCTTTTTGTTTAACCAATTTTGAAATAATTAGTTTGATGTTGCAATTTTGGCAATGAAATATTTGTTCAGAAATTTTAGTTACTTTTAATTAAACCAACATTCTGTAACTACTAAAGGTCTCATATAGTAGTACTAGTCTTACAAACTTATATGATGGTAAATGAATTATTATCTCCATCACAATTTAGGTGGTCTACTTTCTTTTTTTCCAGTATGTTCTGAATATCAACTTTTAATAATAAGAAATAACTTAACTTTTAAAAGTATCGATCTTATTTTTTATAAAATTATTTATAGTTACACATATATCAAAGATTTATTTTAGACCACAAATTTTAAGTGTTTTATTATATTCTTAATAATGCAAATGCATTATTGTTAGCATGACTTTTATAAGTAAATTTTTTACATGTGGATCCAGATCCGATCCGTGGACTCGGTGGATCCGGATTTCGACATGATTTTTATGGACCCGATGGATCTGGATCCGGATCCAGGTATGAAAAATATATCTAAATCTAGTAGGATCCGGTCCATATCTGATCCGTTGCCATCCCTAGTAGCCGGTTTGACAACCGGGCTGAATGTCTCACCACAATCAATGCCCTCCTGCTGATTTGTGCCATTAGCCACAAGTTGTGTCTTATACCTCTCAAGATTTTCATTGTCTCTGAATTTGTGACGAAAAAGCCACATACAACGGATCACATTCACCCCCTCCGGCCTAGGTACTAGATCACACGTGTGTTGTTTAGTCAAAGCATTGAACTCCTCATACATTATCGCATTCCAATTAGGGTCTTGTTTGGGCAATTTGGGGTTCTTGGGAAGTGGAGAGATGGTTTGGGCAGACAGGTTAAATTGGACTTGAAATTTGAAGATCCCGTGTTTGGCACGAGTTTCCATATGGTGAGTGGGGACAATGGGTGTCTGTGATGGCTGAGTGGTGGGATTCAATACAGAGGGTAAGGTCGGATAAGGTGATGCGCGGTAAGATGCACACACTTTAAACGCAAGTGCACGTTATCGTGACAAGTAGTATAGTCTTAGTAAGACCGAATATCGTCCTCTAGGACTAGGGTTCAAGTACCAACTATCTATTTTCGAGTATCTATTTGGTGAATTTGTGATTGATGTTGACACCCAATTTTGACCCTCCCGTCCAGCCATTAACCATAAAATTACACTAATTTTGTAAAATAATTTTTAGGATTTTTTATAATAAAATGCAGCGAATAAAATATTAAATACAGGCATAAATAATTAATTTAATAATGGCATCGCGTCTTACGTAGAGTTTTAAACACTTAGAGTCCCGCGCCCGCATTAACTAACTTTAAGCTTTGTCGTAATTCTTAAATAATTAATAAATGCATAAAAATAAATAATTTAGCGATAACATCGTGTCAGGTAGCATAGCCGCATTTATTAGTAATCAGTTGTAATTAAAAATCAATTTTAATCTGATATATGCATTTAATAGCACCGCATTTATAAAGCTTTAAACGATTCTTAAATATCATACTCGCATTTAGCATTTAAGTAATTTAATCTAGACTCAATTTTAATTTTAATTTAACTTCGCAATAATGCAATAACAAGATTTTAATAGCGCCGCATTCTAGAGCATTAAGCATTAATTAAATAACACACCCGCATTTATTTTATAACAATTAGATAATTTAATCACAATTAATTAATTACTTTGTCACTAATTAAGAGCCTAAAACTAATAATTATAACACTAACCTAATACTTAATACTAATACCCTTAAATTCGCAGCCCCACAAGCCCAATAATTTTCTACGCGGCCCAAATCCCGTCGACCCACGCCCCAGCCCACGCCCCTTTTCCCTTATCAGCTGGCCCAAACCCCCAGCCCTTCACTCACCTTCCTCGTCGACAACACCAAAGGAACAAATAAAGAAACCAAAGAACCCTAAAATATTAAAAACCGCCGCGCCTCGCACCTTCACCTCACGCCTTCGTCGCCGTGATTCTCGCCTGAGAATCCGGCGACTTTCCTTTCCCTTTACCTGCACACACGTCTCCAACGATTTCTTACCATAGATAACCAAATCCCTTCAAATCAAAATCCATTCAAATCACACCTAGAATCAGTACGAAATCTCGTCGAATCGACGCAATTTTAGCCCATTCTCAGCCTTACCAATTTTAGAACCCAAACAATGGCTATTTAAGGCACATGCAATAGGCATTCGAGGGGGGGGACATCAGCCAAGGGCACAGCAAGGGAGACTCAGAAACCAGGGAGCACCCAAAACCGGCGACATCGAATTTGCATCCCTAGTAGCGATCAACTACTCGCAGCAGGATAGAGCATCCGAATAATCGAGAGCGATTCATCACCTAAACAACTAGCATTGCAAGAATAGGAAATTCAGATTCCTTCTTCAATTCCAAAAAAAATCGCAGCAAACCTTGCCCCTCTATTCGCATCGCAAACCCGAAACCCGTCGAGTGGACTGACGACTTGATACGCTGCCCCGGGTCGCTGTCCGGAGAAGGTACATTCATCGCTCTTGATTTTCCATTCGATTTATGCTCGGTGGTCTGTTTATTTATGTCGTGGTTAATCATATGTGTTGAGGTGCTCATAAGAAACTAAGTAGATTAAATTTATTAGCATGGTTAGGTAATTGTTAAGGTTGAAACATTCCTTGTCATGTTTGTGTTTAGTCCTATGTGAGGTATATGTCGTTCTTAAAATATTTGCTTAGTGAGAATGATATACAAATCGATTGACGATTAATCGGGTGTATTGTTGTTCATCTTAACTGAGGGCCGACCATACTTTGTTTTCTTGCGCATATCTTAGAGATCATGTCAAGTAAAATGGAGCAGTCTCAAAGGGATTAAAATAAATGATTGATAATTTGCATATCTATTTTTTCTGCGAAGGATAGATTCACCCTTAAATTTTGCTGGCTGTTTTCTTAACATGTGTGTATGTATAGTAAATATTATGAGGAGTGTTATACGTGTATTGTATGATCATATTCATCTTGCTTGAAGTCACGTAACTAGTCCAGTAAATACCAGATGTCTCACTTAATAATAAAAGTGTCTTTAATTCTGGTCCAGTGAAATCCATGCCTAAACTGCTTACTAGGAGTATGTGTTATTTTGTCTTGGCCTCGGAATTTACCTATGTAAACCTGGTTATTTCTTATAAATGGTTAAGCATATGGCCGGGTCTCAGTCTGACTATGTTGTCGCTGTCCAGCATCCTTAGTTGCCTAAGGCATCTATTGAAATGGACTGCATTCTATGTTCTCCATGAGATGTACAAGCCTAACACACTTAGATTAAATGCATGTCTAAGAAAGAATAGGGAATATTGTCAAATCTGCCTATTTCCCCTGTTTTGCCTTACTGTTTGCTATGCCCCTGAGCCACTGCCTTCTTTCTTGTCCCTTTCCTTGTAGGTTGCCTTAGGCCTTATTTCACATTCTTGCCCCTGTTCGCTTTACTGTTCTCTTTCTGTTTCTGCCTATATTGAACATAGCATGAAGTAATTTGATCATCCTCTTTAGTTTGCCTATTGCCAAATAAAGTGTAGTCAGCATGTTTGTCATTTCACCTTTTATACAACAAAGAAAAATGAATGAATTGGTGTTCTCATTCCTATATATGTGGGAGTGTTAAAATAGGCAATTACCTCATACCTAATTTGGAACTAGATCTGTTCCCGATTATTAGACATGATGGATGTCCTCTCTTAGCCTTGAAGTATTGTTCTCTCTTGCTTGTGATCTGAATTTGTTTCCTGCCGGCTGCCTGCCTTTAGCATCACAATAGTGTTCCCTCTTCTTTGAATCTGAAAAAGACATAAGTTATAATATACAAGCCAAGCTACTAATATTAGCACTTGATCAACACTTCAGATGCATACCAGTGGAAAACACCAGTACATCAGACCTATATATTCAGTATAACGCTATGTATATCAGACAAATTACTGGGCCTATCATTGGGCCGATCAGTCCTGCCTTTTAAAGAGTCTGAAATTTATTTCTGGGACCCTCACACATATTTGGTTGTCCTTTCCTTTTCTTCTTCTTTAAAATCCGAAATTATGTGCCTTTGGGTCCGTTCCTTGCTCCTACTTGCTGTTTGTATCCTAGGCTGGGTAGAATAATGCTGGGTTTTTATTCGGATTGATATAATAAAAAATGAAATCGTGATATGTATGTGTAAATAATCATTTATCTATTTGTGTCTTTCATAAAATATATACTAATCTTTTCTCTTCTTTTATTGGCATGGCACGCATCGGAGCAAACATGAAGAGTCTCATGGCGAGACTCATCGTGGCAAATTAGTACCCGCATCTATGTGCATCTCTCTATCCGCATCGGAATTCCAAAGCCGCAGGCGAAAGACATCGCCATTCCTCGAGTCCTTTAAATTATTTTCTACCCCGCCCCCCATTCATTTATTTATTGTAAATTAATTGTTTAACATTACTCTAGTCAATAGAACAGTTAGAACAATTAAACCTGGAATTAATTAATTAGCTAGTAGCTTGGCATTAGTTTAGCTCGCCATACATTGTTTAAGTCTTATCATTTAATATTTCCACTCCTATAATTGTTTAGGTAGCTACGATATATATTATTAAATCCTAGCATAAGAGACCTATTTTATACTAACTTTCTTATTAATATTCATATAGGAGAAATAGTAATAAACCCCTTTGTATTCTAGGTATACTCCATAAACGTATCTTTTGCCATAATCAATATTTTTCACTATAATCAGGCTATGCAATATATATACCTTATTAAAGTATTTTATGAATAGATATTCTCATCTGAAACTAACCTTGGCTTTTGCAGATAAATCTTACAGCTTTCTTTTATTAAGAACACATCTTTTTTCTTACAAAGATCTTTTCTTAAATACCCTTCAAAACATGCATTTTCTTAGTATAATAATTAACCCTAGGTTTGGCAGGATAACCGCAAGTCAGCGGATCTTAGAGGGTGTCTAACCCCTTCCCTCTAGATTAATAAAGAACCCTTACTCAGAATCTCACTAAGTTTAGCAGACCATTAAAATGGAGTTAATGTTTTACTTCAAACTAGTTAAACATTTAGGTGTCCTAATTCACCCAATTAATTAGGTGGCGACTCCGCGAACCCTTAGCATTCTAGCAACCCTTTAGCATTTTAGCACCCTTTTAAACTTTAGCATCTTTTGCAATTTTAGCATCCTTTTAGCATTTTTAGAACTTTTAAAACCCTTTTAAACCTTTTAGCATTTTGTTATTTATTTTCTAACCTTTTTTATTTAAGCAGGAGTTAGAAAATAAAAGTCGCGGTCGAAAATGGGCGCGACAATTGATTTGTTGTTTATAACTACGAATTATGCAAGCTATTTTAATATAAAGATTTACTTCAGTGGTGATGAGAATAGGGCTTCCATGTATCCTTACTATCCGCTTATGCTACTTACTAATGCATTAACTTATGGTATTCTTCTTTAGGAGAAAGCAGGTTTACGAAATCGTTTTATACTCCCGTTAGGGTTATATAAACACTCAACCCCAGTATCGCACCTTACCTACCTTTCGGTGATAAGGATAACTTTATAGGAGGATTAAGAACAAAAACCTAGTTGACCGTCACGCACAATGCGCAAAATTAGGGTTGTTAAGCCTCTCATCAACGCTACATAAATAATTGAGGTATTTTCATCCCCAATCCAAGAATGTCTACCCAACTTACAGCATATTCACAATCCCCCCTTTTCAGAATCTGATTAGAAATCATATAGTGATAATTAGTTGTCAATTAATTACCAAGAATTCAACTCAATTATTGGATAGATCTCACAATAAGAAAAATAACCATAAGCATGCATTAATTTGTAACATAAGTTTCTAGCAATTCAACATGGAAAGCCCTATAAGAGAATTAGTTCCTAGCCATAAATATGACAAGAACTAATTCAAAGTTCATCATAAAAACTGAAATAAAGTAAAGAAAAGGAAAAGAAATTACTAAACTAATGGTATCCAATCTCCAAGCAAAAGTCTTGAGTTGTGCAAGAAGGGGAACCCCCAAAAACTGCCTAGGGTTCTCCTTTTATAGGCTGAAAACCGCCTCCCTCTTTTCCTTCAGGCCTGGCCCAGAATTTCGTCAAAAGACCTAATTTTTCCGCGTCGGCGCGTTCCTGACAGCGCCATGGCGGAAGTTCTGCAATCCGTCGGGAGTTTTGCGCCGCGCCCCGATATCGATGTTCGAGGCCAGCCACAGATCTTTGTGGCTTTCGGATGTTTAGCGCGCGCCCGCTTTTGCTCGAGGCGCCGCGACGAAGTCTTCGACCTCTCGGATAGTGGCGCGCGCTCGCTGATCGCAGGAGGCGCCGCGGCGCTGGTCTTGATTTTTCCCTCGTTCGCCACTTTCTCTGTTTCTAGCTCTGACATCTCCTCTTTTGCCCTCTTTTTGCTCTTTTTCGGCCATTTGGCCATTTTAACCACTTTGACTCAAAAGAAAGAAAAACTATCCTAATACGACACTTATATGTGCAAAATGGGACAAAAGACTAACTAAAACTGACTCAAAATGTGTATATAAAATACACCGATCAAATACCCCAAACTTAACCTTTGCTCGCCCTCGAGCAAAGATAAAAAGAAATAAAATAAAAGACTCAAAGAACAAAAAACAAAAAATAAAAAGACTCACTGCCATTGATCACTTTTGCTGCATTAGTGTTAACTAGAAAAACATGAAGGTTAGCAAAATAATATGCAGGAACATATAGCATGAAATTTCAACACACTAAGCACATGAAGCTAGATATTTCGCAAACTCATATTCATCATTCTTAATGGAAGTCAATATACTAAATCATGCATATAAATTCAAGAATTTCTATGGCATGCTTACTTGCTATTCTCCACTAATTCCGGATATGCATAAAAGAGATCTTCAGGACTTTAAGGGTTGTAATGTAGGCTTAGGTATAGGTAGGTAAAAATAGGCAATTTAGGCTCATTTCGTGTAACATAAGCTCTTCAGCTTTTCAATATTTCCCTTTTTCTTTTTATTCTTTTCTTCATTTCGATTCTATCTTTCCCCTCTTTTGTTTTGGGAGAGTGAAGTATATAATAACAAGCACCCCCAAACTTAGGCTTTTGCCTCTTTCTTATTACTTTTTTATTGGGGTGCAACAAGCTCATTCACTCTTTTTGTCTCTTTTTTAACACAATGTATTTCACTGTTTCATATTTTCACTTATGGTACAATTTGTGGGAATATAGGGTGTCAAAGAAGAAGTTTCAAATTTAGGCTCAATGGGGCTGACTAGGGATATTTTTAAAGTACAGGATAGAAAAGAATGGTGAGAATTGGCTATCAAAGAAATGCCTGAGTCATCTGCCTAACATGCATATCCTAACTATTTCGCCTCAAATAGCAAGCAATCATAACACATAAGCATTTATCATTTAGCATGCATAACTCAAGCAAGAAACTCCAATTAGACAGATTCTGTGAGTTTTTGGCATATCTAACCTAAGTGTTTAGATAGTTGCTTCAATTCCTTTACATTATTCCACCTTACTTCACTAGGTGTTTCTAGCAACTACAGCATACATGATCTTTGACAGGCAATTATGACTCAAAAAGAAAAAAAAAATTGGTGACTCAAAATAAACATAAAAACAATCAAAAAGACTTAATTAACACATAACATGACACAAAGAAAATAAAACACAAATACAACACCCCCAAACTTAAATCACACATTGTCCCCAATGTGTGTAGACTCAAAGACAGTAAAAGAATTAAGACACTTACAAACTTTGGTTAAAATGGTGGTGACGGCGGTGGATAATACTTTGAATTCCGTGAGGGGAGGAGAGCTCTTGGTGTTTGATTTAGCGATAGCGCCTTTGGATCAGGTTGTCTTCCTGATTTTAAATTTTCCGTTGTGGCGCCGCGGCCCTGCAATTGGGCGCCGCGGCGCCCAAATTTTTGGGCGTCTTCTGATTTATTGGCGCCGCGGCGCTTGAACTTCTGCGCATGTTCAGTTCTTTTGGCGCCGCGCCTCGCTCAGCCATGCGCTTACCCGCTTTCTCGAAATTCGGCTTTTCTTCGCCTTCAGTTTATTTCCCTGTACCTATCAATCACAGCACAAACACAAGAACCCAAGACCGTGAGACTGTTCTTATAAAATAAACTAAAGACAAAAATAAAAATAACAATATTGAAAACGTTGGGTTGCCTCCCAACAAGCGTTGTCTTTAACGTCTTTTAGCCGGACGCAAGTTCCTTATTATTTTAAGGTATGAGAAGTTACCAAGTTCATGTATTCCATTTCATTGATCAGGTAGGGTTTTAACCTCTGTCCGTTTACCTTGAAGGCAACTCCCTCTCTCCCTTTTATTTCAATCGCTCCATATGGGAATACTCTTACCACCGTGTATGGTCCTGTCCAACGTGATTTTAACTTGCATGGAAACAATCTCAACCTTGAGTTGAATAACAGCACTTGTTGTCCTTCTTGAAAGTCTTTCGGTATCAAATTCTTATCGTGCCATGCTTTTGTTCGTTCCTTGTAGATCTTTGCATTCTCATGGCGTTGTGTCGGAATTCATCTAATTCGCCACGGTAGCGACCTCCTATGTCCATTGTTGTGGTATCCATGTTTAACTTCTTCATTGCCCAAGATGCTCTGTGTTCCAACTCTCGGCAAATGACATGCTTTACCAAAACTAATTTATAAGGTGACATACCAATTGGTGTTTTGAATGTTGTCGGTATGCCCGCGTCGTCATCCAATTTGATAGACTAGTCTTTCCTTGATCCGTTCACCGTCTTTTCCAATATGCTCTTTACTTCTCTATTTGATACTTCCGCTTGCCCATTAGCTTGAGGGTGGTAGCGGTTGTAGTCTTGATGGTAAACTCCATATCGGGAAAGCAATGAATTCACTGCCTATTGCAGAAATGGCTCCTTCACATCACGATGAGCTCTTGGTGTGCGAACCTTGTGAAAATATTCTTTTGGAGGAATTTTTGAACAGTCTTCATCGTTTTCTTTGGTGGCCACCGCTTCTACCCATTTGGACACATAGTCAATCGCCGTAAGGATATATTGATTTCCAAAGGAGTGAAATGGCCCCATGAAATCGATTCCCATACATCGAATAGTTCTACTTCCAATATCCTCGAAGGCATTTCGTTTCGTCTTGAGATGTTCCCTGTTCTCTGACAATTATCACATCTCTGCACAAAGGTATGGGCATCCTTAAAGAGTGTTGGCCAATAGAATCCGCATTGAAATACCTTTGCCGCTGTTCTCGATGCCCCCAAAGTGTCCACCACATGATAAGGTGTGGCAATGGGTGAGAACCTGGTGCATCTCTTCCTCTGGTATACATCGCTTGATGACTTGGTCGGCACAGTGTTTGTATAACAACGGTTCCTCTCAATAGTAATGCTTTACTTCTGAATAAAACCTATTCACTTGTTGTCTCGACAAGCCTGGGGGTAGTACTTTAGCTGCACGAAAGTTGACAAAATCAGCGTACCAAGGTAAATTAGAATTCATACTTACTCGGAACAGTTGTTCGTCTGGAAAGTGATTATTTATTTGCACATCCTTGGTGTTCTGGCTCTCTGTGTTTTCCAGTCTTTACAAGTGGTCTGCAACTGAATTCTCTGTTCCTTTCTTATCACGAATCTCTACGTCAAATTCTTGTAGGAGCAGGACCCATCAGATGAGGTGAGGCTTCGCATCCTTCTTTGTCATCAAGTACTTTATAGCAGAGTGGTCAGTGTATATTATCACTTTATTCCCAATCAAGTATGGCCTGAATTTCTCAAACGCATATACTATAGCTAGTAGTTCTTTTCGTAGTTGCATAATTTAATCGTAAGGCGTCGTTGTAGTCTTACTAGCATAGTAAATGGATCTAAATACCTTGTCGATTCTCTGTCCAAGCACCGCTCCAATCGCATAGTCGCTGCATCACACATTAGTTCGAATGAGCTAATTTGGCAATGACTATGCGCTTTGAAATGAGCTTCTCGAGCGCTTGAAATGCGGATAAGCATTCTTTATTGAAGTCAAGGCAACCCCTGCCATTAGCAATGTGGAAAGAGGCTTTGAGACCTTTGAAAATCCTTGATAAATCTTCTATAGAAACTCGCATGTCCAGGAAACTTGACTCTTTTGTTGACATCGAGGTGGTAGATTTTCGATCACATAAATCTTCGCTTTGTCCACCTCAATACCTTGGTTTGATATTTTGTGTCCCAAGACGATTCCTTCTGTTACCATGAAGTGACACTTCTCCCAATTTAGCACAAGGTTAGATTCTTCGCACCGGCTTAACACTGCTTCTAAATGCCTTAAACACTCATCGAATGATGCTCCAAAGACCGAAAAATCATCCATAAAGATATCTATAGTTCTCTACCATATCTGAGAAAATTTCCATCATACACCTCTGAAAAGTTGCAGTGCATCAGAGTCCGAACGGCATCCTTCGAATGCAAATGTACCAAAAGGCAAGTGAATGTTGTCTTTTCACGATCTTCCGGGCTATTGCAATGGTGATACCTCGAGTATCCATCCAAAAGCGATAGTAGTTATGCCCTCGCAAGTCTGTCCCAACATTTGATCTAGGAATGGCAACGGAAGTGGTCTTTTCTCGGTTGCTTTATTCAACTTGCGATAGTAATGCAAATTCTCCAACCGTGACCGTTCTGGGAATGAGTTCGCTTTCTTTCGTTAGTCACCATTGTTATTCCACCCTTTTCGCACCACTCAGACCGGGCTTACCCGTGTCGGATACGGGGTAGATAACTCTGATCGAGCCATTTTAGGATTTCCTTTCTCACTACCTCTTTCATGTTGGGTTTAGTCGCTTTGGGCTTGATGGACGGTCTTTCCTCATCTAGACGGATCTTATGCACATTCTTGATGGACTTATCCCTTTTATGTCCGCTAATGTCCATCCAATGGCCCGCTTGTGATTCTTTAGTACTCTTAGCAGTTTGTCAATTTCTTCGGTGGATAGGTGACATGAAATGATCAGTGGTAAGGTTTTTTTCTTCACCTAGGTATTGGTATTGTAGATGATTGGGTAGGGTTTTTAACTCTAACTCGAGCCTTCGTGGATGGTAATGATCTTTCCGCACTGGCCCAAGTTCTTCATACTTCCTTGTATCCCATTTTTCATAAGCATTCATCCAATTTGCATACTCCATCAACCGAACGCTTCTACTATCATCATCCCACGTGGTCGATTTCTTAGCCGTATCATCATATCCGAACTCTTTGGTCGACATCGCTTCTTCGCTAAGATCAATGGTCGAGCGCTTATCCTTAGCTTCGGAAAAGTTCTTGCCGAAAAACATTGAAAATCACCTCTTCTTCGCCTACTGCTCTTCAACTCCCTTTGTGAACATCAACGAGCGCTGTCGCTGCTAAGAAGCGGTGCGCCAAGTATGATGGAGATTCCATCGTTATCTTGTATGTCTAAGATAACGAAGTCGGCGGGGAAGATGAACTTGTCCACCTTCACTAAAACATCTTCGATGACTCCTCTCGGATGAACAATTGAGCGGTCAGCTAACTGCAAGGTGATGTTTGTAGGTATGATTTCTCCCATTTCTAGTTTGCAGAAAACTAGATAGGGCATTAGATTTATGCCTGCTCCTAGGTCGCACAGTGCCTTCTGACATTTAAACTTCCCAATAGTACATGGGATGGTAAAGCTCCCAGGGTCTTGTAACTTCTGAGGCAGTTGTCTCTGTAAGATGGCACTACATTCCTCAGTCAACATCACTGTTTCGTAATCCTCTATCCTCCTCTTTTTGCTAAGCACATCCTTCATGAACTTGACGTAGCTCGGCATTTGTTCTAATGCTTCAGCAAACGGGATATTGAGTTGCAATTGTTTGAGGACTTCCACGAATCTGGAGAATTGCTTGTCAAGGGTGCATGTTTTTAATTTCTGAGGATATGGTATCATCACCGGGCGCGTTGCCACCGGTGCCGATTTCTCGGTTCGACGCCGCGTTCGATCTTGGCGCCGCGGCCACTTTCTGCATCGCCGGATGCCGTAACCTTCGCATGCCTCTACGCATTGTCTCGAATCTCCGCGCGCCCTCGCTTCATCGCGGCGCTGGCCGCCGCGAACTCTCTATCTCCCCGATTCGCATCCTTCGGTCAATTGCCCGACATTGTGTTTCCTCATTGCCTACCCAGTGCATTGCTCTTCATATGTTTCGCTGTTGAATATGATTGCGAGCTCTGCTATTTGCGTTTCCAACTTCTGCATGGCCATTCTTGTTTCGTCTATGAACTGATTTTGGTACCTCGTGAGACTGAGTATCGTTTCTCTTAATTCCTCCCTCTCTTCCTCTATGGTTGGTTCTCTGTCATATGGACAGTAAAAATCCATATCTAAAAAATTCCTGAGATAAATCAAAACCAACAAAGAATCACGGCACCTCGAACTTTTCGAAAATAAAATAAAAAAAAACGTAAAATTTAAATATTAAAATAAAAATTACAAACCAAATTAGAAATTAAAAATAGACAAATTTGATATTGAACTAATGCCTAATCCCCGGCAACGGCTCCAAAAACTTGATGCGCGGTAAGATGCACACACTTTAAACGCAAGTGCACGTTATCGTGACAAGTAGTATAGTCTTAGTAAGACCGAATATCGTCCTCTAGGACTAGGGTTCAAGTACCAACTATCTATTTTCGAGTATCTATTTGGTGAATTTGTGATTGATTTGTTGTTTATAACTACGAATTATGCAAGCTATGTTAATATAAAGATTTACTTCAGTGGTGATGAGAATAGGGCTTCCATGTATCCTTACTATCCGCTTATGCTACTTACTAATGCATTAACTTATGGTATTCTTCTTTAGGAGAAAGGTGTTTATTTAAATCGTTTTATACTCCCGTTAGGGTTATATAAACACTCAACCCCAGTATCGCACCTTACCTACCTTTCGGTGATAAGGATAACTTTATAGGAGGATTAAGAACAAAAACCTAGTTGACCGTCAAGCATAATGCGCAAAATTAGGGTTGTTAAGCCTCTCATCAACGCTACATAAATAATTGAGGTATTTTCATCCCCAATCCAAAAATGTCTACCCAACTTACAGCATATTCACAATCCCCCCTTTTCGTAACTGATTAGAAATCATATAGTGATAATTAGTTGTCAATTAATTACCAAGAATTCAACTCAATTATTGGATAGATCTCACAATAAGAAAAATAACCATAAGCATGCATTAATTTGTAACATAAGTTTCTAGCAATTCAACATGGAAAGCCCTATAAGAGAATTAGTTCCTAGCCATAAATATGACAAGAACTAATTCAAAGTTCATCATAAAAACTGAAATAAAGTAAAGAAAAGGAAAAGAAATTACTAAACTAATGGTATCCAATCTCCAAGCAAAAGTCTTGAGTTGTGCAAGAAGGAACCTCAAAAGCGCCTAGGGTTCTCCTTTTATAGTCGCAAACCGCCTCCTCTTTCCTTCAGCTCGCCTGCACTTCGTCAAAGACCTAATTTTTCCGCGGCGCGTTCTGGCTGCGCCGGCCACGCCAAAGTTCTCGCAATCCGGGGAGTTTTGCGCGCGCCCGATATCGATGTTCGAGGCGCCGCGCGCTGTATCTTCGTGGCTTCTGGATGTTTAGGCGCCGCCCTCGCTTTTGCTCGAGGCGCCGCGCCAGTCTTCGACCTCTCGATAGTGGCGCCGCCTCGCTGATCGGCAGGAGGCCGTGCTGGTCTTGATTTTTCCCTCGTTCGTCACTTTCTCTGTTTCCAACTCTGACATCTCCTCTTTTGCCCTATTTTTGCTCTTTTTCCGCCATTTGGCCATTTTAACCACTTTGACTCAAAAGAAAGAAAAACGATCCTAATACGACACTTATATGTGCAAAATGGGACAAAAGACTAACTAAAACTGACTCAAAATGTGTATATAAAATACACCGATCATAAGGCGAGGGTGTAGCAAGTGTTGTCGAAGGCGCCGCGGCGCTGACGCTGATGATGGATCACTGGGCATAAATGTGGATTTGACGAGTGCACAAGTCATAGCAAAGATAACCTCTATGATTCGGCGGGAAACCTAGGTAGACACATGAAGTGGATCGGGGGCTAGTTTGTGAGGAGCAGTAAATGCAAGGTTAGGATAACATAGACAACCGAATATCTGTAGATGATCGTAAGAGGGGACTCTATGATAGAGGATTTCAGTAGGGGTCATATTATGAAGGGTGCTAGTCGGGAGAATATTTAGAATGTATTCTGACATCTTAGCCGCACATACCCAGAAGGGTGGAGGGAGGGAGACATGAATCAATAGAGTGTGTATCATATTGTTGATGGTGCGAGTGATTCGTTCAACTTTACCGTTTTGTGGGAAAATGCGGGGGCAGAAGAAGTGAAAGACCATGTCATTATTAGTACAAAAGCGGTGAAACATAGAGTTGTTGAACTCACGACCATTATCGCACTGAAATGATTTTATACCTTTTTCAAATTGTGTTTGAATGAATGTTCGAAACTCAAGAAATTTGGCAAACACTTCCGATTTAAATTTGAGAGGATATAACCAAATATAATTGGAAAAATCATCTAGCAAGACAAGATAATATTTATGACCGAGGGAACTAGCAATATGTGATGTCCGTAAATCGGCATGTATAATATCAAATGGTGCAACGGTAACAATAGTAGATGATTTAAATGGAAGACGAGTATGTTTGCCTAAAGAACAAGAAACACAATGTTGGGAAAGATTCCCATTATTACAAGAAATGAAATTATTGCCTCTAAGAAAATTAAAAATTGGAGCTCCTGGATGACCAAGCCTATTATACCACGTGGATGGAGAGATAGCCGCTAGAGAGACGGGAGAGCAAGATCCGGCAGCAGAGGTAGATGAAAATGGATAGAGATCCCCCGTGCTATTGCATCTCGTAAGAGATGTCCCCATATACAGATCCTTCACAGTGAAACCAAAAGGGTCAGAGTCAACAGAGACAGAGTTATTACGAGTAAATTTGCGGACATAAATTACGTTCTTAATGATGTGTGAGACATATGGACATTTTTAAGGGAAAATGGTGGATGAGGAGGTTGTGTGTAGGATGTACCATAACCTTTTATTGGAATGTGGTGGTCATTGCCAACTGTAATAAACTGAGGATGCTTTAAACTAAATATTTTAGGAATATTACTTGCAGACCGGGTGAGGTGAGATGTGGCACCTGAGTCCATGATCCAGTTGTTGTCCGATTGTTGTAGGTTGAGGCTGCTGAAAGCCTACCCAAGTCAGAGGGGCCATGCCAGAAAAATTGGTTTTGCATGAAGTGGTCCTGCTGCGGGTGCTGGGATAGCCGAGAGGCTGGAGCTGGGCCTAACAACCTGTGTTGAGAATACGAAGAAAAGGGTTGCTGGAACTGGGGCTACTGGAACTGGAATTGCGGCGGCGGCGCGGCGCCTTGCTGGTATTGTTGAGGCGCCGCGTCCCAGTGGTTCTATTTGTCTTGGAAAATTTCCCCCAATCTTGTCTATAATTCGCGGACAGAAGCCTCCGTTTTCATGATGGTAAAAAGTAGGTCTTTGGATACAGTGCCATATATCTACTGTTTAACTACGACATCAAGACGACGTCAAGTTGTGTCATCAATCTCCGGGGGACGAGGAACAGACTCGCCGATGTGGTCAAGCACATTGTAAACGCATGCATGAATTTTAAAGAGTTCGATCCACGACCAGTATTGACCATCTTTCTGATCAAGAATGAGAGGGATGGAATTATTGATGTTTGTAACGACGAGAGTCGGATGGAAAGATGGTGAGAAATTGGTGGTGAGAGGAGGTGTGGAAGCGAAAGCATCAGAATGTGTGAGAGATGCAGGAGGATCCATCTAGAGAAGAGAGGAAATGAGGAAATGAGGAAAAGAAACCAGAAATTTGGAGAGGGAGTCGCGGTGCTGGGGGGCGGCGGCTGAAGAACTGAAAAATTTCTAGGGTTCTTTTGTTTTGGCTCTTGATATCATGTAAGATGATATTAATCTCCCTTGAAGAGTCTTTCTCATTAATATCAATATATATAGTGTACAATATTCATCTCTTATACAAGAGGAATTCTAGTCCTAATTACAAGAGGAATTCTAGTCTTATCATAATTATATTTACACAATATATGAAATATATTATAATTATGGGTACAAATTTTATTATACTATTATACACGTTTACAACAAGAAAATACACGAGTCATTAGTCTTTAAAGTGAAGAACCAACTGATGACAGTGATAAAAATACATATAAATTGATTTTTTTACTGCGAGTGAAGGTGCTAAATTTGAGCATCAAAATAGACTTGTATTCCATAAGAATATATTTAGCATACAAATGCTCGAAAAGAAATAAAATGGTTGAGAAATATGATTTTAAATGTTGTAGCCACAACTGATGCAACCATTCTAAGCTATTTATATATGTAATGAAGCTACGAAAAGAGTAGCCAATAAATGAATATGCAATGAAAAATCTATGCATGTGTCTGCGACATGCCTATGTAATCTTTCAATCTGTCGTGAAAATAATTTATGTTGATCTTGCAAGATTTATTAAGAAGAAATGCATTACAAATAAACTGCCAAGGAATAGGCTACAATCCTTAAATTATAACATAAGTGATGGGAACCCAACTTTGAGTTAGTATACACTCTAACAATACAAGTTCAACGGGTAATAATAAGTTACTTTGTGTTGTTAAAGCACGAGTCTCCTATTTTAGAGCCTTAATTCTGATGCACTGCATACTGTTATGTGAGGAATTAATAAGTTATTAAATATTTGATATAACAGGGGCATTGTGACAAACTCCATAGTGCAAACTGTTACGAAGAGGGTGAATTTATTCTTAATGAAATTAGTAAATGTCTACGGTAACAAAGACATAATAGCTAATTTCATCTATATGAATATTGAAGTGGTGTCGCTTCAAAGCAAGACTTAAAGGGTTGGTCTTGTAAGTATTCATGGAATCAGGATGAGCACATGTCAATAAACGTGCTAAAGCAAATACTGAGTTTTCTAAGCTACTAAATAATATTATGTGTGTGATATTTTCGATTTTGGCATATGGAGTTGTGATTCAAATCTTTAAAGATACCAATAACTTCCCCAGAACTTTAAAATATTTACACTAACGGAAAGTTCAACTTTATTATAAGATACTCTCCGGTATGCGATATTATAAGAAATATTACAAACTAGTGGTGGATTGTTAGATAGTTTGTAATGTATATGATCTGGGATTGTCTCACAACATAAGGCAATAAGAGTTTAAAGACTTTATATATTAAAAGTCATGGTATTTTCATATTTTATTTAAAATCTGAATTTAAATAGACATGTCTGTTTATGAAAAGTCATGACTATTAATCTGGGCTTTATTGTATCCTGAAGAAAATTACTTGTATTTTCCCCTATTTATATACGGGCAACATCTCTTTAAGGAAAATCGATTTATTCACGCCTCAAAGTCATTTCTTCTTCGATTATGTTTATCTATTTTTCTAACAACTATTACATATTGAGCATGTTGAATTCATGATCTCACATATGGTGGATGAGCTACAGAAAATAGTTAACCCTGACAAATTTGGAATTAATACAATAGTTAATTGACTAAGGTGTTGTTTGCATCAAATGCAGATGATTTTTTTAAAACTATTTCCATTAAAACTGAATAACAAAAAATAAACAAGACAAGAAAGTATCCCTTAATAGGAGGGAAGTGATTCTTCACATCCTAAATATATGTTGCTAGCTACTTTTCAAAAATATTATCGAGTGTGTATGAGATCCTTCAAAAGTTATATATTTTTTTAAGAATCCGAGATGGGGCAATAATATTTCTGGAGGGTTCGAGCAACATAATCTTAATTGCAGGGGAATTACATAACAAAATATAAACCTCTCTCACTTGGGAGGACAGAAAGTTGTGAGATATCGCGGAGCCCTACACGTGTAAAGGCTGGAAGAATCATCAAATGCATAACTATAAGCTTTGGGGCAAATAGCCTTAAAGAGATGTGCAAAAACAGTTGGCTTGCAAGTTTTGGGATCTGCATACTGTCCTGTGCAGCAGTATTTTGGTGATTGTAAAGCCAAACAAGCACTCTTACACCCGACAACTTTGTCTCCGGACTTCACTTCCAGTGCTGATGGACAACATATGTTCAAATCAACTTCACACTGTGCTACCCCACAACCAACGCCCCCGCCCACAGGCTTCATCGACACTGGCAAGTTGAACCCATCGACTAAGCTTACATCGTAGAAATGTAAGGGCGAAGTCGATGAGCCTAGTGTCATTTCCACTACAGTAGCCGGGGGCTCACCTCCTAGCCCCCGACACTGTAACTGGCCACCACAATCGCCAGTGTCACATTTTCCTTTCCCGTTTCCATCGAAATGGCAGTTCTGCCTCCCCCATATTCTCCCCGACCACTTGTCAGGCATGTCGAGGACTATTTCCTCGCCACTGTTGAGGTGAAAACCACCATCTTTTAAAGTAGTCTGCCCTGCACCACCGAGAATCCCGGGCCATATGCTTTCCTTGCAGTTGTTTACTAAAATAACTTGTGTTCCATCTGCAGTAGAAAAAAGAGTGTAGAACTAGTCAGGTTCATTTTTTTACTTCTTCATTACGGACAGATGCGAAACCACAATTTTGAGTTTATAGGTTCTGAATTTTATAAAAGACAACTACTATGTCCTGAATAAATTATATACATATTAAGCGAATTTCACAACGTAAAAGGTTTTAATAAAAGCTACTAGTTCTGCCGAACACATTGCTTTTGCTCTAGTTCTCCCCTGACTATAGACAATTAGAGAAAATGAGTTAAAGTTAGAGAATTACCAGTGCTAGAAAGGAAGAGAAATATGCAGAGCAAAATATGGATAAGATAAGGCGAAAGAAGCATTTTGGAAGTGTATGACTAGAAATTGGCTTTAGTAAGTGAGAATGATCAGTTGTGGACAAGAACTCAAGGTATTTAACTACAATTTTTTCTTAGTAGAGAACATTCCCCTTTTGTGGATAAGTGCTTGTGTGCTTTCTTTTTGCCTCTTTTTGTTTTTTGTTTTTTATTCTTTTAAATTTTTAAACATGTTTGTTTTGAGTTTTAAGGTTATATACATAGTCAAGTATAAAACATTTTTTACACTATCAAGTCATTCAAAGAATATTTACAGGTCTTAAAATGTGAGATTTTTAATCTTGAAAATAAGATAGATTATTCTGCTACAATATGTAGATGTAACCTCATAGGTGTAAAAAATTCTTACAACGATGTATATACCTTAAACTCTTGTTAACTTTTCCTTTGGAAAGAAAAAGGCATATATGCATTGCTTCAAATGGAGGACTTCCACTTGCAGTACTGTTTCAAATGGCAGTGCCAAAATATAAGTTCACATGGTTAAACTTTGAAGAAAATGGTCTATAGGGCTTTACAGTTCAAGATGAGTCATGATATGTTTGAAAGTCATTTATTAATCAAAGCTGATTTTGGCCATGACTGTATTTTGTTCAAGATTCTTGTACCTCAATATTGGTTAATGTAATCTACTTTGTTTAATTGGGAATTAAGGGAAACTAATGATTTATCAGGTTGTAGATAATCTACTTTATTTAATTAAAATCAAGTCGAACAAAAGTTTTATCAGGTTTCATACTGGTTCATGATGAATGAGCGGACGGCATACAAAAGATTCACATAACTAATTCTCTATCTAGTTTGAGACTGAGACGTAATTGATTGAAATATTTAGTTGCGGGGTAATCACAATCATATTGAGGTCGAAATGGGATTGGATATTTTCAACATATTTATAACCAGTCTAATTGTCTCCTTGTAATTTTTATTTTTTTCCTCACAAGGATTTATAAATTATTAAAAGAGAAGGAAAACAAAAAAACACTTTAAACTGTTCTACTAAAGTAGAAACAAGATTATTTTTTATTCTAAAGAGAAGTTTGTTGTAAACTTTTCTATTGTGTGTTGTTGAAGCAATCTTCTGATCCTTGTAAAGGGAAAAGGAGGCAACTCACTAAATATTTATATCCTTGTCGTCAAAAGGCGAAATTCTCTGCAGTCCACCCCCGCCCTGACAGATTGATGGAGGTAAATCATGATGATTCAATGCCAACTGGGAGTGGGAGGATCGATCTGCACATGAGTCATCCCCACAAAGGAGAATGAAACTCACATCACTGCCGTGACTGAACTGTTACTTGGGCAATCTACCACAAAACTAACTCAGCCTGCGGGAAGGAAGATTTTTATTTAGCTGCTTAAAGTGTGAACCTATACATAACTTTCACAGTAGCTAGAGGTTAGATTGGAATCTGTCATATCCATACCCACTTGTGAGTTAAATACATATAATAAAACATAGAAAAGAAAGCAGGGAAGGAGTAAATATCAAAATATATACTGATATATCGATCGCAACAATAAGTTAATAAATCATAAAAGGTTTCATCTTATTTATTTTTAAATTTTGTAGTTAGAATTACTTCGCTCATAAAGTTTTGGTCTAGTGGTAAAAATGTATCATTGTGTGCAGGCAGACGCATGTATAGGGTTCAGCTCCGACCGGAGACAAATTAAAAGCTTTAACTTTTAAGTGGAGAAGGATAGACGGAATTTCAGATCGTGTGTGAATGACCGGGAGATTTCTCAATTATTAAGTATAAAATAATGCTTAATACTAACTCCCCTACAATTTTTGCGAATTTGGCATGTAAGTACATCAATTTTTAAAGCTTAGATTTTGACATTGAGACTATTGGCAAACAATTGTAAAACGAATCAGTTAGGCAACTGAATGAACTACACCATGATCTTTAATTTGTTTAGACAACTGCATTGGTCCTGGAGGATAATTCAGAGAGATTTCTAATTTATCTTCTGTTCTAGCTTTAATCACCCTGCATATATATATATATATATATATATATATATATATATATATAAAAATAACGTATGTACAAGGTTATTCTTTTCTCTGAAGTGTCATCATCAATGCTAGAAAGCTGTAACAGTTGCTATTAGCAGCCCAAGCGATCTCTCATGATCAAAGGGGTAATCATTTTTGTTACACCAGTCCTTTATTTCATATTAACAACCGAAATAGGTCGAGCCGAAACCATTCCCGGACAGTGATAGAGGAAGAACTAGCACGAACGAAGAAAAGCAAATGATAAAAGAAAACAAATATTATTGGACTACCACAACAACCTCCAACAGTTCTCAGTGCATGATAGATCCAGGATTTGGTCCAATATAACTCACATTTGTTTTAATGATTCGCGAAAAGACAGATTAAAATGAGGTGATCCAGTGAATCAGAGATGAGTCTTCCAGAGATGCACGAGATACAACTCGATAATAAGAATATACTTCACTGAAACAAAATCTCAAATAAAGATACTACTCTGTCTTTAGGACTCGATTCATTAAAAATCTTTACCTTATCTACTCGACCTGTGACAACAAAATCAGGACCTCTTCCATGTCGGAACCTCTATCTATTGTGAAGGCTCTAATGTGTATACTGAAAACTTCGCGTCCACTTGACAATAAGCAATCTGATGGACAACTCAAAAAAAAAAACATATCAAAGGCAGTAAAACTAATATTTACCGACCATCCATACACCAATCTTGATGATGATTCACTGCAACTCATATGAGGAAAAACTGAAACCCAATCTTCCCTCATTTGTGGATTTCAGTTCCAACTTCTGAAAAGGGCTGCCAAAATAAATCCAATCACTTCCTCATCAACTTCAGAAGTATGACGTTTACAATAGATGGGCAAGGTTCATGAGAACAAAATAGGTACTCCATATAAATAGGAAAACCTTAAAGAGAAAGACCATGGTAAAAGATGGTACCTGCTATTCGGATCGTAATAGAAGCCATTGATGGAGCCATCACTACAGGAAAAGCAAACATAGTAAAAACCAGCTATTGTCAACCCACAGTCTGTTCCAACATTCACGAAGTATTGTTCTTTCCATCTCTGCACAGCCAAAGTCAGAATGGTAACACATCACGAGCGCTGCAATCAAGATCCCTTACCGTATAAATCAGTAATAGAAGACATGTTACCATGAATATATATGGGTAGTTACTCAGGTCCAGTGATTTACCGCCATCGACCTCCACTTGGCTCTGTAAAGGGCAGAAAAGATCAAGATGGCTGAATATCTGCATTTAAGGGTGTGTTTGGTAGAAAATGTTTTCCTGGAAAATAAGTAGGTTTCTAACTTATTACCTTAGTGTTTGGTAAATAAGCAGAAAATATTATCCCAAAAGCATTTGTACATTAATCTAAGGCAAACACTATTGTGTTTGGCATGGGAGCTAAGGGTGTGGGGATGGGTTGGCGTTGAGGGTGGGATGGGGTGTGTTGGAGGGTGGAGATTAGACAATTAGTGTGAAACTCCATTTATAGAGCTTGTTCTACTTTCACTAGGAAGTCATTTCCTTATTTTTAAGGAACTTATTTTTCTAGAGAAATGTTTTAAAAAAATATTTGACAACCAAACATGAGAAAATTGGAAAACATTTTTCAGAAAATGTTTTCCTCCATACCAAACACACCCTTAAGGGAGTAGCTGCTAGTGCTTACCAGAAGGGGTGAAAATGATGGGAACTTGGTCCAGTGCTTTATGTCATCTTCTGATCTGATCATAAAACCAAACCAGTTAGATAAACTTCTATTTTTGTAAATTATTCAAATCATTTGGAATAAATATTGGTCAATGTAGAAAGAGGAGGAACAGAGCATACGTGGCGCCCCATTTGCCAGTGAAGAAAGTATAGTTCTTGGTATCAACAATTTCCCCTTCCCAGAAAGTAACTACCTGGTATTACCACGAAGAACTGGTGTTATACTACATTTTGGAGGTTGGCCCGTGATAGAGATATAAAAGAGCACTCACAACATATTGGTTAACACTTCTTTTACCAAAAGAGACGAATAGCAGAAGATAAAGTTACAGTTACAAGCTGAAGACTATTCACAACTTGACAAATCACTTCCACAGTAAGTTTATTCTCAATGGAAGCGAACCTGCTACAGCAGCTCTACTAGAATATATTGAGAATTAGGTCACTACTTGATTGTTTAACGCTAATAGCAGAAGGAAAAGTTCTAAAGGACAGACGAGGAGACCCAGCTTCGAGTAACCAAACTTACAGATTCCGTGTTGCCTGGTTACAGCTAAAGTGTATCGAGAATCAGGTTACGTATATTTTATTTTTTAGTAAGTGAGAATTAGGTAAGTACTTGATTGTTAGAGGTGAAAAAGAGAGAATGAAGTTCAAGGTAAGATAAGAGATAAAGCTTTGAGAACCAAACTCACGTATTTTCAGAGTTCAACAAACACGTGTTGAAGAAAAGACTTAAAAGCTCTAACAAGAAAATAACATTAAAAGAAAAAAGAAAAAGAAATATTAAATTGCGTGAAGCAGAATTTTGATTTCACTTATAAGAGATATAACTGCAGAATCTTTGACAATGATTATTCATTCCTGAAATTTCCTTTCTTCGTTCACCTATCAATGACATTTTCAAGCAACGTCTTCTCACCTGTGTAGCTTCATACGAATGCAGCCAAAAGGTTAAACCTTAAAGAGATGCCTATTCTTTATTCTTTAATGTAGCTACACATTCATGTATCAAAGAAATTTAATGAGGAAGAAAAGGGAAAAGAGATCTGATGCTCATTGAAGTAAAAGCAAAGGCTTCTTACTGGTGTATCTGCCATAGGAACATTAAGAGCTTCCATTGTACCACAGAGATATCCATGATCAAGGTCACAACCTTGAATTCGTACATTTACTCTCCAAGCTTCATCTTTTTGCTGACTTGAGACGTTCTGAGTCCCAGAAAATGCCTGGAATAAAGCAACGCAGTGAGAAATGATGACACTTCTCACTTGTTTGACAAGCTGAACAACCATAAAATGTAAATTGTAACGCTTCACGGCAAGATTAGTAGCAAAAAGGTACAATCAATAGGAAGGATTGAAACACCATGATGCCCTTTTCACTATTAGCCAAAACGTGACAGTGAGAAGCATGCCCCTTGCAGCACTTGATCAATGGGTCTATCAGATGGATGCCTATAATGCTTTCGTGAAAGGTGACCTTCTTGATATGGCCTACACGCAGCTAGGAAACGAACAAGGTGTGTAGGCTACTAAATCACTTTAGGGTCTCAAACAAGCTTCAAAAAATGAAATTTGAAACTCACTGACACTTACTGAAGTTAGATTTCAATACTGAAGTTAGATTTCAATCAAAGCAAACATGATTACTCTTAGTCTACCAAGAGGTTAGGTAGTAACATTCTGATCATTCTCATCTTATACAATTTTGATATGATACAACAAGCAAATAACAATTTTTTTGAAATCAGGGATAGGGGAGTTCAGATTCTTCTCTTATATAAAATCCGCAGAAACATAGAAACAATCATACAACAACAACATACGCAGTGTAATCCCACACGGTGGGATCTGGGGAGGGTAGAGTGTACGCAGACCTTACCTTTACCTCTACCTTGGGAGGTAGAGAGGTTGTTTCCGAAAAACATAGAAGCAATCATACTTCCATCAAAAGAGCAATGAGCAGATTTATTGACCAAAGGTGTAGGCAAACAGCAGCATCACACAATGGTTTCCAAGTTGGGAATGAAGAAGATTTTTCATCCCTCAACTCGAGGGGGCGTATTGAAGGTCCACAAAGATATTATGGCTACTTCTGCACTATATCTCGGCTAGAAATGAATGGAAACAACCAACTTGTAATGGAATCA
The DNA here is from genome assembly GCA_029844215.1 of Przewalskia tangutica. NCBI lineage: Eukaryota > Viridiplantae > Streptophyta > Magnoliopsida > Solanales > Solanaceae > Przewalskia > Przewalskia tangutica. The sequence goes on along the minus strand of CM056738.1, from coordinate 86,866,221 downwards.
TAAATATTTAACTAGAGTAAGTTGATTAGTTGGTTAGAGGAAAGCAGTATATACATGTGGATAGATAAACTTTTTTGTTCGATTCAGTTTCTTATTTTTTCCTCAGCCTTTTACCTTTTTATATTGGATGAAGTAATTGATTTCATTGCTGACATCAGGAGGATGCAAAGGTAGTTACAAAAGGTGTGTACAAAAAGTTTCATGGTAGCCCTAATACAGTTGCTCAGAGTAGTGTTAGAATCATTGTGAATATTCCAAAATCTATGTAAATATAGTAGGTAGCTTAATTTACTTCTATTATAATTAGGTATTGATTTCCTTTCCTTTTTAGGACACGTAAACATAGTTATTTAAACCTCAATAGCTTGAGGGAATGATCAAGGCGAATTCTCTTATTTTCTCTTCCACTTCACATGGGAAGTTCTCTTTTTGGAGTAATCAAGCTCAGGTTGAGTCACAGTGTGCAAGAAAAATATGAATGGGCGAGAGAATAGAGGAAGGTATCAAAAATGGCACGATGACAAATTTCTAGTCCTTTCAAGCTACTAATAAGGTCCTTCGATCTGGTAGTATAATTGAAGGAGAGAAGGAGGAAGTAGGTTCTGTAAATGACTGGACAGGGAACCAAAACCCACCTATTTTACCAAATACCTGCACCCTCATACCACTCTCCCACCTCTACATACCATTCCCAAACACCCCACACACACCCTACACCCCACCTACCTACCCAGTCTACAATACACACCCCGCATATTTTCAATCGCCTCCACCACTTACCAAAATCAAAACCCACCATCCTACTAATAACCATACCAATCACAAAGACCCCGAGCCAACTTTGAAGAAGACCACCTAAGCAATACACCTCTCTTGCTGAACCCATAGCACGATTGTATGAGAGATTGGAAGTTGCTGGTTACATTACCCCTATTCCTGCAATAGTGCCAGATACACCACCATAATGGATCAATACCAACAAAACTTGTGCTTATTACTCTGGGATCCAAGGGCATAAAACTCGGGAGTGTTGCTCGCTGAAGGATAAGATTTGAATGTTGATTGACACCAAGGCAATACATCTCAAAGGGCCTACACAAAATGTCAACAACTCACTCCCAAATCAAAGAGATGTTGGGGTGCATATGATTGGTGTTGATGAAGAGTGGGACTGGGAGGGTTCCATCGTACCTGTCCACGAGGTCAATCTCCTCCCGTTCCAGGACCAATCACCAGCCTGGACCCTCTTTGCTTATGATTTTGAGGGAAGCTCGAGAACAAGAACTGATTGTGTCTAAGGGGAATAACTTTGAGACCGACTGTGACTAGCCATCTTCTGACTCGCCATTATTTAATCCCCTCTGCTTTTGTGCTGAAATTGAATGGATAATTGAAGTGGCCTATGAGGCACTATGACAGAAAATGCTCATTCTCCAGCTTCTCCTTGAGTAGGTCTTGTTCTGCTTCAACATTATTGATCGATTGCCATTTTGAGATCTTTGCAGTTTCCATGTAAGACTTGGAATGATTTTCATAAAGACGGAACCTCGGATCTACATAGGTTCCCACATACCCTTGTATCTTCCAAGCTATATCTCCCCATACTTTATTGTAACTGGCTTCTGGAATAATAATAGCAGATTTTTTATCCCCAAGTATAGATTCGATTCTTACATATCAGCCATAGTTGTTACAGTTCTGTATGACTCTAAATATGTAGGCCTTCAATTTTCTACCTCATCTTCAGCAGCAGGATTGAAGTGAAGCTTGTATCAGTGCTTCACATACCCACTGGAGATTGCTTTCATTAATTCTAATTTTTCTTCTAAAACACCTGCTGCTTTCTATAAGAACAAACCAATGCTCAACTTCATCATTGATATTAACTAAATCAAATGTATTTCCGCTCGATATGAATGTCATCCCTCGATCCATAACTAGGCAATGATAGGTTTCCACCGGAAACTAGAATGCCAGAGGCTGGAGATAAGAAGAGGAGAGAGAGAACTATTGGCCTGATCCCCAAAAGAGAGCATTGTTAACTTTTCCAATCGAAAGGATGTAATGGAACAGAATTTGTGATGCATCCCCCCCAAAAAAGGGAAGATAAAGCTTCAGACTTATAAAACAGTTTTACAAAATCAAATTGGATGTCGGAGCTTTATATGCATATCAAATTGAACATCAGCAACTCTCTCAAGCTCATTCCTCTCTGATTGATTCTTCGAGTTACCATTTATTTTGCTTACCCACCTTGCCGACTCATCTCTCTGTCTGGTTGATCATGGTCGTTGAGTACTTAACATAATGCTTTTTATTGAAACCTCGTGTCAATAGACGAGACAACGAAACAAACTCTCTAATTTAAAACCAACTGAATTCAAGTAATGTTGGAAGGAAAAGAAAAGAAAAATACATCACTAACATTACAGGACGGCATTTATGCTATCGGAAATGCATTTCATATTAAAAAAAGCAGAAACTCACCTGTCCGACACTTAGAAGTGTGCAGGCTGAAGGCAAAGTATTTCCTGAAGTTCCTCCACCTTTTGTAGTCGAAAGAAAAACGAGCATTTGAGTCGTCCAACAACTAATTACTACTTAGCAAACACAATCACATAATTTGACACCAAAAAGTACAAAACTTTACTGAACACTATATACTAACACTATGATAATTAAACATACTGAAATCAGAAATTGAAGAAATCCAATTCAAATTACACTTAAATCATTCAATTGGGAAAAGTGAGTGGCCTACATCTTTTCAAACAATCTTCAAAGAGAAAATAGACAGGAAAAAAATGCTAACTTTGTCTGATTCTCAATGAAAATAACTAAATAATGTTCGATTTGAATTCAAAAATTACATAAAAATCATCCGTCCCAAAAAAATTGGCATATTTCTATATGTACAAAAAAATTAACTTTATGAGATAGATTTACGACCACACAAATATTTAACGTTTGTTTTAAATCATACACTTCAAAAGTCTTCCTTTATTTTTTAAATTTCGTGTCAAGTCAAACTAAGACAATCTTTTGGACGGAGTATTATAAGTGACAATAGTTAAAGTGTTACTTTAACAGTCCATGTCCAAATAGTAACTAAGACAATCTTTCTGGACGGAGAGAGTAATAAATTAGCAAATAAAACCATATTAAAACAAGCCCTAAATATTAAACTCAGTTTCTATATCCATAATCAAACTTGCAACTTCGATTCAGAAAACAGCGCAGATAAATAGTGTAATTTTAATCATTAATATGAGAAATTATGTGATTACCTGAAGGCCGCGAAGGCGTCGAAGAAGCTTCCACCACTCTTACAGGCATTTTCAGAACTGGATTTGAGCCTTTGCCTTTTTTGTTTTAGTTTATAAATATACTTTAGTTTTTTTAAAAAACATTTATGGATGTGTGTGTTGATTATTCTGTTTGGTTTGGCGTCATAAGTAAGAAGGCTGGCCAGTGGGCCGGGACGGGCCCACCGGGGTCGGGTTTGGCGGGGTCGGGGCGGGGTCGGGGCGGGGTCGAGCTGGGGCGGGCCTGTAGGGGTCGGGTCGGGCGGGACCATACCATGTCCCGTCCCGATCCCGCCCCGGAGTCGGGGCCTGCCTGACGGGGCGGCCTGACGGGTTGGCGGTTTTCTTTTTTTTTTTTTTTAAATTTTTTCACTAAATTAAAAATAATAAATTACTAAGTACTAACAAATTACCATTAAGATATACTTGTCATATAGTCATAATGTCATATACATATACTATAATATAAGAGACTTGTAGTATTATAATTTATAATTATAGTATTATAGTATTATACTCATATATATAATATATTTATAAAGTATAAACTATAAACTATAAAGTATAAAGTATAAAGTTATAAACTAAATAATTAAACAAAGACAAGAATAGTGTAAAAAACATCCCAGAAATTTGTTTTGCTTTTATATTATTAATTTCATTGAAATATCAAATATACAAGATTCAAAATTACATTGTAGTGTCTTGTTGTTGAAAAAATTGCAAAAGAGTGAAAGACATAGAAAAATTTAAAAATTGCAATGAAATAAATTACCAATTTGGAAATATTTTTTCTCATTTCTTTATAATTTGTTGTGGGTCTGCGGTTGGAAGTGGTCTATCTTGATCAACGTGTTCCTCGTCGCTACTCATGCGTGCAGATAACAGGTCGTTGTCGTTGTCGTCATCTTCGTCGGTAATCTCGGTCGATCGACTCCTTCGCCTCGCTCGTATCCAATCTCTCGAATAGTACCGCCATCTCCAAGTCTCCCGCTAACGAGTATCGTGCTCTCTATTTGAAATCACTGCAGAAAAAGCGCTTCGAAGCGTGATCGACGACGCCAATGTTCAAAATATCTCGCCATCATTGAAAGTGTCGGAAATGTCTTCTCATTCGCTCAATATTTCAAAGTCTTCCTTTCTTCATTGATAACTGCTTGGTAAGGTAAATTACCCTGCAAAACAAAAACATCGAACTCACTAATTTGGTTAGCACTGCTACCACCGCACATTTTATTTCTGAGGCTTTCAATAGAATTAATATTAGGCCTAGCCACAGAAACTGCTTGTCGTTTTTTAGGTTGTGTTGAAGAAGAAGATGATACAAAAGTCGGTTGGTTACTAGCACTTTCTTGCTGGTAATGCCGATATACTTTTTTGCATTCATCTTCTACGCTATTCAACACTTCTTCTAGCGTTAGTTCAATAGGTGGTTCAACATTTAAATTTTTGGGAGTTGGAGGTGGTAGTACGTCCATACAGTTATATATATTTTCAATAAGACTTTTACAACCCTCTACTTTAATAGTCGGGTTTAATACAGCACCAATAATATAAATAGGGGGAATAGGAATAAAATATTTTTTTAATTTCATAAACATTTTTTAATACCGCAGATATAAGCGATTTTTCCATATATTCTTTAAGAAGTAAAAATATTATAGCTATATAAAACAACATAGTTGAAATAGTAGGATAATATAAAGTAGAAAATTCTTTTGTTGCTCGTTGAAAATTTTCTAAAAATACAATAAGTTCTCTAATTTTCTCCTAATCATTATCCACAATCATATCATTTGGATTTTGATTATGGGCGTTAAAAAATAAAGTAATAGGTTTTCTATAGTCATAAACAACAACTAGTTGGTCATATAAAGAATTCCACCTAGTTGGTACTTCTTCGGGAATTTTTCTATAAGATAGTCCACAATCGTGGCAAGTTTTTTTATATTATTTTCTTTGTTGAATTCTATTATTTTTAAAAATAAAGTGTATAGCAAATTGTATTTTTTCAAGAATATCTTGAAAAAGTGAAAGACCATCCTTTACAACTAAGTTATAAATATGGCACGCACATTTGATATGAAAATGTTTTGGAAAAGACGGAGTTAAAACATTTCTTAAAATACTAATAGCGTAATTGTTAAGATGCATTATCTAATGTAATACTCATAACTTTATCGGTTATTCCGTAATAATCATGATGAATAAATATTTTCAAATAAACTCACCAGGTGTACTACTATCTATATATCTATATGCTAAAATACGTTTTGCATAGACCATTTATAATCTATCCAATGACAAAGTTCAAGTTAAATAATCATGGTCGTTAGATTACGACTATATCGTAAGTTAAAGCAACTTTGCAATTTAAATGATATAATGCATAACGAAATATCGTTGATATTCATGTGCAAATTTAAATACATCTCTTTAACAATTGATCTAGGAAAACCTTTATAAGGTGGATTATACATATCTCTAATATAATGAATAAAACCAGAGATTCAGAAATGAAAAGGCAAACCCTCCACAAAGAACTAATTTTGCTAGGCTTCCTATCTTTATGTTTATCATATTTAGTGGCCTACAACTCCCCGTCATAGGGTTAATTTGACTCGCATTTCTCCAGACAAGAGTATGTGAACCTTGTTCGATTGAGAGGACGTTTGCTCACCGCTTTTTCAATCATGTATCGATACGCAAGGCTTTGTGTTTTTGCAACAGTGTGTCTTCCTAAACCCCGTCCCACCATGACCTTGTCCAGCTTTTAAAAGAATAAACATTTTTACAAGTTTTACATACATTTACTTGATTAGCTACGCCTCACAAAATATTTCCATACAACCGATTTTAATGGTCGCTTTCTTGACCTCGCCTCATAAGAGGGGATAGGAGACATTTCACCAAGGTGTATCATCATCTTCATTAATAGGTGTATCATCAACTAGAGTGTCATCTAAATTAAATTCTTCTTCAATTTCAGGATAATCATTTGTGTCAAGATCATATGGTATTTCAGGAAACATTTCAGGATCTATAAAATCATCTTGTCTAGGAATAATCGAACAGAATACTGTAAGAAGTACCCTTGCCCTTGTTACCACCCCTACTAAAAGAAGCCTGACCCTTACCCTTACCCAACATGCCTCTTAGTCCTTTCATTTTAATTATGCTAATAAATCGTTAAAGATAATGAAATTAAATGTGCTAAATGAAATAAAGACAAAATAATAATTTAATGAGAGAACGAATGTACCAAACGCCGACGTAGAGTCGACGTGTAATCGAGAGGTTGAAAATTGAAACTTTGCTCGATAGATAATCCTCAAGCTAGTTGCCAACTTCACTCCCAATTCTCAAATTAATAAATAGATTGAATATGTAGACAATGTTGTATAGAGAATTAGAGATTGATTGAGAGATTAGAGAGTAGAAAGATTTGTGAAAATAATAAGAAGGAATGAGGTATTTATAGGGGTTAAAAATAAATATAAAGGGGTAGGGGTTGGGAGTGGGCTAAAATGGTTGTTGTCCAACGACAAATGTAAAATGGCCGTTGATACGGCTATTTTGCAGCGGTCGAATCGGGATTTGGGGCGGGTCAAGTGGGTGGTGGATCGGGGTGGATCGGGACTCGGAGTCGGGCTGGCGGGACCATACCGTCCCCGCCTTCCGAGCTTGGCCCCGCTTTTTTTTTTAATACTGTCGTGTCGGTTTGGGTCGGGTCGCCTGACCGAGTCGGATCGGCGACCCATCGCCACCCTATAAGTAACAAGTGTCTGGAAATAAATTTAAGTTGTTGATGTACTATTTGATTAAAAATATTAATAAATAATATAATAACTGATTCAATATTAAAAAATGACATATTTATATATTTAAAAATAATTTTATTTTATTGTAAAAATAAATTAGTGACATATTCTTATAGACATAAAAACATCATAACATATTAATTGATTCCCTTGTTGATGTTTACTCTATGCCTCGATGGGGAGCAACGATACTACATAATTAGTCCGGACGTGAAATATAATCTCACTCAATGACAGACAAACCTCTCTACTCTAGAGTCCCGAACTCGTGCCTCCTCTTATCCCTCAAGCTACAAACTACGAGGAACATACTTCTCCGAAAATACCTGATAGAATCGAGTCCATGAAAAAGGAGGCGACCCAGCTAGTCGACACTCAATATAAAGGATCTCCACCACTGTTTAGCGTCCTCGATCATCTAAGAAGCAACATAGTTGACCTTGTGTGAATCCACCAAACCCAGCGTGTGAAAGCTCTCATGACAACTAATAATGAACTCATAAACATCCTCTTTGGGGTATCATAAAACCAGGGAGGATTCATCTTGGTAAATCTCTCAAACATCTTCTGCTCCTCATTAGTAATAATCAGCACGACAACTGACCGAAGAGCAAAATTCGGCAATGGAACCCCATCAATGCGGGGAGCCATAGTGACAGTCGATTGTGCTCCCAAGGTATGGAACTGATCAAGGGTTTGGCCTATCTGGTAGTAGTTGGGAAGGTGCTTGTCACGCCTTGAACCTCGGGCCCGCAACTGGTGCCCTACCTGGGCACCCTTCTATACATACAACACCAGTAAACTGCGAAAGGTAAATAACACTCATTTTTTTAAAACAGAGGCAAAGTCGATAAGCCTGCCATAATATATAACGCCTGAATGGGCCTACAACCGTACAACAAGGTAAATACAACTCTCACCAGTCCAGCCCACATATGAATACAAACCTCTAAGAGTTTGGACAATTACTATGACGGGACAAGGCCCCGCTGCACTTCGAATATACCTAGCCAGAATGACGAACTCCGAACATTGAGCCATCTCAAAATGTTGAACAAGGATCCTAAGCTCGCGTATCCACAATCGAGTACCTAGACTGCGGCATGAACACAGCCGAAGGGTCGACAACAAGTACTAAGTATGGAACGGAAATAAAGTACAGTAAACAAGATCATAACTGTACAAAAGAATGACAGGGGCAAGTATGAAAATCAAATATCAGATCCTACCGTGTCATCTAAAACAAGAGCCAACCGTTCCTGGTATCACTGTACTACTTTCTAATATGAAAGCCACGTCAAAATCAGGGACACATGCCCTCAGAATATAATATCACAGAAGCATACTCGTGGAGCACACCATCACTGTCAGCATGTAACAAGTATAATATATAACCAGTCATGTCAAAGTCAGGGACACATGCCCTCAGAATCAGTATGCAATTATAATCATGGATCTCAAGCCTGTAATATCAAAGTGTGCCCGTGAAATCCTTCATCATTGTCGGCATGCACAAAGTGTAGTATATATAACATGTATCAAAGAAGCATGCCCGTGGAATCCTTCATCACTGTCGGCATACACAAAGTGTAATATATATATATATATAACATGCCCGTGGAATCCTGCATCTCGGGTACATGTCTTCATGGAGAGCTAGTCCATGGAATAATAGTATCATCCGGGGATTGAACCCGCATCATGGTCGCACACCTACGGAATCCTTCATCGTGTAAGCATGTCCATGGAATAATATAGTGGAAGCATGCCCGTGGAATCCTTCATCACTGTAGCATATACTATATAACATGCCCGTGGAATTCTGCATCTCGGGTACATGTCTTCATGGAGAGCTAGTTCATGGAATAATAGTATCATCCAGGGATTGAATCTGCATCATGGCCGCACGCCCACGGAATCCTTCATCGTGTAAGCATGTCCATGGAACAATATAGTGGAAGCATGCCCGTGGAATACAACATCACCGTCGGCATGTCCATGTAAACAATACAATAACGTTGTCGGCCCTCCAGTGAGGGACGCGGTCCAAATATCAAGAATTGTACACTTATAGCTATCACAAGCAACTATGTACAATTTAACCATCTCCGACTCTCATTAGCACAAATAGAATGAACTATTATTTAGATAAACCTAGGTACCAACATCTCGTGTACCGTAAGACATTTTAAACCATCTTTTGACTTTCCAAAAAAAACCGTTATAACAACTTCCCATAAAGCCGTTATAACAACTTTCATGAAACTAAGGTACTATCACATCCCTCCTTTTTAATCATCATGTCTTTCCTTTTATGAAGCCAATGCATTATCGTGTCATGTAATTTTAGGGAATTCGAACCCAAAGTACTATGTACATTTATTCTTTATAAAAGAATCATTTCATGAAGTATTAGGGCGTTGGACCCGAAATTCTTTCACCATTAAAAACCAAGTTACTTACTCTTTTAATTCAAAGTAACTTACACTTTTAAAACCAAGTTACTTACTCTTTTAACTCAAGTAACTTACACTTTTAAAACCAAGTAACTTATGCCTTTAAATCAAGTCACTTATTCTCTTTAAATCAAGTAACAAATACTTTTCTAATCAAGTTACTCATTCTCTTTAAATCAAGTAACAAATACTTTTCAAATCAAGTTACTCATTCTCTTTAAATCAAGTAACAAATACTTTTCAAATCAAGTTACTCATTCTCTTTAAATCAAGTAACAATTACTTTTCAAATCAAGTTACTCATTCTCTTTAAATCAAGTAACAAATACTTTTCAAATCAAGTTACTACACATTTTCGAAATTCAAGTCATTTATACTTTCGAAAACCAAGTCTCAAGTACTTTCAAAATTAATACTTTTATGAGCCGTGAATAGGTTATACTTGTTTATAACGATCTTGTCCATTGAGCCATGATCTAGAAAATGTAATACAATTTTGTCTCATCTTAGTTTCTACGCAGATGGAAGATTCTACTCATTTCAATATAATTGATTAATCGATACATTTTCATTAACGCTGCAATGGCTTGATTGATACCTATTCTCATTAGTGTAGTAAATTAGCAAGGTCAACTCGACTCCAATACTTCCTAACGACTCTTACCAACATCCCCATAAGACTTGGTAAAAACTTAGGAATATTCTAGACATGCCTTTAGCATAAAATCAATAACATGAATACGTCCTATAACAAGGCAATTATACTTCAAGAAACAAGTCGTGTATACTCCAAAATCAAGGCAAGTATACTTCAAGAAAACAAGTCAAGTATACTCCAAATAACAAGACAAGTATACTTCAAGGATAGTCATGTATACTCCAAAATCAAGGCAAGTATACTTCAAAAAAACAAGTCAAGTATACTACAAATAACAAGACAAATATACGTCAAGGATAGTCATGTCGATAGAAGGAAGAAGTTCACATACCTCATGAAGACTAACCAATACGACAAGTAGCAAAACGCTTCAAAGTACTTCAACCTCATCGGCTATTCCTTAAGTCAAATGGACTATGCTACACGTAGTACCTCAACCTAAAATGATAATAATACTTCTATCAATTCCAAGTTTACTAGTGTAAGACTTATACAAAATAATGCCCTCTAATTCTACGGAAATTTGGGCAGCACTTCCTTTGTTTCTACGTATTTTTCCACCTTTTCCAAGGCCCGAATTTTTCAACCAACACGTCACTTTTAAGGCACAACCAACAATTAACCAAAAGGGATTACACGCCTAACTGGACATGTAAAATTCTGCCCCACAATCTATATAAAACAGTCCGCAAAACAGTCCACAAAAATGACACAACACGTCTAACAATTCTTGGGCAGTTTTTCGGCCCTCAACAACAACAACATTCCCGAGCCCTTTTCCTTAATTCATTTTAATCCAAATTCTCATTCCAACATGTTATATAAGTTATACAATCTATCAACAACAATATTTCTTTCATTATATAACATGCAATACGTGATAATAACAACAAAACTGACCAACACTTCCAAGACGCCAAAATGGCAAGTCTCGGCCTCAACACCATATCTATCACATACACATCTTATTTTCCACTTCTTCCTTAACATAAATTCATCCCTTAAACATAACAATAAGTAATATCCACTTACTGCGAAGGAATAAAAATCACTACCTCATTTTAAGCCTCAAAAACGTCCAAAATAGTCCGGGGGTATATGATCCGCAGTTTTCGTTTCGCTCCACTTCTTCAAGTTCCAATCACATATATGTGACCCCTATGAGCTTATACACAACTTCACTTTGTATTTCACTTCCAAAAAGTCAACGGAACCTTAGGGTTTCACACCCTCATTCTCGGCCAACACCATGTTCTTAGGGTTTAAGGGGTTATCTTGGCTTAGTACTCCATTAGGGATCTTAGTCTTGAGTTTGAGGATTTATCATGAAGGATTGAAGAATTTTTGTCATCCAAAAATACCCTTGGCCGAGAGCTCTCAAAGGGACACAATATATTTGTGTGAAATTTGGCCAAGTGTAGAACAAATCTTGCAAACCCTCTCTAATATATAGATGTATATCCAAGTAGCAAGACAAGTGGAGTGGGACCCACATGGTCTACTTGTCCACTTGTCTCTAAAATATCTAGTCCAAGTCTTCCAAAATATCCAAGTCAAATAGTCAAGCCAAGACAAGTGGGGGGGGGGGGGGTGACATGTGTCGCCCTCCGATTGGTCCAAAATATTTCCTCCCCAAAATATCTCAAAATATTGTGGGCTCCATAAAACCGTAAAATTTTCCCGTGGGTCCCACATGATCAAATCCTGAACTTAAAAGTCCATAAATCTAATATATTCCAAAAATCTCACATATCAAATTTGAGAATCAAATTCCCATCAATAAACTTTTTCCTTCACAAATTTTTCGGAATTTTTTATTTAAGAAAAAATAATTTTCTTTCTTTCCAAAATTCAAATCTCAATTTCTCACGCACGTTCTCATCTCATTGCCTTGGAAATACGGGGTGTAACAATGCTCGCCTAGGTCAAGATCTCAAAGAGACTCAGAATGCGCACCATGGCATTCTGAAGCATTAGCGTAGAAATGATCTCTGGTGATGCCTGGGCAGGTCACAACTCCTCCTTCTCAATAGGTTTATCCTCATGCTCTACTTCCGGCTCGGGAGATACCGATCTAGCACGAGCCTGATCCCACTTCGGCCGTTTAGGGCAAAATTTTCATTGTGTCAACAGTCTAGGGCAAATTTATCAGGTCTAGTTTATGTACCTCTTTCATGGTATCAGCAGTTTAGGGCAAATTTTTCCTTCTCCACATAAACTTTCTCCGCCCTACTCTCTTTGTCGGCCGACCCCACTTCGGTCGTCCCTCTCCCTTCAATTTTTTTTCTTTCTGAAACCCTAATTCTCCTCTTGTTCCTTAATCATGTCTACCACAAGGAATATCTTTCACACTGCCCTTGCAGGCTCCAACATCAAGAATAACACCCCTATTATTCTTGAAATGGAGAACGTCCAGTACGCAACATGGGCATAACTTTTTAAAATCCACGCAAGGTCTCATGGAGTCCTCCATCACATCGTCAAACTGGAAAAATGAAAGGAGAAGGTGCCTTCCACCGATGATGAAATAGAGTTGTGTGCAACTCTCGATGTTACGATGCTCTAATGGATTTATTCCATCATCTCTACGGACCTCTTATAGACAATTATCAAATTCGACTCCACGGTAATGAAAGCTTGGAATAGGTTGCGTGATATATTCCAAGATAACAAAAATTCTCGTGTCGTGACCCTTGAGCAAGAATTCTCCCACATAAATATGCAGGATTTTCTGAATGCCCCAGCCTATTGTCAAAGGCTCAAAGAGTTATCGGATCAACTTAAGAACGTTGGCGCGCCTGTCACGAATGATCATCTCGTTCTTCATATGGTTGCAAGACTCTCCGAGGCGTATAATGGGGTTAGAACGCTTCTTCGCCAAAGCAATCCTCTCCCACCATTCTACCAAGCACGTTCCATGCTCACCTTAGAAGAAGCAGGATTGGCTAAAAAGATGGCTATCAGAGTCAATTCCGTCATGATGGTGGCCATTAACCTTACAAAATTCTCTAAATGACCTATTATCAAATTTCCTTCCATTATCACATTGAATATTCTTAATTTTTCATTCAAATTGTATACGGATGAATGCTCTAAATGATAGGAATGTGGAAAAACATGAGACTTTTTAGATAACGGAAACGTCCACAAGAAATTAGAATAATCATCCAAAAATAACACATAATAACGGTGACCGGTAAAGCTCAAAATAGGAGATGTCCAAAGATCACTTTAAATAATATCAAATGACAACAAAATACTAGAATTGGAAGCCACAAACGACAATTTAACATGTTTCCCAAGCGGACAAAAAGGAAAACACAAACACTCCGGATGACCCAGACGCGCTTGCCATAAGGAAGGTGCTAAAGCGGCAAACGTTGATTGGTGTGGCTTGTTTAGTGGTGGTGGTAGTGATGAGATAGAGCTCACCCCGACTATCATATCTCATTAGAGGTATCCCCTTCGAGAAATCCTTCACAAAAAAATCCAAAAGGGTCAAAGTCAACAAAAACTCAATTATTAGTTATAAATTTTCTAACATACACCAAATTTTTAATTAAGTGATGAGCATGCATGACATTTTTCAAGGCTAAAAGTGGGTTTGGGGAAGACAAATTTGTATGACCATAACCACGAATTGAAATTGAATTACCATTTTTTTACCAATAATATATGTCAGGATATTTTCTCAAATTGGAATAAGACGATATATTACTTGGTGCGGACATCATGTAAGAAGTAGCACTGGTGTCCATGTACTAATTTGCATTCAGAGGATTTAGCATAAATGTATATCGCCGCCTCAATATCTGTGTGGGGTTTTCATGTCCACATACGTCATCATAAAATGGGAAAGTCGAATGAAAAATCCGCACCATTAATAATATTGTTCGTACACTACTAGTCCATGCATCATTACCACCTTCGTTTTGGCATCATGCATTACAAATGACAATGTACCTCCTTAACATACTCCCTATCAAAGGATTAGCATATCAATCCCCACTCAATTCTTTATCAAAAAGATCTTTCGTATTCTCATCTTAGGGTGTTTGAGTGTTTATGTTATCCTCTATCCCCCTCATCTACCATCAACAAACTTCAAGCCCTCTCTACCACATGTGTGTTTTTGCGTTACCCGTCTAATCATCGTGATTACAAATGTTATGATTTATCCTTGAATAAAATAAACCTAGCTTCAAAATGGCTCTAAAATACAATAAAAGTAATGGAAAAGTCCATCTCTAGATAAATATTCAACTTGAACAAAATTAGACAGATGAAATATTTAGCCAATATTATCATAAATGAGCTAACATACATGTCATAAAAAATGGTTCCATAAAAACAAAATCGTATATTATAATATGGTCGCCTTTCATAATACAAAAATACATAAGTTGATACTAAGCGTATTGCCTAAAAAGATATCTAAGCTTATTGATATGTTCATATTCATCGAATCATTCGTAGTATATATTGATAGACTCGATTAAAGGTGTGACGCTGGTACTATAACTTGCTTTGAAATTACAACAACTGGCCTCTCCAATCAAATTCTTCATATCAAAGGGACATTCTACATCTCCTTCATGACAGCAAAATGGACAAGTAAAGGTTGTGTCAAATTTGGGAATTTTCTTGTTTGGTGTTGGCTTCGCTCTTGACTTCCTCTTGCCCATTTTTTTGTCAACAAAAAACTTAATTTGGGTTATTAGTTTTCGGTAGAGATGATAAAGTTCGGATGGGTTATTGACCCCCATCTATTAGCTTAGCGCATTTCAGCCCAATCCATTTTATCTCATCAAAAGTTGAGCTGATATGACCCAAATTGATTTATGAAAAATTTTGCGAAAATATTTTTAAATTATTTTTTTATTTGACATATTATATATAACCATAATAAAGAAAAATAATAATTTTATAAGGTACTAAAATATTATAAAACAAATAAAATAATTAAACGTTAGTAAGAATTAGGCCGGTTGAGTTATGACACACATTTCAGCTCATTTTGGCCCAACCCGTTTTAGTTCAAATTCAGTCAAATTCACCCATTTGACACCTCTAGTTTCTATGGAAAGAGCACTCTTTTTTTAAAGTATCGTTTTTTATTTTCTAAATTGATTCGGCTTCGAATATATTCAAATTGTTTCCTTATTAGTTCAAGTTTTGGGAACCGATCTATTTATGGAAATAAATAGTTGAAGGACTTAACATGTTTTCCGAAATTGAGTCAAATTAGGAGAAGTATTCTTGTTCTATCTTTGTTTGTTGTGAAATTTGTACTTTTACTCCCTCAAATTAATCTTTATAAACTTAAATGCGTTACTAACCATTATATCAGTTATTTAATTATAATATTTTATTCTTCCTCTTCAAAATAATCTTAAATATAATTTCATTTGGGTAGGATTTTCATTATATAAAAGGTTTAAATATTTCCTTAAAAATAGGATATATGAGGGGTGCAAGTGTTTTGAGTTTAAATGCAGGGGGTCATCCGTAATTAATTGAGTTATAGCATAAGAATATTTAGTACTATAATTAAACCGGATCCAAATTTAAGTGGGAATACACTTGATATCCAAATTAAACTAGGAATACACTTCTTGATTATAAAAAAAATCCCTCTATTTATACTTTTCTGCTCAAACACAAAAGAAAGTCCCCCAACTTTGTTCGTTTATTTCTTGATACAAGAAACAATGAGTGCTAACAGGCAAACTCATCGCCCTTTCCATAATCACACTCACACACATCATTCTTCACCCAATCATTACTATGGCAATCAACAACGCTATAATCATAGGCGTTCAAATTATGAGTCTTCTAGACGACATCATAACAATAATAGGGCTAGCGGGTCTTATAATACAACAACTGAGGACTTTGCTCGACAATTTAATTGGTATCAACCTCCTATGCCTTATTATTTTTCAGTGGATAGGCCCTTACCGTCAATCGTAGTAAACAATCATACTCGATACTATCCTGTGCCATATTATGAACTTATTGATGATACTTATGTCGCTACTGATCCGAGTGACTCCACTAGTCAACTGACTGATCAGGAGAGAAATTCAACCTTTGTTTTTGACGCTCCGTATAACTATATATCCGATCTTTTGGATGACATGGATGTTAGTAATGAGGAGATTGAGGACGATGATGACGTATTGAAGTATTTGAAAATAAGAACTCACTCTGCTCCTGCTAAAGATGGAGTCAATCCCGAAGTAGTTGCTGATGTAGAATCAAAAACCTGTGCGATATGTCAATCAGAATATGAACATGAAGCGGATATAGGGACATTGCAGTGCGGACATGAGTATCATACGGACTGCATCAAACAGTGGCTGTTGAGGAAGAAAGATTGTCCCATGTGCAGAGCTTCGGTTTTGCATTCACAAGAATAAAAAGATTTGCTCGTCCCAATTTACCGATCATGTAATTCAATGGTCCTGATGTGAAGATTATTTTATTTTAATTTTTTTTTCTTTTGTTCTTATATTCGTGTCATTAAACTAGATATAACATAGGTTAGTCGTTTTAATTGTGCGTGACTTACATTATATGATACATACAAATTAATAAGACACGTTTACCTATATTATTTTAAAAACATGAATATAAATATTACGTTAGTTAATTAAAATATTTTTTAAATATTGAACGACTTTTATACTCTTTATCAATTAAATATCTCGATTATATTAATGTTGAAAAATGTAAATTAGTTCATTATTAGTTGTAGAGTTCAATTCAATATGTAGATTTGGGAAACCGAATGGCGTCACTTATTTGCAGAGTCTAAGTAATAGAAGATTTTGATGGCCAAAAAATTACGTTACTTATTTTTAGAGGCCAAATTAGAATCTAATATTAAAATTTAAGAGACTTTCAATATTTAAACCTTTTCTAATACTATAAATATAGGAATTAGATTGTTCTTTAGGTCACCTAAGAAGCATGATTTCACTTTAAATATCTTCTTGTATTTCATATCCAGGCAGCCGAGGGAAGTGCCAACCTCTAGGCCTTGATACTGCCATTAATGGTCATGTAAGCACAAATATAAAATATTGCTTGATCAAATATCTTTTAAATATTAAATGATAATTTATATACTTAATAAGCTCTAATCCTATTCCTATTCAAGAAGAATACTTCAAATTGAGTCAAATTAGGAGAAATATTCGTGTTCCATGTTTATTTGTTGTGAAATTTGTACTTTTAGTCCCTCAAATTAATCTTTATAAACTTAACGAATTACTAACCTTTACCTATATCCGTTATTTAATTATAATAATTTCAATCTATAGAAATTTATTTTCTTATGTATTCTTCCTTTTCCATAATCTTAAATATGCGTAGTGAGATGAAATTTCATTTGGGTAGGATTTTCATTGTATAAAATATTTAAATATTTGTTCCAAAATAGGATATAGGAGTGATATAAGTGTCTTGAGTTTAAAATACACAGGGTCTATCTGTAACTGAGTTATAGTATAAGAGTATTTAGTATAATTACCCTAAAATCTATTAATTTCTGAGTGTATTGAGCTTATTTGAGTAAATCTAATCCAAATAAAACTGGGAATACACCTGATTATATTAAAAAAAATTATACTTGCTACAACTCAAACTGAAGTCACCTTGTCATTTATTTCTCATTCAAAGAAATAATGAGTGATAAAATAATAATTAGTGATATTGATATTAATAGTTATTATCATTGTAATTGATTAATATGTTGTATATATGGTTGTATGTAAAATATTGAATATGTAAATTAGCAATCATAGAAATCTTACCACAATAATTAGGGAGATGTTTAGGCATGATCCTCTCCCAATATTTATGTTGTATCTTTGTATATTAACCACATTATTGTGGATGAATCAACAAGGAAAATATTTCTTCCAATATGGTATCAGAGCATAAGAAAAGATCCAATTTTTTTTCTCTTATCAATTTTTTCGTCCATACCCTTTGATTGGCCGAAAATTATCAATTGTTTTTTTTCTTTTGGTTACTCCATTATTGTCCTTCATTGTTCTCCATCCAACCAACAATGTCTGAATCTAAATTCATTTACCATCCAGCTTTAGTCGTTTCAAACATAAAAACACATGTTTTCGTCACTCTTGAGATGAAAAATGTTCACTACGCAATATGAGCAGAACTATTCAAAATATGTTTCCGCTCTCACTGAGTTATTCATCACATAATCCCGCCGGCAAATAGCAAAGGGAAGGAATCATTAACAGGTGATGCCTTGGAACTGTGGAAAACTCTTGATGCCACAGTTCTTGGACGGATTTACGCAATAATCTCTTCACATTTGTTACACACAATAATGGAACTAGATTCCACTACAAATGAGGCTTGGGATCACTTGCGGGATATCTTTCAAGATAATAAAAATTCTCGCGCCGTCACATTGGAACAAGAATTCTCCACCATAAATATGGCAGATTTTCCAAATGTATCGGCATATTGTCAACGCTTGAAGGTTTTGTCCGACCAACTTTAAAATATTGGTTCACCTGTCACCAACAACCTATTAGTCCTACAATTGGTTGTGAGGTTTACCGATACCTATAGTGGTGTGGGAACGCTCATTCGCCAAAGCAATCCATTACCCATTTTCTATCAAGCATGTTCCATGCTAATTCTTGAAGAGGCGGGATTTGCGAAAAAGGCAGCCATAGTTCCGAATTAGAGTTTTGTTTCCATCAATAATTTCATGAATTTTGAACAATAAAACCGAGGACAAAAATGATGAACTGGTAAAAAACCCGCAATGGTAATAACTATGGGTGGCCAATGGGACAAGTTGACCCGATCCTGACCTAGTCCCGCCTCGACACCGCCCTGGTCCCACCCCGACACCGCCCTGGTCCCACCCGACCCCGTTATTAAAAAACAATTTAGGGTATCCGGACTCGAACCGGGACATGACATGGTCTCGTCCCGCCCGGACCCAGTCCCGCCAACCCGCCCTAGCCCCGGTCCCGCCCCGATCCTCTCCCCTTTGCACAAAATAGTTGTTGCACCAACGACCATTTTTGGCTTCCCCCCTTCCCCAACCCCCTATCCTCTTAATATTTATTTTAACACCTAAGTTATTATATTTACACTTTAACCCAATTTTCCAACTATAAATACATCATTTTGTCTTCGTCTTTCTCACAAATCTTCATACATTCTCTCTAATCTCTTAATCTATCTTCTACAAATCTATATTGTCTAGTAACTATTAAATTTTATTTATTTATTTGGGAGTGAAGTTTGGAACTAGCTTGAGGATCTTCCATCGAGCAAAGTTTTAATTTTCAACCTCTCGATTACACGTCGGCGTTTGGTACATCCGTTCCTTCATTAAATTATTATTGTTTCTTTATTTTAATTAGCACACTTAATTTCATTATCTTTAAATATCTGAAGGTTATGGAAGCGACGTGGAGCAATTTGACCAACAAATATCAATTCCAACCGAAGAACCACAAGACATTGTGAAGAACCTAGAAAAAGTATTTTCAAATTGGTAATTTTTTTAATTGCAATTTTACTATGTCATTTGCAACTTTTGAACAACACCACAAAGTTGTAATTTTTACTATTGTATATGTATTACCAAAAAATTATATTTCTATTAAATAATATAAGAGGCACAAAAACAGTCTTGAGATGTTTTTATTATACTATCTTGTTAAATTATTAAGTTATTTATATATATGTTATTTTTTTTTAAAATTAAGTGCGAAAACAAATCCCGCCCCACCCCTGCCCGCGAGGACCGATACCCTTTTCCGACGGGACTAGAACCGTGACAGGACATCGGCGAATCCCGCCAGTCTTGTCGGGGACCGATCCCACCCCAACCCCCATCCCAACCTACTCCGATCCCGCCAAGCCCGCCCCGGCCCGTTGGCCACCCCTAGTAATAACTGAAATAACAAAAATGGTGGAAATACAAATTCTGGTGGCGGTGGACAGGGCGGCAGAACCAACTCTAGGGGACAACAGGGGCATCAAAGTGGCGGGACAGGCCACTGGGCCTGGCAGTGGCCATGGACCGTGCGCAGTACATTCCCAACGAGAAACTAGGCTAGACCAGCCTACAGGCCCACTGACCAGCCTAGTGGATACTACCCAAATTTCTAAAATGGGGCGGCCCATCCTCAGTTCCAGCATTCTGGGCCTCCCGCTTCTGGGCCAAGGAAGACAGGAAATTCCAGAAGCAGTTTGGTATCAAATGGCCACTGCCGACCCAGTGGCAGGAGGCCCACTCTGTAGTGACCCACCTGAAAGACATCGAGTCTGCCATGCACACTCTCGGACTCAATCCACCCGATGTAAAT
Source organism: Przewalskia tangutica (assembly GCA_029844215.1). NCBI lineage: Eukaryota > Viridiplantae > Streptophyta > Magnoliopsida > Solanales > Solanaceae > Przewalskia > Przewalskia tangutica. The sequence goes on along the minus strand of CM056738.1, from coordinate 86,845,608 downwards.
TGGTATATAGACTCCGGAGCGACGTCCCACATGACATCCTCTCAAGTTAATCTCTCGTCTTATTTTAATTTGAGCAAAGATAATGGTATAATTATTGGAAATGGTCATGTTTGTCACGCCCCGACCCAATGGGCCACGACCTGGTGCTCTAATTGAACACTTTTATACTACCATGTCGCATATAATTAGACTCATATTGAGGTCAATAGAAAATTCAACTGCATAACGGTGCAATCATAACATATGTCCGAATAGGCAAGCCGCCAATACCGTCTTTACACACGAACAATCCTGTCTCCTGAGGAGTCACATCTAAATCAGATATAACGAATAGGAAAGCCTACAAGGCTACCACTATATACGGGAATCTCCCAAAATTGAATACAACAACACATATACAAAAACAGGTTCACAACTCTACATACGTATAACCCACGACTGTCTACAGATCTCTATGAGAAGGATAACGACATATGACGGGACTGAGCCCCGTCGTGCCCCTAAATATATACATAAGTCCGAATAAAGTTCCGTACCAAAATGCCAAGCTCCAAATCAATGGAGCTCTCCAAATAGCTGAACCGGAATCCTAGACTGGAGGATCTCCACACTGAGTACCTGTACCTGTGGGCATGGACGCAGCCCCCCGAGGAAAGGGGGTCAGTACGAAAGAATGTACCGAGTATATGAAACATACAGTACAAAATAGATAATCATGACTGGTCAAAACGTACAAGAGACATGTAAGATTATCAAATGTCAATCTAACTGTGCCATAGAAAATAGAGAATCAACTCTGCCTTATAAAGATGAGAGTCAAGTCAAAAACCATGAATGTCTGTCCATGTGGTCATCATATACATATATACATATAACGTAACCCGACCCTCTAGTGTGGGACTCGGTGAAATCATATCATAATCCGGCCCATACTGGGACTCGGTGAAGTCATCATCTCATCTATGCATGCATCCTACGTAAGTCGGCCCTCTAGTAAGGGACTCGGTGAACAATGCAAGGCTGTGCATGAACATAAGCCAGTCCGGGACTCGGAGAAGTAGAATAGTAATAACACTTAGCACGAGTAGATGTAATGAGCAACCATATACAATTAAAAATCATCATTTGACTCTCAATAAAATTATTATAATAATATTTTTGCTGAAAAATCATAGGCACTTCTCATGACTAACATCTTTAGAAAATAGACTGTGTAGAAATCATGTACGTCCTCCGTACTTTCAATAAATCATGCCAAAAAAGAAATAAGAAAGAGTTTCACATACCTTGTTGTCGAATTCATCTAAGTTTCCATGGTTCCTTGTAAACTCTACGAGTAATTATCCACACCCTAAGGATGATTTAAACCGCACACAAATCTGTATATTGAAAATAGATTCCATTCGGGCATTTTTAGCGAATATCCTATACGCGTAGAACCTATATTTCTTCTATAACGAAACCCGTGCAGGTAGTGAAACACCCAGCCCTTACTAATTCTTCTCTTTAATGTTACAATCCCTAAAAACAGTCCAACAAACACTCATGCAATTTTCAATATATATATCAACAATTTCGACGATACTAATAATCCAATATTCTCGATAATCACCTTAGGACTAGTAATAACCACATTCCAAGAAAGATTTACATTGCAATCAAATCAATATACTATTAACCAACTCATTGAGATATTTTATCGAACATCTTATTCGTGTAGAATCTATGCTTCTTCTATGTGAAGTTCTACACGTGTAGCAACACAATCAACCTTCTCAATACTCCCCCCCCCCCCCCCCCTTACTGTTTAAATGTCCAAAACAACCCAACAATTTCACATGCAATTTCTAATTAAATACGGACAACTCCACTAACCAATCCGCTTAGCATTTTCGATAATCGCCTTAGAACTTAGTAAGAATCATGCTCTAGGATAGGTATGAACTTAAGAATAAGAAAGGTTACCTCTGAAATCTGCGACGAGAGTCATCGAACAATCCTTTACCAATATCGGCCTTCGACAGCAAAAACAGGGCACAAATGTCAATTCCACGAACTGTTCGAAACTTCAAGGTCTCAACTTGATTTCCTGGTGTTCGTGCTTGCTTAATGTCTCGATTATACTAGAATTAAAGTATAGAACACCATGCATAGTCTATTTTGGGTTGTACGAAAATTTATAGAAAATCCCCCCGTTTGTTCGAAAATCTCAGAATGTGATTACTGGGATTACCCCTTCTGCTTTCGAGGTGACTAATCCATTCTTTTAGGGAAAGAATTTACAGAGATTTGAAGGAGATTGAAGAGAGGACGGAGAGTTATGGCTGAGAATGAGTTTCTTATGAAGCTGCAAGCGATTTTGTTTTCATCGACTGAATCCTCGCGAAGACAACGTGCACGGTTTTATTAAAAAATGTCCTCCGCTTATAATTAATCAATTCCACAATTAATTAATTATACACATCAGTAATACCCGATCCCACTTTACTTAAAAGCCAATGACTCATAAAATTTTCGTGTACTCAATGTCACAATTCTCATAATATGACACTAGTCTGTAGCCTTCTCGGGACATACAATTATTATAAAAACTCCCGTCGTCGCGCTAATTAATCCCAAAATTATTTCGGGATCACATTCTTTTACATACCAATTTCCTTATTAGTATACGCAAGCATAATAAAAAAAATCAGGGTTCTGGTCCACTTGCCCACGTCTATGTTCTCAAATAATTACCCGGTAATATGGGGTGTCACATACTCTCCCCCTTAGAAACATTCGCCCTCGAATGTTGGGGTGTTATATCTAATCGTATCACGTAAAGAAGGAGTTGCAAGTACATCATATCTATACTTTATTAAAGCAAACCAACGTTATCAGTGGATTAGACATCTATGGTATGAAACAAAGTTTAATAGATCCTATGCACATTGCCAAATTCATACAGAAGAGAACAATGGACATGTCACCTAGCATTACTGGTTACATACATAATTTAAAGGCACAAGGAGGTATACAAGTAAGTTAACTTATACAAAACTGTCCACTGAGTATCAATTCTTTGAGACCATTTCTCCTTTACCTAAACATATGTTTAGCTAATCCATGTAGATCAGTAGATAATCAGTAGCATGGGTTAAATGAGCACAGACATTAATCAGTCATTACTCAAAAATAACATATTAGTTAAATTCAATTCAGCCTACACATGTCAACATTTATACCAAAAACAAAACAGACATGTTTGTCACGCCCTTTTTGGACCGCGACATTGTTAAAACTAACTCCTGCTTAGAAGATGTTAGAAAATAAAATAAAATGTTAAAAATGTGCTAAAGTGCTAAAAGTGCTTAAAAGGGGTGTTAAAAGGTAAAAGGTGCTAAAAGTGCTAGAATCATGCTAAAGGGATGCTAAAAGTAGTGATAGGGTTCACGGAGTCGCCACCTAATTAGTTTGGGTGAATTAGGACACCTAAATGTCAACTAAGTTAAAGTCAACACTAACTCCATTTAAATAGTCTGCTAAACGTAATGTGATTCTGGGTAAGAGTTCTTTATTATCCTACAGGGAAGAGGTCAGACACCCTAAAGGATCCGCTAACTCGCAGTTGTCCGTTCAAACCTAGGGTTAATTATTTATGCTAAGATGCAATGCTGAGGGTGTTTTAGTAAAAGAATGCATTTTTTTGTTTTTATAAGAAATTATAAGACTAGTGCTATAACAATATGTGTAAAGTTTAAAAGCATGCATTTATATTATTTTATCAAATAAAAAAAATTGATTTATTGACTAAATGTATGCATTTACCTACTAAATGGACTTTGATTAGTATGCCACATGCTTAAGAGAGTTTCTTAGTATAAAATAAGATTTCTATATGGACGTCAATAAAAGGAATTTATAGCAAATGGGTTAGGAATCTTGGAAATAATATCCTAGCTACATGATTAGTCATGCAAGTTAAGATTATTAGGTGGTTTAGTATAGCTTAAACTATGTATGAATAACCTAAAATACTTAACTCGAAGGGAAACAAATTGCTAATTAGCTACTTTCTAATCTATTGACTCAAGGTTTGATGTTCTAAGAGTTCTACTAGTAATGTAATGTTAGACAATTAATTTACAATAAATGAATGGGCAAGATAAAGAAAATAATAAAGTGACTCGAGGGAATGGCGATGTCATTCCGCCTGTAGCTTTGGAATTTCTGATGCGGAATGCACGTAAATGCTGGTTTTCATTTGAAGTAACTCATGATGAGTCTCGCTATGAGACTCTTCATTTTGCTCTGATGCGTTGCGTTTCATGTATAAATAAGAGAAAGGATAAGGATTGGCTTCACAATCTTCTTCTTGAGTTTCATTGTCCGATTTCAAAGCCACTCTGGTGTATTGTGATAACATTAGTGCTATCTATGTATCCGACAATCCAGTCAATCACCAACGCACAAAACATATTGAGCTGGATATCCACTACGTTCGTGAAAAGGTATCACACGGTCAAGTGCGGGTGCTACATGTCCCTCGCGCCATCAAATTGCAGATATTTTTACCAAAAGTCTTCCGCTGATATTATTTGAAGATTTTCGGGACAGTCTCATCATCCGTCTGCCTCCCGCTTCAACTGCGGGAGAGTGATAAAATAATAATTAGTGATATTGGTATTAATAATTATTATCATTAGAATTAATTGATATCTTGTATATATGATAGTATGTAAAACATTGAATAGGTAGATTAACAATCATAGCAATCTGTTAATGTTAGGTTTGGTGTTGTGACATTTTGCCCAACATATTATTTTTAGTACTAAGTTAAAATCCAGAAATGTTGGAACAAATGTCATGACATTCAGACCAACATTTTATAAAACAGTTTTGTCGTACTTCACGGAACTGAAGCAAATCTTGTGGGATTTTCACCACGATGGTAAAGTGACTTGGCAAGGTGAATAGGAGCTTATAAAAAACGTGGGAAGAACAAGTCAAAGTCTTTGCTAAGCTTGGGGAACAAGTCCAAGAAGTTAGAGGATCTTGCTCCATAATCTTCTCCAACAAACATTATCGGTTGTCCACCTTTCCTTCAACCTCTACAACTATTCAATGAGATTTTCAAGGAAGACTATCTACTATAAATAGAGAGGCTGCTTCAGTGAATCAATATCCAGAAAAAGTTAGAAAAAAAATCAAGAGAGCTCTCTGATATATTCGTCAGAAAACTGGATCACAACTGTTGTCTGAGCATGTCGACAATATTTTGTCCAACATTATAATTGCTGCCCAGATTCTAGATTTGTTCTTTATTGAAACAATTGTAATGAGATGTTGTTTATGTCTATTTAGGTAGATTTTTCAGGCAGAAGTTATCTGCGACTTCAACTTTTTAATTTCTTTTGTATTATTTTGTAATATTGTAAAAGAAGGAATTTATTTAATTGTATATAAATATATATAATATTTTCGGTCACTGACCGTCATAGGTAATATAATCAATATAATCTATGTAAATATTAAACTTTTGTGTTCTTTATTTTTCCGCTGCACTTACTCTTAAAGGTTTTTTGTTTTATCGAAGTGTTGCCACTTGTGACAGACGGCATTATCGCTGACATTTGCAAACTGTATTAGCGTTCAATTTAATTTACTTTCAGTTTATTTTTTACTGTTCCATAGTATACCCCGGGACCTAACACAATCTTATCACACTAATTAAGTTAATGTTTAGGCATGATCCTCTCCCAATCTTTAGGTTGTATCTTTATATATTAATCATATTATTGTGGATGAATCAACAAGGAAAATTCTCTTCCAATAATGAGTGCTAATAGGCAAACTCATCGCCCTTTTCATAATCACACAGACACATCATTCTTCACCCAATTATTATCATTATGGCAATCAACAACAACAACGCTATAATCGGCGTAACAATCATAATACAACAGCTGATCATGAGGACTTTGCTCAACAATATTGGTATCAATATCAAATCCCTGATTTTATACCGCATTATTATTCAGTTGATATGGCCTTACCGTCAGTTGGTAGTCAATACGGGTTAATTTGGAACTATCCTATGCCATATTATGAACAAATTGATGATGTCTATGTTGCTAACGATCTGAGTGTTCAGTTGATCGAGACTAGTGGAAATATGTTTGATTATATCAACTACACGACTAATGGAAATATGTTAGATTATATCAACTACATGACTAGTCAACTGACTGATCAAGAGAGAAATTCAACTTTGAGCGTTCTCTGTATAACATTGTGTCTCATCTTTTGGATGACATGGATGTTCGTGATGAGGAGAATGAGGACGATGACGATGACAATGTATTGAAGTATTTGAAATTAAGAACTTATTATTCTCCTGCTAAAGATGGAGTCAATCCCGAAGAGAAATCTGTTGATGTTGAATCAGAAATATGCGCGATATGCCAATCTGAATATGAACACGAAAGAAAATATAGGAGCGCTGCAGTGCGGACACGAATATCATACGGACTGCATCAAACCATGGTTATCGAGGAAAAAATATTGTCCGATGTGCAGAGCTTCGGTTTTGCCTTCACAAGAACAGAGATTATAGAGAGGCATTTACTCGTCCCAACTTACCAATCATGTAATTCAATGGCGCTAATGTGAAGATTATTTTATTACTGTATGTGTCACGTGATTAAACATAGATATAACATAGACTAGTCGTTTTAAATTGTGCATACAAATTAATAAGACACTTTTACCTGTTGTTCTTAAACATTGTAAAATAAGCAATAAGTAGATCATTGGAGAATGACAAAAGGCCACTAAAAAATACTCAAACTTTGCTTGCTCTTATAAATAGAACTGAACAGATTTCATGGATTAACAATTTATATCCTATAGCCACTATCACAAAAGTTCCTCTGAAAATTTAATGAGATTGGTTCCTTCATCACTTGTAAAATGTGAATCAAAGTTTCCTGCATCCACACAATAAATGAAAAATTTAAGTCAGTCCTATTATAATCTACATAGCGTTAAAACATTTGAAACGAATATCGAACCTTGTTTAGAACTTTCCAGTGTTAATGGCATCCGCATTTGCATCTCCAAGTGCTGCCTCTTTGAGGTATGTGTCAGCCAATTGAACTCTCTTCACATTCTCTTGCTCTTGGACAAGCAAGTTCCCGTACTCGAGGAGCTTATCAATTGTCATCTTTGGTTGCTCAAAAGTTGGAGGTCCATCAATTGAGTTCAATAGTTTTTCCCCAACCTGTTCGATTCCAGTGCCTTCAATCCACTTTCTGACTTCATCGTCGTATACTCTTGCCCTCAGAGCACCAAAGAAGTCTGTTTTAAGAAAAAATATGCCGATAAGTCATCATCATTTGGACGTCCTTTTTATATAGTTACAAATTTGTGTGTTCTTACCAATAGATTGTCCAGGGAAGGCGTCAACAAGCCTTACAACGTGCTCATCAGGTACACTGTCAGTTCTGAAAATTCCTTTGCATACACCAATTCTGTCCTCCCTGGTTGGTGCCCAGTAGAACTTTTCCATACGACCATCACGTATAAGAGGGGCATACAATGTGGAGAAGTCATTGCCAGTGACTACAATAGGGACCCTTGCATTCTCTTGCTTGTTGTACATACCGGGGAGCTGGACATTCGTCGGGTTATCAGCAATGTTCATGAGGGTGGCATTCACCATCTGGTTGTTAACTGTGTACTGAGTAGTTCCACCCATTCTACCAGCTCCTGCATCGAGATCGTTGATGAAGAGGACACACATGTTTCCTTTCCTGATGATTTCTGCTGCCTCGCGGTACCTTTGCCTAATCAATTTTGCTGGCTCTCCTGCATTTCCACTTTCCAATTCTCCAGCACTCACCATGATAGGGCTGCAAATAATCAAGACGCGAACATAGTTGAGTAACTTTTTTCTGAAAATTTATTAACTTGATCAAGTCATTAATACTTACTTGATTCCCATTTTTCTGAAGACAAGCTCACACTGGAAGGACTTTCCTTGACCTTTGCCTCCCCAGATACCCAAAATCAGTGGTACCTGTAAGAAAATTTTGACGAGATTAAATCCATTCAACTTATGCTATAAAGAACTGCCGGAAAGAATTTCTAAGCCAAATTTTAATAACAGACCTTGATGTTGGGCAATTTCAAGAAGTTCTTTGTGATGTGAACAACTAGCTTGTCCATGAAAGCAGGAGCAATATAGAATCCATCAAGTTTGTTGTCCAAGTTGTATCTGGAGTTAATAATCAGGTGAATATTTTCATTTTAGGTTCATATTTTTGGATTGACTATATTTATACCTTTTAACTTTTAAAAATTAGTCGAGAACTTACTGACGAAGACCCTGGCTGAGGTATTCGTAGGAATTCATAATGGCGTGGTGAGTCCCTTGACCCGTAGGAGCCTGGAAAAGACTGTCAACCATACCCTTACCCCTTGCGATGTCCTGTTGATCATCGGATGCATCCATAACAAGACCCTTCCATCTGTCCCCATCGGTCTGTTTCTTCTCGTCTATTTCTTGTTCTTGGACTACAATCCTGAAGCTCCTGTTTGAAAGCTTGGGGATGGAAGCGCCTTTGGCGTGCACGGTCTTCAAGGTTTTACCAAAGAAGGCGGTGCTCGGAACTGAAGTTCCAGCAACAGAATTGTTCAAACTCAACTGCACCAATTACCTTTTTCTTAGTAAGAGGCACTTACACATAGTACTTACTTAAATTTCTTGAACAAAGTACAGAATTTACTGCTTCTTCTAGTGCCCAATTTGCTTCTTCTATATGTACCAATCTTAAAACATGAAACATTCCCAAATAAATCCATTAAGTTTCTTGCTAGTTTTCCACACACAATCAAACTTGTAGTCTTTAACTAAGACAAATTAAAAATATACTACTCTTGTTCTCACTCCTATATTTCTTTTGTACATCCCATTTGACAGTATATGACCAATCATTAGTGGCCGATTTACACAAATGTCCCCTTTTAGCCCTTGAGACTGAAAATATTAGATTGTTATCTAATGTCTATAAAATTTAGAAGATTTTGGGTGTGTTTGGTAGGAAGGAAAATGTTTTCTGTGAAAAATCTTTTTCTAGAAAATATTTTCTTGGAAAAAGTGAATTTCTAACTTATTTTCTAGTGTTTGATAAGTAGGTAAAAATATTATCTCAAAAGCCTTTATATGTAATCTAGCAAAACATTATAGGGTGGGAAGTGGGAGCTCGGGGGGTGTGATGGTCAAGGGTTGGAGGTTGGGGATATTGAGTGAGTAGGGTGGAGGTCATGAACTTTAATGTCGCTTATCGAACTTGTTTTTCCTATTTTCATCAGAAAAATCAGTTTCCTCATTTTCAAAAACTTGTTTTCATAGAAAAAATATTTTTCAAAATATTTTGACCAACCAAACATGAAAAAATTAGAAAATATTTTTCAAAAGTATTTCCCTCTATACCAAACACACCCTTTATGTTTGCTGAAAGGAATCTTTAGACCGTGTTCTAAAAGCTCCATAAACTTACAGAGAAATAAAGGTAGGACCATTTACTAAACAATTTGCTAACTAGTGTACATAATATACAACTCCAATAGTTAACTTGTAGTTAATTTTGTTTCTACTAAAAATTCACTGCATGAGATGGATAATTAAATCCAAAATAGGAAAGCTGGAACCTTGTCCGCATGGACGTAGCTCAATTGGTTGCAGGGGTAGATTGCCCCCAAGAAAAGTTGGAACCTTAATAAACAAACAAGAATCATTATTGTTTCCTAGCTAAAACAAATGTAAAGAGTCTAAAGACATATTAAATTCCATTATTTAACTAAAACAAACAAGTTGACATGTGTTTAATTATGAAGAGAAAAATAAAGTACCGGTACTTTGTTGGCAGCTGCAACAGTTGAGACAGAGCTAGGCATTGTCTGAAAAATCAAACAACTGATCACAAGCTCTTAATTGTTTTGCTTAGTTAGTTGATTGTTTTTTTTGTGACGGCGCCGCGTGCTACTTTTCGAGTCTTGCGCGAAGTCGGATCGATGCAGCGCAAACCACGCCGTACGTATAACCACAGCGCAGTATGTACGCGCATGCGCCAACCAAGAAGGTTTATGCAGGATCGAACTCGCGACCATTCCCGTTCTCTTCTTCTGGCAAACCACTACTTGCGGGTTAGTTAGTTGATTGTTGAATAGTATGGGGGAAGGGGAGAGAATTTATATAGCACAATTTATTTGAACGTATATGAGAATGTTACTGCTTTTGGATTACGAATTCTTATGACCAAACGATGGTGGATTGTCTATATTACGTGGACATTTTGATGAGGACTTATTAGTGACATGGATATTTTTTTTTTCTTTTTTTCTCTTGAATGACCTAGAAACTAGATTAACAACAAAATGGAGGCTTCTCGGAACTAGTTGGTTTTGAGGTCAATATTTAAGCTATTTTTCCCTCCATAATTTTTCTAGTTTTGTTGTTTTTTCCTATATTTCTTCTTGTAGAATAAGAAAATTTGAGGCAATTATTGTACCACTTTCTCCCTTCCACCAAAATTTTCCAAAAAAAGAAAGAACTTATGCAGGAGAAAAGGCTAAGAGTTGCATGGCTGAGTGTGCAAAAAATAGAGTACACTTGAACTCGTAACCTATTTGAACAAGATTTTGTAAGTTAAAAAGTATTTATTTTCCAAAGAGTTAGAGTTGTTTCATCAAATTATTCGGAAAGAATAAAAATGCTTGTTAGGCGTATTTTATATACACCTTTTGAGTCATTTTTAGTTAGTCTTTGGCCCATTTTTATACAAATACGTGTCATGTTAGTATATATTTTATTTCTTTTGAGTCACAGTGGTTTAAAATGGCACATTGGCGAAAAGAAGCAAAAAGAGGGCAGAAACAGAGGTTCCAGAGCCAAAAGAGACGAAAAGTCGGCACCCCGGACAAAGGACAGGGCGGCGCCGTGGCGCCACTCTATCTGCGAAAGCAGCGCCACGGCGCCCACGGCGCCCAAAGATCTGACGAGTTGCAGGAGTTTCGGCGCCACGGCGCCGGTCTCAGGGCCGTGGCGCCGACGCGGGTTTTCAGCCAAATCCGAATGGGAATGGGCCAAGACCAAGAGGGAAAAGTTGGCAACGTTTTTGGAGGATATAAAAAGGCCAGATTTTTGAAGGGTTCCACAATCCCTAACTCTACACAACACATAGTTCTTGAAAACTTCAAGATTGGAGGCTTGTTCTTGAGTAATTTTTTTCTTACTTTATTTATTTTTCAGTTTATGTTGGATAATCTTTTAGTTCTTAGCATGTCTATGGCTAGGAGCTAAACTTTAATTAGGGTTTTCCATTCGAATCACTTGAGCCTCGTTGTATGATTTAATGCATGGTTTGGTTTCTTCTTTATATAGTTGAGATTTATTCAATAATTGCTTTGATTGCTTGTTAATTAATTGATCACTAATTATCATCACATATATGATTTCTAATCGAGATCCGAAAGGGGAGATTGTGAATATGCTATAGTTGAATAAACATAGGTAAAAATCGTGGACGAAAGTACCCCGATACTTGTGTAGTTTAATAGGTTATTGTTCTTAATCCTCCTTTGTGGTAAATCTTATCATCGAAAGATAGAAGGGTTTTGCATCGGGGTTGAGTGTTTATATATCCTAACCGGAATAAAAAAACGGCTTAGTTAACCTGCTATCTCAATATAGAAGAAGAACCTTTATCATTGAATTAAATATTAAAGCGAGCGAATAGTTGAGGAGATTGGAAGCCCTATTTCCACCATATCTGATTTAAGTAAAGTAATTTAGTTAACTTTTATAATTATTTAGTAGTCATAGATACAAACAACCATCAAAATATCGATCACCAAATAGATACCATATGATAGAAATTGGTAATTGAACACTAATCCCTGAGGACGATATTCGGTATTACCCAAACTATATTACTTGTCACGATACTGTCACGACCCGACCTCGGGCCCGTGACTGGTGCCTTACCCCGGACACCCTAGTGATACAACATCAGAGAAAAACCAGCGAAAGTAAACTCATGAACATGAAACAATATAACTTAATAAACAAGCTAACCCAAAATGGTTACCTTTCGGTGACTATACATAACAAAAGCTGAACAGTTATATCCTCTATGAAACCCAATTACAACAGGACTACAAACCTCTAAGAGTTTGTAACAACTATGACGGGACAGGGCCCCGTCATACCCTGAATGTACATGAACCTACAATGACAGGGAACCATACCAAAAGATAAGCTTCCGGAGAAATGGGGCTTCCCAAAAGCTGAGCGGAGATCCTAAGAGCGAGGATCAACAACCGATGTACCTCGACCTGCGGCATGAACGCGGCCGGGCGAGGTCGATGCAACAGGTACCAAGTATGTGAAACAGAAAATACTGTAATGAAATCATAACATTTCCAAATCAATCCACAGATATGTATGAAAAATCAATTATCCGCACACAGTGCCACATCATAGACAAGAGTAAACAAGTGTAACGCAACCGGTCTTTTCTAGGTCGCTAATGATCGAAACAGGGCTACTCACCCATAGTATCATTATACGAGCCTAATCCTGGACTTCCGCAGCCCGCATAGGTCCCGTGGACCCGCATGAGGTACTCCTCGCATCGGGGGTAGCTAACCCGCGGTATTTTCCTGGACTCCCGCAGTCCGCATGGCCACTTGGACCGCATGAGGTATTCCTCGCATCGGCGTAACACACCCGGAGTGATTCTTGGACTACCGTAGTCCGCATATGCCACCTAGCCCGCATGAGGTACTCCTCGCATCGGGGGTAGCTAACCCGCGGTAACTTAACAAGTCAGGGGGGTAAGTGATATAACACAAGCACAACCTGCTCATCGTAAACAACATAAGCACAATAAGAGAACCCCCTTACCACAACAAAGCTCAAGACACTAACACCGTAGTATCACAACATATTTACTTATCAAGCCAACTTACCACACATTCAGGAATCATTACAAGGCTACTATAAAGCGAGTAAGTAAACCATTCTTTTCATCTTTCTTAAGTCGTTATGACTAACTTCTCATAAAGCTAGTATAATCCTTAGACTTGTAATAATTCAAAACATACACACTTGTTTGGAGAACCACAAGAAACTTATTCTTTGAAACCCAATTATTAATTTCCTTTTAAAAATAATGATTCATAATTGTTATTGAAGTGTTTCAAGATTCTTAACATTTTTGGACTCAAGTCAAAAGACCTCAAGGTGCAACCAAATTTAGTGTAACACGTACGTCTACCATACTATATATTTTACAAATATCATGCTCAAGAGGATAAGAGGAATCACATACCTCCTCGGCTAAGTCCACTTGCCAAGTTGAATATGTCGCGCGTAGAGTATCAACCTATAATAATCAAATATCTCTATTAACGTCTAAACTTCTTCGTCGAATATTTTAGCATAAAGTTCCTTATTCTACGAAAAATTGGGCAGCACTTCCTTTGTTTCTACGTACTTTTCCACCTTTCCAAGGCTCGAATTTAACATCCAAACGCCACTTAAGGCCCAACAATCCAATCAATTCAAAGGGGATTACACGCCTAAACTTGGACGTGTAAAATTCTGCCCCACAATGTACAACAACTAATTTAACAACTCTAAGGTAGTATTTTGGCTAAAACATGTTCACATGCTATCCTTATTCAATTCTTTCAAACCCAAATCATATTTCTTACATGCAATGTATCTAAAAGCAATATTATCCACTACAAGTCTTTTCTTCTTCACATGCAACACAATTTACTCAAGAATAAAGAAGAGATTGTTACCTTAGAGCTTACCCAAATTAATCCAACAACTTTCACTTGTCTTCTTTCCACAATCACCTCCACAAAAACTCCTACAAGCTTGCCAATAAGTTTCTTTCTTGCCACTTTTTTCAGAATTTTCTCAAGCCTTGATTTCCTCTTGATTTTCTAGAGAGAAGGGAGAGCTTTTAATTTTTAGAGAGAGAGAAGAGCTTGAAGAATGATCAAGTCTCCAAGACTTGGTCAATAAATAGGACATTCAAAAATCAGATGGGGGGGGGGACACTTGTCACCCTCCCATGGCTTTTTTTTTTTAAAAAACAGTTCTGATTTTTCCACTCAGCCTCGCAGAACCCGCCTCGGCGTCGCGGCCCTGCAGCCGGCGCCGCGGCGCTGAAACCTCCGCCACCTCACAGAACTTCCGGCGCCGCGGCCCTGCTTTCCGGCGCCGCGGCGCTGTAACTTCAGCGAACATTCCTAACATCTGGCGCCGCGGCCCTGCATCGGCCGCTGACCCGTGGCTCACGACCGAAATATTTTTACGTCCATTGCGACCGAACTTGTAACTTCCATAACTTTCTACTCCGATGTCCTATCGACGAACGGTTGGTTGCGTTGGAAACTAGACTCAACGAACTACGTACTAGGTCTTTGAAACACCTAGGAACTCTCAATGTAACGGGTCGTAACCCCTCTCAAAGTTGACTAAAAACCCGTCCGAAACAATCCGTCAACCTATCCTTCTAAAATTTAAGTCTTAATCCCTTTCGTACGCTCTCATACGCATGGCCAGAACTACGGGGTATAACAGATACGTGCACTTACGTTAAGCGTGTGGATAAATCGCTAACAATGCTTATGAAATAGATTCCCTAAAATCTCTTTTATAACCTTAATCAGACGCAAATTATCGCTTTAATATATATTAACAAAAGTACTATTTTTCAAATTAATTAGTCAAACATAAGATTATTCTCCAAAAGTATTTTTTTCGAAAAACACTTGACAAAAAACACCTTTTCTAAGATAAACAAATTTTGAACTTGGCCAAACTTGCTATTAAACATGGGAATTAATGCACTACTCCAGACTTTAACTAAAAGAATATGTTGCTCGATTTTATTCATCAATAATGTACAATATATATAGAAATACAATAATATCTAAACTAGGTAACTAATCAACCTAATTACAATAGGAAATATAATTCTACCTAAAATATGAGACCTAATTATAATAGGAATATAATTTTATCTAAAATAAGAGATATACAGTTATTGTAAGAATATTTGGTGAATATTCTATTACACCTCCGTAGTCGAAGCGGGAGGCTCTCGAACACTGAGACTGACTCCAAAATCATCAAACAGTATGCGCAGAAGTCTTTTGGTGAAGATGTCGGCAATATGATATATAGAAGGAACATGGAGGACACGAACTTGACCACGAGCTACTTTTTCGCGAACAAAATGAGTGTCCATCTCAATGTGTTTGGTGCGCTGATGTTGGGCGAAATTGCCGAAAAGATATATTACACTAATATTATCGCAGTAGACCAGTGTTTCCTTTTGAATTGGGCAGTGAAGCTCAAGTAGAAGGTTACAGATCCAACAAGACTTAGAGATACCGTTGGCTACACCTTTTTACTCTGATTCGGCACTGGATCGGGATAATGTAGGTTGCCTTTTGGAAGAACAAGATAATAGGTTATCTCCGAGGAAAATGCAGTAACCGGACGTGCAACGTCGGGTTTCAGGACATCCACCCTAGTCAACATCAGAATAAGCAGCAAGACTAGTGAACTCGAACATGTATAGATGTAAGCCAAAGTGAAGTGTGCCTTGAACGTATCATAAAATACGTTTGAGGGCATGCATGTGTGCTTATGTCGGATTGTGCATGTGCAAACAGATTTATTGCACGACATAATATATATATGATCTCGTGAATGTGAGTTAATGCAGGGCCCCAACCAGGCTATGATAGTGAGTCGGGTTTGAATACGGAGGACAAGAATCAGCGCTGAGCTTGGAATTGATGTCTACTAGCGTGTGGGATGACTTGCAAGACGTCATGCCTGCACAGTTAAGGATTTCTTCAGCATATTTCTTCTAACATAAAAATAGGTCGTCAGAATGGCGAATGACAGAGATGCCCAAGAAATAACTTAGGGAGTCCAGATCCTTCATAACAAACTCATATGAAAAGAGAGACATAATGGACCGACGGAGGGCATCAAATGATGTGGTGAGGATTATGTCATCAATATATAATAAGAGGTAAGCCATGTCTGGACCCTTGTTGTAAATGAACAGGAAATGACCAGATTTGATGTGTGAAAAACTGATAGAAGAGACATAATCGACGAATTGCTGGTACCATGCTCGAGGATCCTGCTTTAGTCCATTGAGCGATTTCCGCAATAGGCACACATAATCTGGATAAATATGATCCCTGAAACCCAAGGCTGATACATATATACCATTTTATGAAGATCTTCATGTAAAAAAGCATTTTTGACATCAAGCTGATGAATGAGCCAAGACTTGGATAGGGGAATACTGAGGACGGTCTGAATAGTTGTGGGCTTTATGACCGATCTGAACGTTTCATTACAATTCACTCCCATATGTTGAGACCTATCATCACCTACAAGACGAGTCTTATACCTCTAAAAAAATATATTAATTTTTTTATGTCTAAAATATGCATAGAATGAATAATGTTAGCATCAGATGGATGGGGTACTAGGTCTCACGTCTTATTATCAATAAGAGCATTATATTCATCAATCAGTACGGCTTTCCAATTTGGGTCAGACAAAGTATCATGTAGAATACGAGGGACAGTGGAAGGGACAACTGAAATGGATAAGTTAAATAACCATTTAGGTTTGGAAATTTCGTGCATGGCACGAGTTTCCATTATCCGATAGCGTGCCTCGGGATGCGGGATAAGAGGAGAGGGGGTGCCGCAGAAATACCGGGAAGAGGAGGAAGGGCAGGGGTGGCGGGATCGGCTGGCTAAGTCTTGGTTTGTCGAGAGGTGGCTGCAGTATCACCCTGTGACGGGTTGTTCCGAACCACTATCGACAAAACTGAGTGGGCAGTGTGTCCTAAACTGACCGTGGTGGGTTCGAATGTCGGGGATTGAGATGTCGGATTATGTAAATGATGAATTATAAGGGGTTTAGGCCATCATTTAATTAGGAAGTCATAGGAATGTCGAGGTGGCGAGTTTAGTGAGGCAAAAGGGAATTGAGACTCATCAAATAGGACATGACATAAAATAATTATTTTACGTCTTGATAAGTCATAGCAAGATTAACCACGATAATTGGTGGGGTAACCTAGAAATACATACAGAGAAGATCGGAGTTGGAGTTTGTGAGTGATCGGATGGAGAGGATAGCAGAGACATCCAAAAATATGCAAGTGTTAGTAGGAGGGGTTCCTACGAAACATAACTTGAGTGGGTGATCGTAGAGCTAGATACTTGCTTTGGATTATGTTGAGGAGATATATGGCCATGGAGAGTGCGTAATGCCAAAATTGAGAGATAATTAAGTAGGGCACGGATTAGGTTGTTTATGGTTCGAATTTTCTGTTCGTCTTTACCATTTTGGAGGAGGTGTGAGGGTAAGAAAAATGAAATGTAAGATCGTTTTTGGAAAAAAAAACTATTTGAATTAGTTACTATCGAATTCACTGCCATTTTCACATTGAAAACATTTAATGCTATTTTAAATTGTGTTTTTATGAAAGAACTAAATAAGGAAAAATGGGATAGATCTGTAATTTATTTCCAATTGGAAAAGTCCATAGAAAGTTGGAATAGTCGTCCAAAAACAACACATAATATCGACGGTCAGCCGTACTTAAAATATGGGAAGTTCACAAATCACTATGTATTATATCGAAAGACATCAAAGTACAATTTGCATAAAATGATAATTTAACATGTTTTCCAAAAACACAGGATTCACATATAGGTGTCTTAGAAATACAGTTGCATTGAATAAAATTATTGTTCTTAAGGAAGCGTAAAACAGAATTTTCCGGATGTCCTAATCTAGAATGCCATAAGGAATACAAAATAGTTGCAATGGTTGATGAAACTAAGGCATGTTTGTTGACGACGTTTGAAATAGGGTAGAGATCTCCGGTGCTTTCACATCTCATTATTCGTCTCTCTGTCGTAAAATCCTTCACAGAAAAACCAAAATGATCAAAATCAAGGAAAACATTATTATCAGTGTTGAAACATCACACAGAGATTAGATTCTTAATGAGTATAAGGGCATGAAGGACATTTTTAAAATTAGTGGTGGATGTGGTGAGGATAAGGATGAATTACCAAAACCATGAATAGGAATGCTTTGTCTAGTGCCAAAAATAATATTCCAATTTAAATTACTCAAATTGGAATAAGACGAGAGAGTACCTTGTGATGCCGTTATGTGAGATGTAGCGCCTGTATCCATATACCAATTTTCGTCTGGAGCATTGAGTGAGATTGTGTTCATAGCTACCTCAATGTCAGTGACTGTGATGTGTAGGCTTGTTGTGGATGTGCATCGAGTATGTTAGTTTGGGCCTGTCAGGTCAGAGGTGGAGTCCACGAAGATGTCGAATACGGTCAAGGAGGAGTCGCCCATGATGGTGGTCCCATGTGGCACATAGTGGATAGGCAGCCCACGACGAAGGATGCTTCCACTGCCGCGATCGTTGTTGTCTTTTTTCTATCGGCGGGGACTGTCCCTTGCCTCCGTCGTTGCTGCCAAAATTCCGTCTGCCACGACCCTTGTCGTACTGCCACCCTCGGTCATTGTTGTGGGTCGATCATGCCTGCTGTGGGTCCTTGGATTGATGGTGCTGGCTGCCAGAATTGGAGGCCTTGGAATGTCATATGTCCTTCATATATGCTTTAAAACCCAAAGTATTATCGTTCTTAGTTATTTTCTGCATTAGTTATAAACTTTTAGTTATAATTCTCCAACTAAAGAACGTCAACCAAATAGATACTGTCACGACCCGACCCGACGGACCGCGACTAAACGTCCTAATTGGACGTCATTACTGACCTGTCACTCTTAATCCATCTAATACAGAGATCTATAGAAATTTCGCAAAGACAACGCTTTTACAAATCTCCCTAAAATGGGCGAGCCGACAAGGCTGCCAAGTCAACAACAGAACAACAATCATAATGGGCTAGCCGACTAGGCTGCCACCAACCAACATTATGTACACAAAGGAATAATCAAATAAGCAAGCCGGCAAGGCTGCCACTAGATAACAACAAGTATAACCGGAAACGCCCCAACACAGGGTATAACAACATCAAAACCAAAACAAGGTATAAACGTCCAACCCACAACTGTCTACAGACCTCTAAGAGTGTAATACTGACATATGACGGGACAGGACCCCGTCGTGCTCAAAATATGCATAAGTCTGAAAGATAAAGGTGCATACCAAAATAGCCGCTCGAAACAAAGCGAGCTCTCCAACCGCTGCAGAAATCCTAGGTGGAGGGTCATCACGACCCGGCCGGGGCATGGCGGTACCTACCGGTACCGCATCAGTATACATCAGAGAATAGCAGCGGAACATACACAACAAATAACGTATAAAAAGGTAAACATCATCGGCGGTAGATAAAGTGCCATAAAACATACTTAATCGTAATGAAGATAACTTATTCTTACTGACCCAAAACACATACGTGACCACGCACCTCTAAGGATAACAATCGTGGCGGACAGGCCGCCATACCCCTGAATGTACACAACACCTATAGCATCAGGGAAGATCCGTACCAACAAAATAAGCTTCCGGAGGAATGGAGCTTCTGACACCGGAACAGTGATCCTAAGAACGAGGATCCACCACCTGCTTACCCTTACCTGCGGCATGAACGGCCCAGGAAGGGTCGATACCTGATATGTACCAAGTATGTAAAATCGGAAAATCCGTAATAATGATATCATAAGTCTAAAAGTAGTGGCGTCATGAAGACAATCAAAATACTGATCTGCAGGCCTTACTAACAATGAGAGTAACAAGTATATATATAATACTGCATAAAAATAGGAGGCTCATGATCAAAACAGGGTACATCGCCCGTAGTATCAATAAGCTCCCCTACTCCTGGGACTATTTCACCCGCATAGGTCCTGTGGACCCGCATGAGGTATTCCTCGCATAGGTTGTACCCGCCCGCATGAGACTATTTCACCCGCATAAGCCCATAGGACTCGCATGAGGTATTCCTCGCATCATGGCTAGCAAATCCACGGAACAGGTGGTATAACGATCTTGGGGATGTACCCCTCAGATATACTCTTACCCTGAAGCAGGTGGTATAACGATCTTGGGGATGTTCCCCTCAGATATACTCTTACCCTGAAGAAGGTGGTATAACGATCTTGGGGATGTACCCCTCAGATATACTCTTACCCTGAAGAATGTGGTATGACGATCTTGGGGCTTGCCCCTCATTCATACTCTTACCCTGGAGAAGGTGGTATAACGATCTTGGGGCTTGCCCCTCATTTATACTCTTACCCTAGCTAAATCGGTCATCATATCATAATCATAAATAAGTAAGAAATCTAATAACTTATTATTAGTCTTGTTCATATACCCTCTCATTTTAGTTTACTTAAGGCACTAACATTCTTAATAAAGAAAATCCGGGAATTTAACCCAAGTACCACATACTTATATTCTTTAAAAATGACTCTTTTTCATATAAAACCTTTGGGCAATTGATGCCTTAAAATCAATTTACCTTTTCATAAATCAAATCATTTGTCCTTACTTATCTTACTTAGAGTAAATCTCTTCTTATCAACCTTTTATAAAGCTAATAAACCAACTTCCCATAAAGTTGTTATATTAACCCTATACTTTAGTAAAATCATACTTTTCCCTTAACCAATGGACTTATACTTCTTAAAACGAAACAAATCTTCATATACTTAAAACAAGTAAGAATACCAAATCTTGTACGCTCATCAGACTACATAGATACAACTACTCATGCTCAAGAGATAGGAAAGCTTCACATACCTCTTGGTCAATCCAATCCACTAAGCCCAAACTACCGCAAGTAATATGTCAACCATGATACGTTTATTAACCTCTAATTTCAATGTAGAAATAATCTAAGTTCAAAGCCACTAAATTCTATGGAAAATTGGGCAGCATTTCCTTTGTTTCTACATACTTTGCCACCTTTCTCAAGGCCGAATTTAACATCCAAACGCCACATTTAAGGCTCAACAATCCAAACATTTCAAAGGGGATTACACACCTAAACTTGGGTGTGTAAAATTCTGCCCCATAAGGTACAACAATTCACTTAACAATTTTAAGGTAGTTTTTAGGCTACAACATGCTCACAATATCTTCTTAACCAATCCTTTCATATCCAAACCACATTTCTTACATGCAATGACTCTAAGAGCATTATTTACTACTACAAATTCCTTCTTCTTCACATGCACATTAATAACTAACCACAAGAGAAGAAATGTTACCTTAAAGCTTTAGCCAAAATTATTCCAACAACTTTGCTAGCCTCCTTTCCAAGAACACCACCACAATAACTCCTACAAGCTAGCCACAAGCTTCCTTCTTGTCCTTAACTTTTCAGATTTTCCTTAGGCTTTGAATTCCTCTTGGAATTTTAGAGAAGTGAGCTTTAGTTTAGAGAGAGGGATTTGAAAGATGACCAAGTCTTGAAGACTTGGTCAATATAAGACATGCAAGAATTCAGATGGGGGGGGGGACACTTGTCACCCACCCATGACCTCTTTTAAAACAAAACAGTGCAGAAATCCCCACTCAACTTCGCAGAACCCGCCTCGGCGCCTGCGGCCACTGCGCGGCGCTGAAACTTCGCGCCTCAGACTTTCCGCGCCATGAGCTTCCGCGCGCGCTGCAATCTCAGCGACTGAATATCCGCCAGCGCCTCGCTACTTTTGTCCGAAACGCATTTACGTCCGTCACAAGACGAACTTGTAACTCCCATAACTTTCTACTCCGACGTCCTATCGACGAACGGTTGGTTGCGTTGGAAACTACACTCAACGAACTACGCGTTAGGCCTTTGAAACACTTAGGAACTCCCAATGTATCGGGTCATAACCCGCCTCAAAGTTGACTAAAACTCATCCGGAACAATCCGTCAACCTATCTTTTGAAAATTTTAAGTCTTACATGCTTTCGTACGCTCTCACACGTAAGGTCATAACTACGGGGTATAACATTATCCCCCCCCCCCCCCCCTTAGAAACATTCGTCCCGAATGTTCCTTCTAGGCTTACTCAAACCACAACAATACTTAAGCAAAATTGCCAAATCAAACTAATAAGCAAGAAAGTAGGTTACCTGGAGCTATAGGAAATAAGTGAGGATACTTCTTCATCATGTCATCCTCTGTTTCCCACGTCATCTCCTCCCTGTTCTCGTTTCGCCATAATACCTTGACGGAAGCCACGTCCTTCGTCCGAAGTCGCTTAACCTAACGATCGAGTATCGCTATGGGACTCTCCTCATACGATAACTCCTCTGTCACCTGTACATCATGAATCGTGTGCACTCTAGATGGGTCTCCAATACATTTCCGCAACATAGATACGTGAAAGACTGGATGCACTGCCTCCAAATCGGACGACAGATCTAAATCATAGACAATCTTGCCTACCCTACGGACAATACGTCTGACCCATGTACGCTTGGGCTAAGTTTCCTTCTTTCCAAATCTCATCACGCCGCCATGGCGATACCTTTAGGAAAAGCCAATCATCCATCTCAAATTCCAAGTGTCGACGCCGATGATCTGCATACGATTTCTGTCGATTCTGAGCTGCCAACAACCGATCCTGGATAAGCTTCACCTTATCCATCGTCACGAACCAAGTCCGCCCGACTAACTGAACTTCTCCCACCTCGAACCAGCCTATCGGTGACCTGCACTTCCTCCCGTATAAGGCCTCATAAGGCGCCATCTGAATACTAGAATGGTAGCTGTTGTTATAAGCAAACTCCACAAGAGGCAGATGATCCTCGGCTACCACGAAATCAATAACACAAGCCCGCAAAGATATCCTCGTTGTCCGGATAGTGCGCTCGGCTTGTCCGTCGGTCTGAGGATGAAACGTCGTACTGAGACTCACCTGTGTCCCTAATCCTTTCTGGAAAGACCTCCAGAAATTAGCCGTGAACTGGGCTCCTCTGTCTGAAATAATCGATATAGGAACTCCGTGCAGTCTCACAATCTCCCTGATATACAGTCTAGCATAATCCTCGGCCGAAAAAGTCGTCCTGACTGGAAGAAAATGGGCTGATTTCGTCAGCCTATCGACGATAACCCAAATGGAATCATGCTTCCTCTAGGTGGAAGGTAACCCTGTAAAAAAAATCAATATTTACCACCTCCCACTTTCAAGTCGGAATATCAATAGCCTGCAACAGCCCACCGGGCTTCTGGTGCTCAACTTTGACCTGCTGACAATTTGGGCACTGCGCTACGAACTCCGCAACGTCCCTCTTCAGGCCATCCCACCAATACACGCATTTGAGGTCATGATACATCTTAGTCGACCCCGGATGAATAGAATAACGAGCACTGTGTGCCTCCCCCAGAATCTACTGACGAAGTCCTGTCACATCGGGAACACACAACCGACCCTCAAATCTTAGCACCCCATCCGGCGCTACCTCAAATAGACTCCTCTCTTTCTGAACAGCGGCATCTCGATACCGTACCATAGTCGGATCCTCATACTGTCGCCTCTTCACCTCCTCAACGATGGAAGACTCGGCAACCTCTCGAACCCAAACTCCATCACTATCAGAACCAACCAAACGAACCCCAAGGCTCGCTAGCTGATGTAACTCTCGGACCATATCCCTTTTCTCTGGTTGTACATCAGACAGACTACCCATCGATCTGCGACTAAGGGCATCTGCAACCACATTGGCCTTCCCTGGGTGGTATAGGATATCAACATCGTAATCCTTAAGCAGCTCCAACCACCGTCTCTGCCGCAAGTTCAGCTCCCTCTGGCTGAAGATATACTGGAGACTCTTGTGGTATGTGTAAATATCCACATGAACTCCATATAAATAATGTCTCCAGATCTTCAAGGCATGAATCACTGCTGCCAACTCCAAGTCATGTGTGAGATAGTTCTTCTCATGCTTCCTAAGCTGTCGAGATGCGTAAGCTATAACCTTGCCGTGCTGCATCAGCACGCACCCAAGCCCGACACCTGACGCGTCACAATAAACCACATATCCATCTAAACCTTCTGGAAGAGTAAGAACTGGGGCGGTCGTCAATTTCTCCTTCAGTAACTGGAAATTCTCCACACAAGCATCCGTCCACCGGAACATAGCCGCTCGAGTCACTTAGTCAAAGGTCCGAAATGGAGGCAAACTTCTCCACAAACCTCCGATAATAACTCGAGGCCCAAAGTTCGCACTCCGTCGCTTGTAGTGGGTATGGGCCAAGTCTTGATCGCCTCAATCTTTCTTTGTATCAACGAATACCATCGGCCCCGATAACATGTCCTAAGAAAGCCACTGACGCTAACCAGAACTCGCACTTCGAGAACTTGGCATACAACTGCCGGTCCCGGAGGACTCCCAATACCGTCCTCAAATGGTTTGTATGCTCCTGCTCTGTGCGTGAATACACCAAGATATCATCAATGAAAACTATAACGAACATATCCAAGAATGGCTTGAACACCCTGTTCATCAAATCCATGAATACTGCTGGGGCGTTGGTCAACCCGAAAGACATCACCCTGAACTCATAGTGCCCATACCGGGTCCTGAACGCAGTCTTTGGGATATCTGTCTCTCTAACTCGCACCTGATGATAACCAGACCGTAGGTCTATCTTGGAAAAACACCTTGCACCCTGCAACTGGTCAAACAAATCGTCAATCCTGGGGAGGGGATATCTGTTCTTGATAGTTACCTTGTTCAGCTGCCTGTAATCAATACACATACGCAGCGTCCCGTCCTTCTTCTTTACAAATAACACCGCGCTCCCGAGGAGAAACACTTGGCCTGATAAAGCCCTTCTCCAGCAAGTCCTTCAGCTGGTCTTTCAATTCCTTCAACTCGGCAGGTGCCATCCTGTATGGCGGAATAGATATCGGTCGAGTATCTGGCGCCAAATCAATGCAAAACTCAACCTCCCTCTCAGGAGGGATACCCGGAAGCTCGTCTGGGAATACGTCTGGAAACTCTCTAACGACCGGAACTGACTGAAGGTCCGGTATCTCAGCCTCAGTATCGAATACCCGAACCATATGGTAGATATACCCTTTCCGCACCATCTTCCTAGCCTTGAGGTAAGAAATAAACTTACCCCTCGGCGATGCAGTATTCCCCTTCCACTCGATAACCGGCTCACCAGGAAACTGGAACCGAACTAATCTCTCTCTACAGTCTACATTGGCATAGCAAGACGCTAGCCAATCCATACCCATAATCACATCAAAGTCCGTCATATCCAACTCTATCAAGTCGGCTAGAGTCTGACGACTGTCTACAGTCACTGGGCAAGCTCTATATATCCGCTCGGCTATCACCGAATCACCATCGGCGTAGCCACCTCAAAAGGTCTTATGGACTCGGGCTCTATCCCTATTCTATCAGCAATATGGAGAGATATATAGGACAAGGTAGAACCTGGATCTATCAAAGCATATACATCACAGCAAGAAACCAATAATGTACCTGTGACGACATCTGGTGACGCCTCCTGGTCCTGATGGCTGGACATAGCATAGATGCGGTTCTGAGGACCGCTAGAACTGGGACCCCTACCACACCTTCGCGGCTGCTGGCCCGTAAGTACCTCGCCTCGGCGTCGACCACCAAGACGAAGATCCAAAGAATCGACCGTTGGTGAACCATAACACTCCGCCGCTGGGACGGACAATCCTCTTCGATGGCTACGATGGCTACAAGAGTAACAAGCTCCGAACCCATACGGCACTCGCCCGGATGAGACCTACCGCATCGAACGCACCGAGATGTGGGTGGTCTCGATTGGTGACGGTCTCTGCCTCCTTGAAACCCCGGTCTCGCGGCCACGGCCTCACGAATAACCCGGTGATCGGACCTCCCGCGAAATCGAGAAGGAACACTGCTGTCTGGTGAAATGTGGACCTAGTTCGCTGCGAGGTCGCCTCGCGCAAATCGCCGAGACCTGCTGTCCCGCCTCTTGGGTGACCTAAGTCTAGGCGATCTGCTCTCTCTGTCAATCCCTGCGCATACGCTGCATCCGGCAATATCCATCCTCGTGAAGAGCCACCCCAAGCACGATGTCATATGACGGTCTAACCCCATCACATATCGATGAACCCAGTCTGCCATGTCCACTACAATGGTGTGTGCATACCTGGCCAAGGAATCAAACTCCAGGATGTACTCTCTGATAGTCCTCCCGTCCTGCCTCAAGGTCAAGAATCTATCTACGCGGGCTCTCCTCATCTCAGGAGGTAAGAAGTGATCCAGAAAGCCTCGTGAACTCCTCCCAAACACCGGAAGAGCATCCTCACCTCTCGACAACACCCATGACTCAAACAGTTCGCAATATCGCGTACGGTGAAGAAGCTAGTATAACGGACTCGGTCTCGAGGCCCTAAGCACTGCGTGGTCCGGTTGTAATCGCCGCAAACTCCTGCGAATCCTCCTCGAATCTCGAACTATAGAACTCGGGTGGATGACAACCTAGGAAATCCGAATCAAATCGCCGACTTGGGTTGGTCGCTGCTCTATCGGCCGCTCGCCACTATATCTTGGTCAATAAGCGGATCTGTTCCCCGTAATCTCTATACTCGGCGACCGTGGGATCGGAGGCTCGTGCAGCGGTCTCGATGGCCGCCACGCCTCGAATTCTGCTGAGGCTGGCGACGTCGTGGAACTCGCCGCTAGAAACACCATCTCTGGTAAAGACTGGGCCTGTGCCCTCGTGACCCTCCGCGTCCCACTAGCAGCACCCTCAGCTGCCTTGCCATTCTGGGCCGCGGTTGCCTTGCGTGGTGACATAACTGATACATAAGGGAAAACATCAGAGGAGGTTCAACCTATAACACAGCTCTATTACACGATCTTAGAGTGAAATAATGGAAACCAATCCTAAATGTCCTGCAGCCTCCTGATTATAGATGTGGTGCACGACACACCGATAGTCAAGACTCTACTAGACACGGTCTGTAGACACTTTCCGAGGACTAACTGCTCTGATACCACTTTTGTCACGACCCGAGCCGGCCGCGGTACCTACCGGTACTGTCGGTATACATCGAGAGAATAGCGGTGAACATACACAACACATAACTTATAAAAGGTAAACATCATCGCCACCGATAAGGCGCTTTCCATAAAACATACTTAATCGTAAATGAAGATAACTTATTCTTACAGCCCAAAACACATACGTGACCACAGACCTCTAAGGATAATAACTGTGGCGGGACAGGGCCCCGCCATACCCCTGAATGTACACAACACCTATAGCATCAGGGAAGATCCGTACCAACAAAATAAGCTTCCGGAGGAATGGAACTTCTGACACCGGAACAGTGATCCTAAGAACGAGGATCCACCACCTGCTTACCCTTACCTGCGGCATGAACGCAGCCCAGAAGAAGTCGATACCTGATATGTACCAAGTATGTAAAACTGGAAAATACTGTAATAATGATATCATAAGTCTAAAAGTAAGTTGGCGTCATGAAAGACAATCAAAATACAGTACACTGTGCCTTACTAACAATGAGAGTAACAAGTATATATATAATACTGCATAAAAATAGGAGGCTCATGATCAAAACAGGGTACCTCGCCCGTAGTATCAATAAGCACCCCTACTCCTGGGACTATTTCACCCGTATAGGTCATGTGGACCCGCATGAGGTATTCCTTGCATAGGATGTACCCGCCCGCATGGGACTATTTCACCCGCATAAGCCCATAGGACTCGCATGAGGTATTCCTCGCATCATGGGTAGCAAATCCACGGAACAGGTGGTATAACGATCTTGGGGATGTACCCCTCAGATATACTCTTACCCTGAAGCAGGTGGTATAACGATCTTGGGGATGTTCCCCTCAGATATACTCTTACCCTGAAGAAGGTGGTATAACGATCTTGGGAATGTACCCCTCAGATATACTCTTACCCTGAAGAAGGTGGTATGGCGATCTTGGGCTTGCCCCTCATTCATACTCTTACCCTGGAGAAGGTGGTATAACGATCTTGGGGCTTGCCCCTCATTTATATTCTTACCCTAGCTCAATTGGTCATCATATCATAATCATAAATAAGTAAGAAAGCTTATAACTTATTATTAGTCTTGTTCATATACCCTCTCATTTTAGTTTACTTAAGACACTAACATTCTTAATAAAGAAAATCCGGGAATTTAACCCAAGTACCACATACTTATATTCTTTAAAAATGACTCTTTTTCATATAAAACCTTTGGGCAATTGATGCCTTAAAATCAATTTACCTTTCATAAATCAAGTCATTTGTCCTTACTTATCTTACTTAGAGTAAATCTCTTCTTATCAACCTTTTATAAAGCTAATAAACCAACTTCCCATAAAGTTGTTATATTAACCCTATACTTTAGTAAAATCATACTTTTCCCTTAACCAAGGGACTTATACTTCTTAAAACGAAACACATCTTCATATACTTAAAACAAGTAAGAATACCAAATCTTGTACGTCTACCGTACTACATAGATACAACTACTCATGCTCAAGAGATAGGAAAGCTTCACATACCTCTTCGGTCAATCCACTTGCTAAGCCCAAACTACCGCAAGTAATATGTCAACCATGATACGTTTATTAACCTCTAATTTCAATGTAGAAATAATCTAAGTTCAAAGCCACTAAATTCTATGGAAAATTGGGCAGCATTTCCTTTGTTTCTACATACTTTGCCACCTTTCTCAAGGCCGAATTTAACATCCAAACGCCACATTTAAGGCTCAACAATCCAAACATTTCAAAGGGGATTACATACCTAAACTTGGGTGTGTAAAATTCTGCCCCATAAGGTACAACAATTCACTTAACAATTTTAAGGTAGTTTTTTTTAGGCTACAACATGCTCACAATATCTTCTTAACCAATCCTTTCATATCCAAACCACATTTCTTACATGTAATGACTCTAAGAGCATTATTTACTACTACAAATTCCTTCTTCTTCACATGCACATTAATAACTAACCACAAGAGAAGAAATGTTACCTTAAAGCTTTAGCCAAAATTATTCCAACAACTTTGCTAGCCTCCTTTCCAAGAACACCACCACAATAACTCCTACAAGCTAGCCACAAGCTTCCTTCTTGTCCTTAACTTTTCAGATTTTCCATAGGCTTTGAATTCCTCTTAGAATTTTACAGAGAAGTGAGAGCTTTAGCTTAGAGAGAGAGAGGGATTTGAAAGATGACCAAGTCATCAAGACTTGGTCAATATAAGACATGCAAGAAGGAAAATACTTTACTAGAATCATAACAGTTCAACATAAAACAGTAAACGAGTAAGAATTCAACTTAACTGTATAACTGTACTCCATCAAATGAGAGTAATGAAAATTGGTTCTTCCCTTTTCAAAATATGTAAGTCAGGCCAAAATCATGATCTTCTATCCTCAGGATATAATAGCACGAGACTCAAACCCGTCTATATACAAATATATCATGGGACTCGAACCCAAGTAAGCATGTATATCGTGGGACTCGAACCCACGTAAATATATAGAATAATATAATGTCATGGGACTCGAACCCGCATCATGGAGAGCTAATCCATGGAATAATAATAAATCGGGAGTTGAACCCTCTTGGGACTCGAACCCAAGTAATATAATAATAATAGCCGGGACTCGAACCCGAAACATACTATATAGTGTCGGCCCTCATGAGCAACTATATGCAATTTTGAAATCATCTTTGACTTTTGATAATATCATCATAATACACTCTTTACTGAAATCATAGGCACTTGTCATAACAATTTTCCTTTAAAATTAACTCTGTTAAAAATCATGTACGCCCGCCGTATTTTTATTAAAACCAAGTCAAATGAAAGTTTTTCACAAGGTCGTGCCAAAAATAGGGAAAAAGGATTTTCACAAAATCATGCCAAAGAAAGAATAGTCTCACATACCTTTTAAGCGAGCAAATCAACTAAATGCTAAGATATGCCTCGTCCAGTATGTCAACCTATAACAATGACAATACGTTCGTCAATTCTACGGTCTCTAACGTAAGTTATTCAAATAACGGCTTCTTATTTCTATAAAAAATTGGGCAGCACTTTCTTTGTTTATGTGCGTATCCACAATTTACCAACAAACCAACCAACACCAATAATCCAACATTATTCCAGGATATAATTAAGTTAAGCCCAACATACTTCATACACGCTATCTTATAACCTTCCTTCTCTTATATCCATGGAAGACAACAACTTCAACAACCAAGGCAACTACTACATTTACTTCTCATGTTAGTCAATCATTTAGTTGCGTTAGAATTATTTATGGGGCAATCCAATCTCTTAACGACATCGTCAATTCAAGAATGTGAATTTAACACTTCTCTACACTTTAATCCTTCCAAGACATGTATAGGTAGCTACCTCAATACATATGTATGTTTGTAACTTATATTTTAAACACTAATTCAGCCCGTAATACATCACCACAATGTTCAATAATTTCCATCAACTTTTCGGCCAACAACATATTTCAATTCCAAAGCTTTTTCTTAATTCTTAGGAACGATTCCTATTTCAATGTTTCCATATGACTAATTACAACTTTAAATGTCAAGATTTCTTACTCTCCAATTAAGTTTCCAACAACTTCATATAACAACTAAAACTTTAAACATCAAGGTTTCTTCTTCAATTCTCAACATGTAATTAGAGACGTTAATAGCCATAACATAATCGCCTTCATCTTACATAAAATTAGTCCCCAAGAATTAGTAATTACCCATCATAATAAGCACATGCAAATCCCAAATTTCCAAGTTCTTTTTACACAAATTCATTTATGCAATTTACAACAACATGCAACTCAAATTATACTACAAGAAGAAGAGTAATTTACCTCAAAAATGAAACCCAAAAACTGCCCTGGCAGTCCAGATTTTTGCCCCCATTTCTTGCCCAATCTTTCACTTTCCCAAATTCAAATTAACATGCATGTGTTCTACAATGTTACCCCATCATTCTAATATATTTTCCTTCAAAAATTCACCCCAAAAATGCTGAATTTCTCAATTGATCTCAGCGTGATGCACGCCCAATACCCACTGTTTTGGGTTAAATTTTGCTTCTAAATTCGTGGTGAAGATGTAGCCTAAGAAGAGGAGAAAGAAAAGAAGAAAAACCTTGAATTTTTCTAGGTAATGGGGGAGATTTTCGACCCTAATAGTGAAGGAGAGATGAGAGAAAATGAGTGAAGGTATTTTTGTGTTGGAAGAAGGGAATGAAGAGTTGTAGGGATTTAAATTCAAAAATTTGAATTTTTTATATAAAAATTACACATTGGTCCCAATATTAAACTTAATCCCTCAAGTATCCATTAAGTTTTAAATCCCATTTCCTTCTAAACCTTGAAAATCTCATAAGACCTCGTATTCTCGTTGTCGTAATTCTTATAACATGTCACTAATCCTTAATGGGAATATATATACATTTTCGACTATCATTAGAGAACTTTTCCGATGTCACACTCGTCGTTGCCAAAATTATTACGTATTAACATGTACGAATGTACTTAATTTCCAATAATTCAAATCTTAGTTCTTAATGATGTTCTTAATTATTGTCTTAAACTTAAGAGGTATAACATTCTCCCCCCCCCCCCCTTAGAAACATTCGTCCTCGAATGTTCATAACAAGTCTCGTGTTTCTAGAAATTTTGACGGAGCCTCCTTTATAGTTGTGTCTAACCATTGTTGACACCCAATTTTGACCCCTCGCCCGACCGTTAACTACAAAATTACACCAATTTTCAACAATAATTTTAACAATTTTATAATAATAAAATGCAGCGATAAAACATTAATACATGCATAATAAACAATTTAATAATGGCACCGCATTTTACGTAGAGTACTAAGCATACCTTGAGTCTCACGCCCGCATTCGTCGTTCTAATAACAAGCAATTTCATTAATATTATTCGTAATTTAAGCCCTATTTTCCATTAATTGAAACTCGAATAATCCTTAACGATAAATAAATAAATAAATAAATACATAAAATGAATAATTTAGCAATGACGTCGTGTTAAAAAGAATATTCGCATTTTTTACTAAAAGCAAGGCAATTTCGTAATTTGTAATTTAAATTAATTTCAATCTAATACATGCATTTTAATAGCGTCGCATTTATAAAAGCATTAAACAGTCCTTAAATATCATATTTGTATTTAGCATTTAAATAATTTAATAATAGTCTAAACCCCGTTCAGTTTTAATTTTACTTCGCGGAATACGCATAATAAATAAGTTTTAATAACGGCATCGCATTATAGATAATTAAGCACTAATTAAATAGCACACCCGTCTTTATTCTTGTAATAACTTAAATTAATAAAGCACCTAAATAATTTAATCATAATTTTTAATTCCTAATTTACCACTAATTAATCTTTGCCTAAAATTAACTTCTAAAACTAATACCCAATATAATACCTAATCAGCCCCACCTTTTAAATTGCCAGCCCACTAATCAGCCCGCTTAAATTACCCGTCGCCCCGGCCCAACACCCGCAGCCCACTAGCCCTTATACCTATCCCTACCCCAGCAGCCCTTTACCTTTTCCCTCTCCCCCAATCGTCGACAGCCCTTAGGGCTCTAACCTAGAATCCGCCGCAACAGTCCTCTCCCTCGCTCCCATCACCCCCAAATCCGCTGCCATACCCATACCTCTGTCCCAACCAACTCCCCTCTGTCACACGACACACGCCCATACCCTGCATCTCCCTAAAATCCGCGATTTGAACCAAAAAATCGTCCAAGAAATCAGACCTCTAACAACTATTTTTCGAATTCAAATTCCATATTTCACCTATAAAAGACCCTTCGTTCTTCATTGAAAGGGCCCGGATTTTCAGAATTGATCTTGCATATCATCTGTTCGTTCTTCGTTTTAAAATTCTCGCGTTTAAGCTTTGTTTTCTTCATTCGCACCCACATACATATTCTTCGAGTAGAATCGACGGGTCGAAACGCGCCTCGGTTCGCTGCCCGAAGAAGGTAACCTACTTTCTTTCTAATAATCTTGCTATTTAAATTTACAATTGTGTGTTCTGTGTGATGTGATGTGTGTGTCTATTAAATATGTTTGGCTAAATGTAGTTATGGTTTGAATTCGCGAGTTTTAATCATAACATGTTAGTTATGGATTCTTGACAGTATGTTTGGTGTCGATTCATTTCTCAAGTGGTAGCCATGTTTAGTATGTATCAATGACTGTTTTAGAAGCGTTGAATTTGCTATCAAATATGATTAAAGGACTGCTGATTCTATTTTTATGTTTTACTGAGCATGTTGTTAGTTTGTTGTCTAAACCCGATTCGTATCGGTCATGCAGTGTTATCGGATTAATACTATGTGAATATGTCTGTATTAATTTCGTTGTATAATTATGTGATTAAGAATGTTGCATGGGATTGTTTCATTCTGAATCCTTATCGATAAGAAATTTGTTGAGTTTAGGATTAAAGAAAGCGGCGTAAGTCTAGGATAATTTCAGTGTTGAATCCTTGCAAGCCTATTTGTGAACATGTATACATGAGCTTAGGATAGTAAAATGTGACGAAGAATCTTATATATGTATTTGGTTGTATTCCTGAACCTAGTGCTATTAGATCAGATATAAGGTGTTGAAACTCGCTCGTCTCACTAAGTTCATGTAACTAGTTTCTATAGATGGTCTATGTATACCAAGACATAATATGATTGATTATTTGACTTGACATATACTTGGTCATTGTCTTGACCCACTGTGTTTGTTTGAAAATGTCTCATACCTGATATACATCACACATGAGTTTGCATATTTGATCTTTGTGTAAATGGTTCTGTGTGCCTGAAATGTCATCTCCTTGTGATTGCCTGCCCATTTTCTTGCCCTTGTGTCCACTGAATTGATTTCACCTTTGTCTCAGCATGTCTAAATACTAATCGAGTCTATTTTGAATATTTGGAGGATTAATATGCCTTGATGTCAACTATTTATATACATTCTTTGTTTGGTCTTGTTAGCTTAGGTATAGCCTTTTCCTCTACCTCTCATCTACTTCGATGAATGAAATCACCATGTTTGTACTTTTGTGTAAGCTAGCCTAATATCACATGCAACCATGTCGTATCTGTATGGATTTAGGCCTAGTTAAGTAGTCTCGTTGGCGTTTTAGTCTAGGTTAAATGCATGTGAAGTCTTCCTGAATCTTATATGAGTTCTTATAACGTGAGATGTTCTCAAAGGTCATCTAATATGCGTGTGATTAATGTGAAATGTTGATGTGATCCCATAGGATTGTTGGAACTGATTTTGATCATTTTGGGCCACTGTTTTGGCTATTTTTTTGACCAATTTTTAGCATATGTCAGACTGATTTTCAGCCCTGTTCAGACTGATTTTCAGCCCATGTTCGGACTGATTTGCACCCCCCCTGTTTTGACTGCTTTCGGTTTGATCTTTGGGCCATTTTGCTACTGATTTTGGCCTCTTTTAGCTGCTGGTTTTGGGCGATTTGAGCATTTTGGCCTCGTTTTATTGCTTTTTTTTTGCCAGTTTTAGGCGTTGTTCGGCCCTGTTTGTTGCTGGTTTTTTTTTTGTTATTCCCGGACTGGTTTTCTGGCTATTTTTCAGACTTATTTTCTGGTTATTTTGTCACCAAGTTTTGACTATTTATCTATTATTTGGCGAAGTTTATAACATGTACTAATCCTTTTCTTTTTCTTTCTTTTACATGACTTGCATCGGGAGCGACGAAGAGTCTCATACGAGACTCATCATGACTTTGTCAAGCAAATGATTTACATCCACACTTCTCGCATTCTTCGGTGTCGGAACCTTAAAATAAATAGGGCGGAATAATATCTTCACATGCCCTAGTCATTTTATCTCCTTTCTTTAACTCCGTCACTTTACTTTTATTTGTATTTTTTGTTACCTAACCTTATACAATTATTGAAAATGCCTAGAATAGTTAGACTTAGAACTATTAAGGGCGGGTAGTTAAATAATAAAAGGTGTCGCTAGTTTAATCTATCTTTAGGCCGTTATGCGTTTTCAAGACTTTCTAAAATAACTTAACCTTTCATTGATATTATAGAAATAAATGAGTTCCAAATTCTTATTAAAAATAACAAATCTTTTTTTATAACAAAGATCTATTTTCACATTACCAGGTGCAAAAGAGGAAAATCTTTCTACCCATTTGTATACCCTTTATAAAGATTAAAATTTTCATATAATACGTACTTTTAGTAAACCATCTTTTATTATCTTGCATTTTTTATGATAAACCTCATGCAATTGCTTTGTTCAAATAGAATATTTTTCTTGCATTTTTATAAATAAACTTCATGCAATTCCATGGAAACTATATATACATACATATCTTTTAAATAATTATTTGCAAACATCTTTTTAACTCATGTTCTCCTAAATATGCATTTTAAATAATTAACCCTAGGTTTGAACGGACAACCGCAAGTTAGCGGATCCTTTAGGGTGTCTAACCCGTTCCCTTTAGGATAATAAAGAAACCTTACCCGGAATCTCACATAAGTTTTGCAGATCATAAAAAATGGAGTTAATGTTTACTTTAAACTAGTCAACATTTAGGTGTCCTAATTCACCCAAACTAATTAGGTGGCGACTCCGCGAACCCTTTAGCATTTCTAGCCCCTTTTAGCATTTTAGCACTTTTAGCACCCTTTGTCCTTTAGCACCTTTTTAGCACTTTTAATATGCTAGCACTTTTTAAGCACACCTTTAACCTTTTTTAAGCATTTTTAACTATTTAGCATTTTATTATTTATTTTCTAACCTTTTATTTAAGCAGGAGATTCGCTAAAAAATGTCGCGGTCGAAAAAGGGCGTGACAACCATCTATATTCAGCAAACCAACAGATGCCACACAGGGCCACAAACAAATACACATATATAGTTCACCAATACTATAATCAATTTCGGAAGTTAAATCGAATTACCTGGGGGCATATGGAATAAGTGAGGATACTTCTTCTTCATCTCGTCCTCTGTCTCCCAAGTCATTTCCTCTCTATTGTTGTTCCGCCATAACACCTTAACGGATGCAACATCCTTAGTCCGTAGTCTCTTGACTTGGCGATCCAATATGGCCACGGGACTCTCCTCATAGGACAACCCCTCAGTCACCTGGACATCATCCACTGGAAAGACTCTGGAAGGATAACCAATACACTTCCGTAGCATAGACACATGAAAAACTGGATGTACTGCTTCCAAGTCTGAGGGTAAGTCCAACTCATAGGCGACCTGGCCTACCCTGGGAATGATCCGGTAAGGCCCAATATACCTCGGGCTAAATTTCCCCCTCTTCCCAAATATCATCACACCCTTCATGGGTGATACCTTCAAGAATACCCAGTCGTCGATCTGAAACTCTAGGTGCCGACGTCGATTATCAGCATATGACTTTTGTCGACTCTGAGCTGCTAGTAATCTCTCTTGTATAAGTTTTACCTTGTCGACAGCCTGCTGAACTATGTCTGGACCAATCAATTGAGTCTCACCTACGTCAAACCAACCAATGGGCAACCTGCACTTCCTTCCATACAAAGCCTCATACGGGGCCATCTGAATGCTAGAGTGGTAGCTGTTATTGTAAGCAAACTCAATAAGTGGCAAGTGATCATCCAGCTACCTCTAAAATCAATAATATAAGCCCTCAACATATCCTCCAGTCTCTGTATGGTACGCTCTGCCTGCCCATCCGTCTGAGGATGAAATGATGTGCTGAGACTCACCTGCGTTCCCAATCCCTTCTGAAATGATCTCCAGAAGTTAGCAGTGAACTGGGCTCCTCGGTCAGATATGATAGATATAGGAACCCCATGCAGCCTCACTATCTTTCTGATGTATAATCTAGCATAGTCCTCAGCTGAATAAGTAGTCCGAACTGGAAGAAAATGGGTTGATTTTGTCAGCCTATCTACAATAACCCAGATGGAATAACACTTCCGCTAAGTACGAGGCAATCATGTAATAAAATCCATATTAATCACCTCCCACTTCCAAGTCGGGACCTCTATCGCCTGTAGTAGCCCACCAGGCTTCTGATGCTCGATCTTAACCTGTTGATAATTCGGGCACTGAGCAACAAACTTTGTCACGTCTCTCTTCATGCCATCACACCAATACAAGCTCCTAAGGTCATGATACATTTTCGTCGACCCTGGATGAATAGAATAACGGGCATTGTGTGCCTCACCCATAACCTGCTGACGCAGTCCTGCAATGTCGAGTACACATAACTTACCCTCATACCGTAGCACACCATCAGATGTCACCTCAAATAAAGCCTTCTCCTTTCGGAGAGCTGCATCTCTATATCGTGCCAGAACAGGATCATCATACTGGCATCTCTTTACCTCTTCTATGATAGAGGACTCAGCAAATCCTCGAACAAGAATACCACTATCTCCAGAATCCGCCAACCGGACTCCAAGACTGGCTAGCCTGTGAATCTCTCGAACCATCTCTTTCATGTCCGGTTGTACATTCGACAAACTACCCATGGATCTACGGCTGAGAGCATCTGCCACAACGTTGGCCTTCCCTGGGTGGTACAGAATATCAACATAATAATCCTTCAGCAACTCAACCACCGCCTCTGTCTCAGGTTCAGTTCCTTCTGCTTAAAGATGTATTGAAGACTCTTATGATCCGTGTAAATATCAACATGGACACCATACAAGTAATGTCTCCATATCTTCAAAGCATGAATCACCGCTGCTAGCTCTAAATCATGAGTGAGATAATTCTTTTCATGTTTTTTGAGCTGTCGAGAGGCATAAACTATAACCTTGTCATGCTGCATCAACACACAACCTAACCCGATACCTGAAGCATCACAATAAATCACATACCCGTTCAACCCCTCCGGAAGAGTCAGAACTGGGGCCGAAGTCAACTTATCCTTCAACAACTGAAAACTGTGCTCACAAGCATCGCCATCGAACTTAGCTTTCGCGAGTCACTAGTCTGGCGGCGTGATCGAGGCAAAATTTTCCACAAACCTCCTATAATACCCTGCTAGACCCAGAAAACTGCGTACCTCAGTAGGTGTAGTGGGCCTGGGCCATGTCTTCACTGCCTCAATCTTTTGAGTATCCAACCGAATACCATCTGCCCTGACAATATGCCCCAAGAATGCCACTGAGGCCAACCAGAACTCACATTTCGAAAATTTGGCATACAATTTGCGGTCTTGGAGGACTCAATCTTGTCGCCAAATGATCTGCGTGCTCGCCTGGCGAGAATACACCAGGATGTCATCAATGAATACTATAACAAATGTATCCAAAAATGGTTTGAACACCCGGTTCATTAGGTCCATGAACACTGCTGGAGCATTAGTCAACCCAAACGACATTACCCTGAACTCATAATGTCCGTACCGGGTCATGAACGCAGTCTTCGGGATATCTGCCTCTCTAATTCGTACCTGATGATAACCGGATCGCAGGTCTATCTTTGAGAAATACTTAACGCCCTGCAACTGATCGAACAAGTCATCAATCCTGGGAATGGGGTACCTATTCTTGATGGTCACCTTATTCAGCTGCCTATAGTCAATGCACATCCGCAGTGAACCATCTTTCTTCTTTACGAACAACACCGGGGCACTCCATGGCGATGCACTAGGCGTAATGAAGCCCTTCTCTAATAGGTCTCTCAATTGTTCATTCAACTCCTTCAATTCTGCAGGTGCCATTCTATAAGGGGGAATGGATATAGGTTGGGTACCTGACAATACATCTATACTGAAATCTATCTCCCGCTCTGGAGGAAGACCTGGGAGATCATCTGGGAATACATCCGGAAACTCACTGACTATTGGAACTGACTGAAGGGCCTATACCTCGGCCTCCGTATCATGTACCCGAACTAAGTGATAAATACACCCCTTTCGAACCATCTTCCTTGCCTTGAGGTATGAAATAAACTTACCCCTCGGCGATGCGGTATTCCCTTTCCATTCAATAACCGGTTCGTCTGGAAACTGAAATCGAACCAACTTCTCTCGACAATCAACGTTGGAAAAATAAGAAGCCAATCAATCCATACCCATAATAACGTCGAAGTCGGTCATATCCAACTCTATCAAATCTGCTGAGGTACGACGACTATATATCGCCACCGAGTAATTCTTATACACACGCCTAGCTATAACCGAATCTCCCACCGGTGTAGCTACATCGAATGGTTCTATCGGCTCAGGTTCTATCCCTATCCTACTAGCAACAAGAGGGGATATATAGGACAAGGTGGAACCTGGATCAATCAAAGCATACACATCATAAAAAAATACCGATAATGTACTTGTGACAACATCTGGTGACGCCTCCTGATCGCGTCTATTGGCCAGTGCATACATGAGGTTCGGAGGACCGCCAGAACTGGAACCCCTGCCATGTCCTCTGCCACGGTCAGCTGATGTCTGAGTACCCTGCCCGATGGGGCGCATAACTGTAGACGACGATGAGCCGTGATAGAGCGTGGTGAGCCATAGTACCTGTGTCATCTCTAAACGAACACTCCCTCTGTCTATGGCCCTGACGACCACAGGAATAACAGGCTCCTGAAGCAGCATGACACTCCCCAAAATGGGTCCTACCACATCGATCACACCGAGGCAAAGGTGGCCTCGCCTGACTAGGAACCCGAGACATGTGTGAACCCGAAGCTCTAGAACTCTGACCGAACCCCGGACGGTCATACCTCTACTCGAAGGCGTGAAGGAGCACTCTGTGCTGGCTGGGAGGAATACCTGGTATGCTGCTGAGGTTGCCCGCCTCGGAAATCACCCAAAAACCCAGCTGATCTGGCCCTCTTATGATGGCTCCTCCCATGGTCTCTATCCAACCGTCTCTCTTTGTGTCGCTCCTCGATTCCCTGCGCAAATGCCTGAATACGAGCAATATCCATGCTTGGCTGCAGCGCTGCTGTCATGCACCCATCAATAAGATAGTGGTATAACCCCATCACGTAATGGTGTACCCTATCTGCCATGTCTGCTACCATAGTAGGTGCGTACCGGGCCAAAGAGTCGAACTCCAAGCTATACTCTCTAACAGTCCTCCCATTCTGTCGCAACTGTAGAAACCTGTCGACTCTTGCCCGTCTCATCTCTGGGGGCAGAAAGTGGCCAAGGAATGCTTCTGAAAACTCATCCCATACTGCATGAGGAGCACCCTCGCCCCTAGAAACTCCCAGGACTCAAACCATTTGACTGCTATATCGCGCAACCGGTATGAGGACAATATAATGACTCAGTCTCTGAAGCCCGGATCACCCTCAATGTCCTCTGCGTCTGGCGGATGAACTCATGAGGATCATCCTCGGGCCTTGACCCGTAAAACTCCGGCGGACTGCAACTCAGGAAATCTCTAACCCTCAAATTATGCGCCTGGGTTATGGTCGGCTCGCCTATGAACTGTCCGCCACTATCCTTGCTAATAAGCGATCGTCTCTCAAATCTCCATCCTGTGCCCCTGTCTAGGGAACAGAAGGCTCGGGTACTGGAGTCTCGGATACGGGTGATGTTGCCCCCCTAGAGGGAGCCTCTAGAACTAGTGACGAGGCAGAACTCGTCGTCGGGGTCACACTCTCAGGAGTAGACCACGTGCGGGACCTGGTAGTTCTCCGTACCCGACTAGAGTCCCCTACTGTAGATTTGCCCTTCCGGGCCACGGGCGCCTTCCTCGGAGGCATAGCTATAAACATAGTAAACTATCAGAAAACAGATCATCCTAATAACACAACTCTATAGCACGATCTAAGAGATTGAAGAATAGAAACAATCCTAAATGTCCGGCAGCCTCCTGTGTATAAGTATGGTGCACAACATACCCATACACAAGACTCTACTAGACACGGTCTGTAGACATTCCGAGGACTAACCGCTCTGATACCACTTTGTCACGACCCGACCCGACGGACCGTGACTAAACGTCCTAATTGGACGTCATTACTGACATGTCACTCTTAATCCGTCTAATACAAAGATCTATAGAAATTTCGGCAGCACAACGCTGCTTTTACAACATCTCCCTAAAATGGGCGAGCCGACAAGGCTGCCAAGTCAACAACAGAACAACAATCATAATGGGCTAGCCGACTAGGCTGCCACCAACCAACATTATGTACACAAAGGAATAATCAAATAAGCGGCCGTGAGGCTGCCACTAGATAACAACAAGTATAACCGGGAACGCCCCAACACAGGGTCTAACAACATCAAAACCAAAACAAGGTATAAGCGTCCAACCCACAACTGTCTACAGACCTCTAAGAGTGTAATCTCGACATATACGACGACAAGACCCGTCGTGCCCAAATATGCATAAGTCCGAAAGATAAAGGTCTGCACTAAAATAGCCGTTTGCGAAACAAAGGAGCTCTCCAACTGCTGTACATAAATCCTAGGCTGGAGGGTCACCTATCTGAACACTGAACTGCGGGCATGACGCATTTCGAAAAAGGGGTCACTACGATAGATGTACCAAGTATGTGAAATTGGAAAATACTGTACTAGAAATCATAACAGTTCAACATAAAATAGTAAACGAGTAAGAATTCAACTTAACTGTATAATTGTACTCCATCAAATGAGAGTAATGAAAATCGGTTCTTCCCTTTTCAAAATATGCAAGTCAGACCAAAATCATGATCTTCTATCCTCAGGATATAATAGCACGGGACTCAAACCCGTCTAGGTACAAATATATCATGGGACTCGAACCCAAGTAAGCATGTATATCGTGGGACTCGAACCCATGTAAATATATGGAATAATATAATGTCATGGGACTCGAACCCGCATCATGGAGAGCTAATCCATGGAATAATAATAAATCGGGAGTTGAACCCGCTTGGGACTCGAACCCAAGTAATATAATAATAATAGCCGGGACTCGAATCCGGAACATACTATATAGTGTCTTCCCTCTATGTGAGAGACTCGGTGAATGTGTAATAGGACTCGGCACGAGTAGATATCATGAGGAACTATATGCAATTTTGAAATCATCTTTGAATTTTGATAATATCATCATAATACACTCTTTACTGAAATCATAGGCACTTGTCATAACAATTTTCCTTTAAAATTAACTCTGTAGAAAATCATGTACGTCCGCCGTACTTTTATTAAAATCAAGTCAAATGAAAGTTTTTCACAAGGTCGTGCCCAAAATAGGGAAAAATGATTTTCACAAAATCATGCCAAAGAAAGAATAGTCTCACATACCTTTTAAGCGAGCAAATCAACTAAATGCTAAAATATGCCTCGTCCAGTATGTCAACCTATAACAATGACAATACGTTCGTCAATTCTACGGTCTCTAACGTAAGTTATTCAAATAACGACTTCTTATTTCTATAAAAATTTGGGCAGCACTTTCTTTGTTTATGTGCGTATCCACAATTTACCAACAAACCAACCAACACCAATAATCCAACATTATTCCAGAATATAATTAAGTTAAGCCCAACATACTTCATACACGCTATCCTATAACCTTCCTTCTCTTATATCCATGGAAGACAACAACTTCAACAACCAAGGAAACTACTACATTTACTTCTCATGTTAGTCAATCATTTAGTTACGTTAGAATTATTCATGGGGCAATCCAATCTCTTAACGACATCGCCAATTCAAGAATGTGAATTTAACACTTCTCTACACTTTAATCCTTCCAAGACATTTATAGGTAGCTACCTCAATACATATGTATGTTTGTAACTTATAATTTAAACACTAATTCAGCCCGTAATACATCACCACAATGTTCAATAATTTCCATCAACTTTTCGGCCAACAACATATTTCAATTCCAAAGCTTTTTCTTAATTCTTAGGAACGATTCCTATTTCAATGTTTCCATATGACTAATTACAACTTTAAATGTCAAGATTTCTTACTCTCCAATTAAGTTTCCAACAACTTCATATAACAACTAAAACTTTAAACATCAAGGTTTCTTCTTCAATTCTCAACATGTAATTAGAGACGTTAATAGCCATAACATAATCGCCTTCATATTACATAAAATTAGTCCCCAAGAATTAGTAATTACCCATCATAATAAGCACATGCAAATCTCAAATTTCCAAGTTCTTTTTACACAAATTCATTTCTTCAATTTACAACAACATGCAACTCAAATTATACTACAAGAAGAAGAATAATTTACCTCAAAAATGAAACCCAAAACTGCCTGGCGATCCGATTTTTGCCCCCATTTCTTGCCCAATCTTTCACTTTCCCAAATTCAAATTAACATGCATGTGTTTTACAATGTTACTCCATCATTCTAATATATTTTCCTTCAAAAATTCACCCTAAAAACGCTGAATTTCTCATTTCAATCTCGCAATGCACGCCCAATACCCACTGTTTTGGGTTAAA
Organism: Przewalskia tangutica; assembly: GCA_029844215.1. NCBI lineage: Eukaryota > Viridiplantae > Streptophyta > Magnoliopsida > Solanales > Solanaceae > Przewalskia > Przewalskia tangutica. The sequence continues at coordinate 86,802,000 of CM056738.1, read as the reverse complement.
TTTTGCTTCTAAATTCGTGGTGAAGATGTAGCCTAAGAAGAGGAGAAAGAAAAGAAGAAAAACCTTGAATTTTGCTAGGTAATGGGGGAGATTTTCGACCCTAATAGTGAAGGAGGGATGAGAGAAAATGAGTGAAGATATTTTTGTGTTGGAAGAAGGGAATGAAGAGTTGTAGGGATTTAAATCCAAAAATCTGAATTTTTTTTATAAAAATTACACATTGGTCCCAATATTAAACTTAATCCCTCAAGTATCCATTAAGTTTTAAATCCCCTTTCCTTCTAAACCTTGAAAATCTCATAAGACCTCGTATTCTCGTTGTCGTAATTCTTATAACATGTCACTAATCCTTAATGGGAATATATATACATTTTCGACTATCATTAGAGAACTTTTCCGATGTCACACTCGTCGTTGCCAAAATTATTACGTATTAACATGTAAGAATGTACTTAATTTCCAATAATTCGAATCTTAGTTCTTAATGATGTTCTTAATTATTGCCTTAAACTTACGAGGTATAACAGATATCATAGAATGGATAACCGGTACTTAATAAACCAGTCTCTGTGGACGATAAACTCGATCTTACAGATCTTTATTACTTGAATGATACGTACACTTGCGTAAGCATCTAGAAATATCGCAACAAGTTTTTGGCGCAGTTGTCGGGGACTGACGTACTGTTAATATCAGTCTTTTCTATTCTTATTTCTAATTTGTTTTTTTTTTCTGTTTTATTTTTATTTTATTTTATTTTAGAACGTTTTTCCGTGATCTGTTTGTTGTTTTTGATCAATTTCAGGAAACTTAGTTTATGCGAAGTAGGAGAGAAGCAGAATAACAAGTAATTTGATCTTAAATGCCTATTTTTACCTACCTCTGCCTAAGCCTACATTACAACCATGAAAAGTCCTGATGATCCCTAGTATGTATGTCCATGATTAGTGGAGAATAACAAGTAAACATGCTATAGTACCTTGACAAAAATGCAATGACATTGACATGCATAAGTTAGGTATTCATGCTTCCAGTGATTCTGACTGAAATGAATCTGCGAAATATCTAACTTGAAATTCTAGATTGTTCAATGCATGTTACATATATTCCTACATATTGTCCTAACTAACGTTCATGTGTTTCTAAGTGACATTTTGCAACTGCTTGACGTGAGTCTTTGAGTCTTTTTGATTTTATTTCTTTGTTTTGTTTTCTTCTTTGTTCGAGGGCGAGCAAAGTTTAAGTTTGGAGGTTTGTTAGACATATTTCATATACCTATTTTGAGTCATTTTCGATTAGTATTTTACCCATTTTTGTTGCGTCTAGTACAATTTTAGGGTTATTTTTCTTTCTTTTGAGTCACAGCGGTTCAAAAAGGCAAAATGACAAAAAGGAGCGAAAATGGGCATAAAAGGAGGCCCCGAGGCAGAAAAAGGTCGAAAATCAATGACTCGAAAAAACCACACCAGCACCATGGTGCCCAAAGGCAGGCAGCATGCGAAAGAGCGGAACCCGCAGGACTTTCAACGTCGAGTGCGTTCGCACGAATCGCGGTGCCATTTATTCGAGAGTGCAGAGTTTCGACGCGTGTCGACTGCAGCAGCGGTGTCGGTACGAAATTTTTCAGTTCCGAGTTGGAATTGACCAAGGGCAATAGGGACCCTAGGACACGAAATTGATACCTATTTAAAGCCCTAGGGATCAGTTTTTATGAAGGGAGTCCATTATTGAACACAAGAACAACACAAGGCACTTGGAGCAACAATTGGAGACTTTAATCTTCGTAATTTTCTATCTTTAGTTTTTATTTCAGTTTTATGTTGGATATTGTGTTAGTTCGTAACATGTCTATGACTAGGAACTAAACACTTAATTAGGGTTTTCCTTATGATTCACTTGAACTTTTATTCATGATTTGATGCAATAGTTTGATTATTTCTTCAGTTGTTAAGATCTATTAAATAATTGATGTGAATGCTTGATAGTTAATTGATCACTAAATATCATAACATACATGATTTCGAATCAACAACCGAGAGAAGAGATTTGGATATGTTGTAGTTGAATAGGCATAGGTTAAAATCGTGGACGACAGTACCCCGATACTTGTGTAGCTTTATAAGTTACTGTTCTTAATCCTCCTATGTGGTAAATCCTATCATAGAAATATAGAAGGGTTCTGCACTGGGGTTGAGTGATTATATATCCTAACCGGAATATAAGACAGTCTAGTTAACTGCTATCTTAACATAAAAGAAGAATCATTCTAGAACGCATTAAAGATTGAATAAAGTGGATAGTTGATGATTTTGGAAGCCATAATTCCTTCATAATCTGAATACAACCTAATAAGTTTACTTATTTCTTGCAATCATTCCAGTAGTTAAATAAAAACCCCAATCAATATTTGTTCGCCAAATAGATAACACAAAATAGATGCTCGGTACTTAGAAACCAGTCTCTGTGGACGATATTCGGTCTTACATAATATATTACTTGAGACGATACGTACACTTGTGTTTTGCGCGTGTGGAAATCGCCTAACAACAGCAGTACAACAGTGGACCCAAATAACGTGCCTATGGAGTAGGTTCAGGCAGTGGAGAATTTTTAGAGGCCCTACAACAATGCATTCTCCAACACATATAATCCGGGATGGAGAAATCACCAAATTTTTCATGGAAGAATGACCAAGGGCAGTAACCACAATTTCAAGCCTCATCCTCACAGCAGTTCAGCCCATTAGACCCACAAGAGAAGCCAGATGACATAGAAGCAACACTGTTGACCTTGGCGAACTCTCAGACTCAATTCATGGCGGAAACCAGGTCCTCAATTTCATCCTTGGCCAATACTTAGACAAAATTCATGGCAAAGAACACCCAGTTCATGACCGAAACAAGATCATCCATAAGAAATCTGGAAACACATGTGGGACAGCTGGCACACACGTTGAACAATAGAAAGCAAGGGGATCTCCCTAGCAACACAGTGATGAACCCAAGGGAGCAGTGTTAGGCAATCAGCCTGAGAAGTGGTAAACAGTTAGAGCCGGTTGCGCTCCAGCCAGTGGTTGAGAAGGAGAATGATGTGGAGAAGACAACAGATGCAGAAAAGGAGGGGGTTACTGATGACCGCCATATTTTAGAAAAGGCTCCACCAACAGTTATGAGAGACTATACAGACAAAATTCCTTATCCTCAAAGACTGCAGAAGAAGGTCTTGGATAAGCAGTTTTCAAAAATTTTAGAGAAATTCAAAAAACTGCATATCAATCTCCCATTCATTGAGGCCTTGGAGCAAATGCCAGCCTATGTTAAGTTTATGAAAGACATTCTTTTTTAAAAAAAGAAGTTGACAGATTATAAGACAGTGGTGCTAACAGAGGAGTGTAGTACTATATTGCAGAAGAAACTTCCCCCAAAGTTAAACGATCCAGGGAGTTTCACCTTACCTTGCACCATAAGGAAGGTTACATGTAAAAGGGCTTTATGTGATTTGGGGGCAAGTTTTAACCTAATGCCCCTCTATGTGTTTAAAAGACTTGGTTTGGGGGAGGTGAGACCAACCACAGTCACTCTGCAGCTAGCTGATCATTCGATTGTGCATCCCCAAGAAATATTTGAAGATGTGTTGGTACAAGTATGTAAATTCATCTTTCCTGTTGATTTCGTCATTTTATACATGGATGAAGATGAGAATATGCCCATCATCCTTGGGAGACCATTCCTAGCCACAGGGAGGGCACTTATTGACGTTGAGAAGGGATAGTTGAAGCTCAGGGTTCAAGATGATGAGATGACCTTCAAAGTTCTCAAGCCTCCCACTGAACCTCAAATCAATGATAGATGATTTGCTATAGGAATAGTTGATAAGGTTATGTCTAAGCAAAGCCTCACAAGCACTGATGCTCTTGGGGTACCACCAAAGCAGCATGAAGAACCTGATGGTAAGACTTTTGAACAAGAAATTTATGGGAAAAAAATTGAACTCCTCTGAAATCAGCACTGTGAAAAAGAAGAGGAGGAAGAGAAAGAGAATGTCGCTAAAATGGATATGCGGAGGGGATACTCCACCCCTTGATTTAGTAAGTAACCTGCGTCCGGCTAAAATACATTAAAGACAGCGCTACTTGGGAGACAACCCAATTTTTTAATTATGTTAATTAAATTTTGTTTTAGTTTATTTTATTTTATCTTGAACAGTCTCACGATCTGATATGTTAGTGTTTTTGGATGACAGATAAAAGCAGGAACTAACTCCGAGGAGAAAAGGGCGAAAAATGCTAAAAACTGGGAAAATCAAAGCAATCAACGAATTAGCGCCGCAGCGCCAACATGCAGGTCCGCTGCGCCTGAAGTTCAGAAAGCCCAGATCCTGTGTAATTTCCAGAATTTTGTCCCCGACCTCCGTTATGACCGATGTGTTGTGTCAGTAAGTTATCCCTTTATTTTTAGTCTTCACACATTGGGGACAATATGTCGATTAAGTTTGGGGGGGGGGGGGGGTCATATTTTGTTTTGATATTTTGTTGTGAGTCTTGTTTTTGAGTTTTTTGGTTGTCTTTTTGATTGTTTTATGTGCTTGTGAGTCATAATTTTTTTTTATGGATCTTGTATGTTGTAGTGACTAAAGATATTAAGTGGATAAAATGAGATAATGTAATGGAATTAGAAACAACAATCTGTGTGCTTAAGTGTCACAACCCGACCCCGGGCCCGCGATTGGTGCCCTACCTGGGCACCCTTACAGGTATACATCAGAGATAATCAGCGGAACATACATAAACTTAACAATTAATAAATAATAGGTTAGCCGATATGGCTACCTCCCTGGATGTAAACAAATCCAAAAGCAGTTACCTCAAAAAAAAATTATAAAGCGACCCACAAGACATGACTACAGACCTCTAAAAGTTTACATAACAACCGTGACAGGACAGGGCCCCGCCATACCCCTGAATGTACAAAAGTCTACAACTTCAGGGAACCGTACCAAAAGACAAAGCCTCCGGAGAAATGGAGCTTCCCGAGAACTGAACAGTGATCCTAAGAGTGCGGATCAGCAAGCTATGTACCTCAACCTGCGGCATGAACGCAGCCCCCCGAAGGAGGTCAGTACAACCGGTACCAAGTATGTGAAACTGAAAATACTGTAAATGAAATCATAATAGTCTATATAAAACAGGAGACATGTGTGATAACCAAACTACAGTACACAATATATATTAGCAGTCATGTCAAGTCAGGGTATCACGCCCGTAAAGTCATCACTCAAATATAACCCGGGAATTTAACCCGCGCAATGGCCGCATGCCCCGGCATCTTACCTCGGTATAAGTATGGTTATGGAACCATTCTAATGGGCGCATACCCGTGGACTATCCAACGTGTCAGTATGCCCAAAGGAATTAACAAAATAACACTCACCGTGGAAGCATACCCGTGGGCCACCCAACGTGTCAGTATGTCCAAGAAGATAACAAGATAACACTCACCGTGGAAGCATACCTGTGGGCCACCCAACGTGTCAGTATGTCCAAAGAAGATAACAAAATAACACTCGCCGTGGAATCATACCCGTGGGCCACCCAACGTGTCAGTATGTTCAAAGAAGATAACAAAATAACACTCACCGTGGAATCATACCCGTGGGCCACCCAACGTGTCAGTATGTCCAAGAAGATAACAAGATAACACTCACCGTGGAAGCATACCCGTGGGCCACCCAACGTGTCAGTATGTCCAACATGATCGATAATAACCTGACCGACCCTCCATCGAGAGGCGCGGTAGCATAAGGATACAATACTTGTACACCAAGACTATCACAAGCAAATATAGGCAAGTTATTCACACTAAAGGTACTTCCATTCTATGCCAAAAATCCGGATTTTAACCCCAAGGTACTACTTACTTTATTTCTTTCAAAAATCCATTTCTTTTTCACAAAAGTCACATGCTACTAACACCCATGGTATCAAAATAGAGTAACTATTATTTGAAGTAAACCAAAAACAATTCCCATACTTCCTTTTCAAATAAACCAAGACAATACCATGTCTTCTTTTTAATCCAAATCAAGACAATGCCATGCCTTCTTTTTCTATATCAAATCACTTCTCGACTAGTATAACTTTCAAAACTTCAAATTCTCAAGCCTCTTACTTTTAAACCAATTCCCACAACGGGGAGCAATCAAGTCTCATATCTTTTTAAAACAAATGCCAAGTTACCATTTTAAAGCCAATAATAAAACCATTCTTTCGTTTTCATAAAGTCGTTATAGCTAACTTCCCATAAAGCTATTATAACACTTTATGTTTAAAACCAACCAAATACCACTATAAGCATATATGAGACCGAGAGGGCTTATTCTTTAACAACCAAGTGCCCATTACTAACGAATAAGGTTTTACCACTTTTCAACACAATCAAGTCCTTTACACGTCATATCAAGTCAAGGGCACAAAAAGGAAATCAACTCCTTTAACACACGTGTGTCTACCGCACTATATATTTCACAAATAATCATGCTCAAGAGAATAGGATGAATCACATACCTCCTCGGCTAAATCCACTTGCCAAGTCGAATATGCCGCGCGTAGAGTATCAACCTATAATAATCAAATACGTCTATTAACGTCTAGACTTCTTCGTCGAATATTCTAAGCATAAAGTTCCTTATTCTACGGAAAATTGGGCAGCACTTCCTTTGTTTCTACATACTTTTCCACCTTTTTCAAGGCCGAATTCAATAACCAAACACGCCACCTTTAAGGCTCAACAATCCAATCAACACAAAGGGGATAACACGCCTAACTTGGACGTGTAAAATTCTTCCCCACAATATACAACAACTAATACAAACTACAAAGTCCAATTTGGCAATTTTTGAGGTATAACAACACACTTTCTTATCCATTTCCTTTTTAATCCAAATTCTTATCCAATTTCTACATGCAATACATCTAAAGGCAATATTGACAACTATAAGTCCTTTCTCCCACACATGCAATCCAATTTACTAGCAAAAGAGAAATGATTGTTACCTTAGAGCTTACCCCAAATTAGTCCAACAAAATCCACTTGTCTTCTTTCCACAATCCTCCTACAAGCTTGTCAATATGTTTCCTCCTTGCCACCTTTTCAGAATTTCTCTAGGCTTAGGTTTCTTCTTGAATTTCTAGAGAGAAGGGAGAGGAATTTTAGAGAGAGGGAAGAGCTTTTTAGATAGAAGAAAGAGCTTTGAAGAATGACCAAGTCTTCAAGACTTGGTCAAGAAATAGGACATGCAAAAATCAGATGGGGGGAGGACACTTGTCACCCTCCCATGGCCTTTTAAAAGACAATATCTGATTTTCCTCAGTTTTCCGCCAAAAATTCCGCCTCGGCGCCGCAGCCCTGCAGACGGCGCCGCGGCGCTGAAACCTCCGCAAAGTCTCGACACTTCCGCGCGCGCCTTGCATTGGCGCCACGCGGCGCATCTTCAGCGTTTTCTCGGTTATCGCGCCGCTGACCTGCATCCGGCCGCAGCGCTGTGGCCACGGCCGATGTTGCTTTTACGCTCATTGCGCCGAACTTGTAACTCTCATAACTTTCTACTTCGATGTCCTATCGACGAACGGTTGGTTGCGTTGGAAACTAGACTCAACGAACTACGTACTAGGCCTTTGAAACACCTAGGAACTCTCAATGTAACGGGACATAAACCGCCTCAAAGTTGACTAATAAGTCGTCCGAAACACTCCGTCAACCCATCATTCCAAAATTTAAAACTTAATTCCTTTCGTACGTCCCCCTAAGCATGACCCGAACTACGGGGTGTAACATTCTCCCCCCCCCCCCCCTTAGAAACATTCGTCCCGAATGTTCCTTCTGCGTCTCCAAAACGCATGCGCCGGTGTAGTCTTCACTACTACACCTATAAAACCCATTATGCCACATATGGCCATAATATACTAACCACGCAAAAGCTTACCTCCCAGCCAACGAGGAATTACCTCTAAAGCGTATAACAACTTTATTAGTTCTCATCCGTGGTCTAAGGGTATTCTCCTCACAAAATGATCACTTCCATCCTCTTAACACCTGTTCGCTTCTTCTTCCACTTGTCGTATCCTCCTTGCACACTCGAACTCTTTCTAGTATACGTACCACACTCTTGTTCCCGATCCGAGACAATCTCACTATTCAAGTCACGAAAACCTAGTGGTTTCCTTAGCTTAGCTATCCACTATTATTTCACACCACTCATGGACTTATCACCCAAGTATACCCCACGTATACTATGTTCCTTGACAAAGGTCCCCTGTAGAATCTTTCACTCAAAATGGCCCTGTATCTAAGGTTCCCACGGTTATCAGAATTCTAAGGCTCACAACTTCCATGTCCCCAAACTTACCCCTTCTACAAACCAGGCTTTATAAAATCACAATTTACATAAAATTACCCGCACATAACACTTAACATGTAATCATCTTATCACACCCACTAATCTTTAGAGGGTTAAGGATATACCTGTAACTATTGCTTCACTTTCCCCTTGTCGTTCTAATCATGATCCTGCCCTGCACGACGCATAGCAAAAGAAGGCGATGAACCGATCCCGGCGCGATCGAAAATTTGAATCTACATCCGTCTTATCTCCGCCTGGACGGTTCCGCAAAAATGGCCCTGCTGGCCGCATGTAAAACAAACTCCCCTACTAGCACGACACTCCCCATCGTTGAGCCTACCACAACGGCCACAACGAGGTAGGGGTGGTCCCATCTGACTAACATCCATGTTCCCCCGAAAACCTGAAACCTTGGAGCCCTGACCTGCTCCTGAATCTCCCGAACGTCACGAAGGCGTGGTGGAGTACCCGTCTTGGTGAGGCGCATAACTAGCCTGCTGCTGAGGCGGTCCGCCTCGAAAGTTACCAAAGGACCCTGTCGTCCTAGCCCTCTTATGCTGATCTTGGTTATTCCGTCGACCTCTACGTTCCTCAGTCTGCTGCGCATAAGCTTGGATGCGGGCAATGTCCATGCCCGGCTGAAGAGCTACTCCTGTGCATCCCTCTGCTAAATAATCATCGAGCCCTGTGACATAACGGTGCGCTCTATCCTCCATGTCTGCCACTAAAGCGGGGACATACCGAGCCAACGAGTCAAACTCTACATTGTACTCCCGAACCGTCGCGTCTGTCAACATCAAAAATCTATCGCCCGAGCTTTCCACGTGAAGGCAAGAAGTGTGCAAGAAATGCCTCGAGAACTCGTCCCAACCACTGGAGTGCATGCTCCCGGGATAGTTCCGTGAATCAAACCAATCAGCTGCGATTACGCGCGCCGATGTGAACCCAAAACTACCGACTGTCTCGTGGCCTTGATCACTCTCATGATCCGCTGAATCGTCGGATAAACTCACGAGGATCATCTCGATCCTCGACCCATAGAACTACGGTGGCTGCAACTCAAAAGTCCGAAGTCTCGTTATCGGATCTGGGTGAACTACGGTACAACCGAACTGTCTCACTTTGTCCTCTTGCCTTGCCACTATCTCGGCTAATAATCGGGCCATCTCGCGTAGCCCATATCCTTCGCTCCAGCCGTGTGCTGGAGGCTCAGTACGCGGTCTCGATGGCTTCTGCTGCTCGAACTCGATGGGGCGGCGGCGTCGTGGAACTCGCCGTCCAAACATCACCTCGGGTAAAGCGGGCACGTGCCTCGTAACCCTCTGCGTCTTACTAGCAGCTCTCTCAGCTGTCTTGCCCTTCTGGGCTCTGGTTGCCTTGCGTGGAGGCATAACTGGTATAAAAAGAATACGTCAGAGGGAATCCAACTTATAACACAGCTCTAAGGCACGATCTCAGAGTGAGAAGAATGGAAACCAATCCTAAATATCCTGCAGCCTCCTGATTATAGGTGTGGTGCACAACACACCAATAATCAAGACTCTACTAGATACGGTTTGTAGACACTTTCCGAGGACTAACTGCTCTGATACCACTTTTGTCACAACCCGACGCCGGGCCCGCGACTGGTGCCCTACTTGGGCACCCTTACAGGTATACATCAGAGATAATCAACGGAATATACATAAACTTAACAATTAATAAATAATAGGTTAGCCGATATGGCTACCTCCCTGGATGTAAACAAATCCAAAAGCAGTTACCATAATTATTTTTATAAAGCGACCCACAAGACATGACTACAGACCTCTAAGAGTTTACATAACAACTGTGACGGGACAGGGCCCCGCCATACCCCTGAATGTACAAAAGTCTACAACTTCAGGGAACCGTACCAAAAGACAAAGCCTCCGGAGAAATGGAGCTTCAGAAGCTGAGCGGTGATCCTAAGAGTGCGGATCGACAAGCTATGTACCTCAACTGCGGCGTGAACGCAGCCGAAGGAGGTCGATAACCGGTACAGTATGTGAAATCGAAAATCGTAAATGAAATCATAATAATCTATATAAAGCAGAGACATGTGTGATAACCAAACTACGATTACCTGATATATATTAGCGATCGTGTCAGTCGGTCTCACGCCAGTAAAGTCATCACTCAAATATAACCGGGAATTTAACCCGTGATGGCGCGTGCCCGACATCTTACCTCGGTATAAGCGTGGTCATGGAACCATTCTAATGGGCGCATACAGTGGACCATCCAACGTGTCGGTATGCCCAAGGAATTAACAAAATAACACTCACCGTGGAGCATACGTGGGCGCAACGTGTCGGTATGTCGAAGATAACAAGATAACACTCACCGTGGAAGCATACGTGGGCGCTGGCGTGTCGGTATGTCCAAAGAAGATAACAAAATAACACTCGCGTGGGCGTACGTGGGCGCCAACGTGTCGGTATGTCCAAGAAGATAACAAAATAACACTCGCGTGGAAGCATACGTGGGCGCAGCGTGTCGGTATGTCGAAGATAACAAGATAACACTCGTGGAAGCATACCCGTGGGCGCTGGCGTGTCAGTATGTCCAACATAATCGATAATAACCTGACCGACCCTCCATCGAGAGGCGCGGTAGCATAAGGATACAATACTTGTACACCAAGACTATCACAAGCAAACATAGGCAAGTTATTCACACTCAAGGTACTTCCATTCTATGCCAAAAATCCGGGTTTTAACCCCAAGGTACTACTTACTTTATTTCTTTAAAAAATCCATTTCTTTTTCATAAAAGTCACATGCTACTAACACCCATGGTATCAAAATAGAGTAACTATTATTTGAAGTAAACCAAAAACAATTCCCATACTTCCTTTTCAAATAAACCAAGACAATACCATGTTTTCTTTTTAATCCAAATCAAGACAATGCCATGCCTTCTTTTTCTATATCAAATCACTTCTCGACTAGTATAAGTTTCAAAACTTCAAATTCTCAAGCCTCTTACTTTTAAACCAAATCCCACAACGGGGAGCAATCAAGTCTCATATCTTTTTAAAACAAATGCCAAGTTACCATTTTAAAGCCAATAATAAAACCATTCTTTCGTTTTCATAAAGTCGTTATAGCTAACTTCCCATAAAGCTATTATAACACTTTATGTTTAAAACCAACCAAATACCACTATAAGCATATATGAGACCGAGAGGACTTATTCTTTAACAACCAAGTGCCCATTACTAACGAATAAAGTTTTACCTCTTTTCAACACAATCAATTCCTTTACACGTCATATCAAGTCAAGGGCACAAAAAGGAAATCAACTCCTTTAACACACGTGCGTCTACCGCACTATATATTTCACAAATAATCATGCTCAAGAGAATATGATGAATCACATACCTCCTCGGCTAAATCCACTTGCCAAGTCGAATATGCCGCGCGTAGAGTATCAACCTATAATAATCAAATACGTCTATTAACGTCTAGACTTCTTCGTCGAATATTCTAAGCATAAAGTTCCTTATTCTACGGAAAATTGGGCAGCACTTCCTTTGTTTCTACATACTTTGCCACCTTTTCAAGGCCGAATTCAATAACCAAACACGCCACCTTTAAGGCTCAACAATCCAATCAACACAAAGGGGATTACACGCCTAACTTGGACGTGTAAAATTCTGCCCACAATATACAACAACTAATACAAACTACAAAGTCCAATTTCGCAATTTTTGAGGTATAACAACATACTTTCTTATCCAATTCCTTTTTAATCCAAATTCTTATCCAATTTCTACATGCAATACATCTAAAGGCAATATTGACAACTATAAGTCCTTTCTTCCACACATGCAATCCAATTTACTAGCAAAAGAGAAAGGATTGTTACCTTAGAGCTTACCCCAAATTAGTCCAACAAAATCCACTTGTCTTCTTTCCACAATCCTCCTACAAGCTTGTCAACATGTTTCCTCCTTGCCACCTTTTCAGAATTTCTCTAGGCTTAGGTTTCTTCTTGAATTTCTAGAGAGAAGGGAGAGAAATTTTAGAGAGAGAGAAGAAAGAAGACTTGGTCAATAAATAGGACATGCAAAAATCAGATGGGGGGGGGGGGGGGGACACTTGTCACCCTCCCATGGCCTTTTTAAAAGAAAATATCTGATTTTCCTCAGTTTTCTGCCAAAAACTCCGCCTCGGCGCCGCGGCCCTGCAGACGGCGTCGCGGCGCTGAAACCTCCGCAAAGTCACGGCACTTCCGGCGCCGCGACCCTGCTGTCCGGCACCGCGGCGCTGCATCTTCAGCGTTTTCCCAGTTTATCCGGCGTCGCGGCCCTGCGTCCGCGTGGCCGCGCCGCTGGCCCCCGACCGATGTTGCTTTTACGCCATTGCGCCGAACTTGTAACTCCCATAACTTTCTACTCCGATGTCCTATCGACGAACGGTTGGTTGCGTTGGAAACTAGACTCAACGAACTACGTACTAGGCCTTTGAAACACCTAGGAACTCTCAATGTAACGGGACATAAACCGCCTCAAAGTTGACTAACAACTCGTCCGAAATATTCCGTCAACCCATCATTCCAAAATTTAAAACTTAATTCCTTTCGTACGTCCCCTTAAGCATGACCCGAACTACGGGGTGTAACATTAAGTTAAATATGCCAAAAATTCATGACATATAATTATTTGAGATATTTGTGCTTAGCCTATGTGTGTCAATTATGGAAAGAAAGGTTGAAAAATGTCTAGAAAATTTGTTTGCTTATTATTTGAGGCAAAATCGTTAAGATATACATGTTTAGGGAGATGGTTCACACATTTCTTTGTTAGCCCTTTTGACCATTCATTACCTACCCTGACATAAAAAAATCAATCACTAATCAACTCCTTTGAGCCTAAATAATATTTTTGTTTGACACTCTATGATTCCTCTGTTGTGCCATAAGTTTTTTTATTAAAAACTCTTGGAATGAGAAGTGTTGAAAAAGAGATAAAAAGAGAATGATAATTTGATGCACCTCAATGAAAGAATATGCAAAAACTTAAGTTTGGGGGTGTTTGTTATTTATAATACATATCATTCTCTCAAAAGAAAAGAGGGGATAAATAGGTGTGAGACTAAAAAGAAAGTCAAAAAGAAGGAAAAAAGAGTTGAATGAAAAATGTTTATGGTACGTAATTGAGCCTAAATGCCTACTTTTACCCACCTCTGCCTAAGCCTACATTACAACCCATGAAAGTCCTGATGATCTCTAATGTGTATGTCTATGATTAGTGGAGAATATCAAGTCAACAGGTCTATAACATTTTGGGAAAGATGGAATGAAATTGACATGCATAGGTTATGTGTTTATGTTTCCATTGATTATGATATAATTGAATTTGTGAAATATCTAACTTAAAATTCTAGATTGCTAAATATTCATGTTATGTATGTTCTAACATATTATTCCAACTTTCATCCATGATTTTGAAGAAGCATTGCTATAGCTACTTGATCTATTTCATTGAGTCTTTTATTTAATTTTGTTTAATGCTTTACTCGAGGGCCAGTAAAGTGTAAGTTTTGGGGTGTTTGTTGAGTGTATTTTATACACTCTTTTGAGTCATTTTTAGTGAAATATTTTACTCTTTTCGTTTGTGTTTAATATAGTATTAGGTTTGTTTTTCTTTCTTTTGAGTCACATCGGTCATAAAGGAGAATTACCACTTTGGAGGATGAAATTAACTTAATTGAGATGGAATTGCACACTAAAATGACCAAGAAATAAAGCCTAAGAAGTCCCGGGAAGCATAGTGGAAATCTGACGAAGTCCGGACGAGAAAATGACACAAAATCAGAAAAACCGGTAGAGGACGTCGCCGGCGCCGCGACGCGACGCCAATATTCCTGCATGTTTTGATTTGGCTCTGATAATTACAGCGCGCGGCTTCAATAAGAGTCGCGGCGTCGAGGCGGTGAGAATCTGGGCGAATTGGGCGGGGTTTTATGGTCCGAAAGGCAATTTTTCTCAGTTATAAAATTCCTAAACTCTGACCTTATTTCAGACATCATATATCATACTTTGGAGGGGAGAACGACAGCTAGACGCAAGATTAGAGACATCTTCTTGTTCAAGTTATTTTTTCCCCTTATTTTATTTCAGTTTATGTTGGATTGTAATTTAGTTCTTGCATGACAATGTTTAGGAGATAATTACTTTAGTAGAGTTTTCCATCGAATCTTCTTGAAACTCTTTCATATAGTTAATGCATAGTTATTGATTCCTTCTTCAGGATATTAAGATCTATTCAATATTGTTGTGATTGTTTGATAGCTAATTGATCACTAATTATCATCACTTATATGATTTCGAATCAAAAGTTTGAAAGGTGAGATTTGAATATGCTGTAATTGTCTAGACATAGGTTAAAATCGTGGATGAAAGTACTCCGATACTTGTGTAATAATTAAGGTTTTTTTCTCTTAATCCTCATGTGTAGTAAGATCTATCATAGAAATATATAAGGTTTCTGCACAAGGTTGAACTCTTGTATGTTCTAACCGGGATATAATGACAGATTAGTTAACATGCTATCTTAATAAGAATAAGAATCATTAGCATTGCATTGACAAGTGAAAGAGTGAATAGTTGAGGAGATTGGAATGCCATATGTCCTTGATAACTGCTTTAAAACCCAAAGTATTACCGTTCTTAGTTATTTTCTGCATTAGTTATAATCTTTTAGTTATAATTCTCCAACTAAAGAACGTCAACCAAATAGATACCATAGAATAGATAACCGATACTGAATAACCCAGTCTCTATGGACGATAAACTCGGTCTTACAGATCTTTATTATTTGAACGATACGTACACTTGCGTAAACATCTAGAAATATCGCAACAGTTTTCTATTTTAGGTAAAATAAGAGATATACAATTAATGTAAGAATATTTGGTAAATATTCTATTATTAACCATTACAATTTTACTCCATACACTACAAAAAAAGTGACCTACGGTGAGAGTCAGAGTGTGACCATTTTTTCAATTGTCACGTTGTGTAATAATTTTTTCCTTGACTTCTTGGTCAACAGACACTTATGACATATGTGTGAGGTATTTAAACTGACAATTATTTGCACTGTCACATGTTGTGTGACAGTTTTATAGAATTGACCCATTTTTTTTAGTTGACCCGACCCAACACGTAAAAAACGGCCCATAAACGGAGTGAAATATACTTTTCACAAAATGAATATAATTTTATAAAAATTATTTCGAGAGTATTTTGTCATTTCATGTGACAAAATATCACTTGGTATATATATTGTGACAAAATATCACTTGGTATATATATTTTATAAAAACTATTTCGAAAGTATTTTCAAATTTTATTTAATTTAGCTGAGCCCAAGCTGATTTAGGGCTAGGCCCAAGCTCAATTCGTTCAAAGGCAAAGAAAGGGGCAAAACACCCATTTCTTCATTCTCTTCCACGGGTTATACGAACCCTAGCTGCACCACTCGTCTCTTTGCCAAAAATTGCGAGACCAAGGGCACATGTTGCCTTCTCTGTTTCTATTCTTGGACGGAAGAGGAAGGGCATTCAATTATCTCCTCCATTTCACCTCCATGATATGGTACAACCGTACTCCCCCCCCAATCCCAATGTGAGATCGCCCCTCTCTGATTTACTTTTCTACAAACATTAATTGCTTCAAACTCGTTGTTTTAATTTATTTGGAGGATAATTTCTCCCCAAAATCGTGTTCTCCCACACCGATTCGATGAACGCTTAGGGTTTGATATCCCCTATAAATAGAAACCATCATCCTTCATATTCTTAGTCCAAAATTCATTCAAGGTAAATCTACTTCCTTTTAGTTTTCTGTTTAGGTTAAATTATGTGTTTTGTGTGTCAATTAAGCATGACCAATAATTATGTTAGTTATTTAAGCATGTTTAGTTAGATTGTGACTGTTTAAGATCATTAGGTTAGTTATTAAGCGTATTTAGTTGGATTAGATACGGTTTATGATTGTTAGGTTAATTGTCAGCATGTTTATATCTGTTACTATGTTTTGCTTTCTATTAGTAATGAAGCTGGCAAAGGTAGCTTTACTAACTTGCTTTTTTTCTTTCTTGTTAAGATGAGTTTAGCACTTCTGAAGGTCCTAATTTTCTGGATGACTTCCGTATCCTGCAAACTATTCATTATGGAGAGCAGTATATAACTTTCACATTTTGGTTTGCACTTAGGAGGGCAAAAAATTCTTATTTACTTTGTTGCGCAACGTCGCGAGCCCGCAGGTAAAGGTAAAAATGGGCGTGACACATATGACCATAACCCAACATGCTACAAAAAATCTTATAGTCTATATTTTCCTTTTGATAACATACTTCATATGCTTACAATCAACTTTATTTCACTGTCTAATATACTGGCCTGGTTCAGGATCAATATCGAAGATAATGGACTGGTATTGCAGACCGATCGCTATCTTTTAAGGTATAGTAACCCTGTACTAATATATCAAAAATTCAGAGAAGTTCTCAAGATATATCAATGATTACCTGTGTTGTGGTGCGAGCTATTCCATCCCATTTATTGTAAGTGCCCCTACTATTATCTGACCACACACCATAATCCATCCTGTAAGTTTGTATTAGTGTAAAGTCAGCTTAAGAGAAATGAGTTTTTCAGTTTCAGGTTTGAATATGACGAATACTGAGAGAAGGTGAGATCATAACCGACCACAAAAAAAACATATCCACTCATATGGTATGTGTGCACTTTGGTGTCATTGTTCTGGAATATTACTTCCATAAATCCCCCGTATGTATCATCATTAATAACAGAGGTTTCCATCTTAGGAGGTCCGGTTAGTGGTGCCGTGGGAAAATCTAACTTATATACATCCTTCATAATGTAGGTGCTGCTTACAGGTTGTAGTAGTTAATATTTTTATAAATATTTACAGAGAGCAAATGAGTTGGTGAGACACAATAACCTTGATCATCAATGAATACAAGGTGAGTATTTGCATTCATTTAATATGCAACTTACCAAGAAAAGCGTTCATCCTTCTTTGAATTTCAGAAATGCTACTTACATAGTGTCAGTTTAAAATTCTTCTTAACTTTACAGGGTATATTTGTCATAACCTGCTAATGAATATGGAGGTTTTTGTATATCTGCTAACATGTGTTGTTTTAGTATCTATTTTGGATCTTTGTTTGCTAAGCGATTGTTGAACATGTAGTTTGCACTGCGCATGCTGATTTAGATTGTATGAAAGGGAGTTGTTTTGAGTTGAAGTCTGTTTTGAAACCCTTGAACAATCTTTCTTCATATGGTTCCTAATTTAATTTAAAAGCATGAGTTAAGTTTTAATTTAAGGCTGCGCCAAAATGATTAGAAACTATCTTAGGTCTAGTAGTCCTATTATAGTTTCAACAGGTAAAGAACTGTTCTCTGTAATTTCCTCATGTTCTTCTACTATTATTAAACTGTCTGAAAGCCAAGGCATGTTTGGGTTTGGTTTAGCGTCCTCCAATAGCATGCCATGCCCAAGGTTCTAGAAACCTTTTGATCTTGTTGCGACATAAGAAAAATGGATGGTGGTAGCCCCCTTTGCTTTCTTGCCTATTTTGGACCAGTTTCAGTTCAACTTCGTTGAGTTTTAGGTTCATATTTTGTGCTGATTTGGTACTATTTTTTTAGTTGAACATAGTGAAGGTTTGGTTGGGTTTTAGTACAACTTTTGATTGAGTTTAGTTAAGATTTTGATTGTTATTTGGATAAGTTTTTGGTCTCTTTAAGTTTAGTTGTGACACTAGTTTTTGTTCAGTTTAGACACTGTTTTTTAGACTGATTTGGATCAGTTTCAGTTTCAGTTCAATTTTGCTGAGTTTTTGTTCAGTTTAGACACTGATTTGGTATTGATTTTTGTTCAGTTTAGACACTATTTTTAGACTGTTTTTTGTTCAATTTAGACATTATTTTTTAGATTGATTTGATATTGATTATTGGTCAATTTCAGTTACAATTTTTGGTTGAGTTTTGGTACAGTTTTTGGTTGAGTTTTGATTTAGATTTTGAGTGATCTAATGAGGCTCCAAATGAGCATTTTGGAGCAGATTGATTTTAGGGTCTGACGAGCCTTCTTGAGAGTCGCTGCAGGACATGTTTTCTTCTTTGCTTACTATAATAGGGAAACATTCTTCTTAATATTTAAGTGGAAAAAGGTTATACATGTATGAAGCTGGAAACGGTGGATTTATTGGTTAACAAAAAAAAACTCCACTGTCAAGTTACATGGCTCATTTCATAATTTTAGCAGTCCTTAACTGGATGCTCTTTCCTCCATTTACCACATATATATATATATATATATATATATATCCTTATGCCCTTCAATGAAGCATGTGCTGACTGAGCCCTTGATGTTGTGCCAGGTGGGTGAATCTCAGTGCTATTAAGAGACTTGTAGAAGCAAATGCACTCAAGATGTAGATTATTCCCAACCCAAAGGTATCAATTTCTGCTTGTTTACCATGTGTTCAACGTTGCAACACATTGTATAAGTGTCTGATCTTAGCTGATTTTTATTGTTAGGAAGTGGATGGGGTCAATATTGAAGAAATTCGAATACCACAAATAAATAATACCCTATTAGAAACAAAGAATTATTATGTGAAGGTTTAAGAAGACATTGTATTTTCGGCCTTCTTGTTGGTCTTGGCCGAGACCATGCATTTCTTTTTGTTTTGGGACATTTTGTTTTGTAAAACAATTCATAAATGTTTCAATATTGTATATTAAAATGATTTGATTAATTAGTTACATTTTAGTTACAATATGTCATTTTCTCTCCAATTTAATTATTATTGAAAAAATTTAAAAAAATTTAATTAAAATTAAAATTTATTAAATTAAATTAATTAAAAAATTATTTAAAAATTTACCGCCAAAAAATATATTTAAATTAATAAAATTCAAATATTTTACCGTTAAAATTTATAAATTAAAGGGAAAAAAATAAAATAAAAAGCGAGAAATAGTCAAAGTCAACGACCATATGTGTGGCGGTTTATGCTCGTCACATATTATGTGACAGTTATTTAAACCGTCATCGAAATAATCTACCGTGACACAGACTACAATGACACTTACAACAACCGACATGCACTCTTTAAAGTGCAATGACCTAAAAGAAACATTTTTCACTAATCCTATATACCCCCATCGAATGCGACTGCCCTTTTCCATCTTTTTTGTTTTCCTTTTTTCCTATTTCCTTTATTGTGTTTTATTTCATCTGAAGTCCTAGAGTTGAAAAGTAGGCGACCATGGCGTAACTCTACATTAAGAACATCACATTGCATTTAATCATTTTTCTTGGTTATCAGCAACACATTTTTGCGGTTTTTTACTTGGTTTAGGCTATCAATTTTGGGGTTCAATTAATTTGAAAACCCCCTGAAAAGTTTCACTTAATTTGGGGTGAATCGTTCGCGATTTTATTCTCGAGGCTCAAACTCAAGACTGCTGAATACTTACCACTCTATCACAATCTTCAATTGTATCAGCAATATATGGCCATAGCAATTCATAGCACAGGAGAAATTTATATCCTAAAGAATCATGAGCTTTCAAAGTTCAAATTCGAGCAAAAACAAATTAGGTGATTTCTTTGCATCTATCATAACTTTGGTAGAGGATCTCTTGAAAACAGATGATCTACCTACCAAGGTAGAGGTAAGGTCTGTGTACATTATATTCTCTCCAGACCTACAGTGTGGAATTTCACTGGGTATGTTGTTGTTATTATATCATAATTTTGGTGGACATAATTATCTAGTACCTATTGTTGGTGGAAGATAGACATATATTGTTAAATAGAATTGAGCTGACCAGGATCAGTTAGTTAGGAAAGTTGTTAATTGTAATAAGGTTATATTAGTAATACAGCTGGCAAATGCAGTTAGGCAGTCTCACCTTCTCCATATTGTTTCTAGCCTATTTTATTATGCTCTATCTAAAATGTGTCAAACATTTTTAATGAACTAAGGTGGTGAAACAGAAACATTTTTTTGGTCAAATACATTTTTTTTAGAAGTAGAAATACTTTTTTCAGAAGCCAAAAAATATTTTTAGATGGGAAGAGAAGTAGAAACACCAATTTGGTACTTCTGGAGAAGCCCTTTTTGCTCATTCATTGATTTTTTTCCGGACCCATTTACCATTTTCTAATCTCATATAATATCCCCATATAAAATAAAAATTTAGGAATAGGGTAGGGTGGAGGTAGGGGTAGGGCGGGGTAAGATTTTTTATTTTTTATTTTTATAAAAGTAACAAAAAAAATGAAATAGAACTTTGAGGATGGTAGAGAAATGGGGTGGGGGTAGGGATAGGGCGGGGGATAAGAAAAAAATCATTTTTTTTTTTTAAAAGTAACAAAAAATATGAAATAAAACTTTTAGGATGGGTAGGGCAATGGTGTGAGGTGGAATCATCATATAGTGTGCTAGAAGTAGCACTCAGCTTCAGTTTGATATCAATCGGAGTAGAAGAGGACTTGCAAGACGACATGCCAACTCTCTCAATTATCTCAGATGCATACTTCATCTGTGATAAAAATAGACCACATGCATGACGAGTGACAGCTATATCAGAAAAATAACTCAAGGGCCCCAAGTCTTTTATAACAAATTCTAAACTGAGAAGAGACATGATAGACTTGCGCAAGCTATTAGATGAGACATTCAAAATTATATCATCCACATATAACACAATGTATTCTAGATAAGTACCACGACGATAGATGAACAAAGAATGATCAGACCTGTTATGAGAAAGCCCAATAGTAGACACATAATCGGCAAACCTCTTATACCAATCACGTGGGACCTACTTAAGCCCATACAAATTCTTCAGCAAACAAACATGCTGGGGATAATTGTGGTCCTTAAAACCCATGAGCTGATGCATGTACACTGTCTCCTTAAGATCGCCGTGTAAGAAAATATTTTTCACATCCAGCTGATGAATGGGTCATGCTTTCGAGAGAGACAAACTAAGCACAGTGCGAAATGATTGCTGATTTGACAACTGGACTAAATGTCTCTATACAATCCACGCCAACCTATTGTGTTTTACCATCTCCTATAAGATGGGCCTTATGTCTGCCTCTCAAAAGAACCGTCATAGTTTTCTTTATGAGTAAAAATTCGCATAGAACGAATAATATTGACACCAGTTCGACGGGGCACTAACTCTCACGTCTTATTTTCAATAAGAGCATTATATTCATCATTCATAGCCATTTTCCAATTGGGGTCACGAAGGGCAGGCACTAGGTTACGTGGTAGGGGTGATTTATTGACATTACGTTGGCTATGAGTAACTGGCCATTGACTGAAAATAGAACTAGACGTGATTTGGCTAACTCTCGAACACAAATTGGTATATGGACAACGGTGCCACGTCTCACATGATATCCGCACCAGGTAATCTCTTGTCTTATTTCAATTTGAGCAATAATGACGATATACACGGACAAACCGTGTATATCATATGTTGGTTGTTGTAGTATTATTTTACCATATTTGTAGAATCTTTGTACAAAGTGTTATTATGGTATTAGTCTTGCATTAAGAAAAATTATTAGAATTACAATAGGAAAAGATATAGTTATTTTTCATATTTAGAAATTGTATATTTATATATCTAGACCTCTTCATTAATGAAAATAATGAAGGGATTATATTCTTTCAAAAACAATATGTCCACGACCTTGGAAAAGTTCTATGCTTGATTTTCTTGAACTACTACTACCTTCTTGCTTATCTTTGCAGGTTCTTGTGAATAATTGCACTTTCACTACCCTTTGGACCACAGCCTTCGATGGTATTCTTTTTTAGTGTTCATCAACCACAACCAATAATAATTCAAGCTCCACAAGGTTTAGAAGCCCTCTTTCCTTTTCCTCATATTTTTCTACATAATGTTTTGATTCAATTCACTTTATGGCACGGAAAAAAAAGAAGGAAGGACATTGCTTGGTCGTCATCAATTACCATATAGAATATTGCGTTTGGACAGTTTGTTATAATGAAGTCATTTTAAATGAAAAAAAATCATAAAAAATGTTTTATGTATTTTTTATTGTTGAGTAGAAAATATTTTCAGAAATATAACAGGGTCGTATCAAACATTTTGGGGGCCTTGTTCTAATTCGTAAAAGTGGTGGTCTTTAATATAAGTAAATATACGATTTATTTGGGTCTCCACATGCGCGCGCCACTGGAACTGAATCATTTTATTTTGATTGGGCTAAGACCTGCGAATTACGGGTATTTACAGTAAATTCTGGCTAATATTACTTAATAAAAAATAAAAAAAATTGAGTCCTAAATTTTTTCATTTTTCGGGGACTCTGTGCGGTAGCACAGCTCGCAAAAATCCAAATACGGCCTTGGTTAATAATAATGTCTGTGTTACATACAATATCAATCTTTCTCTGTCTCGGTGAGTTAAAAAAAATATGACGCTAAAATTTAAGATAATTGTAAAGTAAAATGACTTCAGTCCATCATAGAGAAAATAATTTAATTTTCCCATTTGATTGAAAACCATGCACCAAATATAATTTACACATGGAAAAACATTTCCTCAAAAATTGTCATATTAATTATACCCATTGTTTGCACTGTCTTTAATTACACTGCATATTTTCCTTGAAATTAGGCTTATTGTTATAAGTGGACTCTCTAGCACTTCTTAAGGAAATCAAATGTGCTTAATCTGACCCAAGAAGGTAGAATGGGCCTCTAGTTTTATTGACCTCCAGCATTAGAGATGTCAGCGGGGAGGATAAATGCGGGTACTGTCCTGCACCCGTTTCAGTTGGGGCGGATATGGGAATAATTAGGTGGGTGGTGGGACGGGTATGAGTATCAAAAGTGCTACCCGCCATGGATAGTGAGGCAGGGTGAATTTCATATAAAACCCGCCCCGCATCCGCCCCGCAACCCGTCCCGCTACCCGCCCCGCTACCTCCCGTATATGTTTGTGTTGGATTCTTTAATTATACTGATTTTCTAGTATTCTTAACTAAACAAGGACTTGAAATCTCTTATTCTTGTCAACTCCCTTATTTTTTTTCTCAAAAAGGTGGATCTCCCACCCCAGGAGCCCCCACACCCCGATCCGACAGGATTGTAGAGGAGTTAATCATGGTAACTCAACTTATTTCAAAGGTTAGACCACTACCACGCTGCACACAAGGGACCCTCCTTTATTTCAAGAAGTAACCCCCACTCTGCCGCTGACGGGATTCGATCTTGACCATTTTTCCAATTATCCCCCTTGAGAACTAGTTGAACTGTCCATGCGGACAAAGACTCTCTTATTCTTGTCAAGTCATCAACCTATTATTATTATTATTATTATTATTATTATTATTATTATTATTATTATTATTATTATTATTATTATTATTATTATTATTAGTATTATTATTATTATTATTATTATTATTATTATTATTATTATTATTATTATTCATTTAAAATAAAGTGTACGGCACCCTTCAATTTTTTTAATGTTTTTGTGTGAAAATGTATGGTAGAATGCAACAACTCTACCGGTGCATATGTGACAACTTTGCTAATGACATTGAAGTTTCTCTTTTTCTTTTTTTACAATTGCGATTATTTGAAAAGACTAGAAAATTTCTTGTCTTCTTCTATATAAATTTCACGCTTTATTTTAACCTTTTAATATTCATAATATTTTGGTAAAGTTTCAGACATTGATATTTGATACACCATAGCGAAAAAAATTCATTTTTTTCATTTTCTTGACCTCATTTTTTATTATATAATTTTTTTACTATCGGTGATGGGTACCCGTCTGATAAGTGGGGCGGGGGCGGGTGGAGAATTTACTACCCGTAATGGATGGTGGGGCGGGAATGGAGGTGGATTTTAGATGGCGAATACTGGTACGAGGTACCCTTCCCCGCCCCCACCCCGCCCCATTGACATCCCTATCCACCATGATTGAAATTGCACAACCAAAGTGCCACATATTTCTTTCTCGGTTTTCAAGCTTATGAAATTACTATAAAACTAAGAGTTTTGTTTATTTATGATTTCACAAAGTCAAACTTAGGTGCATGAAGTCAAACGATTAGGTGAATATGTAAATGGGAAATGACCTTTAGATATTTGTGAATAAAAAGAGAAAAGTAAATTAAGAAAAGTTTCACTTAACATTAGCTAACTCCTTAAAATATCAAAGTCTTTATCGAGTCATGCAATTATACGAAAGTATATATGTCCTAGAAACAATCATTTTAGGAGCACATGTACTTGAACACATTCATATTATTAATAAGATTAATATATACTTGACATTTGCAATTATTGAATTATTATTTGATTGTTTATATTATTCATTAATGTGCATCCCTTGAACTTACATTGTCATTAATAGTGTGAGATATTAATGATAGAGTGTAGTTCTTAAAATAGCCTAGACTAATGATCATTGAGAATGAGATATCAATGATATGTTATAAGTCGACATGTGGTCTGCATCACATTCTTAGAGAATGTAGTATATATCACTTACTGCTAGCAATAGTTACTAGTGATTGACACATGGATACTCTTAGAGGAGTATTGGCATACCCTGCTGATAAACTATTTGTTATACATGTCTAGAGTATTATCAGCATGTGGGAGATAGAGGTCCTTAGACTTGAGGTCAATATCGCCTTGTTTACAGAGCAATGCACTTTGATCCTGTCCTAAGCTCAAATGCCTTATAGGTTGAGACGCGGCTTGTATTGGGTGCATTACGAAGTAGATTGAAGGTGGTAGTTGAGCCAAGAATATGATTCATTCCTCGATTGGAATTTCGAGAGAACACTCATTTTCTCGAGATGTTAGGTCGACGAGTCATTGGCGATGAGAGACATATCTAGGATATGGTCTAGTTGTCGACTAATATAGATGAGATAAAATGATCAAGCCATTTGGATAGACACTTGGCAAATCTTAAGCTTGATCGAGTGTGTCGCGAATGAAAGGAATTTATCATCTCACATAGATGTTTGTTTACTTGAGTCTTGTAAACGTACTTCACATTGGGTCCGCCACGTGGCCGTCTAGGAGTTCTGTGTGAACCTTGATTTGATCAAGTGCCAATGTGTGAAGGCCTAAAGGGTCACACTAAGTCGATTGTCTTTTCGGTCTAAGGGTATATTGAGAGAATGTAAAATATCAGATTTTGAATCAAGATATTTTATATTAAATTATGGGATAATTTTCATTTGATGAAAATTAATTAATTAAGTTAAAATTAAATCTTGGATTTAATTAGAACTAAAACGTGCAGAAAATAAATAAAGGAGCCGCATAACAGTGGACCCAGTTCGACCGCCCATGCAATTTGATTTGGGTCGGTCTTGGCTTTGATCCAAATCTGATTGGGTTTAGGGTTTCCTCCACTATATATTTGACACTTAACTCATAATTTCAGAAGAACTCACTTTCCACTTTCTGAACTCAGAGTTCAGGAAATAAAATTCTCTCAAACCTCTGCCAAGATTTCCTAGCTTTCTTGGGCAAAGGAATATACCGAAGCAAGGCTTGCACCCGGATTGAAAATCGCGTGCGCACCTTTTAGTAGAGCGCATTAAAGCATAAACTGTAAGTTTTTCTTTTATGTCTTTGCAGATTTGAATTATCGCATAATCATACCAGAAACGTTTGTTGGAGCAAGTAAGTTTACTCAAAATTTTAAACTTCCGCTGTGCCTTACTTGTATGTTTTACACCAAACAAATCCCTACATTATAGTCTAGTGATATCGGTGAAAGTCTCACACAGATTAATTTTAATTACTCCCTACGCTAAAATGTGAATGCGGAAAATTACGGTAGATCTAAATCTGAATCATGAGCTTATGAGACTAGGCACTAGCTAATTAATTAGATATACTAATGATTACAGGAAAAAAAGAGCAGGACTTACGAAATCATGTGGATTAGATTGTTTAATCAAAATGACAATTACTTAATTGTTATAGTCAAAGATGCCTTCATTTAAGGCATCCCTAAATAATAGGAGTAGAAGAATCAATCAGTGGAATTTCTAAATATTATTATGTGTAGCTTAATTACTAGGCTAGGAAATATCATTAGTTTCGATCAATTATAAGCGACCTTTAGTTTATACCGGAATCCGGTCTTGTAAACGTTTTGTATTTGCATCGAAACTCAAAATTTTGAAAGACATGGAGAATAAAACTGTCAATGTTCACAATTTACTCAACATCAGCATGATGAGAAATATTGTTCTATATCTCCTGCTCATTGTCCCAAAACCTGGCCTGAATTGGTTGGACTTTTAGGTGATGAAGCTGCAATGATAATTGATGCAGAGATTCCAAAGTTGCATATCGAATTCATCCATCCGCCTTGGGCGTAACTCAAGATTTTTGTTTCTCAAGAGTTCGGATTTTTGTTGATTTGTAAGATAATATTAATCCGGAGAAAGGAGTCTTTTTCATTAATATCAATATATATAGTGTATAATATTCATCTCTTATACAATAGAAATCTTAGTCCTAATTACAAGAGGAATCCTAGTCTTACCATAATTATATTTACACAATATATGGAATATATTCTAATTATGGGTAGGGATTTTATATTGTGATCTATACACGTTTACACACCCCATCAGTCGGAGCGGAAGAAGGCTGGACGCTGAGACTGGATCTGAAGTCAAGAAATAACTGTCGGGGAAATCCTTTGGTGAATATATCTGCATACTGATATGATGAGGAAACATGTAACACTCTGACATGTCCTAGCGCAACCTTCTCACGAACGAAATGTATGCTCATCTCAATGTGCTTGGTTCGCTGATGTTGAACCGGGTTGTGAGAAATATAGATCGCAGAGATGTTATCACAATACACAATAGATGTCTGACGCAAAGGACACTGAAGCTCTAACAGTAAATTTCTGAGCCAACAAATCTCAGCTACCACATTTGCAACGCCTCTGTACTCAGTCTTGACACTGAAACGAGATAGGGTGACCTGTCGCTTGGCAGACCATGAAATCATATTATCCCCCAAAAAACACAAAAACCGGAGGTGTCGTGTCCGGACACCCTGCCCAATCTGCATCCGTATATGAGAGCAACTTGTTTGACGCAGAGTGGTATAGGTGCAAACTATGATCAAGTGTGCCCTTAATGTATCAGATGATACGCTTAAGGGCAGAAAAGTGAGACTCCCTGGGGGCATGCATAAATAGGCATACCTGCTGAACAACATAAACAATATTTGGCCTGGTAAATGTGAGATACTGAAGTGCACATGTAAGGCTCCTATAAAGAGTAGGATCGGAGACTGGAGCATCATCCATAGCACTGAGCTTGGATTTTGAATCAACTGGAGTAGGCATGATTTTGCAATTTTCCATCTTATCCCTGTACACAATCTCCTCTGCATACTTACGCTGACTCAAGAACATGTGGTTGACAGACCTGGTCACTGATATCCCCAAGAAGTAACTCAGCTTGCCCAAATCAGTCATTGCAAATTAAGTCTTAAGTAAAGCAATAATCTCATTTTTCAACCCATCGGATGAGGCAGTAAGAACAATGCCATCTACATACAGTAGTAAGTAAGCAATGTTACTACCTCGATGAAAAATGAACAGAGAATTATCACTTCTGTTGCATACAAACCTAATCTGCATAATATATCTGGCAAAACGATCATACCACGCAGGGAGGCCTGTTTCAGGCCATAGAGTGACTTACGGAGACGACACACATAGTGAGGGACGTCATGATGGACGAACCCAGACGGTTGATGCATGTAGACTGTTTCTTTCAGGTCCCCATGTAAAAATGCATTTTTCATATCAAGTTGATGTATCGACTAATGTTTGCCCTTGGCTATGCTCAGAACAGTGCGAATGGTAGCCGGTTTGACAACCGGGCTGAATGTATCACCATCAATGCCCTCCTGTTGGTTTGTGTCATTAACCATAAGTCGTGCCTTATACCTCTCAAGATCATCACTGCCTCTGAATTTGTGACGAAAAAGTCACATACAACGGATCACATTCACCCCATCAGGTCTAGGTACTAGATATCACGTGTGCTGCTTAGTTAAAACATTAAATTCCTCATACATAACTGCATTCCAATTCAGGTCTTATTTGGACAATTTGGGGTTTTTGGAAATTGGAGAGATGGTTTGGACAGACAAGTTAAATTAGACTTTGGATTTGAAAATTCCCTGTTTGGTACGAGTTTCCATTTGATGAGTGGGGACAGTGGGTGGCTGCAGCGGCTGAGTGGCAGAATCCGAGACAGAAGGTATGGTCGTATATGGAGAGGGTGGTGGAAAATCTATCGGAGGCGCTGCGACACCGCGATATAGGGTTGCAGTGCTAGAGCTGAGGCGTCGCGACTCCTCATCAATGAGACGCGGTGCCTTATCGATGGGCCGCGGCGCTGACGACGATGAGAAATCAGTTTGGTCAGTGAAAGGGTGGTGCCGCGGCGCTGGCGACGGTGGTGGCTGGAGTTGACTGAGAATTATGGGGCGATGACAGGCTCGTCAAGAAATGAGTAATTCAGTTTTTGGAATTTCTGAGGTTTCGAAAATGGGAATATGGTTTCGTCGAACGTGACGTGACGGAAAATGTGAATTTGACAAGTGGACAAGTCATAACATAGATAACCCTTATGATTTGGCGGGAAGCCTACAAAGACATATGGCGTGGTCCGGGGGGCTAGTTTGTGAGGAGCGGTGAAGGCAAAGTCGGGATAACATAGACAACCAAATATCCTTAAATGCTCGTGAGAAGAAATTCTACGGTAGAAGATTTCTGTGGGAGTCATATTGTGAAGGGTACTTGTCGGTAGAATATTTAGAATGTATTCTGACATTTTTGCGGCATATAGCCAGAATGACGGAGGAAGAGATGTATGAATTAATAGAGTACGAATCATATTGTTAATGGTGCGAATGATTCGTTCCGCTTTACCGTTTTGTGGGGGAGGTGTGAGGACAGGAGAATCGAAAAACCATGCCATTATTTGTACAAAATCGGTGAAATGTGGAGTTATTGAATTCACGATCGTTATCGTACTGAAAAGATTTTATACCTTTTTCAAACTGTGTTTGGATAAAAGTGCGAAACTCAAGAAATTTGACAAACACTTTCGATTTGAATTTAAGAGGAAAGACTCAAATATAGTGAGAAAAATCATCTAGAAACACAAGATAATATTTATGACCGAGGGAACTGGGATAGGAGATGTCCATAAATCGGCATGTATAATATCAAAAGGTGCAAAAGTGACACTAGTAGATGCTTAAACGAAAGACGAGTATGTTTGCCTAAAGAACAAGAGACACAGTATTGGGCTAGTT
The DNA here is from genome assembly GCA_029844215.1 of Przewalskia tangutica. Taxonomy (NCBI): domain Eukaryota; kingdom Viridiplantae; phylum Streptophyta; class Magnoliopsida; order Solanales; family Solanaceae; genus Przewalskia; species Przewalskia tangutica. The sequence continues at coordinate 86,772,134 of CM056738.1, read as the reverse complement.
TTCCATTATTATATGGAATAAGATTATTGCCTCTAAGAAAATTAAAAACTGTGGCTCCTGGATGACCAAGACTATTATGCCACGTGGATGGAGAGATAGTTGCTAGAGAGACAGGAGAGCAAGATCTGGTAGTGGAGTTGGATGAGAATGGATAAAGATTTCCCGTGCTATTGCATCTCGTAAGAGGTGTCCCCGTATAAAAATCCTTTACAGTGAAACCGAAAGGGTCAAAGTCAATAGAGACAAAATTATTACGAGTAAATTTACGGACATAAATTAGATTTTTAATTATTTGAGGGGCATATAGAACATTTTTAAGGGAAAATGGTAGATGAGGTGGTTGTGTGTAGGATGTATCATAGAACTGTATTGGAATGCGGTGGTCATTGCCAACAGTAATATATTGAGGATGATTTAAACGAAGCAGTTTGGGAATATTACATGCAGACCGGGTGACATGAGACGTGACGCCCGATTTCATGTACCAAGTGTTGTCCAGTTGTTGGTAGAGTGCGGGTGCTGGCCGGCCTTGCATAAAGTGGGATTCTTTGCTTATCTTGGGATGGCCAGAAATGGATCTGGACCAGACCAACCCTTGATCATACGAGTTGTAGAAGCATCTTGGTAGGGGTGTTCACCGGTCAAGCAGGAATGGACCGAACAGGTCGAGAAAATTCGGACCGAGGGCCGAATATTCCGGTCTGATCCCGATCGATCGAAAAATTCGGTCGGTCGGTTTTGGATGGCAAGTTGGGACCGATTTTTTTGTTAAATGCAATTTATAAATTATAAATTTTTAAGAATGTGTTCGTTTATCAATCTCATTAAATATGTTTGTTTATTTCCTTATCCTTCAATAAACTTTATTTCATTAATATGACTAACTTAAAGAAAATTACCAAATGTACTTGGTTCGTATACGAACTACTGAACTACTCATTAATTAAAGTTACACACCACATTTATATTTTCTATTTTCTATTTGAAATTTGGACATTCCTGAAACTAGGGGTGCACAAAAGGTTAAAACCGGACCAGAAGGCAAGACCGAAATTACAGTTACTCGGACCGAATGAATGGACCGAATGATTTGCCAGTCCTCCAGCCACCACCCCCGCCAGCCCTCATCCACCTAGCCACTTCTCCGGCCGGACGTATTGACATATCTAATATAGGTTGTAAATTGATCAAACTTTATACGGTCATAACTTTGCGCTCGGACGTCCGTTTTACCTAAAAAAAAATTTGATTTCGCGTATTTTTTCGATACGGGGGAGGCCAAACTGTATAAGCGATTTGATTCCTCCGATTTCTCCAAAAACGTCCATCTTGCCCCTCAATTTCACTTTCCCCCCAAATCGTTACGTTTTCCCCCTTTTCAAATCTAAATATCTCGCGATGTACAATTGATTTCAACGTAAAAATTGTGTGGCACCGCATCCGGGAATGTCAATTTCAATATTGGAAATTCAATTTATAAAAAAAAAATCCGGTCCATTCCGGTCCGGACCGGAAAATTCCGGTTTTTACCCGGACCGGACCGGAAAACCGGAATCCACCATTTTGACGGACCGAGGACCGGACCGGAATCCACCGGTCCGGACCGGTCCAGAATCCACCGGTCCGGACCGGTCCGGTCCATTCCGGTCCGATTTTCCGATCCGGTCCTGTTTTGTACACCCCTAACTACTGGTACTGAAACTGCCCAAGCGCCGCGGCGCTCTGCTGGAGCTGTTGAGGCATCGCGGCCCAACCGACCTGGGAACCGGGCAGTGGCTGCTGCTGGTTCTGCTGGACACGACCCTTTCCACGACCACGACCTACTCTACAGCCGCGACTCTTTCCACCTCTACCGCGGTGGCCCTGCCGCGGTTGGGAATTTTCCGATAGAGTTTGGTCGGCAGGAATTTAATTTTGGTGTTGCGTTTCGACAGCTAACGCCTTCTGATTGTGCTTATCCTACTTAGCACGACGGGTTTCTTCGAGCAACAACTGTGAGCGTGCTTTGTTAAAACTGGGTAACGGATCCACCTGTTGAATCATGGTGGCCAAAGTATCATATCCGCCTTTCGGAAGACCTGTAATTAATTGTAACACCATTTTAGTTTCTGAGACAGGCGTGCCGATGTTGGAGAGTTGATCCGCCGCAAGTTTTAACTGTTTGCGGTACTTAGTCATGTTGGAGAAATTATCAAGATGTGTGTTGTTGAATTGTTCCTCCAAATACACAACGTGTGTGTGTTTGTTGTCTTGAAATATTTTCTCCAAACAAATCCACAAGTTGTGGGCTGAGGCACCGGATTTCATGATAGTGAGAAGGAGATCTTTGGATATAATGTCATATATCCACTGTTTAACCACGACATCAAGACGATGCCATGTTGTGTCATCAATCTCCGGGGAGCAAGAAACAGAATCATCGATGTGATCAAGCACATGATAAACACATGCATGAATTTTAAAGAGTTCGACCCACGACCAGTATTGGCCATATTCCTGATCAAGAATGAGAGGGATGCAATTCTTAATGTTTGTAACAGCGAGAGCTATATGGAAAGATGGTGATGGGTTGGTGGTGGGAGTTGTGGAAGCGGAAGCATTAGAAAGTATGGGAGAGGCAAGAGGATCCATTTAGAGAAGAGAGAAATGGAGAAGAAGAAATCAAGATTTTTTTAGAGAGAGCCGCGGAGGAATTCCGAGGGGGAGGTTGGTGCCGGCGGCTGAGATAAAAAAATTCTAGGGTTCTTTAGTTTTGGCTCTTGATACCATGTAAGATGATATTAATCTCACTTGAGGGTTCTTTCTCATAAATATCAATATATATAGTGTACAATATTCATCCATTATACAATAGGAATCCTAGTCGTAATTACAAGAGGAATCCTAGTCTTACTATAATTATATTTACACAATATATGAAATATATTCTAATTATGGGTAGAAATTTTATATTGTGGTCTATACACATTTACATGATCGTTTTAACAGAGTTGGTATGCCTCCAAGCATCGGCTGATCCTCTGCGACTTGATTTCCTTTTAGTCCAAATGAATGAGTGTTCTTGTGACTTGTGGATTATGATGATATCGAATCATTGTTTTCTCTCTGAGTCATTGGTTTTGATTTTTCCTAAGAAGTTTGGTTCTATGTGTAAGAATATTTTCCTCCATTGTAACATTCTAAAGATGTGGTAATTATACCACAAATACATCATCATCTAAGGCTAGGATTAGGCTATTAGTTGACTAACTTATCTACCTACCATATTCACATGATCCTAACATCAATTACAATTATGACTAAATAATTATTATAAATATTCTATTAATTATAATTATTCTATCACACCCCGCAGTCGAAGCGAGAGGTAGGAGTACGCTGAGACTGTCCCGAAAATCTTCAAATAAAATCAGCGGAAGACCTTTAGTAAAAATATCTACAATCTAATAGCGTGACGGGACATATAAGACACACACTTGTCCACGAGCGAACTTTTCGCGAACGAAGTGAATATCCAGCTCAATATGTTTAGTGTGTTGATGGTTAACCAGATTCCCAGAGAGATACATAGCACTAACATTATCACAGTACACCAACGTTGCCTTCGGAACCAGACAATGGAGCCCGAGAAGAAGGTTCCAGAGCCAACAAGATTCAGACACCACATTGGCAACACCTCGGTATTCTACTTCGGCACTGAATCTGGACAACGTCGCTTGCCGTTTGGAGGACCAAGATATGAAGTTATCACCAAGAAATATACCATAACCAGACGTGGAGCATCTGATATCTAGATAACCTTCCCAATAGGCATCTGTGTAGGAAACAAGGGTGCACGTCGATGATGGATGTAAATACAAGCCATACTCTAGAGTACCCTGAATATAACACACAATGTGTTTAAGCGCATGTATGTGATCCTTCACCGGGTTATGCATGTATAGACATACCTATTGCACATCATAATAAATGTCTGGCCTTGTGAATGTGAGATATTGCAGGGCCCCTGCAAGGCTGCCGTAATGTGACGGGTCGACATACGACTTGTCGAATGAGGCGCTCAACTTGGATTTAGTATCAACCGGAGTTGCCGATGACTTACAAGATGACAAGCCAGCACGTTCAACAATCTTTGATGCATACTTATTTTGGGATAAATATAAACTGCATGCATGACGTGTCATAGCTATACCTAAAAAGTAGCTCAGTGGCCCTAGATCCTTCATAGCAAATTCAGAGCCAAGCAGTGACATGATGGACTTGGGAAGAGCATCAGATGAGGCACTCAAGATAATATCGTCCACATATAAAAAAGGTAAGCAATATTATTGCCCTGACAGTAGATGAACAAAGAACGATCAGAACGACGGTTAGAAAACCTAATATGTGAAATATAATCTACAAACCTCTTGTACTAGGTACGAAGAGTCTGTTTGAGCCCATATAATGGGGTTTTCCGCAGACACACATGATTTGGATAAGTAGAGTCTCGCTATCCCAAAAGATGGTACATGTATACTGTTTCATTTAGCTCTTTATGGAGAAAGGCATTTTTGATATCTAGCTGATAAAGCGGCCATACTTTCGAAAGAGCCAAACTAAGAACAATTTTTATTGTTGTCGGTTTAACCAACAGACTAAACATCTCACCGCAATCCACACCAATCTGTCATGTCTTTCCATCACCTACAAGACGAACTTTATGCCTCTCAAAAGTAATATCAGACTTTTCTTTGTGACTACAAATCCACATAGACCGAATGGGGGTGGGGGACCAACTCCCACGTCCTATTTTTAATAAGATCATTAAATTCATCATCAATAACCATTTTCCAATTCAGATCATTAAGAGCAGATGCAGGATTATGAGGTAATAGTGATTTTGTAACCTGGGTGTAGAGGCTATATTTGGTGTTAGGTTTGACAATGTCGTTGTCACGCCCCGAACCCCGGGCCCGCGACTGGTGCTCTACCTGGGCACCCTTCTATTCATACAACACAATAAACTGCAGAAGATAAATAACATTTTTTTTTCTTAAAACAAAGGCAAAGCCGATAAAGCTGTCATAATATAAATCACCCAAAAGGGCCTACACTATTCAATAATGTAAATACAACTCTAGCCAGTCCAGCCAACATGTGAATATAGACCTCTATGATTTTGGACAATACTATGACGGGACAAAGCCCCGCCGTACCCCTGAATATACCTAGCCATAATGATAAGCTCCGGAGCATTGGAGTCATCTCAAAATGCTGAACCAGGATCCTAAGCTCGCGGATCCACAACTGTGTACCTAAACCCGCGGACATGAACGCAGCCCCCCGAAGGGTGTCAGTACAACAAGTACTAAGTATGGAACGAAAATAAAATACAGCAATTACGTCCATAACTATACAAGGAATGACAGAGGCAAGTATGAAAATCAAATACCAGATCCTACCGTGTCATATAAAAATCAGAGCCAACTGTACCTTGTATCACTATACTACTGTAACACCGCACCACTTTCAAATATGAAAGCCATGTCAAAATCCGGGACACCTGCCCTCAACATATAATATCACAGAAGCATACTCGTGGAATATAACATCACTGTCAGCATGTAACAAGTATAACATACAACTATCCGTACACTGTGCCTTTTTAACAATAAGAGTAAACTTTACATGCTTTAAAATAGGAAGCTTATGATCAATCTAGGGCCACCGGCCCGTAGTATCATTATGCAATCCTACTCCTGAGACCGTTTCACCCGCAAGGGTCTTGTGGACCCGCATAGGATAATTTGCCCCGCATAGGACTATTTCACCCGCACTGGACTATTTCACCCGCTTAGGCCCTACAGGCCCGCAATGAGCATATACGCCATGCTCGCATCATGGATAGCAAATTCATGGAGATATACAATGTCTTGGGGGTTTACCCCGCAATTACACTCAGAAGATGTATAACGTCTTAGGGGTTTACCCCGCATTTATACTCAGGAGGTGTATAACGTCTTGGGGGTTACCCCGCATTTATACTCAGGAGGTGTATAACGTCTTGGGGGTTACCCCGCATTTATACTCAGGAGGTGTATAACGTCTTGGGGGTTTACCCCGCATTTATACTCATAACACTAGCACCAATGGCTATTATGAACAACATATGCAAGTTAAGATAATATTTGACTCTCAACATCATAAAATGAATAAACCATCATTTTAACAAACCAAAACAATTTTCATGCCTTCTTTTTCAACAATTCAAGATAATACCATGCCTTTCCTTTTTAACAAATCAAGACAATACCATTCAGGCAAGCCGAAGTACTATCAAGGCACAAAATAGAATAATTATCATTTAAGCAAGCCAAAGTACTAGCAAGGCACCAACACATCTTGCATTACTAAGGATTACAGTCCATTACGACAATTGTACGTGAGCCGTACATTCACTTTATGAACTAAATTTCCATTTTAGGAAAGCCCAAGTACTACATGTATCGGTAGGAAGTAGGATCCAATACATGTATCATTTTGAAACCATCATTTAGAAAATCGAGACACTTATCGTACCAAGTATCCTTCTAAGACATGGTTTTGGCAAATCAAGGAACTAGACCTCACGTGTTACTTTAAAACATCTTGAACATCAAAGTGCCACATATCACGTATTATATTAAGGACTTAATCATGTACATTCTCACACGATTCTCTTAAAACATTTTAAACCATCCCTTGACTTTCCACTAAAACTTGTTATAACAAACTTCCCATAAAGTCGTTATAACCACTTCATTTTTAGACAACTAACACACTATTACCTCTTTTCTTTTTATCAAAACTAAGGCATTATCATGCCACGTAAGGGAATTGAACCCAAAGTACTTTGTACACCTATTCTTTATAAAAGAATCGTTTCCTGAAATATTAGGGCGTTGGGCCCAAAAGTACTTTCACCATTTAAGACCAAGTAGCTTATTCTCTTTAGATCAAGTAACATATACTTTTCAAATCGAGTTACTACACATTTTCGAAATTCAAGTCCCAAGTACTTTCGAAAATCAAGCCTCATGTACTTACAAAATTAATACTTTTATGAGCCGTGAATAGGTTATTCTCGTTTATAACGATCTTGTTAAATCAGCCATGATCTAGAAAATGTAATACAATTTTGTCTTATCTTAGTTTCTATGCAGATGGAGAATTCTACTCATTTCAATATAATTGATTGTCGATACATTTTCATTAACGTTGCAATGACTTGTTTGATACCTATTCTCATTAGTGTAGTAATTTACCAAGGTCAACTCGACTCTAATACTTTCTAACGATTCTTACTAACATCCCCCATAAGACTTGATAAGAACTTAGGAACATTCTAGACATGCCTTTAGCATAAAATTAATAACATGAATACTTCCTATACAAGGCAAGTATTCTTCAAGAAAACAAGTCATGTATACTCCAAATAACAAGGCAAGTATACTTCAAGGAAACAAGTCAAGTATACTCCAAATAACAAGGCAAGTATACTTCAAGAAAACAAGTCAAGTATACTCCAAATAACAAGACAATTATACTTCAAGGAAAGTCATGTCGATAGAAGGAAGAAGTTCACATACCTCGTGACGACTAACCATACGACAAGTAGCAAAATGCTCCGAAGTACTTCAACCTCATCGGCTATTCCTTAAGCCAAGTAGACTATGCTACACGTAGTACTTCAACCTAAAATGACAATAACACTTCTATCAACTACAAGCTATCAAGTTTAGGACTTATACCAAATAATGGCCCTCTAATTCTACGGAAAATTGGACAGCACTTCCTTTTTTTCTACGTACTTTTCCACCTTTTCCAAGGCCCGTATTCATCAACCAACAAGCCATATTTAAGGCGCAACCAACAGTTAGACAAAAGGGATTACACGTCTAACTGAACGTGTAACATTCTGCCCCACAGTTATACAAAACAGTTCCACAAATCAGCCCAAAAAAACATTCCGTAATCCAACAATAACGAGGGTAAAATGTGAGGCGTTTCAACACCTTTCCACACCCCTATTTCCTTAGGACTTTCATTAGCATCTACTACACTTAAACATGCATATTAGGAGCTTAATTTCCAGCATAATACATGCCCAAAATAGTCCATAAAATGATACGACAACGTCTAACAGTTTTGGGCAGTTTTTCGGCTAAAACAACTACAATCCGATAACTCCTTCCTTAATCCATTTTATTTCAATTAGAGTTCCAACACTTCCATATAAGACATACCAACTTATCAACAACCATATTACCTTATTTTAACATGCGACAAGTGTGGATAACAACAACCATATAACAAACGAAACCAAGGGCACAAAATTGCCTCAAATCGGCCAACAACATATCTACCTCATACACATCTTATTTCCATTTCTTCCTTAACATAAGTTCATCCTTTAAACATAACAATAAGTAATATCCAATTACTGCGGAGGAAGAAGAATTAGTACCTCATTTTGAGCCAAGAAATCGTCCAAAACAAATTTCTTAGGTTTTGGTCCAGCTGCTTCGCTCCACTTATTCAAGATCCAATCACATATATGTGACCTCTATGAGTTTATACACAACTCCACTTTGTATTTCACTTCCAAAAAGTTGATAAAACTTAGAGTTACACCCTCTCTATTCTCAGAAAACACTTGATCTCGGGGGTTTAAGGGGTTATCTTTGCTTAGTATACCACTAGGGATCTTAGGCTTGAGTTTGAGGATTTATCATCAAGGATTAAACAATTTTGATCTTCAAAATAGCCCTTTGGCCGAGAGCACCTCAAGAGAAGGGAAAAGTTGTGATATAATTCTAAGTGTTGAAGTTGTCTTGCACTCCCTCTGTGTATATATAATATGTCTCTAAGTGTGGATGCTTGACAAGTGTATGGACAATGTGTAGCAAGACAAGTGGAGTGAGACCCACCTCCACTTGTCTCCAAAATATCTTCCAAGACCAAGTCAAATAGTCAAAGGGGTGTGCCACGTGTCACCCTCTCATTGGTCTAAAAATATTATCATCCTCCAAAATATCCATAATTGGTCAAAATATCTCAAAATATTGTGGGCCCCACAAAACTGTAAAATTTTTCCGTGGGCCCCACGTGACCAAATCCGAATTTAAAAATCCATAATTCTAATATATTCCAAAAGTCTCAATACCAAATTTGAGAATCAAATTCCAATTAACAAACCTTTTTCTTTATAAGTTCCCGATATTTCTCTTAAAGAAAAGCGTATCTTCTATCGTTTCACGATTTAAACCTTAACGTCTTACGTACGTTCTCTGATTCATGTGTTGGAACTACGGGGTGTAACAGTCGTGTTGACTATGAGTGACTGACCGCTGGGCCAAAATTGGAATTAGGCCAGCAGGAGGAACTGAATTGCCAGGTAGTGGGCAGTGAATTGGGTCGTGACCAAATCTGCCAAGTGTTGTGTCGTGACCTGAGTCATTGTCAGGCAGTGGGTTGTGTGGCATTAGGCTGCCAGACAGTGGCCCATTGCACCCGGTAGACTGGGCTCAGGCAAGGACGCCCAGACCGCTGGGCAGTGTTGTGATGCGGCCGGGCCACTATTGCTGGGCCTAATTCATCCAAAAACTCTAGGCCGGGCGAAACAGTGGGTTTGGGACTGTGAAAGAATTGTTGGTCCAAATATGGTGGTATGCCATCATCTAGAAAATCATAGGTAGGAGGTCCGGACCCATGCATTTTGGTAAATGGGAAATTTGTTTCATCAAAGATTACATGATGACTCACAATAATTTTATTGGAGGATAGGTCGTAACATTTGTAACCTCGATGATTGGATGAATATCAAAAAATGCAAGGAGTAGACCGAAGTTGAAGTTTATTTATTGTGGTGGATGGAAAGAGAGGATAACATAAGCACCCGAATACCCGTAGATGAGAATAATACGGGTCCCTTAAGTATAAGATTTTTAGAGGAGCTTGATAGGACAAGTGTTTGTGTGGGAGTATGTTCAGAATATATGTTGTCATTTGTAGTGCGTGATGCCAAAATGATGGCGGTAGTGCGACATGGGCAATGGATGTTCTAATAATGTTATTGATGGTTCTGATTTTTCTTTCCACCTTCCCATTTTGAGAAGAGGTATGAAGACATGAAAGGCGAAAGGTTAAACCATTAGCATTGCAAAAATTCCAAAAAAAGCCCATTATTAAACTCCATATCATTATCACATTGAATATTTTTAATATTATGTTCAAATTAATTTCGGATGAATGCTCTAAAAATGAGAAATGTGAAGAAAACTTGTGATTTTTTAGACAATGAAAATATCCACAAAAAATTAGAGTAATCATCTAGCAAGAGCAAACAATATCTATGGTCCGAAGAACTCAAAACGGGTGATGTCTAAATATCATAATGGATAATATCAAATGACATAAGTGTGCATGAATTAGAAGAAACAAATGACAATTGAATATATTTTTCATGTGGACATGAACGATACATATTTGAATTACATGTTTGAGTACATGAAATAAAATTATTTTGTTTGAGGGAGGCTAAAACATGTGCTCCCGGATGACCCAAACGTTCATGCCACAATGATGGTGCTAAAACTGCAAAAGTGGATGGTAACTTAGCTCGATGATTAGGTGTGGTGATTGGATAAAGCTTGCCATAACTATCACATCTCATTAGACGCATTCCCGTCTGAATATCCTTCACGGAAAATTCAAAAGGGTCAAAAACCAACAGACACCCAATTATCAGTAGTAAACTTTCTAACCGAAACCAAAATTTTAATTAACAGTGGAGCATGCAGGTCATTCTTTAAATTTAATGGTGGGTTTGGTGAAGATAATTTGGTAGAACCATAATCACGAATTGGAATAGAATGACCATTTATGACAATTATACCATTATTTTTGCTCAAATTAAAATAGGACGAGAGATTACCTTGGGAGGATGTCATATGAGACGTCGCTCTGGTGTCCATGTACTAATTTGCGTCGGGAAGATTAAGTCCAAGTGTATGCATGAAAGACTCAATATCGGCTGGGCTAGCCACTGCCGAGTGGGCCTCCTGCCACTAGTTCGATAGTTGCCCAAATGATGTTGGACCGCAACAGTTGCTCGACCCAAATCCAAAGAGTCTGGCCGGTAGAGTGTCGCCGCTTGCTCGATCGCCTAGCCCAATTTCCTGAAGGAAATGGGCAGGATGGCACAACCCAAGACCACTGCCATGCCCACTGTGGTAGTCTGCCATTGCTGGCTGGAATTGGATGCCACCCCTGCCACCGCCGGAATTCCAATGGCCTCTACATTTGCCACCATCACCACCACCACCATAATTTTTACCATAATTTCATCCTTTTTGTCCCTAATTTTATGGCATAGTTTCTAAATATGTAGTAGCTTCATTGGACGAGGAGACAATCATGGCGGAATTCGATACAGTTGCAAGTCTTTTGGCAAAACCTGCCTCTTCAACAATAAGCATGGAGAGGGCTTGGTAAAAAAGAGGTAGAGGATTGCTTTGGAGGATGAGCGTACCCACAACAGTATACGTGCCGGTAAGACCGACAACCAATTGTAAAACCAACTGATTGTTTGTAACCGGCGATCCAACGTTCTTGAGTTCATCCGATAGCACTTTGAGACGTTGACAATAAGCGGATGCATTCAGAAAGTCTGACATGTCAGTGGTGGAGAATTCTTGCTCCAGGGTGACGACTCGAGAATTCTTGTTATCTTGGAAGATATCCCGTAAGCAATTTCAAGCCTCCATTATCGTGGAGTCGGGTTCCATAATAGTATGCAACAAATCGCTTGAAATGGTTGTATAAATCCATGAAAGAACCGTCACATCAAGTGTGAGCCATATTTCTTTTTCATTATCGATTTTCAAAACCTTTTTCTTGCTTTTTTTCGATGGGATTATGTGATGAATAATCCGGTGGAAGAGGCAACATATTTTAAAGAGCTCTGCCCAAGTTGCGTAATGAACATTTTTCATCTTAAGAGTGATGAAAACATGAGTTTTGATATTAGAAACGGTATGAGCGGGATGAAACGTGGATTTAGAATCCGACATTGTTGACGAGAAAAACAAGAAAACAAATATGGCGATCGGTCGGTTGATAGGATGGGGGGAGGTGCAATAGTGGAGGGCTTAATTTTTTTAGGCTAGGATTTTTTCCCCCTAAACTCTTGATAACATGTAAAAAAAAATCATCCATTGTAACATTCCAAAGATGTGGTAATTATACCACAAATACATCATCATCTAAGGCTAGGATTAGACTAATATTAAGATATGATTAGGCTAGAATTGGGCTATTAGTTGACTAACTTATCTACCTACCACATTCACATGATCCTAACATCAAGTATGATTATAATTAAATAATTACAATAAATATTCTATTAATTATAATTATTATATCACTATGTACTGTGTCACTGTTTTAATTAGTGTTTGTAACTTATAAGGATTGGTTTCTATGTTTTGGACAAGTAATTTCGTTCTGAACCTTTTCTTTCGGTTATTTCATAATAAGTGTTATGTAGCGTCAACATCCTGCCTGTGGTGAGGCTCTGGTGATGGATCTGAAAGTATATTTATGTCCTAGAGATAATTTGTATTAGGATAAATGTACTTTATACATATTTTTATTATTATTAATAGAGATTAATATTTTGGCATTTGCAATTATTGAATTTTTTAGTTGATTGTTTATAATATTCTATAATATGCATCCCTAGAGATTACGTGGTTATTAATAGTGTGAGTTATTACTATTATAACGTAACTCTTAAAATAACATCGACTAATGATCATCGAAAATGAAATATCGATGATATGTGATAAGTCGACATGTGGTCTGTATCATATCCTTAGAGGATGTAGTATGTATCACCTGCTACGAGTTATGGTAACTAGTAATGGACACATGAATACTTTGGAAGTATTGGTATACCCTGCTAATATACTGTTTGTTATACATGTCTAAAGTATGATCAGCGTGTGGGAGATAGAAGTCCTTAGACTTGAGGTCGATACGCATCTTGTCTGCAGAGTAATATACTTTGATCATGTCCTAAGCTCAAATGCCTCATAGGTTGAGATACGACTTGTATTGGGTATATTACGAAGTAGATTAAATGTGGTAGTTGATCCGAGATTAGGATTCATTCCTCGAATATATATTCGAGAGAACACTCAGATTCTCATATGATATTAAGTTGACTAAGTCGTTGGCCAACGCAGTAGACATATCTAGGATATGGTCTTGATTGTCAACTAATATAGATGAGATATAATGATCAAGCCATTTGGATAGACACTTGGCAGATCCTAAGCTTGATCGAGTATGTCGTGAATGAAAGGATTTTATCTTCCCACATAGATGTTCAATTTACCAAATTCGTGTAACTATACTTCACATATTGAGTTCGTTTTCCGGCGCCGTCTAGGAGTTCCGTGTAGACCCTAATATAATTAGTGTCGATATGTGAAGGCTTATAGGGTAACACTAAGTCAATTGTTTTGTCGATCTAAGGAGGTAATGAGAGAATATAAATGTTCGATTTATGATCGAGACATTTGAATGAATGATGATTATTTAATTAAGTCGAGATTGAATTTCAGATTTAAATTAAAATAAAAACGAGGAAAAATTGGTTCAGGGTCGCGGCGCCGCCACCCACTGCGTCTCATTTTCTGGGCCTGGCCCACGGGAAACCCTGACTGCGGTTTTTGACATAAATGCAACTATAAATAGAGGGGTCCTATCATTATTCTAATACGCTTGATTTTCACAAATCATTCTAAGTCTTAGAGATTTAGTCTTACAATATCCTCTCGAACCTCTGCCGAATTTTCTAGCTTTTCGAATTAGGAATTACATCGGAGTATAGAACTTGCAATTGAGGAACAATTGTGTGCTCACCCTCTGATATACGAAAAGATTTTAGATTTAATCAAACCGTAAGTTTTCGTTCGAAGTATTACGGTTATATTATTTACATGTATGATTTACATGTTTATTATTGTTACATAATCATCCTGAAGTTCGCCGTTTGTTGGGTTTGAAATACAAATTTTTAAATTCTGCTGCGTATATGAATCCAACAAAACCCTACAGGGTCGAGTGTTCCTCGGCAGGAGTCGTGGTAAAACATGACGTTTGCTTGATGAGCTTGATTAAGAAATAGAGTTACATTCTTGCTATAAGTTATAACTTTTAGCATTATGATAAGTTCTTGATCCTAACAATTGGTATTCCTAGATGGTAGGAAAATTGGAAAAAGTATATCAAGAAATAGTATTTGTATAAAAATAAAAGTAGTAGTAATTTCTTTTCCACAACCCAATGAATCCTAGCTAATATGTGCCATTCTCTAACTATATGATTGGAAAAATTCACCAGTTTTTTCAAGAATCACGATTCTCTCCATTGGCGATTTTCACACTTGCAAATGCAACTCAAACCGACTAAAATATCAGCAATGGCAGCTTCCGTCTTCTCTTTATCCGAATAATGCAACGTCTGCAGCAACAAAACGGAAGGCTTGATATCAAACTTTGTCTTCTCTAAATTTCTTTCAAGTTGCCAATTTATCGTGTTATAAGCCATCGGTGCTAGCCATTCCATAATATGCTTCAAAGCATCCCTCCACCCCTCAGCTAAGGACTCGTCCTCATCCATACACTTCAAATTCTTGCTCAATTTTTCCCTCACCGTTTTCTTCAAACTCCCGGGCAACATTTGATAAAAAATTTCTCGCGAATTAAGGTCAACGGTTTCTGATGGATTCGAATACTTCTCGACTAATGTGATCACATTAGCATAACGTAGAGCGAGCCCTGACCCTCCAACAGTCGAAGGCCCCGCTGCATGAAACACCCTGTTGTTTTTCGCCAATTTTTCCGACCCAAAACCGTCGTCTTCACATAGGAAAAACATCAATTTTCGGCTATAAAACCTAACCAACGTAGGGTTAGACGTGGTCGGGATTGGTCCGGACCTCGAAGTGATTTGTTCCCTTATTGGTTCGATCAAACAATTCTCCGGTTGGACTTTAAGAATTTTCTGTTGCGACAAACGCATGTTGCGCAACGAAAGAGAGGGGAGAACAGGAATGTAAGGCCCGAAAACAAGGCAAATTCGAGCATATATTATACAAACAATTCGCGCCATGTGACCGACACTTTTATCAAACGTTTGATTCCATAAAGAAATTTCCCTGAATTGTCGAACTTGTTTCCTTTGTTGTTCAAGTCTCGAATTAAACATGTCCAAATTAACTTTCTGTAACTGCCCTGATGATTTTCTTTCCTTCCATTGTTTCATTCTCCGTTCAGATATCTCCAACTCTGTTAGATTCTCCAACCCCGCGTATAATCCTGACGTTGCATTGATCAGTTTCTCCATTTTGTCAACCCTTTTTTCAATCTCTTTCGACCCGTATTCGAGTTTTCCAAAATCAATTATGCCTAACTTCAGATCCGTATATACATGATCAAACCGATTCAGGCCAAAATCATTGCATTTATGACCTAATCGCGCTACGGCTGCAGCCGCCTTGTCAAGATCTTCGAGCCTCTCAGCACACGCGAGGCTTAATAAAAATCCTTCGTCTTTCGAATTCAAATAAGCCACACCACGAGACTTCATTTCTGTTTTGAGCTTTAAAATCTCGCAATCCGAAAGAGATTTGTATAAACAAAGCAATCTAGACATGATTTTCGCGGTCTCGAATGCTAAGATTCCCATTTTATTGGCATCATCTGATATTTTTGAGCTCTTATTGTTGTCTTTTATACTGAGCCAACCCATTTTTGCAAAACCAACCATTGTAAGATAGGTAGATAGATAGATAAGTTGATAAAGGATATGTTGTATATAGAAGCAATGTTTTTGTTATGAGTATTGATAAAAAATAATGGTGGAAGCTGCAAGAATGATAAGTATGGAAATGGAGGGTATTTGAGGAGAAGGAAGAGCAGAAGAGAAGCAGCTTCGAATGATCTTCATTGGGTGTTATGGATTATGATGACGCGTTTGGACGGTGGACATATATATCTTTTTTTGATATTTTGTTTGGACAGTAACACGCGTGGTGGAGCCAAAAATTCAAAAAGAAAATACAATAATTTATATATATACGCAAAATAATTATTTTGGCCCTATTTATAAAATAAAAGTCAGATGTACACAATATTTTAAGTTAACAGGATCTCACTCTAAGGGATGTGACGTAGATAACTTTATATTAGATGTAGATAACTTTTCCTAATATAAATATTAGTGATTATTTACATAGTATAATTATAGCCCCCTTTAGGGGCGAAGCTAGAGTGTCGATTGCGAGTTTAATTAAATTTAGTAGCTTGGTTCAAATTTTGTATTTGTGTTATGTAATATTTGAAATATGTATGAATTATTCATTACGTAGAACATAAAAAATTAAAATTCATAAGTTTCGATTTCGTGTTCCAGTATGCCTCAGCCTTCCCCCCTAGTAGTACATGAAGAAAAAAAAGAGAAAATATATTGACAGTTGAGTTTTACTGAAGAGGGAGATATTTAGATTGACTTTATGCTCTTTTTCTGCACCTGTTAAGGGATGGATGCCACGTGTGAGGAAACTAGTTCTGTCAGTTAGGAAACAGTTGGATTCGTTGATTTACAACTGTTGTTTGAGTCATCTGGTTGGTTTTGTTGTGTGTACTTGGTCTTATTTTGGTAACGTATTCACTTTCTAGACTCCTTCCAATTTTGTTAGATCATGTTAGTTGGAATTCAAGACTATATCAGTGATTTATATTTATTTTTATTTAAGAGATTTATCGTAATTAAATTATTTTTACACAAGTAGCTATCATAGGCGGAGATTCATTTGAATTTCCTTCCTAAAAAATTATATGATATATATAAAGTTAAATTAATTATTTAGGTATATATAACAGATATTGAATCTCTTTAATTTTTTCGTATGTTTAATTTTTTATTATATTGCATAGTTTGATTATGCATGATATTTATGTAAGAAAATATAGACTTTTAGAAAACTCGTTATCTTAGATACATCATAATATTGATATGACAAACTTTTGATATTTGCATTCTTAAGCATGTCATATTGTCATAACAGTTGTATGACTATAAAAACTTGTCATTGAGAATGTGTTTGGTATAAGAAAATGTTTTCATTGAAAAGTTTTCTCTAAAAAATATTTTCTTGAAAAAATAAGTAGATTTTTTTACTTATTTTTTGGTGTTTAGTAACTAATCCAAAAATTGGTAGTTGATCATAGTCCTACTTACGCTTACAAACTGATAGTTGTAGTGTTATTATTGTAGGTCTGCTTAGCTTATCATACTAGTAGGCGCATTATTGCTTTATAGCCCTCTGTCGTTTAATTTTTGCTGCTATGTGTTCTTTAGTGTACTTTGTTTATCTTATTTACCTGTGTTACAACAACACAACAACAACATACCTAGTGAAATCCCACAACGTGAGGTCTGGGAGGGTAGAGTGTACGCATACCTTATCTTTACCTTGGTAGGTAGAGTGGTTGTTTCTGAGAGACTCTTTGGCTCAAGACAAAGCACAAGTACAAGCAAAGCAAGAGAAACAGTCAGGCCTGGACAAAAAATTAAAGCAGTATGAAAATGCTGGTATCAAAAGCGAATGTCGTGATAGCGCATTTTGAAAAAAAAAAGCAGTAACTAATGCAGGTAAATGAGATAAATAAAATACACAAGAAAACACATATCAGCAGAAATCAAACGACAAAGGACTATAAGACAATATTGTGTCTACTAGTATGATAGACTAAGCGATCCTACAATAATAATACTATAACTACCAGTTTGTAAAAGTAGGTAGGACTACGCTGGACTACCTTCTACCATAATACGTGTCCTCCATAACCCCCTATCGAAGGTCATGTCCTCAGTGAGTTATACATGTGTCATATCCCGTCTAATCACATATTCTCAATACTTTATCGTCCTACCTCTACCCCTCATGTATCCATTCATGGTCAACCTCCCACACATCTGCACTCGGGTATTTGTGTCTCTCATCTGCACACGTGCCCGAACCATCTCAATCTCATTTCCCGCATTTTATCCTCCACCGAGGCCACTCCAAATCTGTCGGGGATATCATCATTTTTAATTCTATCTCTCCTTGTATGCCCACATATCTATCTTAGTATCCTCATCTCTGCAACTTTCATCTTTTAGGTGTGTGAGGTCTTGACCGGCCAACACTCTGCCCCATACAATATAGTCGGTCTAACCACCACCCTATAGAACTTTCCTTTAAGTTTTGGTGGCCATTTTTTATCGCACAAGACTCCAGATGAGATCCTCTATATCATCCACCTTATCCCAATACGATGTGTGACATCATCATCAATCTCTTTATTCCCTTGGATAATATACCTGAGGTACTTAAAGCCCACTTTATTTAGAATGACCTGAGTACCAAGCCTCACCTCCACGCCTGTCTCAAGGTCGCTCCCGTTACTGAACTTGCACTCTAAGTATAATAAATTAGTCCTACTCAGCCTGAACCCTTTAGACTCTAGAGTCTATTTCCAAACCTCCAGCTTAGTGTTCACTCTACTGCGAGTCTCATCAATCAGGACTATGTCGTCTGAGAATAACATACACCATGGCACCTCCTCTTAGATTTATCGTGTCAGTATATCCATCACCAAGGCAAATTAGAATGGGCTAAGAACTGATCCCTGGTGCAGCGCCATCATCATTGGAAAGTACTCCGAGTCTCATCCTACTGTTTGTACCCTGGTCTTGGATCCATCGTACATATCCTTGATCGCACTAGTATACGCCACAAGTACACCTCTAACCTCCAAATATCTCCATAGAATCTCCCTAGGAACTTTGTCGTATACCTTTTCGAGGTTGATGAAAACCATATGTAAGTCTCTCTTCCTCTCTCTATACTACTCAACCAACCTCCTAGTAAGATGAATGACTTCTATAGTCGAAAGCCCCGACATGAATCCAAATTGCTTCTCGGAAATAGACACGCCCCTTATCACACTCATCTCCACGACTCTTTCCCAAACTTTCATAGTGTGGCTTAACAACTTGATACCTCTATAGTTGTTGTAACTCTGGATATCACCTTTGTTCTTGTACAAAGGAATCATTGTACTCCACTTCCATTCTCCGGGCATTTTCACCGTCTTAAAAATGACGTTAAACAACTCAGTCGGCCACTCCAAACCTGCCCTTTCTGCGCTCTTCCAAAATTCAACTAGGATCTCATCAGGCTCGATCGCTCATCCCATGCGCATCCTGCGAACATCACCATTAACCTCCTCAACCTTAATGCTGCTATAATACCCCAAATCCCGGTACCTACCAGATTGCTCCAAATCTCCCAGCACAATGTCTATATCTTCTTTTTTCGTTCAAGAGTTTATAGAAGTAACACTGCCACCTCCGCCTAATATGCGCGTCCTCCACTACTACTTTGTCGTCCTCGTCCTTAATTCACCTCACATGATCGAAGTCACATGCCCTTCTCTCTCACACCTTGGCTAGTCTGTATAACTTCTTATCCCCGCATTTTTTCTCTAATTCCGCATACAGGCATTCAAAAGTCACAATTTTCCACCATAACCGCTAACTTTGCCTTCTTTCTCGCCATCTTATACAATTTCCCATTCTTCCACTTCTACACCACATCCTTGCTTTCTATCAATTTCGCATACACCACTTTCTTCGCTTTCATCTTCTTGAACTTTACTATTCCACCACTAGTCCCCTCGAGGCCCACCACAGTTACCCTGCGAGACCCTAACACTTCTCTAGCAACCTCCCAAATGCAACTGGTTGTCCTGTCACATATACCGGTTGCATCCCCATTATTCCCCCAAACCCCCTTGACCATCAACCTCTCCCCATCTCTTTTGCACTCGCTATGGTCAAACTCCCCCATTTGATTTTTAACCTGTCATCCACAACCCTGCTCTTCTTCTCCATATTGATTTCCAAATCCATCACCAAAAGCTTATGTCGGGTTGTAAAAGACTCTCTCGAAATAACCTTACAGTCTTTACAAAGACAATTGTCAACCTTCTAAGGAGTAAAAATTCTATTTGAGTCTTAGCCACCGAACTACGAAAAGTCACCAAGTACTCTTCCTTTTTCAGGAACCTCGAATTGACTATCATCATCCCAAAAGCTCTAGCGAACTCCAAAGTGAGACGCCTCCCCCGTTCTTGTCCCCGAGGCCAAAGCCTTCATGCATGCCGTCATAACCCCCAGAAGTGCCCCGATATGTCCATTAAAATTCCTTCCTACAAATAACTTGTCAGTGGGTGGTATACCTCCCAAGACTTCGTCCAAATCCTCCCAAAAACACCTATTTCCCTCCTTGTTCAAGCCTGCCTGCGGCGCTTACGCACTAATAATGTTCATAGTGAACCCTCCAACTACCAACTTAATCGTCATCATCTTGTCATTCACCCTCCTAACCTCTACCACTTGATCCCTTAGCTCGATGTCTACCCCATTACTATACTTCGACCTATCTAAGAACCATAACTTATACCCGTCTACATCCTTATCCTTAGGTCCTACCCATTTGGTCTCCTAGACACAAGCTATATTAATTCTCCTCTTTTTAAGAATCTTAACTAGATCTATGGACTTCTCCATTAAAGTCCTAATGTTTCAAGACCCTATTTACCTGCGTTAGTTACTGCTAATTTTTCAGAATGAGCTATCATGGCTTATTCGCTTTTGTTACCATCATTTTAATACTGTTTTAAATTTCTTGTCCGGCTGCTTATGCTTTATCTTGAGACGAGGGTCTTTCAGAAATAGTCGCTCTACCTACCAAGGTAGATGTAAGATCTGTGTGCACTCTACTCTCTTCAGACCCACGTTATGAGATTTCACTGAATATGTTGTTGTTGTTGTAGTAAGTAATCCAAAAAATATATTATCCCAAAAATAGTTACTATATGTAATCTAGAAAAATAATAAGGAATGGAATGATGTTGGGGGAGTGTGGGGGGGGGGGGGGGGGTCGGAGGTGGTGAGGTGAGGTGGTCTAGAATTACCAGACCAAACCAGTTTATGGTTCTGTCATATTTGACATCCATGAGTGAAAGAGTCATTACTCATTATTTGCTGATAAAACTATAGAGCATCTCAAAATTGAATTAATCAAATATATACTATAATTACTATGAATGGTTCTCTGTTGCATTATCCAATTTGATTATGCACGAATTTATGTAAGAAATATAGACTTAAAATATGCACTGTTAAATAATATTTATGTGACTGTAAACTTTTGATATTTGTAATTTTAAACATGCCATATTTTCATAATATTTGTGTGAATATAAAGAATTTTTCCTGAAAAATATTTTTTAAGATTTTTTTTTTCTAGTAAGTAAATAAAAATAATATAATTTTAAAAGTATTTACAAGTAATTTAGGAACATCTTAAAGGTGGAGTAGAGTAAGTGGGGTAACGGGGTGGTTTGGGGTGTGTGAAGTGGTCAAGAGATGGGAGTGAGGTGATCTAGACTGACCAAACCAAACCAGTTTAGTGACATCCTTGAGTGAAAGAGTCACGACTCAATATTGCTGATAAATATATAGTGCATCTCAAAATTGAATTAATAAAAAATATACAATTAATATGAATCATGAATGGTTCTCTGTTGCATTATCCAATTTGATGTTGACTAATTACGTTTTACTTAGTTTTTCTCTGTAGTTATCTTGTAAGTCTTCATATTACCTCCATGTTGTTTATGTGACATTATATATTTTATATTTAATCCATTTAAATAAAAAAAATTGAAAATAATTTCACTTAAATATTTTATTTTTAATAGCACACGGTAATTATGGGGGCAATCCCATAATTACCTCCATTTATTATTATTAATTAATTATGTAATATTATGAAATTAAGTAGCATCTCTTAATTTAGATTAGTCTTCTAGAATAATCTTTGTAAATTAGGTAAAAGATGATTACAATTCTAGAGTAGTCTTTCATAGGATCCATGTATATATATTGTATATTTGGGAGAATAATAATTAAGGGATTCAATTCTTACATGATATCATTAGTCAAAGATACTTTGCCCTAAACTTTTCTTCTTACATTCTCTTGGCCGATTCTTTCATTTGTTTGTCGTCCAAATTTAAGTCTGTTTAGGAGACAAACAAAACCAAATCTCCTTTCCTTTGTTTTTTCGTCCAAAGTAAGGTTTAGTAGACCAATAAACTCCTAAACCTACACTATTCATCCTAAACCTAAAACACCCTTTAGGTTGTCTAATCCACCCTCATCCAAATACAACTTCCTTCACCTCCTTGTTTTTTCTTCTCTAAGTGGAACTTATGACCAAAAAACAAGTCTTTCATCCCGCTCTTGCCGTCAATAACGTCAAGAACTTCATCTCCATAACTCTAGAAAAGGAGAAAGGGCAGTATACCTCATGGGCAGAACTTTTCAAAATTCACTGTCGTGCTTATGAGGTGATTGACCATATTCTTCCATCCGAGTCACCGACGGATACCACTACGGTGGACAAGAAATTGTGGTATCGCTTAGATGCTATTGTCCTTCAATGAATTTATGGCACAATTTCCAATGATCTTCTTCATACCATACTTGAACCCAATTCTACAGCTAAAAAGGCGTGGGAATGCTTAGAAAATATTTTTCAAGATAACAAAATGTCTATAGTAGTTTATCTTGAACACTAATTTCCAAACATTAAGTTGGATGATTTTTCTAACATCTCAGCCTGTTGTCAAGAATTAAAAGTACTTGCGGATCAACTGTCCAACGTTGGTTCTCCCGTGACAAATCAGAGTTAGTCATTCAGTTGATTGCGGAATTGAATGAACAGTTTGATGGTGTTGCTACGTTCATTCAGCAAAGCAATCCGTTACCTCCCTTTTACGAACCCCGTTCGAGGTTATTCCTTGAAGAAACAAGGAAGGCAAAACAAGCATCATTGGGCACAACCACTAGTGACACAACCCTCGTATCTACCAACTTCTTTTCCACTAATTTGGAACTCCAAAATTCTGGTTCGGGTGGCCAAAATACCCGTCAAAATAATGGTAAAAAACGGGGTTTGAATCGAAATAATAAAGGAACAAATAATTGTGGAAAGGGACGCGTGGGCGGGGACAAACAATGGCGACAACCACCCGGCAATGACGGCCGGCAAGTGGCGCTCGACGATGAAAGCGATACTATCGTGGGCTTGAGCCGCAGATGGCTGCCCCGCCATGTCCTTTCCCGACCTCTTCTTGGGCTCGACATCCTCCTTTCAATCGCCAACCCGGTATTCTCGGATCTCATCCTCAACATGCTTTTGCAGCTCAGCACCATCTTCTGTCGGCTATGCACCCACAGATATTGAACAAGCCATGAGTCACATGAATCTGAATATTCCAGATGAATCATGGTACATGGATACATGGGCTACGTCACACATGACGACATATCAAGGTAATCTTTCGTCTTATTTTAATACGAGCGATAATAAAAATATTATTGTCGGCAGTGGGCATAAAATTCTAATTTGTGGTATTGGTCAGGTAATCCTACCCTCACCCCAACCACCTTTATGTTTGAAAAATGTCTTGCATGCACCATAATTAATTAAAACTTGATCTCTGTTAGACGTTTTACAATTGACAACAATGTTTCTGTGAATTTTAATCCGTTTGGTTTTTCTGTGAAGGATTTTCAGACAGGGATGTCGCTCATAAGATGTAATAGCACAGAAGACTTATATCCCATCACCTCTGTTTCCACAAATTGATGGGTCGCACCTTCCACCTTTGCGGCTATCTCTCATAGTTTATGGCATAATAGGTTGGGACATCCAGGAGCACCAGTGTTTAATCAATTTAGGAAGAATAGTTTGATTTGTAATAAAACTTTGGACTCTTCGGTTTTCCAAACCTGTGTGTTTGGTTAACATATTAAACCTCTATTTTCTGCATCTACTACTACTACTATTATGCCATTTGTTATTTTGCATTGTGATTTGTGGACGTCACCAATTTTAAGTGTTGCAGGTCATAAGTACTATTTACTCATTCTTGATGAATTTTTGATTTTTTTGTGGACCTTTCCCTTAGGACAAAAATCACAAACCTATAACATTTTGAAACAATTTAGTGTGTTTATTAAAACTCAATTTGGCAAAACTATAAAATGTTTTCAATGTGATAATGGGGTGAATTTATAAATACCCAATTTCAGAATTTTTGTCTCCAAAATGGGATGTCCGTCTGTATCTCATGTCCACATACATCTTCTCAAAATGGAAAAGATGAAAGAAAGATTTGAACAATCAACAATATGACTCATTCTATCCTGCTGCATTCATCCACACCACCACAGTTTTGGCACCATGCTCTTCAAATGATTACATATCTCTTAAATATTCTTCCTAGTAAACTCCTCTCCAATGTGTCACCAACTCAGGTATTATACAATCGTATCCCTTCGGTTACACATTTACTGGTTTTTGGGTGTTTGTGTTATCCATTGTTTCCATCGACCACCATTCATAAACTTCAAGCTCGGTCTACTTCGTGCGTATTTTTGGGGTATCCACAGAATCAGGGCATATAAATGCTTTGATATGTCAACATGAAAACTTATTATTTCTCGTCATGTCATCTTTAATTAATCATCTTTCCCGTTTGCAACATCTCGAGCGGCATCCTCACCTTCATATGATTTTCTGGACGACGGAATTCATCCACTTTTGAGGTATCATCTCAACTCTCAAAATAACAATTTAGGAACATCACCGACCCCTACATCCGTCATCCCACCCTCACCCCTATCCCCTAATACTCTGACTCAGACCAGTACCAGGCCCACTATCTCGACCTAAACTACCGAAACCTCCCTACCCACTGTTTCGGCCCAAAATCCCAACACTACACAAATATCCAACGGCCCAACTCCTCAACGAACCATGGAAACCCGTTCCATGCGTGGTATTTTTCACCCTAAACACCATTTCAACCTCACCACATTAGTCCAACCCTCACCACATTAGTCCAACCCTCACCAATCCCAAAAAAATCTCAAAGCTGCCTTATCAGACCCGAATTGGAAGGTAGCCATGTTAGATGAATTTACTGCTCTTATTCAAAATAAGACGTGGGATTTGGTACCACGACCATCTAATGTGAACATAATTTAATCTATGTGTGTTTTTTGCCATAAAAAGAATTCTGATAGTTCTTTTACGAGATACAAATCTCGTCTTGTTGGTGATGGCAGGTCTCAGTAGGTGGGTGTTGATTGTGGTGAAACTTTCAGTCTGGTAATCAAGCCTGCACCTATTAGGGATGTTCTTAGCCTAGCACTATCTAAATCATGGTCCATTCATCAGTTGGATGTCAAGAATGCTTTTTAACATGACCACTTGCAGGAAACGGTATACATGCATCAGCCGTTGGGATTTTGTGATCTTGCCCGGCCGGATCATGTGTGTTTATTGAGTAAATCCTTATATGGTCTGAAACAAGCCCCTCGGGCATGGTATAACAGGTTTGCCTGATTTGTTTTCAAATTAAGATTCTCTCACAGCAAGTCCGACCAGTCTATTTTTATTTATCGGAAGGGCACTGATATGACTTATATACTTCTGTATGTTGATGATATTTTACTCATTGCATCATCAACTTCACTCCGTTAGTCTATTATGTCTTTTCTTGCAGCCGAATTTGCAATGAAGGACTATTTCCTTGGCATTGTTGTCACTCAATTTGCAGATGGTCTGTTTCTCAGTCAAAAGAAGTATGCCGAGGAGATACTTGAAAAAATAGGAATGTCTTCATGCAAATCTTCACATACTCCAGTTGACACGAAGGCAAAGTTGAGCAACGCTTCTGGTACTCCATTCAGCGACGCCACACATTACCGCAGTCTGGCTGGTGGATTGCAATATCTCACTTTTACGAGGCTTGATATTTCCTATGCGGTCCAACAAGTTTGTTTACACATGCATGATCCGAAGGAAGAACATATGGGGGCTCTCAAGAGAATTTTGCGGTATGTGTAGGGCACTCTCCATTTCAGACTTCATTTGTATAAGTCTTCTATCAAGCACCTCTCAGCCTACACAGATGCAGATTGGGGTGGCTGTCCGGACACACGACGCTCCACTTCCGGTTATTGTGTGTTTTTGGGAGACAATCTTGTGTCATGGTCGTCTAAACGACAATCCACATTGTCTCGGTCTAGTGGTGAGGCGGAATACAGAGGTGTAGCCAATGTGGTTGTTGAATCATGTTAGCTCTATAATCTACTATTGTAACTACAATATCCGATTGAGAAGGCAACAATGGTTTATTGTGACAATGTGAGTGCGATATACTTATCGGGCAATCCTGTTCAGCATCAGTGCACAAAACACATTGAAATGAATATCTTTTTTTTCTCTGCGAAAAAGTTGCCCGTGGACAAGTTAGAGTTCTTCATGTCTCATCCCGTTATCACATTGCTGATATTTTCACCAAAGGCCTCCGCGCGTAATTTTCGATGACTTCCGGGACAGTCTTAGCATCCATGAACCTCCCGCTAAGACTGCGGGGGACTAATAGCACACGGTAATTATGGGGGCAATCCCATAATTACCTCCATTCATTATTATTAATTGATTATGTAATATTATGTAATTAAGTAGCATCTCCTAATTTAGATTAGTTTTCTAGAATAATCTTTGTAAATTAGTTAAAAGATGATTACAATTCTAGAATAGTCTTCCATAGGATCCATGTATATATATTGTATATTTGGGAGAATAATAATTAAGGAATTCAATTCTTACAATTTTATCATTTTTTTAGGCAATTAAAAGGAACTTTTCATTACTAAAGTGAATATTTACAGCTCAACAAAAGAGAAAAAACCAAAACTATTGCAAAGTAGCTGGACATCATTCCCAGCACCTTGCTCATCTTCTACCTATAACTCCTAATGGCATCAGTCCACTCTATCTACATCACGGATAAGAGTCTAGACTATTCAATCGTGGCTTCAAACTTCTTTGTAAAAACAGCTCTTGCACAATTATCTTGACAATCACTGTAATCCCTCGTTGCTTGTTTTGATACACTATGAGATTCTTTTTCTGCCAAATATGGTATACACTTGCTGCTAAGCACATTCAGAATATCTCAGCAGTGGCACTTATTCCATTACAATGTGTAACAACCCATGCAAGTTCTTCATCCCACACCAATGCCCCTCGCTGGATACCTTGCCATGTCAACAGCCTTTGTCACACTTCCCTGCACAATGGACACTTGAAGAATAAGTGGGAGACACTCTCTTCCTCCAGCTGACATACATGTAACATGACAAATGGAATTGTTGCATATTCCCCACTTCATCAACTGATATCGTGTGTACAACTTATGTTGAGCAGCTAGCCTCAACATGAAAATGAATTTTGGTGTTCCATAGTTATTACAAACCATCCTTCTCCACAGAACTTTCGTGAACTCACCCTGAAAGTCTTGTATATATAGTTCCTTAATGAAAACCTGAGGCATGTTGATAAATTCAGGCATAGTGATCCCAGCTTGATAATGTATTTACTTGCCTTCAGAATCTTCTGCAGCACCCATGAAGCTTGCACTTAGTGCTCCAAATCAAGTCATTGCTCCCATAGTATGCATGCACCCAAAGCACCCACATCCTATTCTTCTTTTTGCATAAATTCCACAACTGACTACTAATAGCTGCTTTGTTCCAAGTCTCTATCTCGGTGAAGTTTACCCCCCCCCCCCCAGCAAATTTCGGTAAGCACAGGGTCTCTCAAGAAGTTAGAGCTTTATGAGACTTCTCCAGATCCCCTGTCCATAAGAACCTTCTACAAGTTGTCTCAATTATCTTAATAACCTTTTTAGGCAATATAAAGACTTGTGATTACCAGAATGTTTGGATAGAAAAGAGAACACTCTTAATGAGTATGACTCTTGCAGCATATGATAAGAACTTACTGGTCCAACTTGTAATTCTATCAATCATACTATCTAAGAGGGCTTGGCATTGTATCACTGACAACCTCTTCGAACTAAGTGGCACCCCTAGGTCTCTAAAGGGAAGTTCCCCCTTAGTGAACCCTAGTGTGTCCAGTATTTGTTGATGTAGAATAAGGTGCACTCCTCCAAAATAAACACAACTCTTATCATTATTGACGAGCTTTATATATAGCCATGGACACAAATATTATGAAAACTACAAGTTTCTAAAGGCTAAAGGGCTATAACACACAAATATTATGAGTTATGACAGACATAAATTTCAAGAGTCATCATTTCTTTTTAAAATTTCGTACCTAGTCATATAAGTTCAAATAAATTGAATGACGGGAGTAGTAAAAAACACTCCCTAGCTATTTTTAATACGTTCTTAAAAAAATAAAACACTCCTAAATTTGAAAATAATTAACTTCAAGAAGTGTAACTTTAACTTGAACGTATAAAGAATTGATGGTACGTTTTCTTTCTAAAAGTTGATTTTTAGAGTTACTGGTCTATATTGAGATATGCTTATTTTAAAAACCATTTTTTTGTTAGAAGTATTTTTAGAAAAAGTACTTTTGAATAATAGTTTGTGTTTGATTAATTAATTTAAAAAATATTTTTATTAATATTAGAGCAGTTATTTGTTCATTGTCAATGTTCCAAAAGTTCTTCGGTCGAACTACTGTTTTTAACTTCTGAAAATTGTTTCTGCTACTACTCAAAAACACTTATTTAACCCGCCAAATACCTCAACTTTTTAAAATAAATAAGTATTTTTTTGAAAAAAATGTGCTTTTTAACTTCCCAAACAGGCAACTAATCTCTATGTACTTTGTATTTGTTTGTACTTTGTGTTACTAAATTTCATTAAAAGGAAAAAAGGATGAGAACTTATTGAGCATTCAAACATGTAACAGTGTAAGCCAAATTGTATTTTCTTATATTCCGGCCTATCCTGTGTGAATTCTCATATTTTTTCTTTTTCCATTAACTTTTTACTGTTATATATCCTGAAAGAAGTGTACATCGTAAAACGGTGGACGTAACAAAGAATTCATTCCGAGCAATATAGAAGACTTCATGCAAATCTGGCTGTTTATATGTAAATTAATTAGTCTTGTTACTAAAATCAATGCATGTATACTTTTACTTAGGACAATCTACCACCCTGAAATCATAGACATGGACAAAATAATTCTAGCGAAGAATTATCAATGTTTAATATTTTATAGTTAGTGTGAAATGTAAGTACATGTTTTATTATTGCTTATTGCGATATCCCAATCTTATTATCATTTAATAAGATGATTACAGACATGTCAAATCTAAGAACTAATTGACTAACGATTTAT
This sequence comes from Przewalskia tangutica, assembly GCA_029844215.1. Classification (NCBI taxonomy): domain Eukaryota; kingdom Viridiplantae; phylum Streptophyta; class Magnoliopsida; order Solanales; family Solanaceae; genus Przewalskia; species Przewalskia tangutica. The sequence continues at coordinate 86,742,676 of CM056738.1, read as the reverse complement.
ACAAATATTATCATGCACAATTAATTTTCATGTTCATAATAATATTGCAGAATTAACCATGACATATTTTCTTTTTAGAATTTAGCATCGACGGCAACACTATAATGAATAATTTCTTTTTTAATGTTTGACCACAGTTTTATTAATATTTTTAAAAAATTGTTCACACATTATTTTAAAATGTTTCATGGACAGGTGACATTAATAATGTTATGTGGTACAATATTTGAACTATACCGACCTGAAAACATGATATATTTCATATTTGAATTCCTCTCGAATTATTATTGATACCTTACGAGAATTTAATATTGTAGGCCCGCTAATTAATATAATACCTTAATTCAGAAAATTTAAAATAATCACCACTACATTTTCTTGTGCTATTTTTCGTCGCTCCTTTTGATCGAGTGTGTCGTGAATGGAAGAATTTTATCTTCTCACATAGAGGTTCAGTTTACCGGATTCGTGTAAATACACTTCACATGTTGTGTTCGTCTACCAGCGTCGTCTAGGAGTTCCGTGTAGACCTAACATGATTAGTGCCGATATGTGAAGGCATGTAGGGTAACACTATGTCAATTGTTCCATCGATCTAAGGATGTAATGAGAGAATATAAATGTTCGATTTATGATCGAGACATTTGAATGAATAATGATTATTTAATTAAGTCGAGATTGAATTTCGGATTTAATTAAAATGAAAACGAGACAACGTACCACACTGGACGTCGAGGGCTGCGACGCCTCTCTTTTGAGCTGCGCCGCCGCCAAGGTAGTGGACAAGTCTGACTGACCCATTGTGCCTAGTTTTCTGGGTCTGGCCCACGTGAAACCCTAACTGCGTTTTAAACCTAAAACGCAGCTATAAATAGAGGGGCTTATTCATTATTCAATACATAATTATTTTATATTATTCTAAATCTTAGAAACATAGAATCAAAATTCTCTCGAACCTCTGCCGAATTTCCTAGCTGTTCGAATGAGGTATACATTGGAGTTCTAGGAACTTGCAATCGAGGATCAATTGCGTGCGCACCCTCGGATTACTAAAAGAATCCAGATTTATTTAAACCGTAAGTATTCTTTCGATGCATTACGGTTACACATACATGTTATGATTTACATGTGTTATTTCATTACTGCATAATCATCCTACAGTTCGTCGTTTGTTGGGTTTGAAACACAAAGTTTCAAATTTCACTGCGTACACAAACCCGATAAAACCCTACACTTTCACTATACCAAAATCTTATAAGAAGCATAATATATTAACAGTAGTTATATATCTAGTCATAAAGAAGAAGTTCATTTGGAAGAACATAGAAAAATTCGAGTTGGTTTTACACCTATTAATTTCTTCAATTCTATCTTCATATAAAATAGTCTTATTACTACTGGTTGTATATTTTTACCAACTGGGAACCTATCGAAAAAGAAAGCAATTGAATTGAATGAGTCAGTGTGAAAAAATAGATACATATGGACTGCGACAGTGAAATGGAAATTTTGGCACTGAATATATTTGGCAAAATAGATACATAGTCAGCCTTCAATATCTTGTCTATAAGTCGGGTGAGGACTAGCTCTCTTAGGTTGAACCCTGGTATATATATATATATATATATATATATGACGGATATTTAACTGATGACCACCCTTACTTAAGCTTGCTCCACCAACTTGTGTGATATATATATATATATATATGCATGTTTGGATTTGTGTGTGAACCTCTGATTCTTGACTTGGTCTTTAAATTAGTTAAGTTCCCATCTTCATTTTGTCATCTCATTCCAGTACGTACGGTTATGAATAATTGCAAAATGGAATGACAAGAGAAGTTTCCTCTTAAGCTCTAAAATCCAAATGGTGTTGTATGCTACCCCAGCTCTCAATAATGATTAATGACTACTAGTGTTTCCATTGCTTGTTCAATTTTTATATCCATTTTCTTTAATTTTAGTATAAACTTAAGCTTTCGCTGAATCGATCACGAGACTCTTGTGGTTGTCAAGATTTTTCACTTAACAATCTCAAATAAATTTTGTTTCAATTAGACACTTCAGATGGGACCTACTCCATTTAGACACTTTACACATGTATGTAAAAGATCCAACTGTAGTAAATTATTTACCATTTACTTCAAGTTGCTAATCAGTAACATTAACTAGAGTTATTTACATAGTTATATCCTATCGGTGCTTATAACTTACCCTCTAATATGGCGTGTTGGCAGATTCCTAATTAATCCTTCTGGACTTGCAAGAAGATTACTTATTATTTTTTGCCAAATGCAATCATCGAAAGGGCTCTTTAAATTATTGGACTCGTTGACTGACAAACTTTTATAAAATGTGATCATGTTCAATATTCAACTTTCTTATCTGTACATCACACGCAAAAGATATTGAATTTTCGATGCATTAATTGTCATAAAATTCTTCAGCAGTTGCATTGTTCGAAGTTCGCAAGTCGCAACTCAGCAATTATATATTTCGGAAAATAATTATTCTTTTTTTGTTTGACAACTAATTAGTGATTAATTAGCATTTTATGAGAGGAGATCAAGGTTGTTAATTAGGTACATGTAACAAATTTTCAGAAATTTGTCGCAAGTGATCACAATTGATGCTATCTAGAGGATATCAGAGTACAGTACTTGCTGCCTATTAGAGGCCAAGTTCTTTACATATGTTGCAACATGTTTGTCCCATGCATGTCTTCGGAATTAGGATGCTCGTCCTATGAATGAAATGTACACTTTACAGCTTGGATTTTTTATTTGACAGTAGCTACAAAGTATCGAGGAAATAGGTGAACATAATTTTTTTATAATTTCAGTAAAATAAAATGAATTTACTGAGATTCTTGTGCGTTAATTTGTTTTTGGTCTCTTATAAAAATAACATAAAACTATAAGCAAGTGTGTAAAGAGCTTGATCCTATACCTTTAGCCGTAAGAGAGATATGTGTGATAAAGAATATCAAAATGTGATGGCGCCAAGACTTGACTATTAAAATGAGCACGAGAAGAAGGGGTGGAGTCATAATAGAAGTTACGAGTTTGGCAGAATCCAGTAGATTTAGCTCAATCTTTGTGTTTATATTAAGTTAATATAAATGGTATATTCCTGTTTATTGGTTTTTACTGGTGATCTATCTTTGGGATTTCGAACTATTTTTTAAAGAACTTAAGGTAACGAGAACGACTTAAGGATTCAAATTGATTATTTCATCATCATTGACTTATACGGGATATTCATGAGATGTTATCATCTGTTTTGAACTGTTTCTCAATATTGTTTCAATTACACTTATTACTTGGTTAACTGTTGTCCCAAAGACACTCACTAAATACCCAGTACTCAGGTTTACTATTGTTGTTTTTGATGGTATGTTAGGTAATGAAGAAGAGCATGTTCATGATACGCGTACGGAGTAGAAGAACTTGCTGCTTTCTAGACTTCGCGGATAAGAAATCAAGGACTTGGTGTATCCTCACTTGTTTCCGATGCCTGCAGGTAATTAAGTTCCATACTTGACTATATTTGATCTGGTGAATTGTATATGTGTTGTATTGTGGCCCTGTGAGACATCTTTGGTTTGCTGAATATGGGTTGGTAAGTATAGTTATAAAGGAGACTGTGCCGGTTTGTTTTTTAGCATGAAACCTATTATGAATATTTGAGGACGAATGTTTCTAAGGGGGGAAGGATGTTACACCTCGTAAGTTTAAGGCGATAATTAGATAACGTAATTAAGATAATAAGATTCGAATAATGGATATAAAATGTACTTATATATGCTAATCCGGAAATTTGTATACAAAAAATATGATTCCGGAATAATTTTTGAACACTACAAGTGTGACGATGAGAATTAATAATGATAGCTGTATATTCCCGTTATGGACTAGTGTCGTATTATAAAAATTATGACAATGATAATACGAGGTCTTATGAAATTTTCATGATTTAAATGAAGTGGGATCTAAGATTAATTAATTATGAGAATTGGACCAAATTGCAATTTTAAATTTTCAGTATTTATATTCACATGACCTTTCATCTTTTTACTCTTAATTCAAAAATCCTTTCACCCTCATCATCTTCCCCCCTCGGCTGAGAACCCTCCCCCATTCCCATAGAAAATTGAAGATTAACTTCACTCCTTCTTCCTAGATTAAATTCCTCATCTAAATTCTAAGCCATGGCAACTCCAAAACATTGAGCATCAAGGGTTGTTGGACCAATTTTAGCCCTGAAATTGTGGCTTGAAACATGAACATTTTGGAAGAGAAACATGTAAGAATGATGGATTGAACTTATAGAATACATGCATGTCATTTTGGGTTGAAGAAATGGTGAAAAAATATATTACAAAATGGGTGGAGCAGTGACCGAAATTTGGGACTGTTTTGAGCAAAATTAAGGTAAGAATTATTTTTCTTATGGTATAATTGGAGTTGCATGTTGTTGTAGTTTATGAAATGAACTTGTGTTAAGAGAAACTTGAAATTAAGACAATGCATGTGACTATTTGTGGAGTAAAGTCGAATTTGGGGACTGTTTGTACCAAGTTGGAGTTGTCGTAATTACATTGGATTTGAGTGTTGTTGTTGTTATCCTTATCACTAATTGCATGTTGAAATTGAAAAGAAACATTGATATTTAAAGTTGTAATTAGTTATATGGGAGTGTTGAGACGTGAATTGGATTTTAAGGAAGTTATGAAAAGAGTTATGGGATTTTAGGGGTAGACCGTGACTCATAAATTATTGGACATTGTTGTGATGTATTAGGGGTTGTTTTATTGAAATTATAATGCTGGAAATATAAGTTATGAACATGTATATACGTTGTGGTAGTTACTAATACATGTCTTAAATAAATTAAAGTGTAGAAAAATGTTACTTTGTTTTCTCGTTATTGTTGGTATATGGACTGTTTAGGGGATGATTTGACATGGATTAAAAGGCTGAATTAACAAGAGAAATAGGTGTATTAATCACCTTGGTTGTTGTAGTTGTTGTCTCCCATGAATGTAAAGAGAAGGAATGTATTATGATGGCGTATATGGAGTATTTGAGATTGTTTTGGTTATATCTTTAAGTTGCATCTTGTTATGGTATTGTTGGCTTTGTTTATAAGTTGTGGTTATGCATATAAATAGGGGAGGTGCTGCCCAAATTTTTATAGAAAAGAGAGTCGTCATTCGATATAACTTATACTAGAAGTCATGTAATTGACGAACGAATTGTTATTGTTATAGGTTGAGGTGCTAGGCGAGGCGTACTTTAACTAGTGGGTTGGTTAGTTCGACAATAAGATATGCGAAATCATCCTTTCTTTCTTTTGGCATGTTTTACATAAATGAATGTACGGCGGACGTACATAGTTCTAATGAATCCTAACTCCTAATGATATATGATGTGATGAGTGTCTTGACTTTCCAAATGATGATTTAAAATGATACATGATATGATAGTGCATTTTATTTACTCCATTGAGAGTCAAATGATGATTTAATATGTATAAAGCTACTCATGATATTCTATTCGTGCTGATGTGATTATATCATTTCACCGCATCCCGGGCCGGGAAGTTTCGTGCATACTTCCTTATATGTTCACCGCGTCCTTCACTAGAAGGTCGAGCAGTGTATATATGATATGTGGACAGGCATCCACATATATGACTATGTATTTCACCACATCCTTCGTTAGAGGGTCGGGCAGTGTATATCACTGCGTCCTTCATTAGAGGGTCGGGCAGTGTATATCACCGCCTCCTTCATTAGAGGGTCGGGCAGTGTATATATGAAGATTTTATATGGACATACATGACTCTCATTTTTTTTATAAGACACAGTTGACTCTCATTTTTATATGTCACAGTTGTATTGGTATTTTTGACTATTACATTGTCTCCTGCTATGTTTTGGCCAGTTATGATCTTATTTACAGTACTTCATGTTTTACATACTCAGTACATTATTTTGCACTGACCTCCTTTTTTCGGGGGGCTGCGTTTCATGCCCGCAGATACAGTTACTCAGTTTGGTGATCCTCCAGTCTAGGATTTTCTGTTCAGCTATTTGGAGAGCTCCATTGATCCGGAGCTTAGTCGTTTTGGTACAAAGCCTTATTTTGACTTATGCATATTTAGGGGCACGGCGGGGCCATGTTCCGTCATATTTCATTATCGTACTCGTAGAGGTCTGTAGACAATTGTGGGTTGTAGATGTGTTTTTGTATATGTGTACAGTTGTGAGCCGTTTTGGATATCTCTATGTACAGTGGCGGCCTCGTCGACTTGCCTATTTTGTTATATGAATTAGTTGTGACTCCTCAGGAGACAGGTTTATTACTGATGTTTACATTATCCTTGGTATCTGTGTGATTATATGTGACTGATGAGTATAAGGGTGCCCAGGTAGGGCATCGGGTCGCGGCTCGTCTGGTCCGATCGTGACAGGTTGCTACCAAACCGAAGCTGAGTGCTACTTTTATCACACTATATGAGGATCTCACCCACTATCGTAGTCTTGCAAGGGTTCTTCAGTAACTTACATTCACAAGACCAGATATTACTTATGCAGTTAAACATGTGTGTTTATTTATGCATGATTGATCGGTGTATTTTATATACACTTTTTGAGTCATTTTTAGTTAGTATTTTACTCATTTTATTTATGTTTAGTATAGTATTAGGGTCGTTTTCCTTTCTTTTGTGTCACAGCGGTCAAAAATGGAGAAATGACGAAAAGGAGATGAAATGAGCATAAAAGAGATGGAATTGCACACTAAAAGGGCCAAGAAATAAAGTCTAAGTTCGAAATTAGAGAGATCGACGAAGTCCGACGAAAAAGGGCGACGAAACGGACCGCGAGAAAACGTCACCGGCGCCGCGGCTCCAGGCAGCAGAGCCGCGGCGCCCAATATACTGAAAGTCCGAAAGTTGCTGATCTTCAGCCGCTAGTCACAGGCCGCGCCGACGCGGGAATTATGAAGTGCTGGGCCGAATTTGACATGTTTTCAGAATCCTAAAGGGATAACTTTTCCTTCCTAAAGGGATAACTTTTCCTACCTAAAGGGATAACTTTTCCTACCTTAAAACCCTTACCTAAAAGGATTCTAATAACTTTTCCTACTTACAAATCCTTAACCCTTCACCTAAAGGATTCTTTGGCTATAAATACTCTACATCATTAGAAGAATTATTCATTCTCCATTCCACCATTCACCATTCTACATCCATCCTTCCACCAATCCATCTTGTAAATATTCCACAACACAACCCTCGATGCTTGGCTCGAGACTCATTCTTAAGTAATTTCTTTTCTTTTTCTTTTCTTTATTTCGCCAGCATGATGAACTTTGAATTAGTTCTTGTCATATTTATGGCTAGAACTAATTCTCCTATGTGGCTTTCCATGTTGAATCTCTAGAAACTTATGTTATGATTTAATGACGCTTATGGTTATTCTTCTTCTTTGAGATCTATCCAATATTTGAGTTGAATTCTTGGTAATTAATTGACAACTAATTATCACTATATGATTTCTAATCGATTAGAAAGGGGGAATGTGAATATGCTGTAAGTTGGGTAGACATTCTTGGATTGGGGATGAAAATACCTCAATTATTTATGTAGCGTTAATGAGAGGCTTAAAAACCCTAATTTTGCGCATTGTGCGTGACGGTTAACTAGGTTCTTGTTCTTAATCCTCCTATAGAGTTATCCTTATCACCGAAAGATAGGTAAGGTGCAATACTGGGGTTGAGTGTTTATATAACCCTAACGGGAGTATAAAACGATTTAGTGAACCTGCTTTCTCCAAAAGAAGAAGACCATAAGTTATTGCATTAATAAGTAGCATAAGCGGATAGTGAGGAGACGTGGAAGCCCTATTCTCATCATCACTGAAGTAAACCCTTTTAGTTAAATAGTTTTTATAATCCTTAGTTATAAAACAACAAAATCTAAATATCAATTTACCAAATAGATACCAAAAAAATAGATAGTTGGTAATTGAACCCTAATCCTTGTGGACGATATTCGGTCTTATCAAGACTATACTACTTGTCACGATAACGTGCACTTGCGTTTAAAGTGTGTGCATCTTACCGCGCACTAAGTTTTTGGCGCCGTTGCCGGGGATTAGGCATAGTTCAATATCAAATTTATCTATTTTTAATTTCTAATTTGGTTTTATTTTTTGTTTCTTTAAATTATTTATTTTATTTTCTTTTGAAAAGAAAAGAAAAAAAAAACAAGTGTGCCATGATTCGTTGTTGGTTTTGATTCATCTCAGGAATCCTTAAGACATGGATTTCTACTGTCAATATGATCGAGCTCCAACCATGTAGAAGAGAGGAGGAATTACGGAAGCTATACTACGGTCTCACGAGGTACCAAAATCGGTTCATGAGCGAAACGAGAATGGCCGAAGAAGTTGGAAACGCAAATAGCGTAACTCGCGATCATATTCAACAAATAAACGCAAGAAGAGAAATCTGCACTGGGTAGGCAATGAGAAACACAATGTCGGACAATTGACACGAAGGATGCCGAATCGGGAGATAGAGTTCGCAAGAAGCAGCGGCGCTACGAGCAGGTGGCCGCGACGCCAAGATTTTGAGACGGTGTAGAGAGTGAGAGCCGCGCCAAAGAGCGTGGCGCGCGCCGAACCAAATCGAGGTGATTTTGTTACACCGTAAATTCTGAAGATAGATAAGTTGACAAATACGTGTTCGACGGATTTTTAGTTTACCTTGGAGTGTTGTACCCCAGTTGTTAAGAATTTCGAGGTGTTTAAAAAGCCTAATGTAGCCCGTTAAATCTAGATCCCAACGCAACAAACCGTTCGTCGATTGACATCGGAGTCAAAAGTTATGGAAGTTTCAAGTTTGGGGCGTAGTCAGCCGCAGCAGCTTCTGCAGTGGTACAGCACACGGGATGCAGCGCGCGCGCGCTTGTACCGGGGTCACAGGGTTGCAGGCCGCCGAATGCAGGTCGCGCGCACATACGCGGAAGATTTATTTTGAAAGGAGCCATGGCCGCGCGGCCGCGGCCGAGGCGGGATTTTTGCGCAAAGAAGTGACGAAAAACAGGGATATTTCGTTTATAACCTATGGGAGGGTGACAAGTGTCCCTCCCATCCTTTTATCGCAGTGGTCCTATTTTAGGCCAAGTCTTGGAAGACTTGCCATTCCATTTCATTTCATTTCAAAACCCTTCCATGGAAACCCTCTCCTTCTCTCTAGTTTTGGAAGAAAACCTAGCTTTATGAGATTGTTGGGCGGCAAGAAGAAAAAGTGTGGGTAAACTCGTGGGTAACGCCGTGGGCGATTTTGACGGAAAGAGGTGGAAGAAAAAGGGCTTTTGTGGGCTATTCCTTAAGGTAAAAGTTTCCCTTTCTTGGTTATGAGCCTAAGGTCGCTTTTTATTTTAGTAGTATAGATGTGAGCCCGAGGTCGCTTTTATTTTAGTAGTTTAGAGTTGAGCTCGAGGCTGTTTTATATTGCATGGATTTGGATCTTGTTGTCTGTGGAAAACCGGTGGGCATGTTAGCCTTAAGATCAGAACTACCTTTTGGTGACAAAGTTAGTCGCAGACGTCAGTTGTATAGAAGGAAATTGTGGTAGTTGAAGATGTTTAGGGTTAGACATCATGTTAACCTAAAACTTGAATTGAAAGAGAATTGAAAAGGGTTTGGAATGGGTTCTCGTTTTCGACTGGATAAAGGTAGTAAGTTCCGTAGAACCCGTGGGCTTTGCTTTTAGCTTATTCTACGTTCGAACTAGAAGTTAATAGATGTCTTATGACTTTATAGATTGAGGCGCCACGAGTAGCGTATCCTACTGGCGGTTCAATACCGTGGGCGCTTTTGCTTTTGCTCAAAATCGTCGCGAGGTATGTGATTCTTCCTATCCTCTTCAGCATGACTATTTGTGAAATATATAGTGCGGTTGACGACGTGTTAAAGGAAATTGATTTTCCAAATTGTGTCTTGACTTGTTATGAAGTGTAAAGCGCTTCATTATGTGTAAAGTAGTAAGTCTTATCCGTTAGTAATGGGCACTCTGCTTACGAATGAGCCCTCTTGGTCTCATAAATGTTTATGTGGTAATTGGTTGGTTTAAAACATAAAGGGTTATAACGGCTTTATGGGAAGTTAGTTATAACAACTTTATGTGAGTAAAAGAACGGTTGTTGATTGGTGGAAGTTAAGGGACTTGATCTTGTAAGATAAGAGACTTAACTTAGAATTGTGAAAGATTTGTAATGTATTCAAAAGTTGTAAAACCTCATTCGTGAGTAATGAGTAATACTTGGTTTTTGAAAACTTAAGAGTTATACTAGCTTTATGGGAAGTTAGGTATAACGGCATAAGAATGTGAAATGGATTTGAAAGTGGGAACAAGTATCGAACACACCATCGCTGGCTTAATAAAGGAAATGGTTTCGACTAATTGATTATATTAAAACCAAGAGAAACCTCCATCCGCATAGAAACTAAGATAAGACAAAATGATATTACATTTCCTAGATCACGGTCGCTTAAATGAGAATCATTGATAACAAGTTCGACTTTTCTTAAAATTCCAAAGAATGAACTTAATGGATTGCAAAGGATAATGTAATCGGATTTTGGAAAAGAGAAGTAACTTGAGTTTGAAAGTATAAATCACTTGTTTTCAAATATCGAACTTTTCTTAAGGGAAAAGTAAATGACTTAGTTTTAAAAGGTAGGAATACTGACCTTAAAGGAGTTAATTACTCGACTTTTAAAATGTATACTTGACGTTATGTTAATTGTGTTTGAAGCACGTGTTTTAAACATGAATGTGTGTGATACTATGTGTGATAGTATCGTATGGTTTCTACGTAAAGAGGTCTTGAAGGTAGGAAAGAATGTAGTATTGGGGTTGGAACCCGCTTTGTTGACTTAAACGAAGGTACTTTGAGTTGTGTGTAACCCGCCTGTGCTTGTGGTGATAGTTACATTGTTGTGCAAGTGTTTGACTTTGTGCTACCGAGTCTCTCGACGAGGCCGGATATCGGGTGGTATGATGGACATATCGACACGTTGGGTAGCCACCGTACGCTTCCACTATATTGATCCTTTGGGACATATCGACACGTTGGGTAGCCCACGTATGCTTCCATTAGGAATGTTATCTTGTAAACCGGTTTGACATACCGACACGTTGGGTAGCCCACGAGTATCGCGCCCACAGTGAGTATTATCTCGGTATTTGTTTGACATACCGACACGTTGGGTAGCCCACGCAGTATCGCCCACAGTGAGTATTATCTTGTTATTGTTGGGACATACCGACACGTTGGGTAGCCCACGAGTACGCGCCCACAGTGAGTACTATCTTGTTATTGGGTCGACATACCGACACGTTGGGTAGCCCACGCAGTATGCGCCCACTTTGAGTAATGATCTTTCGCGCGAGTCCTCGACTTGATGTGATTTGATTTGATCGAATCAGATATACGTGGTGCATCGTAGTTTGTTATCATACATGTCTCTGCTTTCCTTATAGATTATTATGATTTCATTTACGATTTTTCTGCTTCGCATACTCTGCACTCAGCATCGACTTTCGGGGCCGCGTCACGCCGCAGTCGAGATACATCGCTTGTTGATCCGCACTTTGGATCGCTCGCCTCGTAAAGCTCCATTCCTTCGGAGACTTTGTCATTTGGTACGGTTCCTCAAGTTGTAGAACTTTTGTACATTCTGTGGTATGGCGGGCCCCGTCCGCCGAGATGTTATAAAAATTCTTAGGTGCAGTAGTCTTGATGCAAGTGCGATTGTAATCGCTCGTGTGTTAGTTATTTTCGTAAAAGGTAACCGATTGGTTAGCCTGCTTCTCTTTTCATTGGTTATCATGTATGAGTTTTAATTTCCGCTGATTTTCTCCGATGTTGTTTGACTACTGGGTGCCCGTAAGGCACCGCCATGCCCGCCGGTCGCGATGTATGGTATCGAGCGATTAGTCCTCTGAAAGTGTCTACGCACCGTGTCTAGTAGTCTTGATTATCGATGTGTTGGCACCACATCTATAATCGTGAGGTCGCGGACATTTAGGATTGGTTTCATTCTTCTCATTCCGAGATCGTGCCTTAGAGCCGTGTTGTAAGTCGACCCTCCGACGTGTTTCGCTTTTACCGCTATGCCTCGCGAAGGCAACCAGGCCCGTGGCGGCAAGGCAACAGGCGAGTCGCGAGTAGAGCAAATGGCGCCTCTACAGAGACCACAAGACCGAGCCTCCACCCCACGGCCCGAGCGTATGAGACGGGTTACGCGAGTCGCCCGATTATCGCCGTGGTCAGGCCGACACGAGGATAGCCGGACGCAGCAGCCCAAAGAGCACCAGCCGTTCACCCGAGATCGGATAGTTTGAGGTCGCGGACTTTCGAGTTGGCCCGCCGTAGTTCTACGTCGAGGCACGAGGATGATCCGCAGGAGTTCATCCGACGCCATACGATCACGAGAGTGATCAAGGCATCGAGACCGAGTCGTGGTCCTAGGTTCAGATCGGCCGCGTGATACCGCAGCCGATCGTTTGATTCGCGAGCTGTCCCGGGAGGGCATGCACTTCCGGCGAGATGGGACGAGTTCTCGAGGCATTTCTTGCACATTTCTTGCCTCCACGGATGGCGAGGACTCGCCGGCAGATTTTTGATGTTGAGGCGCAACCGCGCACGCTCAGAGTACAACGTGGAGTTTAACTCACTAGCTCGACGCCCCCGCGTTAGTAGCCGACATGGAGGACAGAGTGCACCGCCACGCCACGGCTTGATGACTATTTGGCGCAGAGTTGCTCGAGTAGCTCTTCACCGCACGGACATTGCCCGCACGGGCGCTCGCACGGATGCGAGGCACGAGAGTCGACGGAATGACCAAGATCAGCAGAGTAGGCCAAGGCGCAGGTCCTTGGTGACCTTTCGGCAAAATTTCGAAGAGTTAGTTATGCGCCCGCCAAGACGGAGTGCTCCTCGCCGCCGTGACGCTCGAGAAATTCGCGAGCAGTCGTGGCTCCAAGGTTTCGTTTTTGGGGATCGTGGATGTTAGTCGGACGGGACCACCTTACCTCGTTGCGACCATTGTGGTAGGCTCCACGATGGGAGTGTCGCTAATAGGGAATTGCTTTACGCGGCCACCGCCATTTTGCAAGGAATTGTCCCACCGAGATAGCGCGGAGGTTGAGATTCAGCCGGGATCGATGACGATTCACCTCCTCCTTGTGCGTCGTGCGGAAAGAACATGAGTAGAGCGACAAGAATGGAGGTGAAGCAATAAGTTACAGGTATGTTCTTAACCCTCTAGAGTATTGTATGCTTGGATGTTGAGGTGATGTGTTGAGTGCTATGTTCGGGTCGCTGTGTGTATCTACTGTGTTTTGGAAGCATGGTTCCTAAAGCGGGTAAGTGGGGGGCTGAGAAAATGTTTGAACCTTAGTCTTTATAACAGGTGCGACCTTAGATGTAAGGCCGTCTTGGGTAGAAGCCTTCATCGTTAATCCTTGTGAGTGTATGGTATACATGGAGTTTTGTGTGATGATTCCATGGGTAGTTTGCGATGGAAGTGGTAGCTTCCATGACGTGGATTAGTAAGATGGACGAGTCGAGGTAGTGACTCAGGTGGTAGAAACTAAGCAGGATCGACCGCGAACGTGGTACTAGAGAGGCGAGTGTACGCGAAGGTACGCCGAGTAAGCGAGAGTATCCTTTAGACGAGGAGAGAAAATAGTGATGTTTGCACGCAGGTGATTTCCGTTACCGGAATTTGGAGACGCGTGATTTCTATATTATGGCCATGAGAGGCATAAATGAGTTTTGGTAGGTATAGTAGTGAAGACTATACCGGCGCATGTGTTCTGAAGACTTAGAAGGAACATTCGGGACGAATGTTTCTAAGGGGGGAAGAATGTTACACCCCGTAAATTCTAGAAGATAGATAAGTTGACAACATGTGTTGGACGGATTTTTAGTTTACCTTGGAGTGTTGTACCCCAGTTGTTAAGAATTTCGAGGTGTTTAAAAAGCCTAATGTGTAGCCCGTTAAATCTAGATCCCAACGCAACAAACCGTTCGTCGATCGGACATCGGAGTCAAAAGTTATGGAAGTTTCAAGTTTGGTGCGTAGTCGCCGCAGCAGCTTCGCATGCGTGGTACAGCCGCGGGCCGGATCGCAGGTCGCGCGCCATCTTGTACCGGGGTCACAGGGTTGCAGCGCATGGCCGAACGCAGTCGCGGCACACATACGCGGAAGATTTATTTTGGAGTGAGCCGCCATGGCCGCGGCATGGCCGCGCCGAGGCGGATTTTTGCGCAAAGAAGTGACGAAAAACAGGGATATTTCGTTTATAACCTATGGGAGGGTGACAAGTGTCCTCCCATCCTTTTATCGAAGTGGTCCTATTTTAGGGCCAAGTCTGAAGACTTGGCCATTCCATTTCATTTCATTTCAAAACCCTTCCATGGAAACCCTCTCCTTCTCTCTAGTTTTTGGAAGAAAACCTAGCTTTATGAGATTGTCAAGGCAAGAAGAAAAAGTGTGGGTAAACTCGTGGTAACGTGGTGGCGATTTTGACGGAAGAGGTGGAAGAAAGGGGCTTTTGGCTATTCCTTAAGGTAAAAGTTTCCTTTCTTGGTTATGAGCCTAAGGTCGTTTTATTTTAGTAGTATAGATGTGAGCCCGAGGTCGTTTTATTTTAGTAGTTTAGAGTTGAGCCCGAGGTCGTTTTATATTGCATGGATTTGGATCTTGTTGTCTGTGGAAAACCGGCCGTGGGCATGTTAGCCTTAAGATTGTAACTACCTTTTGGTGACAAAGTTAGTCGCCGTGACGTCAGATGTATGGAAATTGTGGTAGTTGAAGATGTTTAGGGTTAGACATCATGTTAACCTAAAACTTGAATTGAAAGAGAATTGAAAAGGGTTTGAATGGGTTCTCGCTTTCGACCTCGATAAAGGTAGTAAGTTCCGTAGAACCCGTGGGCTTTGCTTTTAGCTTATTCTACGCTCTAACTAGAAGTTAATAGATGTCTTACGCACTTTATAGATCGAGGCGCTACGAGCGTATCCTACTGAAGCGGTTCAACATCGCGGGCGCTTTTGCTTTTTGCGGCAATCGTCGCGAGGTATGTGATTCTTCCTATCCTCTTCAAAGATGACTATTTGTGAAATATATAGTGCATTGACGACGTGTGTTAAAGGAAATTGATTTTCCAAATTGTGTCTTGACTTGTTATGAAGTGTAAAGCGGCTTCATTATGTAAAGAGTAGTAAGTCTTATCCGTTAGTAATGGGCACTCGGCTAAGGAATGAGCCCTCTTGGTCTCATAAATGTTTATGTGGTAATTGGTTGGTTTAAAACATAAAAGGGTTATAACGGCTTTATGGGAAGTTAGTTATAACAACTTTATGTGAGTAAAAGAATCGGTTGTTGATTGGTGGAAGTTAAGGGACTTGATCTTGTAAGATAAGAGACTTAACTTAGAATTGTGAAAGATTTGTAATGTATTCAAAAGTTGTAAAACCTCATTCGTGAGTAATGAGTAATACTTGGTTTTTGAAAACTTAAGAGTTATACTAGCTTTACGGGAAGTTAGGTATAACGCATAAGAATGTGAAATGGATTTGAAAGTGGGAACAAGTATCGAACACACCATCGCAAATGCTAATAAAGGAAATGGTTTCGACTAATTGATTATATTAAAACCAAGAGAAACCTCCATCCGCATAGAAACTAAGATAAGACAAAATGATATTACATTTCCTAGATCACGGTCGCTTAAATGAGAATCATTGATAACAAGTTCGACTTTTCTTAAAATTCCAAAGAATGAACTTAATGGATTGCAAAGATAATGTAATCGGATTTTGGAAAAGAGAAGTAACTTGAGTTTGAAAGTATAAATCACTTGTTTTCAAATATCGAACTTTTCTTAAGGAAAAGTAAATGACTTGTTTTAAAAGGTAGGAATACTGACCTTAAAGGAGTTAATTACTTGACTTTTAAAATGTATACTTGACGTTATGTTAATTGTGTTTGAAGACGTGTTTTAAACATGAATGTGTGTGATACTATGTGTGATAGTATCGTATGGTTTCTACGTAAAGAGGTCTTGGGCGTAGGAAAGAATGTAGTATTTTGGGGTCGAACCCGCTTGTTGACTTAAACGGGCGTACTTTGAGTTGTGTGTAACCCGCCTGCTTGTGGTGATAGTTACATTTGTTGTGCAAGTGTTTGACTTTGTGCTACCGAGTCTCTCGACGAGGGCGGATATCGGGTGGTATGATGGACATATCGACACGTTGGGTAGCCCACGTACGCTCTTCCACTATATTGATCCTTCGGGACATATCGACACGTTGGGTAGCCCACGTACGCTTCCATTAGGAATGTTATCTTGTAAACCGGTTTGGACATACCGACACGTTGGGTAGCCCACGAGTACGCGTCCCACAGCAGTATTATCTCGGTATTTGTTCGACATACCGACACGTTGGGTAGCCCACGCAGTATGCGCCCACAGCGAGTATTATCTTGTTATCGTCGACATACCGACACGCTGGGTAGCCCACGAGTACGCGCCCACAGTGAGTACTATCTTGTTATTGGGTTGACATACCGACACGTTGGGTAGCCCACGAGTATGCGCCCACTTTGAGTAATGATCTTTCGGCGTGAGTCCTCGACTTGATGTGATTTGATTTGACCGAATCAGATATACGTGGTGTATCGTAGTTCGTTATCATACATGTCTCTGCTTTCCTTATAGATTATTATGATTTCATTTACGTGATTTTTCTGCTTCGCATACTCTGCACTGTTAGACCGACTTCTTCGGGCCGCGTCACGCCGCAGTCGAGATACATCGCTTGTTGATCCGCACTTTGGATCGCTCGCCTTCTCGAAAGCTCCATTCCTTCTGAGACTTTGTCATTTGGTACGGTTCCTGAAGTTGTAGAACTTTTTGTACATTCGTGGTACGGGCCCCGCCCGCCGTAGAGATGTTATAAAAATTCTGCAGGTCCTGTAATCGATGCCAAGGCGGATTGTAATCGCTCAGTGTTAGTTATTTTCGTAAAAGGTAACCGATCGTTAGCTTGCTTTCCTCTTTTCATTGGTTATCATGTATGAGTTTTAATTTCCACGATTTTCTCGATGTTGTTTGACTACTTGGGTGCCCGTAAGGCACGATCGCCAGTTGCCGGTCGTGACAATTTTGAACAAATAACAACAAATTGAGGCTGAACCACACCCAACTATTGAGGAATGCGAGATAGTTGGTGTAGAAGGAAAAGATTGCAGAGATCCAATTATTTACCTTCGATTCTCGTGGAAATTCTTTTCTTGCACCTATTACGTAAGAAACACCACTAGCTATCACAACCGATTCCCACCAGAAGCCCATACCATCAAGGGTACCCCAGAGTTGAGAGATGTAGAGAAGTTCACTGATTCCTACATTATGAAAGCATAAAACAAGCCTACTGGGGGATAATTGATATGTAAGGCTCTTGTTTGAACAAATGGTCGTAGGAAATTGAGACCTACAACAATAACTCATGGATTGCAGTTAGCTCGCGAAGGATCCAACGGGCACTCGGAAGGTTAATTGCGTCCGCTAAAAGACGTAAAAGACAACATTGTTGGGAGAGGCAACCCAATGTTTTTAATTATGTTATTTTAATTTCTCTTTATTTTATTTTATTTTGTCTTGAAACCTCACGGCCTATGGTTCTTGTTTTGTGTTGTTGGATGTGGATCGAAAGTCAAACCGAGGAAAAGGAGCAAAACGTCAAAAAAAGGAAAAGTAGCCGGGCGCATGGCCAGACCGGCCGCGCCGGAACTCAGGCCACAAGATTAGCAGCGCCGCGCCAAATCTCGTGGACGCGCACGAACTTGAGAGCCATATTTCCGCAAATTCCAAAAATTCCTCCTAGACTCCGTTATGACCGTGTGTTGTGTCGCAAGTTGTCCTTTTTCTTTTATTTTCTTTGAGTCTTGCACACATTGGGGACAATGTGTGATTTAAGTTTGGGGGGATGTTTTATTGTTTTGAGTCGTTTCGAATTGTTTTGTGTATTTTTGAGTAATTTTTGAGCCATTTTTTGTGAGTCATAATTTTTTTTTTAAGATCATACATGTTGTAGTTACTTGAATTGCCTAGTGAAGTAAGGTTGAATAATGTAATAGAATTAGAAGCAACCATCTAAACACTTATGTTAGATATGCCAAAAACTCATGAAATCTGTCTATTGGGAGTATCTTGCTTGATTTGTGCATTATTAAAAGATTAAAACCTATGTGTTATGATTGCTTGCTATTTGAGGCGAAATAGTTAGGATATGCATGTTAGGGAGATGACTCAGACATTTCTTTGTTAGCCAATTCTTACCACTCTTTTCTATCCCTGACTTTAATTATATCCCTAGTCAGCCCCTTTGAGCCTAAAAATAAGACCTTTCTTTGACACCCTATAATTCCATACTTGTGCCATAAGTGAAAAAATGAGATGTTTGGAATATAAAGTGTTGAAAAAGAGACAAAAGAGAGTAAACAATTTTGATGCACCCCAATGAAAAAATAATAATAAATAAGCAAAAGCCTAAGTTTGGGGGTGCTTGTTGTTCATAATACACTTCACTCTCTCAAAACAAAAGAGGGGAAAGATAGATATGAAGTGAAGAAAGGAAATCAAAAGAAAATGGAAGAATTGAAAAGCAAAAGAGCTTATGGTACATACAATGAGCCTAAATGCCTATTTTTACCTACCCCTGCCTAAGCCTACATTACAACCCTGAAAAGTCCTGAAGATCTCTAAAATGTGTATCCATGATTAGTGGAGAATAACAAGTGAACAGGCCATAAGATTTTGAAATTGACATGCATAGTTATGTATTCTTACTTCCATTTAGCATGATTAAATTGAATTTGCAAAATATCTGACTTTAAGTGTTTAGAATGCTAAAAATCCATGCTATATGTTCCTACATATTATCCTACTAACCTTAATGCTTTTCTAAGTGACAATTATACAGCAATTTGATCAAATGTCTTTGAGTCATTTTATTTTCTTTTCTTTCACGTCTTTGTTTATATTTTTTATCTTTGCTCGAGGGCGAGCAAAGGTTAAGTTTGGGGGTATTTGATCGGTGTATTTTATATACACTTTTTGAGTCATTTTTAGTTAGTATTTTACTCATTTTATTTATGTTTAGTATAGTATTAGGGTCGTTTTCCTTTCTTTTGTGTCACAGCGGTCAAAAATGGAGAAATGACGAAAAGGAGATGAAATGAGCATAAAAGAGATGGAATTGCACACTAAAAGGGCCAAGAAATAAAGTCTAAGAAGTTCTGGAAATTAGAGAGGAGATCAGACGAAGTCCGGACGAAAAAAAGACGACGAAACGGACCGCAGAAAAATGTCACGGCGCCATGCTCCAGTGCAGAGCCGCGGCGCCCAATATGCTGAAAGTCCGAAAGTTGCTGATCTTCAGCCGCGCTGGGTCATAGGTCGCGCCGACGCGGGAATTATGAAGTGCTGGGCCGAATTTGACATGTTTTCAGAATCCTAAAGGGATAACTTTTCCTTCCTAAAGGGATAACTTTTCCTACTTAAAGGGATAACTTTTCCTACCTTAAAACCCTTACCTAAAAGGATTCTAATAACTTTTCCTACTTACAAATCCTTAACCCTTCACCTAAAGGATTCTTTGGCTATAAATACTCTACATCATTAGAAGAATTATTCATTCTCCATTACACCATTCACCATTCTACATCCATCCTTCCACCAATCCATCTTGTAAATATTCCACAACACAACCCTTGGATGCTTGGCTTGGAGACTCATTCTTAAGTAATTTCTTTTCTTTTTCTTTTCTTTATTTCAGTTTTTGCATGATGAACTTTGAATTAGTTCTTGTCATATTTATGGCTAGGAACTAATTCTCCTATAGGGCTTTCCATGTTGAATCTCTAGAAACTTATGTTATGATTTAATGCATGCTTATGGTTATTCTTCTTGTTGAGATCTATCCAATATTTGAGTTGAATTCTTGGTAATTAATTGACAACTAATTATCACTATATGATTTCTAATCAGATTCCGAAAGGGGGGGATTGTGAATATGCTGTAAGTTGGGTAGACATTCTTGGATTGGGGATGAAAATACCTCAATTATTTATGTAGCGTTAATGAGAGGCTTAAAAACTCTAATTTTGTGCATCATGCGATTTCGCTAACTAGGTTCTTGTTCTTAATCCTCCTATAGAGTTATCCTTATCACGAAAGGTAGTAAGGTGCAATCTGGGTTGAGTGTTTATATAACCCTAACGGAGTATAAAACGATTTAGTGAACCCGCTTTCTCCAAAGAAGACCATAAGTTATTGCATTAATAAGTAGCATAAGAGGATAGTGAGGAGACGTGGAAGCCCTATTCTCATCATCACTGAAGTAAACCCTTTTAGTTAAATAGCTTTTATAATCCTTAGTTATAAAACAACAAAATCTAAATATCAATTTACCAAATAGATACCAAAAAAATAGATAGTTGGTAATTGAACCCTAATCCTTGTGGACGATATTCGGTCTTATCAAGACTATACTACTTGTCACGATAACGTGCACTTGCGTTTAAAGTGTGTGCATCTTACCACGCATCAATGATCCGCGGATTGAGCACATGTATGCGCTCAAACGCATTATATGATACATACAGGACACGCTTGATTATGGGTTGCATTTATATCCATCCTCCATCTCTACTCTCGTATCTTATTCAAATGTTGATTGGGGTGGATGTACAGATAACAAGCGTTCAACGTTTGGTTATTGTTTGTTTCTTGGTGATAACTTGGTCTCTTGGTCGGCAAAATTCCAGGCTACTTTATCGCGATCTAGTGCGGAGGCCGAGTATCGAGGCATAGCCAATGTTGTGTCTGAGTCATGTTGTTTGCGTAATCTTTTATTAGAGCTTCACTTTTCTATTGAGAAAGATATCTTGGTCTACTGTGATAATGTTAGTGGCGTCTATCTCTCTGGGAATCCAGTCCAACATCAGCGCACTAAACATATCGAGATGAATATTCACTTTGTTCGCGAAAATGTAGCTTGTGGATAAGTATGTGTCTTACATGTCCCTTCTATGTACCAACTTGCTGACATCTTTACTAAGGGTCTTCTCTTGGTTCTGTTTGAAGATTGTAGGGACAGTCTCAGCGTACGACAACCACCCGCTATGACAACGGAGGTGTGATAGAAGCCATGTATATTTGTGAATATTTAGGTTACTTACCATATTTTGTAGAATTCTTGTACAAGTGTAATTAGGATATTAGTATTATAGTAGAAATATGATTTTTCATATTTAGAGATTGTATATTGTATATATTGACCTTTTCATTAATGAAAATAATCAAGAAATTATTCTCTTACAAAAATCTATAAATATTTATATATAGTATAGTTATTTTATTATGTAAGTCAAGTTAGAGATGTAAATAGAAATATTTCAGCTACTTGTTTTCAAGAGAATATCATCCATTAAGAGCGTTCTTCCTCTAAATTTTTTAAATATTTGGTATCAGAGCAAATATACATTTGAATGACATATGAAGAACCAGAAATCGTTGAATATTTGAGAAATAAATCTTCAAATTAAAATAAATTTGAACGGGATTAGCTACTATAGAATGTTGGGCTAGAGAAATACCAAATTGACGAAAGTATTTTAGTAGGTGAAACTATATATCAAGATTTCAAAACTTTAATAATTTTGAAGTACTATTTTGATGGCAAGGAGCCTAACAAATTAAAGGTGTCAAAACCTTGACAAAGAAACTTACTTATATTTGGAGAACTGTATATCGAAGAATCTTGAGTAAAAGAGGTAGCGGATGATCTCACTACCATGAGAACTTACTTATATTTGATGAACTTGTCCGATCTTTACAAATTGATAAAGAAAGACTAAGTAAGCCAAAAAAAGTCGATTGATCATGCTTAACAAGAAAATATTTTTTAAAGGAGAAAGATTAAAAATATAGCTCTCATCAAAGAGGCATTGGACGTGTATGAGATAGAGGATGACTCGAGAAAGAAACCGACCTGAGTTTGTGAAATCACAAGACCAGGCTGTGAGTATCTTCGTCAAGCTACTAAAGATTGGTGTCTTATAGAATGTCTCTTGGAGTGAGAATCTAGTTTAAACGGGGCAGTATTTTGAAAAATAAACTAAATTCATTCTAAGTACATAGATTTTCTTTGTTCATGTATTAGAAAATTAATGGAAATTAAAAATGCATATATGGTTGTGTATATGTATTTAGGAAAAGGGAGAGGTAGAATTAATTAATTTGATATACATGTATTAGAAGAATATCATTGATTTAGAGGTTCTCATTTCCCCTTGTCTTCAAGAGAATATCATTACTTGAGAGTGTTCTTCCTCTCAAAACAAAGAAAAGTAAAACAAAACAAAAAAGGAACAAACAAATATAGATAGCACGCTTTCCCTTTATAAAGAGAATTACAGTTGGTACACCTAAACTTCAAGATAATTATTTCTGATCCAAAATATATAACTGAATCAAACATCTTTCTTAGTGTAGGTGTACAAGCATGCGTACTTATCAAAAGTTTATATAACCATATTCTTTTATTTGATTTAGATCGTTTAACTGACATAAATATTAAACCCTAAAAAAAGTGGGAAAAAAGAGTAAGTTGTAAGGATGAGTAAAGAAGTACCTCTACGAGGGATTATATATCAAGTATATATATATTTCTTCAACATGTTAAAACAAGTACATACAAGTATTTCATCGACGACCCATGGCGGGGCTTGCATGGAGAGTACGGGTTCGACAGAATCTAGTAACCTTGATTCGTACAGTGTATATTTGTTGAGAAATTTGGTGTATATGGGCATATAATAAATTTCAGATCTCATAAACTTCAAATTCAGAACCTAGTAACTTCAAACCTTAGATCCGCTTATGTCAATGACTCAGGTGGTTCCATCCCTAATCGAAGCTCAAGGTCCAATTCTGAAACAGGACTTAACTGCATGTCAACACAAGTGCTTGCTTCTTTAATTAATGGAGTCTCCTTGAATAAGGGTAACTGCAAAAGATCTCCAATAACCACTTCATGATTATGATCATAATAGTTCACCTTGGATGTAGGAAGATCATTTTCTTCTTCATAAGTAACACAAGGCCTTTTCGAGGGGCTACTAATTATATTTTCATCGTATGATGATACTTCTCGTTGCAACGAGTCATCACTTACAGGAGCTGGAGGAGGACGAGAAAGAGGATTATGATCATAACTCACCTTGGATGTAGGATGATCATTTTCTTCACCATATGTAACACATGGCCTTTTCGAGGGGCTACTAATTATTGTTTCATCGTATGATGATGATAACTCTCGTTGCAACGAGTCATCATTTGCAGGAGGATTAACAGAATTGTTGATGTCCAAAGAAAGCAAGTTTTGATCACTTGAAAATTCTCTAAGCCTGGCTCTATCTCTTCTATGGATGTTCATGTGTCCACCTAGTGCTTGTGCATTTGAGAAACCTCGTTTACAAAAGCTACACCTATAAAACTTAACATGCTCTAAACCTAGTAATTCCTCGGAGCTCCATGTGATTATTTGGTCGGATTTCTCAGAGTTTGAAGGATCAATCTCCATAGGACTAATTGAAAGGGTAGGGATGTGAAGAGGGGAATTAAGAGATAATTGGAACAAAATTGAGAGAGGATCAGGTCATGGTCGGCAGAGAATGGGAGTTTTATAATTGACAAGAATAGAACAAGCATGCTTGATTTCGTATTTAAGATGATTAATAACTATGACTATAATATGAAATTATCATTTTAATAATTAAATAGCAAGTTGACACAATTATCCTGCTGAATATTTTTAGTATTTGTTAATTAATTTTTTTTTTTTTTAAAATGTTATGGATGTCTAGTGGTCCGGGGTAAATAATGGATGACAAGGGAAGGGCAACGTGTGAATCGAACCATGTAATATATGTGCTAAATTATGTGATGACTCATCTAAAAGTTTAAATTATTTGAAAGAAGACTCGTTCATTTATTAATATGCCAAGACCTATAACATGCTTGTTGATCATGTCTGGGCTCACTCTTCTTTGGGTATCAAGTATGTGAAAACTCTTTTTTATAATGAATAGCGAAGAGACTTGAACATAAAACTTTTACTTTATATATATATTTATGTGATTGTTTTATCTAAAAGTTTATATTATTTTTATTTATATATATAAGACACATTTATTTATGTTAGATTTACAACAATGTGGATCTTTGATTTTAGATATAACAATATTCCATGCGACTTAATTAGCCTCATCTCATAAACTTGCTAATGAATGATTTAAAGATGTAGCTTTTAAGCTTAGCATATTTAACCTTATTTAATTTTACTCACCAAAGGATACCAATATAGTAGATTACAGACAGCTTATACTGTAAAGACATAGGTGTAAAATTATAGTGTATTGATTAAGTATAAGTATATTGGTGTACTGGGCCCTTGTATATAATGGGCCTGTTTGTTAAGTAGCAGGCCTCGTTTGTTAAGTGGAAAACTTTAAGTATACCAGATTGTAATTCATTATTAAAAACATTATTCATTTTATCAATAATACAAATTTCACTTTTCATTCCAGAACCTTCTCTCTTCTTCACCGACTCCATCGTCGTCGTTGTCTTCAAGCTCTAGGTCGACTGGTTCGTCCCACTCCTTCTTCCATCACCGACTCTCTGACTGCTCTCATGACCGTCTAGAACTCTACATGGTATCAGAGTCTTGCAGATCCTAGGATGTTCGTAAAGGAAGATTCGAACGAAGGATTAACACAAGAAAACTGCAGATCCAGATAGATCGGGTACATGCAAGAGGAGTACTAGAGGATGGATACAGTTTCAGATCGAAAGAAAACATCTGACTAATGCAGTAGACGAATCTGGAAAATAAAGAAAGAAAAGAAGGTAGAAATTAAATCTATCTTTTAGTCGATTCTAGAAATTCTTGTTAGTATTGCTCTTCCTTTGTCGATTAATTACTACTTAGTGTTAACTGAACCTGTTGGAGTTGGGGAGAACATGACGATATCAGAAATTATCGGAGATGGTGGAGTAAGTGAAGTCGGAGATACATCAAATACAGGGAATAACATTGACCATAACCATCCTCTATTCCTATTCCCATCGGATTCACCGTTCCTCATTCATCGAGTTGTCTTGAATGGAATGGACAACTATGTCTTTGCGAGTAGGCCATGAAGTCGCTCACGGGTAAAAACAAGATAGGTTTTATTGATGGAACAGTTAGAAGAGAACATTATAATGAAGAGGTGGCACGAGTCTGGGATAGATGCAATGTCATCGTAGTGTCGTGGTTGATGGGGAATGTCAGTAAGAGTTTGCTGACGGGGATGCTATTCAATGCTGATTCCCACATCATATGGGAAGAGTTAAAGGAGAGATTCGACAAGGTAAATAGTTCTAGAGCTTTTCAGATCCACAAGGAGATATTTACTCTGCGACAAGGGATTATGTCGATATCAGGATACTACTCAAGGCTGAAGGACCTTTGGGATGAGTACGACTCGATTATACCTACACCGTCATGCTGTCCCAAGGCCAGGGAATTTATCAATAACAGTCAATATCAAAGGTTATTGCAGTTCCTAATGAGACTGAACGACAGTTATCACAACACAAGGAGCCAAATTCTAATGATGCCACAAGTCCCAAACCTGAATCAGGCATATGCCTTGGTTAGTCAGGAGGAGAGTCAAAGAGCTCTTTCAGGAACCAGCAGATCAATTTCTGATCACACTGAACCTTCAGCACTGTTCACATCCAAGAGTGGAAACAACAAGGGAGGAGGACATGGAGGAAATTACACACAAAGGAAACCATATAATCCTAATGCTAAATGCGATCACTGTAAGATGAAAGGACATTTCACTGTGGATTGTTTCAAGTTGATGAAGTGTAACCACTGCCACAAGACAGGACACTTAGAAGAAGGCTGCTATCAATTGATTGGTTATCCAGATGACTTTAAGTCTAAAGCAAAGAAGGCCTATGTAGTAACAGGCCAAATTCAAGACACAGGACAACAGGCACAACAGCAGAACCAACTCACAAGGGAAACCATGATGTATGATCAGTTCACTCCAAGTCAAAGACAACAGATTCTTCACATGCTGGAAGAAGATACGAGCGTAACTCATATTGCTAATATGGCAGGTATGCATAATTCTGATACAACAGAAATACTGAAATGGATAGTAGATTCAGGTGCGACTAATCACATGATAAGTGAATCTAAACACTTACATAATAACTTGCTAACAAAAGGAACTGGGAAGGTACAATTGCCAACAGGAGATTCAGCCAGAATCTCCCATGTTGGTGATTATCAAATTGGAAAAGGTGGTTTTCTTAGAAATGTCCTATGTGTCCCAGCATTTAAGTTTAACTTAATGTCAGTGTCGAACGTGACCAAAGAGTTGAACTGTAGTGTCTCTTTCTTTCCCTCATGTTGTGTCTTTCAGGATCTAACGTATGGGAAGGTGAGGGGGATTGGTAGTGAGAAAGATGGGCTCTACACTGTATGTCTGGATGCTGAAAACCAGGAGAGGAAACTGAGGAAGTGTATGAATGCTACTCAACATATAGATGTAATGACATGGCACCAGAGACTGTGTCATGTTCCCATGACAGTATTGAGGAAGATTTCTTTGTTCAAAGACTATGATACTTCTGCTTTAAATGAGTGTGATATCTGCCCACTAGCTAGACAAATTAGATCTCCATTTCCTACTAGTACCAGTAGATCAATAAAACCTTTTCAATTACTGCATTTAGATGTCTGGGGACCCTATAGAACTGATACATTCAATGGGATGAGGTATTTTTTGACCATTGTAGATGACTACTCTAGATGGACATGGGTGTTTTTGATGAGACAGAAATCTGATGTATCTACTATTCTGAAAAATTTCTTTACTGAAATAACAGTTCAATTTGAATCTAAAGTCCAGAAAATTAGATTAAACAATGGTACTGAATTTTTTAACCAAAACTGTAAGGCACTTTTCCAAACACTTGGAATTATACAAGAGAGCTCTTGCCCATACACACCACAACAAAATGGGGTAGTTGAAAGAAAACATAGGCATCTACTTGAGATAGCAAGAGCCATTAAAATTCAGGGTTGGTTGCCAGACAGATTTTGGGGGGTGTGTATAGAAGTTGCAGCATACATCATAAACAGAATTCCTTCAACAGTTCTAAATAATGAGTCTCCTTTCCATAAATTGTACAACAAAACACCACAACTTAGCTATTTGAGAGTTATAGGTTGTTTGTGTTTTGCACCATACTCCATACACATGATAAGTTTAGTCCAAGAGCAGTTAGATGTGCCCTACTTGGGTATGCACCCACACAAAAGGGATACAAGCTCTATGACTTAGAAAATAGGACTGTTTTTGTTAGTAGAGATGTGATGTTCAGGGAAGATACTTTTCCTTTTAAAAATGGGCAGAGTGAAGAGTCACTGAGCATAAAGGACCATGGACAATTCTGTTATGAGGAGTTAATGATTGGTAATCCTGTCACTATTGCTAATGAGAATCTTATCAATGAGACAAATTTTGCAGGACAAGAGTCATCATGTACAGGTCCTGCTGCAGACTTAAACATCAACAATGGTGATGCAGACAGAGACAATAACAGTGCAGATGAGACAAAACATCATGAGGACAATCATGGGGAATTGCAGACAACAAGAAGATCAGGGAGACATGGCAGACCTCCTATATGGCACAAGGACTATATCACTACAAAAGGATCCCACAATTGCTTATATTCAATTTCTGACAATATCACTTATGCAGGTCTATCTGCTGCATATCAACACTTTATAGCACAAACATCTGTAGACAATGAGCCAACAGGGTACTCAACAGCTGCAAAATATCCCAGATGGGTTGCAGCCATGGAGTCTGAAATCCAAGCATTAGAGAACAATGGAACATGGGAACTAGTCAAGCTGCCTGAAGGGAAGAAAGCAATAGGCTGTAGATGGGTCTACAAGATAAAGTACAAGGCATCAGGGGAGGTTGAAAGGTTTAAGGCCAGACTTGTAGCCAAGGGGTACAACCAGAAGGAAGGAATAGATTACGTGAGACATTCTCTCCTCAGAGCAGATGACATTACACAATAATCAGGCGGTTTATAGCAAGAAGACAGAATCGGAAGATACACCAGATAGATGTGTACAATGCATTCCTTCAAGGAGATTTATTTGAAGAGGTATTCATGGCAGTTCCAGAGGGATACAATACTACACACAAAAGTACACATGTATGCAAGTTAAAGAAATCCTTATATGGGTTGAAGCAGGCTTCTCGGCAATGGAATATAAAATTAACTACAGCCTTGCTGTCATCAGGATTCACACAAAGTCACAGGGACTACTCACTTTTCACATAGAAAGAAGAAGAAAAGATTGTGGTGGTGTTGGTATATGTGGATGACCTCTTACTAACTGGGAATGATGCAGTTCTCATACAGTCCACAAAAGAAGCACTGCAATCAGCTTTTAAGATAAAAGACTTGGGGGAGTTGAAGTACTTTCTGGGAATTGAGTTTGCCAGGAATTCACAGGGCATCCTAATGCATCAAAGGAAGTATGCCCTTGAACTTATATCAGACATGGGGTTGGCAGGAGCCAAACCAGTGGCTTTTCCTATGGAGACAAATCAGAAACTTACTACAGTGGAGTTGGACAAAATTATTGAAGCCAGTTCTGAGTCATCTCATAGTACTGATAAACTGTTAAGTGATCCTTGTTCATCTGTAAGATCGACGAGGTCGCTATATTTAACTACCACCGCACTGCATCACTTTTGCAAAGAAACTCCTCACCAATTCATGCAAGCACCAAAGAATTCTCACATGGAAGCTGGGCTTCGATTAGTCAGATATGTTAAACAAACACCAGGGATGGGTATATTTATGTCAAGTTCTGCTACTTATATTCCTCAGCTAAAAATATTTTGTGATGCAGATTGGGGAAGTTGCGTCAACACTAGGAAATCAGTCACTGGTTACCTAGCGATGTATGGATCATCACCTGTCTCGTGGAGGTCGAAGAAGCAAGACACAATATCACGGTTCTCGCAGCGAGAATACGAGCTATGGCTTCGCATTCCGAAGTTGTCCGCTAATGCGGTCGTTTCACGAGTTGGGTGTTGACATATCTAGACCAGTGGGAGTATTCACAGACAGCAAGTCTGCCATACAAATAGCTGGAAATCCAATTTTCCACGAGAGAACAAAACACATAGAGATAGATTGTCATTTTATTAGAGAAAAGATTCAAAGTGGATTGATCAATGCTCGTTTTATATCAACAAAGGAACAACTGGCTGACATACTAACAAAGACGTTAAATCGACAACAGCATACTTCTTTGCTATCCAAGCTAGGCTTGAAGAACATTTTTATACAGCCTAGCTTGAAGGGGGGTGTAAAGACATAGGTGTAAAATTATAGTGTATTGATTAAGTATAAGTATATTGGTGTACTGGGCCCTTGTATATAATGGGCCTGTTTGTTAAGTAGCAGGCCTCGTTTGTTAAGTAGCAGGCCTCGTTTGTTAAGTGAAAAACTTTAAGTATACCAGATTGTAATTCATTATTAAAAACATTATTCATTTTATCAATAATACAAATTTCACTTTTCATTCCAGAACCTTCTCTCTTCTTCACCGACTCCATCGTCGTCGTTGTCTTCAAGCTCTAGGTCGACTGGTTCGTCCCACTCCTTCTTCCATCACCGACTCTCTGACGGCTCTCATGACCGTCTAGAACTCTACATATACCTATGCAAAGCTCTGAACTAATATTTTGCTGGCAGAATTATATTACAAGAGTTAAAAATCCTAAAAGCACCAACATATCTATTTCGACAAAGAAATTACTATACGTAAAATAACATTAAAAGTGTTTGTTTAAAAAGATGAAACGTTTTAAAAAGGAGAGAGAGATTAATGTACCTAAGAACTTATTTGATCGTTGTGAGCATTACTAATGAGTCACACTTTGGAAGAAGCTGTAATATTTATAGGTACTAGAATCAGTTTTTACAGTATGTGGATTTTGGAGGAAATCCCCATCTTTTCTAGTTATAGTTAATATGCATGAACTTCTTTCGTACAATGTAATAATGTACAAAAACTTAAATTATTATAAGTATCATTAAAAGGTTCTCGAAGGGCTTCTTGTGTAGAGAATACAGATATATGTACAACGTACAATAAGAGAGCTGACCATGAATTATTGGAGCTTTGGTTAATTAAATTAATAGCATTGAACTTATATTCCTACACGCTTAGAGAACATTGCAAAGTCAATGAAATATTTTGTGTATGACTTTAATTTGTTAATGGCTTCCTCACTTGTTTACAGTGGAGGTGGTTTGAGAACATTTAAAGAAAGGGTCACCAAATGAATTAGTAATTTGGAGTGGTAGCATTCATTGCATTCGCCCATGTTTTAATTTCTTTTTAATTTACAATTTCAACCTACTCATGTAGTATTACAAAGAAAACAAAACAAAACTATATTAGTATTATGTTTCTTCTTCTTTCTATATAGTTCTGTTTAATGGCCAAGGGGTATCTGAAGTACTGCAAGTAAATAAAAATACTTTCAAGAGTTATATTTTTTAAATAGGGAAAGTCACATTTGGCCGATCATAAAAGATAATTACACTTGCAAGCCATATATATAAAAAAATAAAGGGGTGCTAAATGCTAAAGGGTTCGCGGAATCGCCACCTAATTAGTTTGGGTGAATTAGGACACCTAAATGTTAACTAAGTCAAGTCAACATTAACTCCATTTAAATGGTCTGCAAAACTATGTGAGATTCTGGGTAAGGGTTCTTTATTAATTTAGAGGAAAGACGTTAGACATCCTCTAAGATCCGCTAACTTGCAGTTGTCCGATCAAACCTAGGTTATTATTATGCTAAGAATGCAATGCATGTTTTGAAAATATTTAAGTAAATATGTTAGTGTGTTTTAAAAGGGGTGCATTTTGATAATATAAAAAGGATTTATAAGACTTATTGTATACCCGTAAAGTTAGTCTTTTAGATGAAGACATGCATTTGTAAAGCATTGTAAAATACATATGAAGTGAAAAGTATGCATTTATATTCAAAGTTGATTTATTGATTAAAGGTACGAATCTACTTGCAAAATTGATTTTTTATATATGTGGCATAATGCAAAAAAGATTTATGATTATTTGACAAAAGTTTAGACATGCATGTCAAGCCCTAAAATAAGTAATTAGAAGGACATTTCTGATTTTAAAACTACCCGCCCAATTCATTTATTCAACGGCTAATTGTTCTATGTCTCCTAGTAAATACAAAGTTAGATATAAAATTACAAATAATAGAATAAAGACACGAATGAGGCAGAGAGATTAAGAGAGTAAAAAGGAGTTGAGATGGATGACGACGTCATTCCGCCTTATTTGTTTTGGAATTCTTGAAGCGGGAATGCGGATGAATATGGATGGGTCTTCATCTGAAGTATCTTATGATGAGTCTCGCCATGAGACTCTTCATTTTTGGTCCGATGCGTTGCATTTCATGTAAAATAAGAAAAGATAAGGAATTAGAATGTATCTCAAACCTTACACAATAATATAAACAAATAAAGTATTCACGTAAACACATATGTATTTTATTACTTAATTGTATCAATACCAAACTAATAGATCCAAATAAAGTAAAGACTCAAATGTTATTTTTAGTGTTGCAGCAGTTCGTCAAAGTGGCGGCAGCAGTTAATCAGCAAAATGTCCCCTCAAATGGCAACTATAGCATCAACATATAATAAATTTCACATTATCTAACTAGTTAGCTTCTCGTCACTTGCGTTTAGGATCCATTTAGGATAGAACTCAACGGTATTGAGGCCAAGCATAGAAAGACAACTTGCAGAGTACGGACATTCCTATCTGGACAACTTCAATGCTAAATTGTTACATATCCTATTACTTATAGCTTTATTACCTTTTAAGTAGGAAATGCAACGAAGACTACCACTTCACATGACATAAAATAATTCCAGAGATGTAACATATTAGTGTAGATACCCTTCGACCATCAGACATACAAGATATATAGGATCACTACAAACATATGGAGATAACACAATGAGCACACAAACACCAAAAGGGGCATTCAGACATATAGAGACACCTAATATGCAAATTGGACTAAGCAGACGGAACCACATCATGTTACTCATCAGACGTAGCAGTGTCAAGACCAAAACAGGGCACAATGCTAATATTGGCCTAATCACATTAGCCAACACAGTCGCGAATATCAATAACTATTAACATTAACTAAATAGGTTTAGAACCAAACAAATATACTTATATTCGTATGCAAATGACAAATTATATTACACTAACATATCCCGCAAGCGTCATACAGGCCATAAAAATGCAAATCGAACAGGACGTTAGGTGTGAAGATGATAAGTTTTGGAGAATGATTTGGGTCTCGTTCATTCGGATGATTTGGGATTCGGTTTTGAATATTTTTGATAAGCTTGAAGGGTGTGAAGATGATGTTGGCGGCAGATTGAGCTTTTTTTTTAGGTTTAATGGTTCTTATTTATTTGGAGAGGATGAAAGCTGGAGATGGGATGGGCTGGTCTTTTAGGAGAGAAAGGGGTTTGGGCCAAATACTTATTGGGCTGCTGAAAAAATAAACTGGGGAGAATTTAAATAGGGAATTGGGCTTCGGAAATAAATGGGTAGTGTTTTAGGTGTTAGTTTAATGGGAAATAAGTGGGGTTTAAATCACAAATAACATTTATAAAATGGCTTTGAGTATTTAGAAATGCGGATATGTTATTTAAGGAATGCTTAATGCGACGTCATTATTAAAGTATTTATTTATGTATTTATATATGCATGTATTATTATTATTAAAATTGTTAAAAATTATTTTGCGGTGTTAAATTAAAAATAATTTAATTTATTGATTATTAATCGAAAGGAAGGGACAAAATTGGGTGTCAACAAGTCGGATCGGGAGGAGGTCGGACACTGAGACTGAATCTGAAGTCAATGAACAGTTGTCGAGGAAGCACATTTGTGAAGATATATGTGTACTGATACGAAGAAGGAACATGTAACACCCTAACGTGATCCATAACAACCTTCTTACGAACAAAGTGAATATTCATCTCAATATGCTTGGTTCGTTGATGTTGAATCGTGTTATGAGACAAGTAAACAACATATATGTTATCACGGTAAATCAAAGATGTCTTACGTAAGGGACAATGAAGCTCAAGAAAAAAAATCGGAGCCAACATAGCTAGGCAACAACGTTCGCAATGTCTCGATATTCTGCTTATGCACTCGAATGAGAAAGTGTGACTTATAGCTTAGCAGACCACGATATAATATTATCCCCAAAAAATACGCAATAGCTAGACGTAGAGCGACGGATGTCCGGACAGCCTCCCAGTCTGCGTTTGTGTAAGATATCAACCTAGTCGGTGTGTAGGGATATAAATGTAGTCAAGAGTTTCTTTAACGTACCAAATGATACGCTTGAGAGTTCTAAAGTGAAGATCCCTATGAGCGTGCATGAACAATCATACCTTCTTAACAACATATGCAATATCTGACCGAGTGAAGGTGAGATACTGAAGAGCACCTGTGAGACTCCTATAAAGGGAGGGATCACTGCCCAGATCCCCGTCATCCGCACTGAGTTTGGAATTTGAGTTGACATGAGTGGGCATGATCTTGCAGTTTGCCATTTTAGCCCTGTAGACAAACTCATCTGCATACTTACGCTGACATAAGAACATAGAATGTACAGATTTGTTCACTGATATCCCAAAAAATAACTCAACTTGCCCAAATCTGTCATAGCAAATTCGAACTTGAGCAGGGCAATGATCTCATCAGTGCATCAGAAGAAACTATCAAAATAATATCATCCACATTATATAAAAGAAGATAAGTCGTGTCAATACCTCAATGAAAATTAAACAGGGAATGATCACTCTTAATGCACGTGAATCCTATTTGTATGATGTACGTAGTGAACCTCTCATAACAAGCCCTAGGGGCTTGTTTCAAACCATTTAGTGACTTACGAAGATGAAAAACACAGTGAGGAACCTCCGGATGTACAAATTCTGGTGGTTGATGAATAGAAACAGTTTCTTTCAAATCCCCATGTAAGAAATCATTTTTTACATCAAGTTATTGAATAGGCCAATTTTGTCCCATAGTTATGCTCAACACTGTGCGACTAGTCACTGGTTTGACCACCGGACTAAACGTCTCACCACAATCAACTCTCTCTTGCTGACCAGTACCATTAGCCACAAGTCTTACCTTATGACATTCAATCTCTCCAATATCTCATAATATTTGTGATGATAAAGCCACATATAATGAATCGCCTTCACCCCTTCTAGTTTCGGAACAAGATCCCAAGTGGGATGATTGGTTAACGCATTAAACTCCTCACGCATGGCCGCATTTCAATTTGGGCCAAGTTTGGATAATTCTGGGGTTTTAGAAATGGGTGATACGGTTTGAGTGGATAGGTTAAAGTGAACTTTTGATTTGAAATTTTTGTGTTATGCACGGGTTTCCATGCGATGTGTGGATACGGTCACGGGTGGGGCAGTGCGGCTGGGATATATGTATATCTCGGTATATCTGGGGTATACATGCTTATTTTTAGAGGAATATGAGAGGTTGTATATCACGGAGAAACAATATATACGGGGTTGTATATCATGGAGGAGCAGTGGTATACGGAGTCGTATATCACGGAGGAACTGGGTAGGTTGTATATCTCAACATATCAGTGGTATACATGTTTGTTGTAGAAGAAGTGAAAGATGGGGTCTGTATATCTCGGTTATCTGGGGTATACATGCTTGTTGTTAGAGGAAGATGAGAGGTTGTATATCATGGAGGAACAGTGGTATACGGCTCATATTTTGTCAGAAGAGGGAGACGGAAAAGACTGGTATGGAGGCCAACACTAGGGTTTAGGGTAGGGGGATTTTAGGCTCTTGATACCATGTAGAATAGTGTAAATCTTCTTGATTGAAGTTCTCTTATTAATGCAATATATATAGAGTGTATAATTGAAAGAGAGATCGAGTCACTAAACAGAGAATTAGATCCGAGAGCGAAAGAGATTATGAAAGTTCTCCCACGGGGCAACCCAGCCTTTGAAACAAGTTCTCAAATCAATCTATTCGAGCCCTTAGAAAGCAGAGCTAGACCCACACAAATGCTTAATCGAAAGCTCTGTCCTCCTTCCCCTCCTACCAGATCTTTAGGGAAGACCGCCTGAGCGAAGCGACCGAAGGAACTTGACTTATCCGAACCGAATGATAGCGACTTAAATTGTTTCCTATCACGAGCAGCCTCGCTCCTTGATCGGCGGGGAGGAGCATCTCAAAGTATGGGGCAAAAGATGTTGCGTTTTGACTTTGTCTCTCGGGATCCACCACAAGTTGGATTTGAGAGCCGTGTGATGGGTGACTATCCAGCACGGTTCGGTCTTGGAAAAAACCTTTCATTAAATGCTTCTGATTCAACTCCCAGACAACCAAGGAAGTATGCGCGAAGATAGGGTTAGCCCCTGCGGCAAGATTTATCCGTAATGGATTGGACATTTGATCTGTTCGCTGAGATAAAGGCATAAAAATAAGAAAGAATATATAGAATTAGAATCGGTTTTTTAGCCTTTAACCCCCCTTTATGTTATGGAGTTCGCCCCAGAGAGAGAGCGTGCCAAAGCCCGATGAATAGACAGGGGATGGACAGTCCTCCCGTACAGGGAAGAGGAAGGGGGGAAGTCTTTGGCATTCCTGCATTTTTGTCAAAAAAACAATAAACATAGAAGAGAAAAAGACTGGCGCCCTCCCGGGGGTCTAGTCGGTGAAGGCCAACTTAAGTACTGACCTGGCTTACTTAACAACATAGGCTTGCAGAGGAAAGGAGACATCGTAAATTGGTCTGTGGGCATCGCAATAAGTCCTCTGTCCTACTACAGGTGCTGCGTTTTCTTTTGACTCTTTTCTTGCAATGAACCGAAAGGTGAGAGGCAGGGCTCGATTTTCTCCATAAAGTATGCCACTGGAGGGGTCCTTCCCTGCAATGTATGTTGGAGGTCAGCTTCTACTTACTTTCTTCTAGAAGCGAAGGTTGGCAAAGAAGAGCCATTCATGTTCTATTCTATGCCATGCCGCAAATTCAGTATACCAATGTTAGCGAATCAGATTCTTCAAAAGAAGAGTCTACAGGGGCAGCAAATCTAGTTTCCAATCCTAATAGAATTAGGAGCTTTATTTTACATTAATTACACTAAAATATTAATTACAGAATATATTGTGAATATATGGAATATATTCACTGTCAGCTTTGAGTATTACTTTTTCTCCCTTTGATATTATTCATACTAATTTATGGACCTCTCCTATTGCTAGCAAATTGTGTCATAAGTACTATTTAATATTCTTGGATGATTTTTCTCACTTTCTATGTGTCTATTCGCTCCACTTTAAATCTCAGATCTACTTCAAGTTTCTTGAGTTTCGTATGTATGTTAAAATGCAATTTTAAAAATAAATAAAAATGTTTCAATGTGACAATGGTCGTGAATTTAACAATTTTCTCTTTCATAAATTATGTATGGCTAATGACATGATATTTCGTTTCTCCGTCCTTCATACTTCCCCTCAAAATGGTAAAGTCGAACGAATTCTACGTCATTAACAATATGATTCGTACATTACTTCTTCATGCATCCCCCCCAGCTTTTGGGTACATGCATTAAAAATGGCAGAATACCTTCTTAATATACTACCTACACGTACGCTCCAAAATATGACCCCTACTGAGTTCCTATTTCATCGGATCCGTACATATGATCATCTTCGGATTTTCGTTGTCTTTTGCTACCCGAATCTGGCTCTCCACCGTCCCTCACAAATTAGCACCTTGTTCCACTCCGTGTGTCTTCTTAGGGTTCCCGTCAAACCATAGGGGGTACTTATGCTATAACGTGTCCACATACAAAATCATAATCTCACGTCATGTCA
This sequence comes from Przewalskia tangutica, assembly GCA_029844215.1. NCBI lineage: Eukaryota > Viridiplantae > Streptophyta > Magnoliopsida > Solanales > Solanaceae > Przewalskia > Przewalskia tangutica. The sequence continues at coordinate 86,705,388 of CM056738.1, read as the reverse complement.
CATTTGAGGAGAACGTCTTTCCTTTTCCAGCATCCACCAATTCCGCCTCACTGATTACGAATTCCTTGATGACTCGGACACCTCACCTCTAGTCCAAAATGCACTACAAAATCTGCAGCCTCATGCCGTCCCGCCACCCATCCCGTCGACCCTACCCCACTGCCCAGTCCCTGCCCGCCCCACCCCGCTGCCCAAACCCTGCCCGTAAAAAATCTTTTTGAATTTGGTAAGATTTCCGGCGACCTCCCTCCTAATACTTTAACTTGTGTGGAGCGCCTTTCTATTATTAAGTTATTAATTAATTCAAGGCACGGCCTTCTACTAAACGATTAGATTTTTTCAAAACAGATTCTACTTGGATATTAGGCTCAAATATATTACTCACTCTAGACATGATTGGTGTATCTATTTTGTTTAATCGGAGCATGTTCTGTCAGTTAGCCGTTTCAAAACATTGAATGTAACATGGTGTCTTTAGAATTCAGATGGTGCGAACAAGCTAAGGATGACAACAAAGTTAATTTAGAGTGTATTTGGGACGAAGGAAAATGTTTTTACAGTAAAAGTTTTCATGCAAAATGATTTCCATTTCCTGAAAATTAATAAGTGATTCTTTACTTTTTTAGTATTTATTAAGTAGGGTTAAAATATTATTTTTAAAGCATTTATATATAATCTAAACAAACACTATACACTATGAAGGTAGGGCACCACCAGAAATTTGCTATTTTCCGACTACAAATTTTTAGTCGGAATTTTTGTAACTTTTCGATTATATAGTCGGAAAGTTTAAATTTATAATTTTATAATTATTATTAATTTTATCTGACTAGTTTAATTGAAAAAAAGTCAATTTTTGTTGATTACGCTCGTTACATGTGCTATTCCGTTCTCAGAAGGATGAACAAGTGATTAATATTGAGATGAAAAATTCGGATTCGAATCCGATCCAAAATTATCCGAAAATTACGATTTTCCGATTTTTTGGATACTCGAAATATTCGGATCCGAATTCGATCCGATTTTTTTTGGACACATCATTTTTATCATCATATTTTCCATTTTTTATATCATAATCATAAATATTTTATATTATCTTCTTTTTCGCATAATGGCATTGCATTTTTATTTTTTATTAGGCATTGCAATTGTCAATAGTCGTTGGTTCGTGGATACACCCTTGTCTCGTTGGAGAGGTAGTTTTCCTTTTGATGGAATATCTCCGTCCTAAGGAACCTATCTTACCACCGGATGAGGCGTCGCTATCCTTGCATGACGTTGTTCAATGAATACTCAGATCGAGGTCGATGAAACAAAGATTCGCGTGCACTAGTGGTATGCTTTGCTGAGTCTGAAACCTGATTTACACTTGGAGGATCTCCTCGAATAGGGTAATTAGGCCAGAAAGAGAATTAGATGTTGATGCTTGTAATGAGTATAGTATTGTTGAGTTTCTGAAGGACAGACGGTTGTTAGGATCTGTCACTGACAAAGGACCTTATGTTGATGAGGTTGTAAGATTATTTTATGCCAATTTGGACTCTGATATAGAGAATACCTCTTCTAAGAAGTATGGGAAGGTCTATCTCTATAATAAAGTCTACTGTTTCACCCCCTCAATCATAAATGAATGCATGGGATTTAGTGAAGAGCATGTGAGAGCAACAGAAATAGGAGTTACTGATAAGGACACAATGATAGAATATCTCACAAGAGGTATTCTCAAGAAATGGACTCTTCGATGCCCAGCGTCAAGACTCACTGCTCTATTTCAATACTCCACAAACTAGCCATTCATAACTGGCTCCCCTCCCTAAATGAATCAATTGTCACAAGAGAACAAACCTCACTGCTTTTCAAAATATGGAAAGGATTCAAAGTTGATATAGGCAAGATAATCTTCTATCAGGTTGCCAAACTAGCAGAGAAAACATCAACTTCAATCATACATTTTCCTTCCCTAATTTTCAAAATATTAACTAACCAAGGCCTAGAACTTTTGAGGGAAGATATTTTGGGAAAAGCAGCAGAAATGTACACTGTGAACAAAGCTATTATCAAAATCAAAGAGAGAGTGATTGACCTCCCCTGATCAAAAGAAGAAGAGAGGAAAAATGTTGACAAAAATGTGTCTCACATTCAGGGCAATACTAGTCAAAGATGTTGACACCCAATTTTGACCCTCCCGTCCAGTCATTAGCTATAAAATTAGACTAATTGTGTAAAATAATTTTTTATGATTTTTTTAATAATAAAATGCAGCGATAAAACATAAATGCAGGCATAAATAAACAATTTAATAATGGCATCGCGTCTTACGTAGAGTTTTAAGCACTTAGAGTCTCGCGCCCGCATTTATTAACTTTAAGTTCTATCAAACGATTCTTAATTAATAATAAATACACAAAACAAATAATTTGACAATGGCGCCGTGTTAAATAAAATATTCGCATTTATTAATAGCAAGACAATTCCATAATTATTGTAGTAATTTAAGGCATAAATTAAATGATAATGCACAATAAATAAATAAGAGCACCGCATTTTGAGTAAAAGCTTTAAACAATTCTTAAAATCATACTTGCATTTGGCATTTAAATAATTTAATCTAAACTCAATTTTTATTTTAATTTAACTTCGCAATAATGCATAATAATAAGATTTTTTAAATAATAGCGCCGCATTCTAAAATATTAAGTATTAATTAAATAGCACGCCCATTTTTATTCTTGTAATAATAATAAAGCATCTAAATAATCTAAGCGCAATTTACTGTTTTAATTTACTACTAATTAATTAATACACTTAAAACTCTTAATACTAATACCTAGAATTAAATAGCACATTAAACTAATACCCTAATTTAACTACCCAGCCCATCTTTTATTTTTCGCCCAGCCCAATACCCGTCGCCCCGGCCCACGCTTCTTTTCCCTTAATCAGTTGGCCCAGACCCCAGCCCTTCACTTCCCTTCCCCGTCGTCTTCCACACACCCCTATACTAAGAAGCCCTAGCAGACTCACACGCACAGCAATCGCCGCCAGCACCTCACCCCTTTACCCTAGCCCGAATTTCTCGCCTGAAAATCCGGCTCCCTTTCCTTACCCACGCACCCTAGCCAGCTCTTCCTTCCATAACCAAACGAATCTTCCACAAATCCCCTCAAATCAGAACCCGTTCGAATCGAACCAAATCAGCACAAATCTCTTACGAAATATTAGCCCAATCTCAGCCTTTATTTACTTACCAATTGTAGAACCTAGAGTTGGGCTATTTAAACGACATGCAATAGGCATCGAGGGGGACAAAAAATTCAGAGGGGAGTCGGGGGCAACTACATAGCAATTTAGGGCATCGATGAATGAGAGGGAGATAGCAATCATTTTACACCTTCGCAGCAGTTAGGAACCGATAGCATCGACATAGACAGCAACAGAGGCAGAGCACAGTAGAGGAGGACGGCAGAGCTCTGTGAAATCCGGAAAAAAAAAATATATACTTGTGGATGTGAAGCCCCAAATTTGTTACAATAACAATAAACATTATTGTGTCTATGTGATTATGTTACGACCTTATTCACATTCGAGGACGAATGTTGCTTAAGGAGGAGAGAATGTGAAATCCGGAAAAAAAAATATATACTTGTGGATGTGAAGCCCCAAATTTGTTACAATAACAATAAACATTATTGTGTCTATGTGATTATGTTATTTATTTTATTCACATTCGAGGACGAATGTTGCTTAAGGAGGAGAGAATGTGAAATCCGGAAAAAAATAAATAATAATATATAGTTGTGGTTGGGTTAAAAATATATATATATATAAAAACAAAGAATAAATTGCATGGGATAGAGTTAGTGTTAAAGTTGGATAAATAGATGGATGAAATGAAAATAAGAAAAAAAAAAAAAAAAACAAAACAAATCAAAACATGCAGCATTTCACGTCCTTCCCTTCCCTTTACCCCTTCCCCCCCTTTTCATTTCCCTTCAATCTTTTGGCTTTCTCCCTCCCATAAGTTATACAATTACCTCCACTTATATAGTGTATTTAGTACAAAATAAAGTACCTAGTACAAGGTTAGAAAATCAGAAAAAAAAACAAGTGAACAAGAAGGAAAAAAATCAAGAAAATATCAAGGGAGGAAGGAGAACAAGAAAATTAGGGAACACTAAGGAGCAAGGGTGGTTGTAGCAACCGAACCACAATCTTTTTCACACTTACAAGGTGAGTTTTCTCACTCAGAAATTCTTGGTAATATCCTTTATTTTAAGTTCAATACATGTTAGAATAAGAATTGAGTATTGAAAAGAAATATTGAACTTTTGATTGTTTAGACAACTAGTTGCGTCATGAACTTTACGAACTGTTCTCACTGAGTTATAATTGTTAGAATTTGATGAAATTCGGAAGATTAGTACACCTCTATAATATGATCATACAGAACCAAAAATGAGGTAAAATGGACATACGGTTTGAAAGTTATCATAGTTCAAAGTTTCTGCCTTAGATTTGGCCGAAATTCGGAAAGGCATAATTACGGACTGTTTTTATTGAGTTTTACTTATTAGAATTATATGAAAATTTACATGGTTGTAAATCTCTCTGTTACGGACAGATATATATAAAGATTTATTATAACGGACTTACGAGTTGAGAGTTATTGTAGTTTGAAGTTGCTGCCTCGGATTCGTCGGAATCCAGAAGGGCAGGACGTTGAAACGTAAAACTGTACTAATCTGTGGGGAATATGAAAATTGTTGCTAAATGAAAGTTCTAGATCTCTTTGTTTTGGACATTTCGAGACCTTACGGGGGTCTATCCGACTTACGGATTGAGAGTTATCACTGTTTAAAGTTTCTGCCTCGGATCTATCGAGATCCAGGAAGGGCAGCGAATAAAAGTGTAAAACTGTACCAAATGGTACAGAATATGAAAGGATGGTTCACATGGAGACGTGTAGCTCTCTTTTCTCATCGTTTTGAGATTTTATGGGGCTTGAACGGGTTTACAGATTAGGAGTTATGACTATTCTAAGATTGGGTGTTGTTTAATAAAAATTCTGCCGAAATAAATTTCATGTGGCTGTTTTGAGGATAAATTTGTGTTAGTTACCCAAAGTAGTTTTAAATGAAATTTGGTACAGTGAAAGATCCCCGTCTTACCTTAGTTTCTGCTTGAGAAACACCTTAGTTGGAGTTATGGTTAAAAAAGTTATAATCGTTACAAGTATGAATGATGAATGTTGGGAAAGAGAATATTATTTATTCGATCTTACGAAAAATATGAAAAGTGAATACGTGTTCACATAAATATATAAATATAAACATAATGGATCGGGTTGCGCGCAACAAAACGTAAAGTGAATACGTGTTCACAAATACGTAAATATAATGGATCGGGTTGCACGCAACAAAACGTAAAGTGAATACGCATTCACAAATACATAAATATAATGGATCGGGTTGCGCGCAAAACGTAAAGTGAATACGTGTTCACAAATACGTAAATATAATGGATCGGGTTGCGCGCAACAAAACGTAAAGTGAATACGCGTTCACAAATACGTAAATATAATGGATCGGGTTGCGCGCAACAAAACGTAAAGTGAATACGCGTTCACAAATACGTAAATATAATGGATCGGGTTGCACGCCGCAACAAAACGTAAAGTGAATACACATTCACAAATACGTAAATATAATGGATCGGGTTGCACGCCGCAACAAAACGTAAAGTGAATACGTGTTCACAAATACGTAAATATAATGGATCGGGTTGCACGCCGCAACAAATATGAAAGATGAATACATGTTCACCTATATATAAATATGAAAAGTGAATACGCGTTCACAAATATATAAATGTAATAAACATGTGGAAATGCAGGGGAATGTCTCAACGTATAATACGAGATAAAATGAAGTGTTAGTTAAACCGAGAATTTCCTATGATGAGTTGTTGCATATTTAAAAATGTTGTAACCTGATATGTTTTTGCAATATGCTTATTACGTTATAATGTGATTGCGCTTGGAATATTGTGGTGTTACTTTGAATTGCAGGGTAAGGTTCTCACTCAGCCCCAGATGGTAGGGCTGACTCTTTATTTAACATGTTTCAGGAAAACGTGATAGAGGAAATGCTCCACGCCAAGGCTAGCGATCGTCCCGCAGCCTCTTGTCATACCAAGTCCATTGTTTCGGGCTTGGTACTCGTCAGGTTCAGAATGTCAGTTCCAATGTCTCGGGAAATGCCCGTGTGGAATGGTCTCCCTTCCAACTTAGAATAATATTTGTCAGTATGTCTATGTAGAGACAATATTTGCACGAGCATGTGCTCGCGTTATATTATTAATAAAGTCATAAACAAATTTCTTTATTGTTATTTTATTAATAGCTCCGTATTTGAATATAAGTTTAAATTTCTAAATAAAGAGAATTAAATGGTGCTCCTGGTGGAAAATAATTGTCCAGGTGCCATCACGCCCTAAGTAAAGACTTAGAAAAAATTCGGGGCGTGACAAGCTCAGTGAGGTAGCACCTTCCTCACTGTCGAACACCCCCTTGGCATCAGTCGAACCCTTCTCTTAATTCCAGCCAATATCAGTGAGTAAACCTTCTCCCTTTTATTCGCATCGCAAAACCCAAAACCCGTCGATTGGACCAACACTTGATACGCTGCCCCGGCTCGCTGTCCGGAGAAGGTAAACTCGCCTCCTTTCGCATTTTCTCATTCGATTTGTATTATATGCTTCTCTGTCTGTTTATTTGATTAAGTGTGTTTGATTAAGTGTGTTTAGTTCTGTTTGGATCAGATAGATGCAAGGTTATCTCCCTCAGTAGTGGAGTTCTGCTTTAGTAATAAGTATTTGCTGCTTGGTCGCGTGAATGTTGGCAGATTTTATTGGGAAATACCCTGTGATGGGTGATATTGTTCTAAGGTCCAGTTAATTAATTGCTATTATGAATAGGTTGTTTTGGTGCAATGATAATGTAATATGAATAACATAAAGTTAGAATGCCGGGCATTAAGTACGTCTGTAATCTGCCAAAGTGTGATTTGAAACTGTTATTGGTTTGATCCTAAGAAATAAGAGTTGTTTAGGTCCTCAAATCATGTCACACCTAGCTTTAAGATCAGTTTGGATTTAACCAAAACTCAAGATGCCTATTACTTGTTGGTAAAGCTTATTTTGGATAATGTCAGGCTAAAGTCGTATCTGCTAAACTGATAAAGGCCAGTATATGAGTTGTGTATTTGTTGGTATTTTGTCAGCCTGGTCAAAATTTGCCTACTTAGCCTTATATGAATATTTCTGCACCTTTCGAATGTTGTTCGCATGAGGTCATTTATTCACATCCATGCTTTAAAGGTTACTCAAAGTGTTAATCTTCTTGACTGCACTCTATATTCTCCATGAGATGTACAAGCCTAACACACCTAGATTAAATGCATGTCTAAGAAAGAATAGGGAATATTGTCAACCGCCTATTTCCTGTTTTGCCTTCTCATTTACTATCCCCGAGCCACCGTCGCCTCACGATTCCTTCCTTTAAAATCGAAAATTCATTTGGTTTGCTCTTTTGCCCTCTGCATTATGCATGCGCCCAATGACCGTATTGGGACTGTTTTCTTTCTGTTGTGTACTGTTATGATTGATTAGAATATTCAAGTTAAATGAAACCCGGCATTATTTGTTTAGACCCATGAATTCTGTTTAAACTCATCTTGCTTGTTTCTTGCTATGTCGACTATGTACTAATCTTGGTTACTCAGTTACGTTAAAGCATAATCCCTGCGAGCTTGATATGAATCATGTTTGCTAAATAACCATTTATTGGTTAAGCCCATCCTACCTGTTTCTTTGTTCGCTTCACCATCGCTCACATTCTTGGAAGAAATAGCTTCAGGAACAGGGGATTGCCAAAGCCCTGCCCTTTCCTATGCTGCTTCTATCCTTATTATTATTGTTGGGATTAAAGCCCATATAATGTATACCCTGAATACAATTAGAATCTGCTCTCCGTCGTTTTACTGGCTGCCTCAATAATATCGATGGGCTTAGTTGCAAATTATGTGCTTACTCTTTACACTTTTAATATAATTTGGGTGCATACTAATCCTTTTCTTTTTTTCTTCTTTTACATGGAACACATTGGAGCAAAAATGGAAAGTCTCATAGCGAGACTCGCCATGAGCTATTCCAAATGAAGACCCGCACCCATGTTCATCCGCATTCCCGCTTCAAGGATTCCAAAACAAATAGGGCGGATTGATATTGTCATCCGGCACACTCCTCTTACTCTCTCGATCCCATCCGCCCAAAGTTTGAGTCTTTTATTTACTGTAATTTTATCACTAAATTTGTAATTAATAGAATACTTAGAATAATTAAATCTTGAATCAATAAATTAGCAAGTAGTTGGATACTAGAAATTTGCTTCCCTTTAAGCTAATTGTTTTAGGCTTGACATGCATGTCTAAACTTTTTACCAAACAATATTAAATCTCTTTTGCATTATGCCACATTAAAAATTTTTTTTTAAGTAAATGCATACCTTTAATCAATAAATCAACTTTAAAGATAAATGCATACTTTTTTCATATGCATTTATAATGCTTTACAAATGCATGCCTTCATTCAAAAAATTAATTTTACAGGAATACAATAAGTCTTATAAATCCTTTTATGTTAGCAAAAAATGTACTCTTTTATAAAATAATTGCATCATCTTTTAAAACATGCATTACACTCTTAGCATAATAATTACCCTAGGTTTGGCAGGATAACCGCAAGTTAGCGGATCTTAGAGGGTGCCTAACCCCTTCCCTCTAGATTAATAAAGAACCCTTACCCGGAATCTCATTAAGTTTAGCAGACCATTAAAATGGAGTTAATGTTTTACTTTAAACTAGTTAAACATTTAGGTGTCCTAATTCACCCAAACTAATTAGGTGGCGACTCCGCGAACCCTTAGCATTTAGCATTTCTAGCACCTTTTTTTAAATTTTAACATCTTTTTAACATTTTTAGCATATTAGCACCCTTTAGCACTTTAATATTTAGCACTTTTCTTTTAAACATTTTAACCTTTTTATTATTTATTTTTCTAACATTGCATTTTGAGCAGGGATCGTTAGAAAATGTCGCGGTCGAAAGAGGGCGCGACAGAAATGGCGACTCTGCTGGGGATTTTAGGTTCTTAACCACAACAGACCTAGGGTTATTATTTGACATTACTTTTTGCATTTAAATTTTGTGCGATGTATTTTGTTTATTTAATTTTGCTACCTGCTTTACTGCTTTCCTTAAACTGACATTCCGCTCATATTTCTTCCACTCTGAAAAATTCACACAATCACACACTACATGCGAGGTGCGCTGCGTGCATCAGCAAAATTCTTTCTTCAAAACCCAAATTTAGGAGAGTTGGTAACATACGTGGAGTGCCCGGTCTAACCGGTGGCCGCGTAGCCTTCTCACTCGAGTTGTCCGCTCGGGAACCTTGCGTCCAGAAAAGCCAAATCTTAGAAACTTAAGATAGAGCTATACCACCCTTATTTTAGGGCATGCATGCATTTACCTTAGGTGGGTCGGTCCTTGGCATCGACACCACAATTAGGAAGACACCAAACTTGTCGACGGGTTCCTCAACCCAATGACCAACCAGCATACTATGTGTAGCATGACAATGATAGACAAATCCAAACCTAATCATGACATGCCAAAATTGGGAAAAGTGCACCGTCATTTGGTCGCCATTTCCAACAAAAGCATTGCAGTTGGGCGGTTTGGACAAATCCATCATAACCTCGCATATCTGACGTTTAGGCCTACCTCTGGCATAAAGAGGTCCCAAACATGTTAGAACACGCACTTGATTTGCAATTTGCTTATTAGTATATATTGCCCGCAACTTTTTGCATATTATACTAACTTGATTTGCTTCATTTGTTAAAGGATTATTTTTGCCTAGCTTATCCCCAAAAGGTTGATTCGCGTTGACCGGCAGAAGCACAATCATCCAATAAATGACTAATCCAGAAGCACCAGAACGAAACAACTTAGGACTCGTCCCCGTTCCCGTAGAGGATGCAGAGGCGTTGGAAAGGAGAAACACCAATGATCAAAACCTCGCCACACTATTGCAGCAAATGGAAATCATGCAAGCCGAAATAGAAAGGCTCCGAAATATCACAAACCTGTCTATTAGCTTGAATGCACCACTCCCAGAGCAAAGGACAAATGCAATCGTGTCACAAGCCCTTGAGCCTCCACTTCCCCAAAGCTCCCCGCAGAGGCCGCAACATACCAGCTCACACCAAAATGTCATTCGCCCGGTCAATTTGCAAGCCGACCTCCAAAACGATCCGTTCACTACATACATATCTGAACCTCCACCTACTTATATCTCCCCACTCAATCCAAATTGCCAAGCCACCCAATACGAGCAGATGACACACAAACAATATGAGGGATTAGCACATCCGATCGAAAGCCAGCCACTTATTATGCATACATCCTCCTAAGAAACAGATCAATACAAGGAAATGGAGCGGCAGACTCGAGCCAGAACTGATGAAAATATGGCAAAAGAAATCCGTAGTTTGAAAGAGGCATTCAAAAACATTCAGATGAACAAGGGGGAAGAAGGTTTGGAATATGAAAACTTATGTATGCACCCTGACGTTGAATTACCTGTGGGGTACAAGGTGCCCAAATTTGACATGTTCGATGGAAAGGGGAATCCTCGAGCTCATCTAAGGTCATATTGCGATAAATTGATTGGAGTTGGTAAAAATCAAGCAATCATCATGAAGCTATTCATCAGGAGTCTAACCGGCGATTTGGATCGTACACATGCCAAGACCCTCGAAAATGGGACGGTTGGAATGCCATGGCACAAGATTTCATGGATAGATTCAGGTTCAACACTGACACTGTCCTGGACAGATTTTATCTTATGAAACTTGAAAAGAAATCCACAGAAACTTTCAGAGAATACGCCCTGAGGTGGCGGTCAGAAGCAGCAAAGGTCCAACCTCCGATGGCAGAGAGCGAAATGACCACCTTGTTCGTGCAGTCGTTAAAAGACGCGACATATTATGAAAGGATGATCAGTGTAATTGGGCGAAGTTTTGCAGAAGTCGTAAGAATGGGCGACTTCGTGGAAGAAGGCATTAAGACAGGCAGGATTACAAACCTGACAGCCCTACAGGCAACTAGCAGAGCAGTGCAGTCAAATTCCATCGGAGGTACCTCCCAGAGGAGAAGAGATGCATCACCCTCTATCATGGTCATTCAGGAGCATAGGCCAGAACAACATCCAGTATATCAAAGCCCACCGCCTTCTTACCAAAACACTCAAAATCCACAGTCATATTATCAAGATCGCCACCCCATATCCTGCTTACCATACCCAACCAAAGATATCCAAAATACTCACCACAATCACGAACTCGCACTCGAACGGACCCAAACCCGCATAGATGCGAAGAAAACCAACAAAAACCTATACACCTTTAGCCGAACCCATAGCCCAAGTGTATGAGAAGTTGAAAGTCGCAGGAATACTTCATCCAATTCCCAGAAATACTCCCAGGCCTACTTCCCGAGGGCACGATAAAGCTAAAAATTGTGCATACCACTCCGGTGCAGAGGGACACGACATCGACAATTGTTATACCCTCAAGGACAGAATAGAGGAGTTAATCGAGGAGGGAGTCATTCGGCTAAAAGATGGTCCTCTCAATGCAAACAATAATTTTCTTCCGGGTTATGAAGATGCCCATGTGAGCATGATAGCTGAGAATGAAGAAACGATGCGGAAGGGACTATTACGCCAGCCCGTAAAGGGAAGAAAGTTAAATCATCAACCAACCGCCAGAGAAAAGGAGGTGCTCCTTGCCGGAGATTGTTTAACTATTGAATAAGTCATTCGTCTAGTTGTGTGCTGCCAGAGATGATCCTGCTGAAGACTCAACCATCGAAGACACAGAGCAAGAAGAAGTGGACTCGCGCCCCTGCCACGGCCCGCCGAGTCCTGAGATAGTTAGTTTAATACATTTTGCCCTTTGTAATTGGAACTACGTTTGACCTGATTCCCTTGGTGGATACGTAGGCGGCCGTCTCGGCTTCGGTCCCACATCTAGAAATTTTAATTTTATCCAATTTCACTTGTAATGAACTACGCCATGACCTGATTCCCTCATGGGGATACGTAGGCGGCCTAAATCGGCTTCGGTCACACCATTAGGAAACTTTCCCTTCGTTCTGAAAATTACAAGAATACCCACAGTATAAAGCAACTCCATTGAGACCCATTTTAAGGCCAAACGCCCTTTGCATATTCAAAACTGGGACAAGGTAGGAAACCAGGCAGGTCTTATGAGTCCAAGCAAGACAGACATCCGAACATCAAGAGTCTAAGGTCAACGCGAATCAACCGCCCCCCCCCCCCCCAAAACTCACAAAACTTTCTTTGAGCGCAGGTCCTTCATATTAGCGGAGGATACAACAAAAAGTTCTTCATATTAGCAGAAGCAAAAATACAGCAAAAGCAGAAAGAAGCAGCAAAGGCAGAAAAGACATCGACAATCAGCAGTCAAAATTCAAGGTTCCGCAACAAAGCCCAGCTCATCGGAGCATTTATTCTACAGGAGCGGAAGAACGCGTCGACGGCAACGTTATCGGCCACAACAAGTCTACGAATGACGCCAAAGAAGAACGCGGCGTGCAACAACGTTATCAAGACAACAGTTACGAATGATAGCGCCCGGCGGCAACACGTCGCCCAGTAACGACCGCAGACAAAGAAGTCCGAAACGACGCCCATCGTGATATCCCATCTACACAGGGACGACTCTCTCTGTTCTCAAAATTGCATTTTTTTTTCGTTCGTGCTTTATTATTCTGTCTTAGCAGTTATGCACTAACTCTTTCTTGAGCTTTAGTCTACAGGAGCAGCAACAACAAGTCCGAAAACGACGCCAAGTCCAAAAACGATGCCAAGTCCAAAAGCGACGCCAAGTCCGAAAACGACGCCAAGTCCGAAAACGACGCCAAGTCCGAAAACGACGCCAAGTCCAAAAACGACGACAAGTCCGAAAACGACGACAAGTCCGAAAACAACGACAAGTCCGAAAACGACGACAAGTCCGAAAACGACGCCATCATCAGCATATCACATCTACACAGGGACGATTTTCTCTGTTCTCAAAATTGTATTTTTCTCATTCATGCTTTATTATTATGTCTTAGCAGTTATGCACTAACTCTTTCTTGAGCTTTAGTTTACAGGGGCAATTGCAGCAAGGACAACATATCCGCGTTCACAATCGCAACACGTCTGTGCAAGGACGAAAATCACAGCATTTGCAGCGTCGCATCAACACAACAGGCATCGCATTTTTGCACGATAACATTGTTTACTCACAGTTACATTGCTTTTAAAATTACGCATCATCATTTTGCCTTAACAGTTATGCACTAACCGTTTGCTTAAGTCTTAGCATGCAGGAGCAGGAGCACAACGTGGATTTTCTCTTACAGCGAACCGGGGCAATTTGTTGGGGGGCCAACCTTCCCAATGAATGGCAGAAGCGGCCTCAAGCGTCGGTCCACTCGCTCCACATCACCATAGAACCCAGCACCACAAGCCATAGCAGTACACCCCAGGTTCAAGCCAGTTATTTTCTTTTACTTTTTGCACCATAGCCCAGTGTCATCATAACTCGACACTGGGACAAATTTTGAGTCCGCGTTAGCCCGCCTTGGTGTTTTGACCATGGTAGCCCAGTGTCGTCATAACTCGACACTGGGACAGCTTTGAGTCCGCGTTAGCCCGCCTTGGTGTTTTGACCATGGTAGCCCAGTGTCGTCATAACTCGACACTGGGACAGCTTTGAGTCCGCGTTAGCCCGCCTTGGTGTTTAGACCATGGTAGCCCAATGTCGTCATAACTCGACACTGGGACAGATTTTGATTTTTTTTTTTTTTTTTTTTTTTTACGTCAGCCTTGTCTACCTGCCCAGCATTTTTGCAATTCTGAAGATCGAGACAAAATTGGCTATGAGTCAACGTCTTTGTCCGAAGATTCTTCCATCATCTCCATACAAAGAGGGACAGCTGTTGACACCCAATTTTGACCCTCCCGTCCAGTCATTAGCTATAAAATTAGACTAATTGTGTAAAATAATTTTTTATGATTTTTTTAATAATAAAATGCAGCGATAAAACATAAATACAGGCATAAATAAACAATTTAATAATGGCATCGCGTCTTACGTAGAGTTTTAAGCACTTAGAGTCCCGCGCCCGCATTTATTAACTTTAAGTTCTATCAAACGATTCTTAATTAATAATAAATACACAAAACAAATAATTTGACAATGGCGCCGTGTTAAATAAAATATTCGCATTTATTAATAGCAAGACAATTCCATAATTATTGTAGTAATTTAAGGCATAAATTAAATGATAATGCACAATAAATAAATAAGAGCACCGCATTTTGAGTAAAAGCTTTAAACAATTCTTAAAATCATACTTGCATTTGGCATTTAAATAATTTAATCTAAACTCAATTTTTATTTTAATTTAACTTCGCAATAATGCATAATAATAAGATTTTTTAAATAATAGCGCCGCATTCTAAAATATTAAGCATTAATTAAATAGCACGCCCATTTTTATTCTTGTAATAATAATAAAGCACCTAAATAATCTAAGCGCAATTTACTGTTTTAATTTACTACTAATTAATTAATACACTTAAAACTCTTAATACTAATACCTAGAATTAAATAGCACATTAAACTAATACCCTAATTTAACTACCCAGCCCATCTTTTATTTTTCGCGACCCAATACGTCGCCTACCACGCTTTCTTTTCCTTAATCGGTTGGCGGACTGCACCACTTCACTTCCCTTCCCCGTCGTCTTCCACACACCCCTATACTAAGAAGCCCTAGCAGACTCACACGCATGTAATCGCCAAAGACCTCACCCCTTTACCCTAGCGAATTTCGCTTTGAAAATCCGCTCCTTTCCTTACCCACGCACTAGCCGACTCTTCCTTCCATAACCAAACGAAACTTCCACAAATTCCTCAAATCGAACCTGTTCGAATCGAACCAAATCAAGACAAATCTCTTTACGAAATATTAGCCCAATCTCAGCCTTTATTTACTTACCAATTGTAGAACCTAGAGTTGGGCTATTTAAACGACATGCAATAGGCATCGAGGGGGACAAGCAATTCAGAGGGGAGTCGGGGGGCAACTACATAGCAATTTAGGGCATCGATGAAGGAGAGGGAGATAGCAATCATTTTACACCTTCGCAGCAGTTAGGAACCGATAGCATCGACATAGACAGCAACAGAGGCAGAGCACAGTAGAGGAGGACGGCAGAGCTCAGTGAGGTAGCACCTTCCTCACTGTCGAACACCCCCTTGGCATCAGTCGAACCCTTCTCTTAATTCCAGCCAATATCAGTGAGTAAACCTTCTCCCTTTTATTCGCATCGCAAAACCCAAAACCCGTCGATTGGACCAACACTTGATACGCTGCCCCGGCTCGCTGTCCGGAGAAGTTAAACTCGCCTTTCGCATTTTCTCATTCGATTTGTATTATATGCTTCTCTGTCTGTTTATTTGATTAAGTGTGTTTGATTAAGTGTGTTTAGTTCTGTTTGGATCAGATAGATGCAAGGTTATCTCCTCGAGAGTGAGTTCGCTTTAGTAATAAGTATTTGCTGCTTAGTCGCGTGAATGTTGGCAGATTTTATTGGGAAATACCCTGTGATGGGTGATATTGTTCTAAGGTCCAGTTAATTAATTGCTATTATGAATAGGTTGTTTTGGTGCAATGATAATGTAATATGAATAACATAAAATTAGAATGTCGGGCATTAAGTACGTCTGTAATCTGCCAAAGTGTGATTTGAAACTGTTATTGGTTTGATCCTAAGAAATAAGAGTTGTTTAGGTCCTCAAATCATGTCACACCTAGCTTTAAGATCAGTTTGGATTTAACCAAAACTCAAGATGCCTATTACTTGTTGGTAAAGCTTATTTTGGATAATGTCAGGCTAAAGTCGTATCTGCTAAACTGATAAAGGCCAGTATATGAGTTGTGTATTTGTTCGGTATTTTGTCAGCCTGGTCAAAATTTGCCTACTTAGCCTTATATGAATATTTCTGCACCTTTCGAATGTTGTTCGCATGAGGTCATTTATTCACATCCATGCTTTAAAGGTTACTCAAAGTGTTAATCTTCTTGACTGCACTCTATATTCTCCATGAGATGTACAAGCCTAACACACCTAGATTAAATGCATGTCTAAGAAAGAATAGGGAATATTGTCAAATCTGCCTATTTCCCTGTTTTGCCTTACTGTTTACTATCCCCCTGAGCCACTGCCTGCCTCCTGATTCCTTCCCTTTAAAATCTGAAAATTCATTTCAGTTTGCTCTTTTGCCCCTCTGCATTGTCTGTCTGGCCCAATGACCGTATTGGGACTGTTTTCTTTCTGTTGTGTACTGTTATGATTGATTAGAATATTCAAGTTAAATGAAACCCGGCATTATTTGTTTAGGCCCATGAATTCTGTTTAAACTCATCTTGCTTGTTTCTTGCTATGTCGACTATGTACTAATCTTGGTTACTCAGTTACGTTAAAGCATAATCCCTGCGAGCTTGATATGAATCATGTTTGCTAAATAACCATTTATTGGTTAAGCCCATCCTACCTTTGTTTCTTTGTTCACTTTACTCGCTCACATTCTTGGAAGAAATAGCTTGAGAGCAGGGGATTATAAAGCCACGCCCTTTCCTATGCTGCTTCTATCCTTATTATTATTGTTGGGATTAAAGCCCATATAATGTATACCCTGAATACAATTAGAATCTGCTCTCCGTTTCTTTTTGCCTCGCTAATAATATCGATGGGCTTAGTTGCAAATTATGTGCTTACTCTTTACACTTTTAATATAATTTGGGTGCATACTAATCCTTTTCTTTTTTTCTTCTTTTACATGGAACACATTGGAGCAAAAATGGAAAGTCTCATAGCGAGACTCACCATGAGCTATTCCAAATGAAGACCCGCACCCATGTTCATCCGCATTCCCGCTTCAAGGATTTCAAAACAAATAGGGCGGATTGATATTGTCATCCGGACACTCCTCTTACTCTCTCGATCCCATCCGCCTAAAGTTTGAGTCTTTTATTTACTGTAATTTTATCACTAAATTTGTAATTAATAGAATACTTAGAATAATTAAATCTTGAATCAATAAATTAGCAAGTAGTTGGATACTAGAAATTTGCTTCCCTTTAAGCTAATTGTTTTAGGCTTGACATGCATGTCTAAACTTTTTACCAAACAATATTAAATCTCTTTTGCATTATGCCACATTAAAAAATATTTTTTAAGTAAATGCATACCTTTAATCAATAAATCAACTTTAAAGATAAATGCATACTTTTTTCATATGCATTTATAATGCTTTACAAATGCATGCCTTCATTCAAAAAATTAATTTTACAGGAATACAATAAGTCTTATAAATCCTTTTATGTTAGCAAAAAATGTACTCTTTTATAAAATAATTGCATCATCTTTTAAAACATGCATTACACTCTTAGCATAATAATTACCCTAGGTTTGGCAGGATAACCGCAAGTTAGCGGATCTTAGAGGGTGCCTAACCCCTTCCCTCTAGATTAATAAAGAACCCTTACCCGGAATCTCATTAAGTTTAGCAGACCATTAAAATGGAGTTAATGTTTTACTTTAAACTAGTTAAACATTTAGGTGTCCTAATTCACCCAAACTAATTAGGTGGCGACTCCGCGAACCCTTAGCATTTAGCATTTCTAGCACCTTTTTTTAAATTTTAACATCTTTTTAACATTTTTAGCATATTAGCACCCTTTAGCACTTTAATATTTAGCACTTTTCTTTTAAACATTTTAACCTTTTTATTATTTATTTTTCTAACATTGCATTTTGAGCAGGGATCGTTAGAAAATGTCGCGGTCGAAAGAGGGCGCGACAAAAGACAGTATGACATGTCTACCCATTGGCTAGTGTAACAGATTTCTAAAATCAACTTACAAATTGTTGGAGTTGATAATATCAGAGAAGCACTAGTGCAAGCCAGGAACCATTTCTTACTTTTGCTTTCTTCCCAAAAAAGGGGAGAAGATGCTGCTACTGAGGGGGAGCAGATGAGTCTGATGGTGAAGGCACAAGTCGTGGAGATGTTGTTGCTAATGCTGATGTCAATGTAGAAGAAACTGTGAATGCTGTCATGCAGAGAGATAAAACAATTGGGAGAAAAGTCTTGCTGATAAGACTAAGGCTTCATGTAGAAACTGAAGTTGCAAGACAAAGAGCTGAAGCTGAAACTGTCAGATGGAGGATGTAACAGGCAGAAATCATGGATAAGTAGAAAGTGGCTGGAAGCTACTACAAATCCATGATATACAATGCTGGTGTTGGATTATTGCTTACTGTCGATGCTACTCCCTACTATTGATATTGTGGTACTAATGATGCTTACGTTTGAATTGGGTTGTAAAGATGATCTAATGACTATTTTATTTTTGGGCTTTAATGATTGGACAAAGTAGGTCTATATATTTTGGGTTCATCTAATCCTATGTGTGTATAGCATATGTATTGGCTTGTATATGTTGTTTGTATGCTATCATAGGTTAAGGGGGAGTATTTATATTTGTCGCAGGTCACTCGCACTGAAAATGTTTGGTTTTGTGAAGAAAGACAAAAAGGGGGAGAATGTTAATGTTGGGTTTTATGTTATGACATTTTTCCTAACATAACATTTTCAGTACTAAGTTAAAAACCAAAATGTTGGAACAAATGTCTTTGACATTCGAACCAACATTCTGGTAACAGTTTTGCCCTTCTTCACGGACTGAAGCTTATCTCGTGGGATTTTTACCACGATGGTAAAGTGACTTGGCAAGTAACTAGTTGAGCTGATTATACACGTGGGAAGACCAAGTCCAAAGGCGTTGCTAAACTTGGGGAACAAGTTCAAGAAGTTGAAGGATTTTGCTCCTTATTCGTCTCCAACAAATCTGGTCAAGCAGGCCACCTTTTGTTCAACTTCCACAACGATTCATTAAGCATTTTGACTCTCTACTATAAATAATGAGGCTACATCAAGGAATTGATATTCAGAAAATACAAGAGAAAATGATAAAGAGAACTCTCCAGATTATCGATCAGAAAATTGGATCAACTGTGTTGCCTGAGTTTGTGACGACATCTGTCCAACATTATAATTGCTACTTAGATTCTAGATCTGTTCTTTCATTCAAGTAATTGTAATGAGATATTGTGCACTTCTATTTAGATAGATTTTGCAGGCATAAATCATCTGCGACTTAACCTTTTTAATTCTTTTTGTATTCCATTGTAATATTGTAAGTGAAGGAATTTATTAAATTGTATATATATATATATACACAATACTTTTGGTCATTGACCATCATAGGTTATATTAATATATAACCTATGTAAATTAAACATTTGTGTTTATTATTTTCGCTGCAATTTAACTCTTCAAATGTTTTTCTGTTTTTATCTAAAGTGTCGTCTGTTCCGTCAGACGATATTGTTAACGACATTTGCAAACTGTTTTAATATACAAGTGTTTTTACTTACTGTTTGCTTAAGATTATTCCATAGTATAACCCCCGGGACCCAATAGTTAGGTTTCAGTTTCCATTTAATTTGCTATAGTGAACTAGGGCTGTGCACAACTTGGATATATTCAGAGATTTGAATCGACCCACACTATTTGGATGGTCAGATTTCTGATTTTGGATATTTTGGTTCAGATATGGTTATGTTTTTTTAAATTTTTTGGATATACAGATCGGATAAGGGTTGGTACAATTTTAAATCAATCCGATCCGAATTTTAAAATATACGGGTACATATAAAAGTTACACTTTCATTTTAGGTAATTAGACATTTGTTTGGGATTTTAATTACTTTGTTGATGATTACAATTTATTTTGTTGATGCTTCTGTTTAATGAACTTTATTATATTGGTTGATGAAGATTATTAACTAGGTGTTGGGATGTTGGCGTGATGCAGCAGTGTTATAAGCATCTTAATAAGACGTACAATTCGATCCGAATAATCAAGATGTTTACCCTAACCAAATATCAAAAATTCGATCCGAGGTTAATTTGACTTGGATTCGAATTGCATTTTACAGAATCCAAAATTCAAAATGTGCTAAATTCGATCCAATCCAACTTATGCACATGCCTATAGTGAACGTAGTAAGTGTAGACAAGACGATGTGCGTCCGTCCTCAGTTATTAATGAAAAACTTTATTATATACCCTCATACAAATGACATTAATTGTGTGAGACTTCTTTCTGTTTCACAAAAAATATATCATATTTCTTACACTTTCTGATTTATAAACTTTGAGTTCACTTTTTATGAGATAAAAAAAAAAGACGCGCACAATTATTATATATTGTGTGAGTCACATAATAAAAAGTTTTAATTTTAAAGGTTTCCAAAGATTTGTTAAACAGTTTTTCTGTCACTGTTTAAAAATGAGTTGGTCACCTTTCTTTAATTACAGCTAATTTTACTGACCTGATAGTAACGCCAATTACAAAGAGTAACGAATTAAGGCACGCTTTTTCTGCTTATGCAAGCGGCACGCTAAGCCCATACTGATATCAGAATTATAAAAGGACTGTTCCTAGTTAATTGGACAGGCCGATTGCTTATATATATATATATATATATACGAATAGAATAGAATATTGTTAGACCTAAACATAAGAACACACTTGGAAGCCAAATCAGAGGTATGTTTCTTATGGAATTAATTAATTTGACCTGCCGTATGAAGTTAAAAGTTGTCGGATACTTCTGCTACAAGTGTTCCATATACATGACCTCATGAAGTTTATCTAACTATCTAAGAGCTAGTTGTAAGAATTTATTCGAGCCACCTATAATTAAAGGATTTGTTTTTTGTTTTTGTGTATTTGGCTTGTCTATCTAGTGTTTCAAGGAAAAGTAATGTTTTTTTGTCCCAATTTATTGCTTTAATCCAGTTTTAGTCCATGTGCTCTTCAATTGAACACATATGAACCTTAATTAGATAAGGCGGGCGATTGCCTCAGGGTCACATGCGAGTTGGTAAGTGGTAAGGTGATTGGGAATGCATCATCACGTTGCGGTTTGAATCAGGTGGTGATGGGCCATCTTTCTTGAAATATTGCGAGGTTGTTCTTTGGATTTGTGTCCCGTCTCTCATATCGCAGCCGCGTAAGCATATCCTCGATTTACATTCCACCTGGCCCAGAACCCTCTGATGCATGTGGAGGGTTACGCCTTCGGGACTTTCCCTGGTCAAAGATAAGGTGGGCGATTTTGGAATTGCTACTTTTACTGTCACAATACTGCAAAAGTGGACCTTTTCTTGTGGGACATTGGCACATACATATTAAGTCATATTACCAAATTAACCCAGGGGCCAGGATTAATTGTGACAATATAGTAGACCAAAAAATTGACACTTCATTAGCCAACTCTTCCAACAAGTCCACTCGTAATCTCCCAAAACCGACGGTCGTGACCCACTGCAGAAGCTCTACTCGCTCTCCTTTGTTGTGTTGCCTGAGAAAGATTGATTCCACTTTGTCATCCAAAAATAATTTTTTATGTTTTTTTGAGTAGATGTGGTTAAAATTGGTTGAGAATGCCTGAACGAGGCTATACACAAATTTTGAGGAAGATTGGAGATGATTTGAACTGGCTTGGAATCAAATTTAAACTTGAAAAATATCAATGCAATAAGTGTCTATCACATTGTATATCACACATAAATTCTCATGAATATACATAGATATGCATGATATACAGGAGATAAACATAATACATGAGGATATGCATTGACATACATTAGGATATCATATACACGATAGAATTGCCTTCAAGCATCTTCAAAATGTTTCCAACAAAACCTAATAACACTTAGTCGAAGCAAATCACAAATACATAGATCGAAAAATTCGAACCAAACTTCAATGGTCTTTAATGATGTTTTTAGGTCAAGTTTCGTTACATTTTCCCAAATATATTCTTCTTCATCACAATTTGATGACTGGGTTGCATGTTTGAGTAAAAAGAAAATTCCTGCATCATCTAGTGAGGTTGTTTGAATGGAGATCACTGATTGAGAACTTAAATTCGAAGTTAACGACATTGATTAGAAGGTTGGATAAAGTTTTGAGTTATTAACAAAAAGAAAGAGAAAATTCAAAATTCCAGTTGCTGAGCTTTGAGTAATAAATTTGGTATTGTCAATGAAGAAGTATTAATTTGTGTTGTTGGAGTTGTTGAAGTATTGATATACATCTTAGATACTTCTCATATACTAATTTATTATTGTGGGCTGCTAGAGGTTGTTGGACTAGAAGTTGTTGGGCTTAGATATTAGTATTTCTTGCTTCACTAGTATTCTAGTATTTTCCTTATTTTCCTGTATTTCACTTCTAGTATAAATAAGTCATTTGTACGCAGTTATTGAGTAATGAAAAGAATGTAAAGCTTCCACAAAATATCGGTTTCTCTCTCTGCTTCTCTTCTCTTCGATATGTTCTTCCTCGATACAGTTCTGGAATCTATCTAGAACATTCATGCAAGCTCGGATTATGTGTTGTAACATGGTATAAAAGTCTTAGGAGAATGGATCGAAGTTATAGCCGATGAATAGGAGATCGATTCATCGCAAAAGGTTCGAGCTCTTTTTTGTTTATCACATGCATTGAACTGTGTTGTGTATATATGTTTCCTTCACTGGATTGCTGGATTAATTGTAGATTCAACACTAGACTGTGTTGGTTTGGCTTAGTGGATTCAATTACAACTATATTGCTGGATTTATTGTAGATTCAACACTGAACTGTGTTGATTTGGCTTAATTTTCAATTTTGATTTCCAATTTTGATATAAATTGTGAGAATTATGGGGAATACTCCACTAATTGAACAGAATGTTGCGAATGAAGGTTCGACTTCTAATTCGAACATCGTTGATCATAATCACCCACTGTTTTTTAGCAGTTCAGATACACCACTACAAGAAAAACAGTCTACGGTGACAGTTCACGTGTGACAGAAATGCAACTGTCACATCTTTTTACTAAATTTCTGCTTTTTCTTGACATTCATGTGACAGTTTTTGTAAGTGTCACAAAATTATGACATTTGTGTGACGGTTTTTTTAAGTGTCATAAAATTATGACATTTGTCTGACGGTTTTTTTAAGTGTCATAATAAATTATTTTAAACCACAATCCATAAATAAAATAAAATACTAAAACTACCAAGACTTTAAAAAAACACCTGAATCCCTTAGGGTGCCTTAGCTCTCAAATACCAACGATTTTCGCGGGCTACAGTAACAACGCCGAAAATTTAAAATTTTTGGCCGACTCCGGCAACCATTGGCGAAGAACCATATACCAATAGCTTCGTCTCGTCAAGCCCGTCATTTCCATACTAACCATATCCGTCGAATCATCCTACATCTCCTCCAATTTCAGATCGAAAAATCCCTGTTTTTTTATTTGGTTTTTGGCATTTTCCGACGACCTGGGACAGATTCAACGGCAGTGGGTTACTCCATTGTGACCGCCATCACTCCTCCGTCATTTCTATACCACCCACGCTGTTGGATTCAACCCCAACAACCACAACACCCAAATCAAAACTTCAACTAACCCTAGCTGCCGCCTTCATTATTTCGGCCACCTGTGCCATTGTCGAAGGTCAAGGCTGGTACCATTGGACTCACATTCATCTGCTTTACATTTCTATACCATTTCCATCCCTCAATTTTTACCAAAAAACTAGTTGGACGAAAATACCCCTCCGTCACTGAAAGTTTGCTGTGTTTTTCGTCGGCTATGTCGTCGACGAGCACTGGACGACCTCCGACAGAGGAAGTGCAGGGCTATAACATCACCTTTTCTCCATTAATCAACAACCAACAACACTATTCTCACTGTCAAATTGCTACTCATGCTATAGGAGCTCTCCGACAATTTGAAAATGCTAATACAGTAGTACAACAACCAGCAAATGCGTGGCTTGCAAATACTGTTGGTTCGCATATACAGTCTACCAAGCCATTGCCACCTCCAGTTGCATCAAAACAGGTTTCATTCTTACACGGTGAACCTACATTTATGTTTGAAGAATCTGAAATTGATGTGTTGATTGAGCGACAAGAATTAAAACTGGCTGTAATTGGTAAATGCAGTCATGGTATGCCTGACATCAATTTTTTAAGAACTGAAATACCAAAGCAATGTAAATTGAAAGCTGAGGTTAGGATTGGCTTTTTGAGAAATATTTCATCCTCACTGATCACGTGAATGTTGTACAGGTGACGCACTCGATTGAAGGGATGGATACATTATGCCACTTCCTATTTGATATTTGTGGGGTTACAGCAGGTTGGAAAATGGAAGATGTTCTGGAGGGAAAAATAAAAGTTATTAAAGCCATGGTAGGACCCGAAGATCATGTGATTTGTGCTTTATCTGGTGGTGTTGATTCCACAGTTACATCTACTGTGGTACACAAGGCTATTGGAGACAGGCTTCACTGTGTTTTTATCGATGATGGTCTTTTAAGGCAAGTATCTAGTCTTGCCACTTCTCTATTAGCTTCCAATTATCCCATAAAAAAACTGCAAAAGTTGGACTCCACATCATATTCCCTTTCATTCCAGACTGATTATACATTGAACTATTACACTCCACTTATCTCGCAGGTTTGCGCATTGGAAAAGATTATGAATATACCTGTGGCTTTTCTCAAGCGTCATCCATTTCCTGGGCCAGGACTCACAGTCCGAATTCCAGGAGATGTCACAGTATTAGGAGTTCTCCAGTATTAGTAGTAATTTCATCACTGCTCAGTTTCTCAATCGTGCCTTTATAGGAGATGCCAGTATTATGAGATGCCATTCATTTTCTCAATCGTGCTCAGTTTTTTACTTGGTTTATCATGCCTTTATAGCTCCATCACTGCAGGTAATCTGGGAGCAGCAGTCTTATAATATATATTTGTTATTATTGTTTAGGTTAAGGAGCGAGGAGAGATTGAGAGCCATCAAATTTTGCATTCTTTTTCATTTGGTATAGAATGATGCCATTTGTGGTTTACATTTCTTGTATACATTTTTTACTGTCGTTGAGAAGTGTTGTTGGCTACTGATGTATCATACTTTAGTTTTTACTCTGTGATTATAGTGAATTTAGATACATGAGTAATGAAATTTATTTGTCTCCTTTCTTCAGTACATTCATGGACTAGGTGCTCGTGGGGTTCACTACTTACCTCGACCTGGACCAACTCTTCAGGACATTGGCTTCTTTCTTCTTCCGGTAGGTTTTATTGGTTGTTTTTCTATATTTGTCCACTATTCTGGAAGAGATGTATTCATATTTTTTCTTTTCCTTTCCTTGTAAATTTCCAGGAACTTGGGTCAGACAAAGCTTACATAAGCGAAACTGTATTCACCACGATTTTTCTATCTTTCGTCTTGGTGAGTTGGTTTTTATATAAATCTTTCCATCATCAGCTAACACTGAATATCTTTGCTCCCTCTTTTATTAATTACAAAGTTTTAGCTTTGAAATTTGGTGCATTATGTTTCTCCCATCTATTATAATTTGTAGGTAAATGAAGACCGTCTATGCGTTCATAATCACAAGCATACTTAAATATTCTCAAGGCAAACTGTGAGGCCAAGCTAACCTTAAGTTTTAAAAGTTAAAATTATGAAAAACCTGGATTGGCTATTAGCTTATCTTAACATTATAGTTTATTTATTTACCTATGGAAGTGTATTTTGTATATGTTCCTGATTTAATTGTTGCTCATCTTTGCTGCAGTGGTCATTCCATCCTTTCATTTTCAAGAGCAAAAAGATCTATACGGTTCTGATATGGTGCAGGGTCCTGGCATTCTTAGTTGTAAGTGCTCTCTTTCGTAAGTCAAATTTCAACTAAAATAGTTTTATTCGTCATTATTATATATGGTTTAACTTGGGAAAAGATAACTTTTTTTCTCTTCCTATACAATACCAATGTTTGTTATTTCCCCTAACGTTTAGAGAGAATCTTAACTGATAGAGTGATCTTCTAATTTGTTAAATAATTGTTTCGTACAAGCTTGTAAATTTCTTTGGATGATAACATTCTATTCTACTCAGCTTCCTAGTCCAAATTATCACTGCCGTGAGATAGAAAACTGGACTAATTGATGATTTGTTTGTTTGCATTTTGATTAGTGGTATTTGTGTGATGTTGTGCATCACCTTACAAATAGATATTACAGTATATGTGTTAGTTAGAAAGCTACACAAAATATGATAAGCATGATTTTGGGATAATTAGGATCTATTGTAAAGTAGTTAGTTGTGGTACTTGAGTATGTGCATGTTAATTATTACATCATTTCAAACATTACTAATTTTTTTTTTTTTGTGGTTTATAGTTCTATGACAAACGTATTTACTCCCAAAAGAAAATTGATGATGTTCGTGTACAGTGGGGGTTGCATTTTTCAAAGATACGTGTCGAGACGGAAGTTGATAAACTAAATGCTGATGGGTGAACTGTTTAGATTGATAAGATAGTTAATTAACAATATTTTAGTCTTTAATTTAACACTTCAGTAACACTTTGAATGTTTATATCCATTTTGGGAAGACTTTGTACAAATTCTAGCTATTTAATGTATATTTTTGATATTATTTAAATTATTAGTCCATTTCATTGGTGCACTCAATTTGCAATATTGAAATTAAATTGCAAAAAAAAAAAAGCCAAATTTAATTTTCCCACAAAAAAAATAGCCAAAAAATTGAATCAAAATTTAAATTTAAGTGACAATTGTGTGACGGGTAAAAACCGTCACATGTAGTTGTTGACACCCAATTTTGACTCATCTTTTAGTCATTTCTTACAATTTTAAGCATTTTAGGACACATCATTTTAATCACCATTTTTGGCATTTTTGTATATTTTTTACCTAACATTCTATGTTGTTATATTTTTTGTAAATTGGCATCATGTTTTTACTTTAATTAGGTATTAAACATTTTCAAATATTATGTTATTATTGTTGCGCGATCATTTTATTTTACTATTGCATCTCTTTAAATAATTAACTGATCATGTCTTTACTTTTAATCAGGCATTAAATATTTGCTAAATATTGTATTTTATTATTATTACATCGGCATTTGCATTTTAATAATTTTGCATCTTTTTAAATAATTTTTCTTTTTAATAATTAACCCGTTTTGCATTTCATCAAATCAGTCCAGTCCGAGACACAATCTGAATCAGTCCAATCCGTCGAAAACCAAAGCCCAAACTGAGACCCAAAATGAGGCCCAATACACTTTTCATCTACACATAGTATGCTAATGGGTCGTTGGGTTGTGAAACCCGTCGACAAGTTTTGGTGGATTGCTAATTGTGGCGTTAATACCAAGGATTAACCCACCTAAGATTTATGCATGCATGACTTAATAAAAATGTGGTATAGTTCTATCTTAAGCTTTCTAAGATTTGGCTTACTAGACGCGAGGTTCTCGAACGGACTACTCGAGTGAGAAGGCTACGCGACCACCGGTTGGACCGGATTCTCCGCGCAAAACGCCAACTCTAAATTTGGGTGTTTGAAAGAAATTTGCAGGTGCGCAAAGCACACTCGCGTGTTGTGTGTGACAATGTGAATTTTTCATAATGGAAGAAATATGAGCGGAATGCCAATTTAAGGAAAGCAGTAAAAGCAAATAGCAATTTAAACAGTTAAGCATACAAAATTAAAGCAAGCAATTTTAAGGCATTTAAAACAAATAAAAGCAAATAAAGTCAAGCAATAATAAACATAGGTTTGCTATGGTCAAGAACCTGATTATCCCCAGTGGAGTCACCATTTCCAACAAAATATTGCAGTTTAACGGTTTGGACCTATTTATCATAATCTCGCATATTTGACGTTTAGGCCGACCTCTGGCATAAGAGAGGTCCCATGCATATTAGGCGCGCGCTTGATTTGCATGCTTTTGTTTACTATTGTTGTCGCTAGCAATTCTGTACATATTATTTAATGCAATAATTACCCTTTTAACCCATGTACATATCATGCTTATAATTCCGGCCACGAGCATTTACATTTTTTGCACTTTTGTTGTCACATTGCAATCAGGACTTCTACTGCGTAAATCGCTCTTGAACAGCACGATTTGGACTTTGTGAAGCATCAACCATCAGTCCGGTCGAACCAAGCAGGGGAGTCTTTGACTATATTGTCACGCCCTTACATTTTACTATTTTTGTGGCTTGCCTACTCTCACCCATTTGTCATGTTTTTTGAAGAAGACCGTCCTCGCAAATAGTCGAGGGCGGACAACAACAAAAAAAAAGGGGGAAGAAAAGAAAAAAAAATCATCACAAGAATGAGTTGAAGTTATGTTGACAGAAAGAAGTCAGCTTATACCAGATTCAACGAAACATCGCTCTGAGTCTTATATTTTGCATCTTTATACATATTTGCAAATTCAATTGATATGTCTAGTGTTGATTACATAATTCTTTATCATGTATTTTACAACATAATCATCCCGAACTACGCGTGTTTGATTCTCACCACATGGTGTGATACGTAGGCAACCCGTCTAGGGTTCGACATCACCACATAAAAAAAAAGACATATTTGGTTCACCCATTCATTGCATTTATCCAATCACGGACATTCATTATTGCATTTCAATCATTCTATCACATTCATTCATGCATTTCATTCATTCTATCACAACCATTCATTTTTTCATTACATTCTTTTATTTTGCATTAGTCTTATAGTGAACAATCATTCGTTTTGCACAGTTTTTACTTTTGCATTTCTTTCATGAATAAATTCTTTTTAAATCGCACGTTTTATAACATATCTGAACGAACTACGCACACCTGATTCTCGTCAAAGATGAGATACATAGGCAGCCCTACTCGGGTTCGGTACCATTTATTCAAAATACGAAAAAATGTGTTATTCAAAAATACAAAAATATTTTTTAAGCATCATTGTTTGACTCGGTTGATACCAACACAATTAGGAGTGTGCATAGAAAAAAGGAAAAAAAAAGTAATAATCAATATGGGTTTACTTCGTGGTAAACCATAGATTCTTTTGGTACCTCTTATTCACCCGTAAATGACATTGTCTTGCACGTTTCCAAAGATAAAAATGAAACCAACCTCATCGTTTCATATGCATTGTGTGGTGAGTTTTAAAATAAGTTCAATTGCATAGCATTGTGATCTAGAACTTGAGCTGAATGTTTGTTGAGGCGAAATCCTGAGTAACACTCGGTGCAGAAAATGATCGTAGGCTTTCTTTGACCCGTTTGAGCCTTTTCAGCCTACCAAATAACATTATCCGTAATACACTCCTTTTGAGTCTAAAGTCTATTCTTTTGACAACCGCATATTACACTTATACCATTTCTGAGTGCGTACGCACTATTCCTCTCTTGGCCCGACCTCCTTGAGCGCTTTAGAAATGTGCAAGTGGCTGACAAATTCTGCGTCGAAGTTTGCAAAGGCAAAATTGTCAAAGTCCCAAAAGGGAAAAGAAAAACACAAAGGACAACTTCACAAAAAGAAGAAATCAAAAGCCTTGGCATTATATAAAAAAAAAAAAAAAAAAAAAAAAAAAAAAGATCAGCATTAAAGCACACAAATATCAAGCACGGACGTAGTCCAACGCTCGAGGAAGGATTAGTCACTTTTTACCCAAATGATATCCATCCCGTCCCCAAACCTACATTACAAGCCCGTGACAGGCCCTACATGATCTTATACTGAGGGTTCTCACATTAGTGGATACTTACATGATGACCAAGCCTATGGTATCACAATTGCATGAATTGAACATCCTTTTGAGTGTGAGCGTACTTCTCTAAACGTCCCAAAATTCAAAATACTGGAATATATGTGAGAAATGAGACTTTCTTCAGTGAGGGCATTTGAAACGCAAGATTACTTGTTAGTCGAAACCTTGGCTGCAAGCAAGTGTGTCGATACTTAGGTGTCTGAGGTACCATTTGAAACTATAGGAATTACCCAGAAGTCAGTCTTGGTTAGACTGAAAGTGAATAACGGAATTCCTAAGCACAATACTAATTGTTGGTATCAATTGAAGTCAGAACGTGATGTTGTCTTTCCACTTTTCAAAAAATGCATATATAAAAATTCTCATTTTTTTGCATCATGAACTACGTCTTGACCTGATTCCCTCGACGAGATACGTAGGCGGCCACATTGACTTCGGTCCACATTGTTTGAAAACCCACAAAAGTCCTTATTTTTTGCATAACGAACTACGTCTTGACCTGATTCCCTCAGCGGGATACGTAGGCGGCCACATTGGCTTCGGTCTCATTTTTAAAAAAAAAAATTGTACAATTATTTTTTTTGCATCACGAACTACGCTCGCTTCGATTCTCACGGATACGAGCGCCACATTGGCTTCGGTCCACATTGTTTGAAAACCCCATAAAAATCCTTATTTTTTGAATCACAAACTACGTCTTGACATGATTCCCTCAGCGGGATACGTAGGCGGCCACATTGGCTTCGGTCTCATTTTTTGAAATTGTACAATCGTATTCTTTGCATCACGAACTACGTCTTGACCTGATTCCCTCAGCGGGATACGTAGGCGGCCACATTGGCTTCGGTCTCATTTTTTGAAAATTGTACAATCATTTTTTGCATCACGAACTACGTCTTGACCTGATTCCCTCAGCGGGATACGTAGGCGGCCACATTGGCTTCGGTTTCATTTTTTGAAATTGTACAATCGTATTCTTTGCATCATGAACTACGTCTTGACCTGATTCCCTCTGCGGGGTACTTAGGCGGCCACATTGGCTTCGGCCTCATTGTTTGAAAACTGTACAATCATTTTTTGCATTACGAACTACGTCATGACCTGATTCCCTCATAAGGATACGTAGGCGGCCTAAGTCGGCTTCAGTCACACCATTAGAAATCTTCTCATTGGCTCGCGTGCGACAGAATGCGTTTGATTATTCTGAAAAGAGATATGAGCAATTTCCGCCAGAGTCAAGTCTTGCCCATGCGCCCCGCATAACGAAAACTGAGACAATTTTGGGAAATGCACCATGAAGAGATCGTAATAAGGATTCCAAAAGCAATCAGCAATCGCAGCATTCAAAGAAGCATTCGCAGATTCAAAGAAGTCCGCACAGATCAGATCAAGACTCGCAGCATTCAGCAGACACACAACATTCAACACGTCCGTGCAAGGACGAAATCTCAGCATTTGCAGCATCACATCAATTCAACCGCCATCGCGTTTTACAGGATAACGTTTCTACTCATACAATTACATTGCTTATAAATTCAGGTGTTATCATTTTTGCCTTAACAGTTATGCACTAACCTTTGCTTAAGTCTGAGCATGCAAGCAACAAGAGCCAAAGCTACAAAGTGGACGCGAATCAATCACTCCTTTCCTAAAATCACAAGTTTTCTTTGAAGTAGAATCTTCATATCAGCAAAGGCGGGAGGACAACAACAAGCCCATGCGGATTACAAACGCACACCGTTTATGCAATGACGTTATCTCAACCCGGACGAGTCACAAAGCAGGTACGTCCATAAAATGACATCATTTCATTGCAAGCCTATGCAACGGCTTCATCTATGTTTCGTCTATGCAACGACGAGCATCTGTATCGCGTCTATGCAACGACGTCATTTCATGTAAGCCTATGCAACGGCTTCATCCATGTTTCATCCATACAAGACGACAACGCCCTCACAAGGCAACATTTGCATTTCGTCCAAACAAGACGACACCGCCCACACAAGGCAACATTTGCATTTCGTCCATACAAGACGACAACGCTCATACAAGGCGACATTTACATTTCGTCCATACAAGACGACAACGCCCATACAAGGCGTCATTTGCATTTCGTCCATACAAAACGACAACGCCCATACAAGGCAACATTTGTATTTCGTCCATACAAGACGATAACGCCCATACAAGGCAACATTTGCATTTCGTCCATACAAGACAATAACGCCCACACAAGGCGTCATTTGCATTTCGTCGATACAAGACGACAACGCCCATACAAGGCGTCATTTGCATTTCGTCCATACAAGACGGCAACGCTCATACAAGGCGTCATTTGCATTTCGTCTATACAAGACTATAACGCCCACACAAGGCGTCATTTGCATTTCGTCCATACAAGACGACAACGCCCACACAAGGCGTCATCTGCATCTCGCCTATACAAGACGGCGTATCATCACATCACTTCATTAGATCTACAAACATCATGTCTTTTCCAGCACCACATCGTCTGCAACCCAAAGGTCAATCGTGATTGACATCGACAAATTTTGAATTTCATACGCATTGTCTTTAATTTTGTAAAGATCACAAATTTCAAAGGTCATCATGATTCGACACTGGGACAATTTTGAATCGGCGTCTGCCTGCTTTAACTTTCTAGCATCGCAGCAATCCAGTGTCATCATAATTCGACACTGGGACAAAATTTTGAATTTGCATCAGCTTTTGTCCATTCTTTTCTTGATCTTTGTTTAATTCTGACGATGTGAACAAAATTGGCTACAAGTCAACGTCTTTATCCGAAAACTCTTTCATCGTCTTCGGTCAAAGAGGGACAACTGTTGACACCCAATTTTGACCCATCTTTTAGTCATTTCTTGCAATTTTAAGCATTTTAGGACACATCATTTTAATCACCATTTTTGGCATTTTTGTATATTTTTTACCTAACATTCTATGTTGTTTTATTTTTTGTAAATTGGCATCATGTTTTTACTTTAATTAGGTATTAAACATTTTCAAATATTATGTTATTATTGTTGCGCGATCATTTTATTTTACTAATTTTGCATCTCTTTAAATAATTAACTGACATCCCGTCTTTACTTTTAATCGGACATTAAATATTTGCTAAATATTGTATTTTATTATTATTGCATCGGCATTTGCATTTTAATAATTTTGCATCTTTTTAAATAATTTTTCTTTTTAATAATTAACCCGTTTTGCATTTCATCAAACCTGTCCAGTCCGAGGCACAATCTGAATCAGTCCAATCCGCCGAAAACCAAAGCCCAAACTGAGACCCAAAATGAGGCCCAATACACTTTTAATTTTTTCTCTCCAATACTCAATACCCAATACCCTAAACCTAAATACCCCTATAAATAAAAACCTACCTTCCCATCCCTTAAAAAAGATAACCCCCAGCCGCCCCTATCATCCTCACCAGCCGCAACACACCCTCATTATTATTTTTTACCCCAGCCGCAACCCTCGTCTCTCTCTCTTAAAACCCTCAGCAGCCACACCTCTCCCTCTCCTCCTCACATTTCCCGTCACCATCTCCCTTATCCCTTCTCTCTAATCCCTCACCCTTCAACCGCCGCCTCACCCTCTCTCTAATCCCTCACCCTTCGAACCACTGTCACACCCACTGAAACTCTCATCGCCGGCGAACTACCTTCACGCCCGTCGTCGAACCCACTGTCCCGGGCCATCGAACCACACCTCCATCGCCTCGGCCAGATTCTCCGTGAAGTCACGCCGCCGGAGTACAAACCATCATCATCCTCCCCATATGCTCGCTGAACCACCACTGTCCCGTCAACCCCTCTCTTCTTCAGTCGACCACCACCATACCCACTACTCACCATCAAATCAACAACCCATCTTCCTCGCCACTGCTCTCGTCAACCACTAGCGGCGTCGCTCCGACGATAGTCGTGGAAGTAACACCACCCCGTTAAATCCTTGTTTCGTTTATATTTTTTGAATATGTGGCATATGTTATTTGTTCGACTGATCTTGGAATTTTTGGTATTTGTTGCTTGTTTTGTGCTCGCCGGAGTTTCCAACTCCAGTGACCTCCGTTTCAGACATGAGTGTTTCATTTTGCACTGTTTTTCGCTATTTTACTGTTTGGTATTTTCGTTTGGCTGTGGTTTGGAGTCCCTGGCGATATTGTGAAATTTTCGGCGATGTAGTTGACAACTGGTTTTGATGTTTTCTGGTTCTTTGTTGGACTGATCTCCGTTGGTTGCGGTTTAATTTTGGACGATTTTGCCCTTTTATTTCCCATTAAACTGATTGGAATATATTCTTATCCTAAATGAACAGATGCTACACTTTATTTTGCTGATTTGAATTGATACTACGTTTGATTGACCAATGAAAAAGTTATCCGTCGATTTTTGAGGCCTCCACAATTGCAAAGACGAAAAATAAAATAAAATAAAGCTTTCTGGGCAATGATGATTTCTTCCACTTACACCGGATAACCAACATGCGTTGGCAGGGCGAATTCTCGCAGTCGCACTTGTTTAGGCTGTCCCACTTTATTTTTATATATCTGAGCTCTCTGCGTTTAAAACTATTACTGTTTTGGCGCGGATATAAAGGTTTTATTTATTTTATTATTTTTAGCAATATTGGCCGATGAAGGAATCTCCGTCTGATTTCCAAGGCCTTCCCTTTACAAAAGACGGATTTATTTTTGGGTTTTATTTATTAATTATTGCTATTACTTTAAAATTGTTTATTTTATTACTAACACTTTTACTAAGTGTTTATGCAGGTACCCGGAGATCATCTTGTGCAGAAGGCCTAAAAAGGGCTAAAGATGTCCCGGAGTTTTATCTTATGTCGCATTTAAATTTTAGTTTTACTATTTTTGTATTGCATTTTATTTTAATTGTAAATTATGTAAAAATGCTTAGAATAGATAGAATAAAAGTTAATATATAATTAACCTAGGTTTGAACGGATAACCGCAAGTTAGCGGATCTTAAAGGATGCCTAACCCCTTTCCTTTAGGATAATAAAGAACCCTGATCCAAAGTCTCATTAATTTCGCAGACCATTAAATGGAGATTAATTGCGGTATTTTTATTGCAATAAATCAAGTGTCCTAATTCACTTAAATAATTAGGTGGAGACTCCTCAAAATCAGCATTATTGCTCCATCCAGGGAACCGCGTCAAAGAGTAACGTTGTGGATACCGTTCAGACCCCGAGGTCAAAAACGGGGGCGACAGTAGTGTGATATTTATGTGACGGGTAATAACTGTCATCCGTTTGTGACACTTGTGTGATGGGTAAAAATCGTCACATGTCGTGTGACGGTTCCAGAACCGTCATCTGTTTGTGACAGTGAC
Source organism: Przewalskia tangutica (assembly GCA_029844215.1). Lineage (NCBI taxonomy): Eukaryota > Viridiplantae > Streptophyta > Magnoliopsida > Solanales > Solanaceae > Przewalskia > Przewalskia tangutica. Next base: position 86,669,998 of record CM056738.1, on the reverse strand, counting down.
AAAGATGACACTTACAGGAATCGTCATATTAGGGGTCAGATGGCGGTTTTTACCTGTCACCATAGTGTCTTTTTCTTGTAGTGCACTTAATTCTATACAAATGGAGATCCAACTAGTAGGGATGGAAAACTACACGTTGTGGAGTCGAGTTTTGCGACTGAATTTGTTGATGAAAAAGAAGATTGGATTTATCGATGGATCAGTAAAATAAGACACTTATGGTGTCAATTACGTGCAGCAGCGGGATCGTTGTAACGCGATGATAATCTCTTGGATTATGGAGAATGTAAGTAAGCATCTGCTCAGTGGCATTTTGTATAGGTCTACTGCGTATGCAGTGTGGAAGGATCTAAAGGAGAGGTTCGATAAAATCAATATATCTCGTGTGTATCAGTTAAAGAAGGAGTTGGCTATGCTACACCAAGGTGTAACACCAGTAGCTAGCAATTATTCAAGGATGAAAGATTTGTGGGATGAAATCGACTCAATCATTCCACCACCAACTTGCGATTGTATAAGTCCAAGAGAATATATAGAGCATTTAGCAAATCAACGACTGCTAAAGTTCCTAATGAGACTGAATGATGGTTATAATCAGGATAGAAGTCATATTCTCCTAATGACACATACGCCTAGTGTGAACCAAACTTATGCCATGATTGCGCAGGATGAAAGTCAGAAATCAATGACTGGAAGGTATGCAACAGCTGAGTATGCAGTAGCTGAGTCAACTGAACCTATAGATTTGTTTGGTAGGCCTAGTAATAATCAGAACAGACAGAAGAAGAACATGTATTGTGATCATTGTAGAATGAAGGGACATTGTAGAGAAATCTGCTATAAATTGATGCATGTGACTATTGCAACAAACAAGGCCATGTGAGGGAAAAGTGCTACAGATTCTAAAGAAAAGAAACAAGTAAATATAGTTATGACATGAGAAGGGAATGCTTATGGCTATTGGCAAGGAAACCAGAGGCATGAAGGGAATTCCTGTGGCTATGGGCAAGTAAACCAGAGGTATGAAGGAGGAATGAGGCAACTAAATCAGGAACAGCATGGACAATTTCAACAGATGATGAATGATCAATTTCAGCAGTTGATGAGAAATTGTCCACCTGACAAGTATGAGAAAATGCTTGCAGTACTCAAGCAACAAATGAACACATATACAAACAGTACACAGCTGCCTCAAGTACATATGGCAGGTAACCATGTATTTAGTAAGGAAACTGATCTTAATTGGATAGTTATTTCAGGAGCAACTAACCATATGGTAAACGACAAGAATATGATTGAAGAACATGATTTCATAGACAATGCAGGTCATGTACAATTACCATCTGGTGACACATCAACAATTACACAGGCAGAGAGTTGTAGACTAGGAGGAGGTGGCCTTATTAAGAATGTGTTATGTGTGCCAAGCTTCCAGTTTAATCTTCTCTCAGTTTTAAAACTGACTAAGGAATTAAACTGTAGTGCATCTTTCTTCCCTGACTTCTTTGTTCTGCAGGATCTCTTCACTGGGAAGGTGAAGGAGATTGGTAAGATAGTTGATGGGCTCTACATGCTAAAAACAAGAATAAGAGGAAAATCTGGTAAGATGGTTGATGGGTTGTACATACATGATAAGCAGATGAAGGCACATGCATCTTTGGCAGCTGATTTTGCAAAGAGTGACAGGCAGGGAGAAAGGGAGTTATGACATAAGAGGCTGGGACATGTTCCAATGAGAATGTTGAGGAAAATAACCAGCTTTGAAGACAAATCTAGATTTATAATAAAACATTGTGGTATTTGCAGTTTAGCTAGGCAAACCAGAAAGTCATTCCCTGTTAGCACTACTGATGCGCGATTTATGCACACACTTTAACGCAAGTGCACGTTGTCGAGTTAAGTAATATAGTCTTTGAAGACCGAGTTATCGTCCTCAGGGATTAGTGCTCAAGTACCAATTTCTATTCTTTGTTATCTATTTGGTGACCGATATTCGAGTTGTTGATTATGACTAATAATTATAGAGACTAATTAACTATGTTGTTTACTTCAGTGATGATGGAAATAGGGCTTCCAAGTCTCCTCAACTATCCACTTATATTACTTATTAATGCAATTAACTATGGTTCTTCTTCTTTTGGAGATAGCAGGTTTACTAATTCGTTTTATACTCTTGTTAAGGTTATATAAACACCCAACCCCAGTAGCGCTCCTTTCTACCTATCGTTGATAAGGATGACTCTATAGGAGGATTAAGAACAAAATCCATATTAATGCTACACAAGTAATTGAGGTATTTTCATCCCTAATTCGACCTATGTCTACCCAACTACAGCATAGTCACAACCTCTCCTTTCGGATTTCGGTTAGAAATCATATAATTAATGATAATTAATGATCAAGTAATTACCAAGCAATCAAATCATCTATTGGATAAATCTCAACAATAAGAAGAACAATCATAAACATGCATTAATTCATAAAATAAGGTTCAAGTGAATTGACATGGAAAGCCCTATATTAGAATTAGTTCCTAGCCATAGTCATGACAAGAACTAATTCAATACCCAACATAAAACTGAAATAAAGTAAAAGAAAGAAAAGAAATAATTACTAAAGAATGGTCTCCAATCTTGAACTCCAAGATGTGTTGTATTATTGGCAAGAAGGGAACCCTTAAAAACTGCCTAGGGTTCTCTTTTTATAGCCTCCAAACCGACATTAAGATTTTCCTTCAGGCCTGGCCCATAATTCGTCTAAAACCTGATTTTTCCCGCGTCGGTGCCGCGGCCCTGCTACTGGCGTCTAGAGGCGCCGCGACGCTGGAACTTCTGCAAGCCTCTGAAGATTGGGCGCCGGGGCGCCTGGTTCTGCTGGCTGGAGGCGCCACGGAGCTGGCCCGTGTTTGTGCCTGGTTCGCCACTTTCTCGCATTTCAAGCTCTGGAACCTCCGTTTTTGCCCTCTTTTCGCTCCTTTTCCGCCAAAGAGCCACTTTAACCAATTTGACTCAAAAGAAAGAAAATATATCCTAAGACGACACGTATTTGTACAAAAAGGGACAAAAGACTCACTAAAAATGACTTAAAAAGTGTATATAAAATACACCGATCAAATACCCTCAAACTTAACCTTTGCTCGCCCTCGAGCAAAGATCAAAAGAAAGAAATAAAGACTCAAGGAAAAAGAAAAATAGAAAGGCTTAATGACATTGATCACTTTGGTGCATTGGTGTTACTTAGAAAAACATGAAGGTTAGCAGAATAATATGCAGGAACATATAACATGAAATTTTAGCATTCTAAACACATTAAGCTAGATATTTCGCAAACTCATTTTTATCATACTTAATGAAAGTCAAAATACTTAATTATGCACGTCAATTTCAAAAATCCTATGACATATTTACTTGCTATTCTCCACTAATCATGGATATGCATAAAAGAGATCTTCAAGACTTTTCAGGGTTGTAATGTAGGCTTAGGCATGGGTAGGTAAAAATAGGCATTTAGGCTCATTTTGTGTACCATAAGCTCTTTAACTTTTCAATGTTTTCCTTTTCTTTTGATTTCTTTCCTTCACTTCATATCTATCTTTCTCCTCTTTTGTTTTGAGAGAGTGAAGTGTATTATAATAACAAGCACCCCCAAACTTAGGCTTTTGCCTATTTCTTATTACTTTTTTATTGGGGTGCATCTTTTTGTCTCTTTTTTAACACTTTCTATTCCAACCATTTCACATTTTTACTTATGGCACATGTGTGGAAATATAGGGTGTCAAAGAAAAAGTGTCATGTTTAGGCTCAACGGGGCAGACTATGGATATTTTTAATGTCAGGGATAGAAAAGAGTGGTAAGAATTGGCTAACAAAGAATTGCATGAGTCATCTCCCTAACATGCATATCCTAACTATTTCGCCTCAAATAGCAAACAATCATACACATAGGTTTTAATCATTTAACATGCACAATTCAAGCAAGAAACCCCAAATAGACAGATTTCATGAGTTTTTGGCATATCTAACCTAAGTGTTTAGATAGTTGCTTCTAATTCCATTACATTATTCCACCTTACTTCACTAGGTGTTTCTAGTAACTACAGCATGCATGATCTTTGACAGCAAATTATGACTCAAAAAGAAAAAAATTCATGACTCAAAAATACACAAAACAAATCAAAAAGACTCAAATATACTACAACAATAAGACACAAATAAGACACCCCCCCCCCCCAAACTTAAATCACACATTGTCCCCAATGTGTGCAAGACTCAAAGAAAATAAAAGAAACAAGACACTTACAGACTTGGTTTAAAATGGTGGCGGTGGCGGTGGCGGTGGATAGTGCATTGACCACTGGTTGAACAAGGAACACATCTCGTCAATTTTCTGCCTCATTTCTTGTTGTGCTTGTATCACCGTGTCAAAATTTTGCATCATCCTTATCTGATTTTGGAGTAGCTGCTCCATCATAGGCACTGGAGGTTCTGATTCTGTGGGTGACTGATGGTTGCTTCCTGCCTCATAGTGAACCTCTGTTTCAGGTTCATCTTCATCCATTGCAGCCTCTGCCGCCTTGCCGCTTTGGTGCTCTTCTTCTTGCTGCTGCTGGAGGGATTGGGTCTGGGAAGGAGTGCACTATCCCGTATGACACAGGAAGTTGGTTTCTCTCATAAGTATCATTAGGTAGGGTTGGGACCCCATTTATGGCGCATAAATTTGTAATAAGTGAACCATGTCCCAATCCACCTGTTGTTACCAACCTGCTGGTCTCTTCAATACTTTGCACTATCTCCTTTCCCACATCAATCGTCTTCCCCGACATAATTCCATATATCAATTTGATCCTCGCTTTCCGACACTGTAAAGCGTTGATGGAATCGACGGCATCGATTTAAATACAACCAACTCGATCGCTTTGTTGAATCGACACCGCCACCCTTCTTGCCCCATTTCTCGCAAATTCATACGCACTTCTGTAGAAGTATCGGTTCTGCGACGATATTCCAGTCGATGTTGTTGGTGCTTCTAGACCATGTTCTGAAGTAGATTCGGTCATCACCCCTTTCTTCAACATCTGCTGTTTTTAGTAACATATTTACCGCTTCTGCCGTCACAGGCACATATCTTCCCCTCACAAAGCATTCATTGTTCACCTTCTCCGGAAAGTTAGCATAAAATTCACGCACCATCACTGTGTTCATTGGTGCTATCTTTTCCGGGTTTACAAATCTTTTCCATTCCCTCATCTCAATCATCGCCCGAATGGGCTCATAGACATCCCCCTCCTCAAGCGAATCCCTTTGATAATCCATTCCTCTTTCAGGGATTAAGGGCCTAGTACTAAGTTTTTGGTATCTATCTTGAGCTCTTCGGCTGACAAACCTAGTATCGTCATATTGAGGGGCTGAGGTGGATGTGGAGGCTCTTTTCTTTCTGACAGACATTTTTAGATCACTTTTTGCAGCGTTTCCTTTCTATCAACAATGTTAACCAACACTATCACTCACCAATCAATAGATGCAATACCTATCACCCCCAAACTTCACTTAAGAAGCTTCTACACAACACCCACACTCACCTCGTATACTTCTTCCTCGAAATTTTCACAACCAATTTCAACACCCCAACAACTTCACAGATACAACTCTCCTCCAATCTACTACCTCTTATGACTACAGTAAAGCTTTCAAGAAAAGATAAAGATTACCTTTTTACGGTGTTCTTCAAGGTTTTCTTGCTTCTAATGGTGATTTGAGGCAATGGGATGAAGTTTGTTGGTTAAGATGGTTAAGGGTTTAGGGAATTTAAGAGCTTTAGTTGTGTTTGGGTTTGGTTTATGGAAGATTTTTAGGTAAAAGGTGGATTTTTGTGGGTTTTGTGGAGAATAAGGGTTTAGGTTTTGAATTGGATTGGGGAAAAATCGGGTTTGGGCGTCTTTAATTTCGATTTCGCCGGCCGCGCATATCAGCCGCGCGCCAATTTATCGCGCTTTCCGAATTTCGCCGCGTTCACACGATGGCCATACGCGCTAGACTCTGGAATTTTCGATTTTTAGCCGCGGCGCTAATTTCCTCGCGCTTCTCGCTTTTCGCGCCGCGACGCCATCCGCTTTTTCCGAAATCCTCGCTATTCTTCGCTTTTTCGCCTCCAAATTTGTTGCCCTCGCATCGCCAACATGACACAAACACTACCTCCGTGAGACTGTTCTTAGTAAACTAACTACATTAAAATAAACAATTTAAAATACTTTGGGTTGCCTCCCAAGTAGCGCTGTCTTTAACGTCTTTTAGCCGGATGCAAGTTCATTAGATCAAGAGGTGTGGGGTAGATTAACCCCACATTCAATCCATTTTTTTAACATTCGCCTTTTTCTTCTTCGATTCTTCTTCTTATAGTTATTTTCAAGCGAAGGTTCAGTGGCACATACCTGCTTTGGCGGATGTTCAGCATCAAGTACTTGCTTCGGTGGGCCTATCTCCCTTGTTTTGGTTTGCACTGGCTCACAGGGGGTTCTGATGGTGCTGATTGCAAAGAACCTGCTCATGACCGGTGGCTCAATAATGTGTTTAAACACTTTAAACACCATTTCTTCGCTCTCTACCCTTAGCGTCAGCTCACCCTTTTCTACATCAATCAGGGCTCTCCCTGTTGCCAAAAACGGTCTCCCCAATATGATGGGAATCTCTGCATCCTCCTCCATGTCAAGAATGAGGAAGTCCGCAGGAAAAAAGAATTTTCCTACTTTAACAAGCACATCCTCAATCTTCCCCCTTGGGTGCACCACTGTTCTATCGGCTAGTTGCAAGCTCACCGTGGTTGGTTTTTCCTCACCTAACTCCAACCGTTTAAATACTGACAAAGGCATCAAATTTATACTTGCCCTCAAATCACAGAGGGCTCTATTGCATGTCACCTTGTCAACTGTGCAAGGCAATGTAAAGCTCCCTGGGTCTTTTAGTTTAGGGGGCAACTTCTTCTGCAGGATGGCACTACACTCCTCAGTCAGCGCCACCATCTCATATTCTGCTAGTTTCTTCTTCTTCCCCAAAATTTCCTTCATGAATTTGAAATAAGAAGACATTTGCTCCAACGCCTTGATGAAGGGTATGTTGATATGTAACTTTCTGAATGTCTCCAAAAATTTGGAGAATTGTTTATCAACTACCTTCCTTTGCAATCATTGTGGGAACAGAATCTTCTCAGTATACTCCTTCTCCGAGCTTTCTAACATCAAGCGAGCTTCAACCACCTTCTCTTTCTATTTCTACCCTCTGCTCAACCATAGCCGAGGTGCACACTGCTCCAACCGCTTCCGCCTCACTGCATCGCTCGCATTGTTCTCAGTGGTTCATCTCTGTGTTGCCGCGCTTACCCCTGGCTCGTTGTTCGATAGCTTTGATAGTTGCCCCACTTGTGTTTCCAAGTTTCTGAGCGAAGATCTAGTCTCTTCCATGAACTGGGTTTGAGAGTTGGTGAGTGTCAACAAAGCTGCTCTCAGCTCGCTTTTCGTCAAGGTGGCCACTGAATTGTTGAGAAGATGAGGCCTGGGTGAATGGCTGCTGGTTTTGATACTGGCCTCTGAATTGATTCTGCTGCCCCTGCTCACCTCTCTATGAAAAATTTGGGTGATTCCTCCACCCTGAATTGTAGGTGTTTGAGTATGGGTTGTTCTGGGGCCTCTGATAGTTCCCTACAGCTTGGCACTCTGCTTGCTCGATCGTCATATTGTTAGGATCAGCTGATGGACATCTATCGAAGGTATGTGGACCACCACACATTTCACAGCTCTTTGGCATTTGTACTGCATTTACAGATATTGTATGTTGTTGCAGCTGCTTGGTCAAAAGGGCAACTTGGGCATTCAGGGCAGTGATGGCATCTATATCATGAACTCCCACTGTTCTTCTGCCACTCACTTGTCGATCTTCTGTGACATGTGTTGACAGTCAATTTTGACCCGTTTTTTGTATATTTGTTGCAATTCTAAGTATTTTAAGACACCGCATTTTAATCAACATTTTTGCATTTTTATCTTTTTATTTTAAATTAAGCATTACGTCTTTGTTAATATTATGTTTTTATTATTGTTACACCGTCATTTTATTTTAATAATATTTGCATCTTTTTAAATAATTAATTGGCATCCGCATTTTTACTTTAATCAGGCATTAAACACTTCTTAAATATTGCATTTTAGTATTATTGCGTCGGCATTTGCATTTTTATAATCTTGCATCTTTTTAAATAATTTTGTTTTAAATAATTAACCCGCCTTGCATTTTGTCAAACCAAATCACCCAAGACACAATTTGAATCAGTCCAAGCCAACACTATTTTTAATATCACCCAAACACCCTCTTTTATTTTTTCCCCCTAAAATCAAATATCACTTTTCATTTCCCCCCCAAAACAATACCCCATTTTTCATTTTTCCCCCCCAATACCTAACCCTAATCCTACCCTATAAAACAAAACTTCCCCCCTTTCTAAAAAAACCCCAGCCGCAAGCCCTCACTTCAGCCCTTCCTCTCTCCCTCTTCCCCTTACCCGTCGCCGCCGCTGCCGCCGCTGCCGCCGGAGTTCTATCTCCGGCGAACTACCCCCAGCCGCACAAATCTGACCCCCCCTCAGCCTTCGTCCCTCTCTCCTTTCCCTAACCCTACTTCACCTACCGTCGACCACCGACGAACCGCCACTGTTCTCCGGCGAAGCCCCCCCACCCCCCTTAACCCTCTCAACGCCTCACCCTCTCCCTCACTCTGACGAACAACCCACTGTTCACCCACACATACACCATCGCCGACCTCCTCGCTTTTCCCGTCGTCCACCGCCGGCGAACCAACCCACTGCTCTCACACCACACCCCGGCGAACCCCTGCACTCACCCCTCTCCCGTCGCCGCCGCCTCACCCTCTCACTCACCTTCAGCCAGCCGACACTATTGTTTGCTCTTCACCTTTGTTGCTATATTTTACGTTTTGGGGGGACTGATTTCTCGTTTTTTTTGTGGGTACCTGGCCGGAGTTTGTGAACTCCGGCGATGTTAACAATGGTTGCTATTTTATTACTGGTTATGTGCTACTGTTATCGTTATTGTTTGAACTGTTGGCCGTTGTTTCACTGTTTGTCCACTGATTTTCTAAGAATCGCTACTGTTGTTTGGACTGATCGTCGGCCATTTTGCTACTGTTTTGGCCATGTTTTTGGACTGATTTTTGGCTATTTTTGCTACATTTTTGCTGGTTTGCTGATTTAGAACAAATACTACACTGTTGGTATTTTACTGATTTTGAACAAGATGCTACACTTGTTTGGCCGATGAAAAAGTTATCCGTCGATTTTTGAGGCCTCCACAGTTGTAAAGACGAAAAATAAAATAAATGAAGCTTTCTGGGCAAGAATGATTTCTTCCACTTATACCGGATAACCAACATGCTACCGGCAGTAATTCTCGCAGCCGCACTTGTTTAGGCTGTCCCACTTTATATATTTTTCATATTTGAGCCCTCCGTGTTTAAAACTATTACTGTTTTGGCGCGGATATGAAGGTTTTATTTATTTTATTGCTTTTAACAATATTGGCCGATGAAGGAATCTCCGTCTGATTTCCAAGGCCTCCTCTGTGCAAAAGACGAATTTATTTATTTTTTGCTTTACTTATTAATTCTTGTCATTGCTTTTAAAATTATTTATTCTACTATTAATACTTTTACCAAGTGTTTATGCAGGTACCCGGAGATTATCTTGTGCAGAAGGCCTAAAAAAGGCTAAAAGATGTCACGGAGCTTTATTTTTATGTCGCATTTAATTTTAAGCTTTTATTATTTTGTATTGCATTTTATTTTAATTATAAATTATGAAAATGCTTAGAATACGTAGAATAAAAAGGGCAATAAATAATTAACCTAGGTTTGAACGAATAACCGCAAGTTAGCGGATCTTGAAGGATGCCTAACCCCTTCCCTTTAGGATAATAAAGAACCCTGATCCAGAATCTCACTAATTTCGCAGACCATTAAATGAAGATTAATTGTAGTGTTTCACTGCAATAAATCAAGTGTCCTAATTCACTATAATAATTAGGTGACGACTCCTCAAAACAGCATTCATTGCTCCATCCAGGGAACCGCGCCAAAGAGCAACGTTGCAGATACCGTTCGGACCCCCGAGGTCGAAAACGGGCGCGACAGCATGGCGACTCCACTGGGGATATCATGTTCTTGATCATAGCAAACCCAGGTTAATTAAATATTGCATTTTATTTTGCTTTTATATTTGTTGTAAATATTTTATATTGTTTGCTTTTATTTTGTAATTAACTACTTTAATTGCTACATTATTTTTATTGCTTTCCTTAAATTGACATTCCGCTCATATTTCCTCCATTCTGGAAAAATTAACACTATCACACACTACACGCGAGGTGCGCTTGGTGCATCAGCAAAATTCTTTCTTCAAAACCCAAATTTAGGAGAGTTGGTAATAGACGCGGAGAATCCGGTCCAACCGGTGGCCGCGTAGCCTTCTCACTCGAGTAGTCCGCTCGGGAACCATTGTGTCTAGTAAGCCAAATCTTAGAAAACTTAAGATAGAGCTATATCACTTTTTTATTAAGTCATGCATGCATAAACCTTAGGTGGGTTAATCCTTGGTATTAACGCCACAATTAGAAATCCACCAAACTTGTCGACGGGTTTCACAACCCAACGACCCATTAGCATACTATGTGTAGCGTGATGATGATAGACGGATCCAAGCCTGGTCATGACACGCCAAAGTTGGAAAAAGTGCACCGTCATTTGGTCGCCATTTCCAACAAAATATTGTAGTTTAACGGCTTGGACCTATTTATCATAATCCCGCATATTTGGCGTTTAGGCTCACCTCTGGCATAAGGGAGGTCCCAAGCATATTAGGGCACGCGCTTGATTTGCATGTTTTTTGTTTATTATTGTTTGTCGCTAGCAACTCTGTACATATTGTTTAATTCAATAATTTCTCTTTTGTGATTTCGGGCTCGAGCATTTGTATTTTTGCACTTTTTGCTTTCACATTGCAATCAGGACTTCTACTTCGTAAATCACTCTTGAATAGCGTGACTTGGACTTTGTGAAGCATCAACCACCAGTCCGGTCGAACCAATCAGGGGAGTCTCTGACTATATTGTCACACATTTGCGTTTTTATTATTTTTGTCATTTTCCTACTCACCTATTTCTCATCTTTTTTTTGCAGGAAGGTCGTCCTCGCAATCAGCCTAGGACGGTCGAAAAAAAAAATCATCACAAAAATGAGCGGTAGTTATGTTGACTACTAGAAGTCAGTTTATACCAGATTCAACGTGACATCGCTCTCAATTCTTCTTTACTTAGTATTTTTATTCATATTTGCAAATTCAATTAATATGTCTAGCGTTGATTGCATAGTTCTTACATATCATGCATTTTATCATAATTATTTCGAACTACGCGTGTCTGATTCTCACCACACGGTGTGATACGTAGGCAACTCATTTTGGGTTCGACACCATAAAAAATAAAAACAACAAAAAAAAAGAAGCATATTTTTCTCATTCATGCATCCCATTCATCATGTTCTCGGACATTCATTTTCGTTACATTCATTTTACTTTGCATTCGTCCGCAATGGACAATTATTTCTTTTGCACAGCTTTATATTGCTATCCTTTCATTGATAAATTTTTCCAAGCATACATTTTATAACATATTTGAATGAACTACGCAAGACTGATTCCCTACGGATACGTGGCAAATTTCTACTAAGTTCTGCACTCTTTATTCAAAAAAAATATATAAAAAATAATATTTTGTTCATAAATACAAAAAAAAAATGTTATTCAAAAATACAAAAACATTTTTTAAGTATTATTGTTTGACTTTGTTGATACCAACACAGTTACAAGTCTGCATAAAAAAATAAAAAATAAAAAAACAGTATGGGTTGGCTTTGTGGTAAACCATAAATTCTTTTGGTACCTCTTATTCATACCCGCAGATAACATTGTCTTGCATGTTTCCAAGATAAGAATGAAGCCGACCTCATCGTTTCATATGCATTGGTGCGAAGTTATTTGAATAAGTTCAATTGCATTGCATTGTGATCTAGAACTTGGCCTGAATGTTTGTTGAGGCGAAATCCTGAGTAACACTCGGTGTAGGAAATGATCGTAGGCTTTCTTTGACCCGTTTGAGCCTTTTCAGCCTACCAAATAACATTATCCCTAGTGCACCCCTTTGAGCCTAAAACCTATTTTTTGACAACCGCATATTACACCTATAACCTTTACGAGTACAGATGCACTATCCCTCTTTTGGCCCGACCTCCTCGAGCGCTTTAGAAATGTGCAAGTGGCTGACAAAATCCTGCGCTGAAGTTTGCAAAGACAAAAGTTGTCAAAGTTCCAAAAGGAAAACAAAACAAAAGCAGAGACGACTTCACACAAAAAAAAAAGAAATCAAAAGCCTCGATGTTATAAAAAAAAAAAAGGAATACATAACCCCGAAAAAAAAAAGAAAAAAAAGGGGGGGGGGGGGGGCGCCAAATGAAAGATTCAAAAGAAGTCAGTATTGAAAAACTGGGACAAAACGAAAGCAAATCAGCATTAAATCGCACCAATATCAAGCACGGACATAGTCCAACTCTCGAGGAATGATTAGTCACTTTTATCCAAATGATATCCATCCCTTTCCCCAAGCCTACATTACAAGCCCGTGACAAGCCCTACATGATCTTATACTGAGGGTTCTCACATTAGTGGATACTTACATGACGGCCAAGCCTATGGTATCACAATTGCATGCATTGAACATCTTTTTGAGTGTGAGCGCAATTCTTTCAACGTCCCAAAATTCAAAATACTGAAATATATGTGTGAAATGAGACTTTCTTTCAGTGAGGGCATTTGAAACGTGAGATTACGTGTAGTTCGAAACCTTGAATGCAAGCAAGTGTGTCGACACTCAGGTATGTTTGAGGTACTATCTGAAACTGTGTGAATTACACCAGAGTCAATCTCGGTTAGACTGAAAACAATAAAAGAACATCCTTATGCACAATGCTAATTGTTGGTATCAACCGAGTCGAACGTAATGTCGTCTTCCATTTTTTCGTAAAAACAACAAAATGCATATTACATAAAAATCATTTTGCATCACGAACTACGCTTGACTGATTCCCTACGGATACGAGGCGCCACATCGCTTCGGCCCCGCATCATTTTAAAAATCATAAAAATTCTTATTTCAAAGACGAACTACGCTCGACCGATTCCCGGCGGATACGAGGCGCCACATCGGCCGGGTCCCACATCATTTTAAAATCATAAAAATTCTTATTTTTGCAAAGATGAACTACGCTTGACCGACTCCTCGGCGGATACGTGGCGTACCACATCGGCTTTGGCCACACCGTTAGAAATATTTCTTCATTGTTTCGCATACGACTCGATTTTGTCCATCGAGAGTTTAGCATCCTCATATATTCGCATCCATTACTACCTACATATTTTCTGGGTTGCATTCTCATCTACTCAATTGTGCATTGTCCATATTCTCGCATTAACTTTTCATTCATTATAAAAAAATGCTTACGACGCTGATAAGGCCAAGATGCAACCTTACCTAGATTCAACATCTTCATTACTAAACCGACATTTTAAGGAATTCAGCAAGAAAATGGCAATAGACAAAAAAGCAAGCCTAGGTCTTCACCCAAGTTCGAGCACGCAAGTCACAAGAGCCAAAGCTACAGAGTCGACGCTAATCAACCACTCATTTCCTAAAACTCACAAGTTTTCTTTGAGTGCAGGATCTTCATATCAGCAAAGGCTGGAACACAACAATAAACCCATGCGGGTCACAAATGCACAACGTCTATGCAATGACGCTATCTCAACCCAGACGGGTCACAAAACAGGTACACCCCTAAACCAATGCATTTCATATAAGCCTATGCAACGGCTCCATCTATGTTTCGTCTATGCAACGACGAGCATCTGCATCGCGTCCATGCAACGACGCCTTTTCTTTTTAAGCCTATGCAACGGCTTCATTCATGTTTCGTCTATGCAACGACGAGCATCTGCATCGCGTCTATGCAACGACGTCATTTTATTAAAAGCCCATGCAACGCCTTCATTCATGTTTCGTCTATGCAACGATGAGCATCTGCATTGCGTCCGAAAACGACGCCTTTTCATATAAGCCTATGCAACGGATTCATCCATGTTTCGTCTATGCAACGACGAGCATCTGCATCGCGTCCATGCAACGACGCCTTTTCATTTTAAAAGCCCATGCAACGGCTTCATTCATGTTTCGTCTATGCAACGACGAGCATCTGCATCGCGTCCATGCAACGACACCTTTTCATTTTAAAAGCCCATGCAACGGCTTCATTCATGTTTCGTCTATGCAACGACGAGCATTCGTGATCGCGCCCATGCAACGACGCTTTTCATTTTAAAAGCCCATGCAACGCTTATTCATGTTTCGTTTACGCAACGACGAAGCATCTGATAAGGCCCACGCAACGACGCTTTTCATTTTAAAAGCCCATGCAACGCCATTCATGTTTCGTTTATGCAACGACGAGCATCTGCATCGCGCCCATGCAACGACGCTTTTCATTTTAAGCCTATGCAACGCTTTCATTCATGTTTCGTTTATGCAACGACGAGCATCCGTGACGGCCCATGCAACGACGCCTTTTCATTTCATATAAGCCTATGCAACGACTTCATTCATGTTTCGTCCATGCAACGACGAGCATCTGCATCGCGTCTATACAACGACGCCATTTCATTTAAGCCTATGCAACGGCTTCATCCATGTTTCGTCCATGCAACGATTTAACATCCGTGATTGCGTCCGAAAACGACGTCATTTCATTTAAGCCTATGCAACGGCTTCATTCATGCTTCGTCTATGCAACGACGAGCATCTGCATTGCGTCCGAAAACTACGCCATTTCATTTAAAAGCCTATGCAACGGCTTCATTCATGCTTCGTCTATGCAACGACGAGCATCTGCATCGCGTCTATGCAACGACGCCATCAACATCTACAATAACCTTGTCTTTTTCAGCACCACATCACCTGCAACCCAGTGTCAATCATACTTCGACACTGGGACATTTTAAATCAGCGTCAGCTTTGCTTTTTATTTTTGCATCACAACGACCCAGTGTCATCATGATTTAACACTGGGACATTTTTGGGTCTGCATCATCCCTATTTTTGAGTCTTTAGTTATAAAACAGGACAAAATTGGCTATAAGTCAACATCTTTGTCCGAAGACTCTTCCATCATCTCCGCATAAAAGAGGACACGTCATTGATACCAATTTTGACCCGTTTTTTGTATATTTATTGCAATTCTAAGTATTTTAAGACACCGCATTTTAATCAACATTTTTGCATTTTTATCTTTTTATTTTAAATTAAGCATTACGTCTTTGTTAATATTATGTTTTTATTATTGTTACACTGTCATTTTATTTTAATAATATTTGCATCTTTTTAAATAATTAATTGGCATCCGCATTTTTACTTTAATCAGGCATTAAACACTTCTTAAATATTGCATTTTAGTATTATTGCGTCGGCATTTGCATTTTTATAATCTTGCATCTTTTTAAATAATTAACCCGCCTTGCATTTTGTCAAACCAGTCCAGTCCAAGACACAATTTGAATCAGTCCAAGCCAACACTATTTTTAATATCACCCAAACACCCTCTTTTATTTTTTCCCCCTAAAATCAAATATCACTTTTCATTTTCCCCCCAAAACAATACCCCACTTTTCATTTTTTCCCCCCAATACCTAACCCTAATCCTACCCTATAAAACAAAACTTCCCCCCTTTCTAAAAAAACCCCAGCCGCAAGCCCTCACTTCAGCCCTTCCTCTCTCCCTCTTCCCCTTACCCGTCGCCGCCGCTGCCGCCGCTGCCGCCAGAGTTCTATCTCCGGCGAACTACCCCCAACCGCACAAATCTGACCCCCCCTCAGCCTTCGTCCCTCTCTCCTTTCCCTAACCCTACTTCACCTACCGTCGACCACCGACGAACCGCCATCGTTTCTCGTGCAAGCCCCCACCCCTTAACCTCTCAACGCCTCACTCGATTTAACAACCCACTGTTCACCCACATATACACCATCGCCGACCTCCTCGCTTTTCCCGTCGTCCACCGCCGGCGAACCAACCCACTGCTCTCACACCACACCCCGGCGAACCCCTGCACTCACCCCTCTCCCGTCGTCGCCGCCTCTCCCTCTCACTCACCTTCAGCCAGCCGACACTATTGTTTGCTCTTCACCTTTGTTGCTATATTTTACGTTTTGGGGGGGAACTGATTTCTCGTTTTTTTTGTGGGTACCTGGCCGGAGTTTGTGAACTCCGGCGATGTTAACAATGGTTGCTATTTTATTACTGGTTATGTGCTACTGTTATCGTTATTGTTTGAACTGTTGGCCGTTGTTTCACTGTTTGTCCACTGATTTTCTAAGAATCGCTACTGTTGTTTGGACTGATCTTCGGCCATTTTGCTACTGTTTTGGCCATATTTTTGGACTGATTTTCGGCTATTTTTGCTACATTTTTGCTGGTTTACTGATTTAGAACAAATACTACACTGTTGGTATTTTACTGATTTTGAACAAGATGCTACACTTGTTTGGCCGATGAAAAAGTTATCCGTCGATTTTTGAGGCCTCCACAGTTGTAAAGACGGAAAATAAAATAAATGAAGCTTTCTGGGCAAGGATGATTTCTTCCACTTATACCGGATAACCAACATGCGCTGGCAGGGCGAATTCTCGCAGCCGCACTTGTTTAGGCTGTCCACTTTATATATTTTTCATATCTGAGCCCTCCGTGTTTAAAACTATTACTGTTTTGGCGCGGATATGAAGGTTTTATTTATTTTATTGCTTTTAACAATATTGGCCGATGAAGGAATCTCCGTCTGATTTCCAAGGCCTCCTCTGTGCAAAAGACGGATTTATTTATTTTTTGCTTTACTTATTAATTTTTGTCATTGCTTTTAAAATTATTTATTCTACTATTAATACTTTTACCAAGTGTTTATGCAGGTACCCGGAGATTATCTTGTGCAGAAGGCCTAAAAAAGGCTAAAAGATGTCACAGAGCTTTATTTTTATGTCGCATTTAATTTTAAGCTTTTATTATTTTGTATTGCATTTTATTTTAATTATAAATTATGAAAATGCTTAGAATACGTAGAATAAAAAGGGCAATAAATAATTAACCTAGGTTTGAACGAATAACCGCAAGTTAGCGGATCTTGAAGGATGCCTAACCCCTTCCCTTTAGGATAATAAAGAACCCTGATCCAGAATCTCACTAATTTCGCAGACCATTAAATGGAGATTAATTGTAGTGTTTCACTGCAATAAATCAAGTGTCCTAATTCACTATAATAATTAGGTGGCGACTCCTCAAAACATCATTCATTGCTCCATCCAGGGAACCGCGCCAAAGAGCAACGTTGCAGATACCGTTCGGACCCCCGAGGTCGAAAACGGGCGCGACAGCATGGTTATTGGTGGCCATGTCTTCCAATAAGTCGTGAGCTTCATGGGCTGTTTTCCTCATAAAGGTTCCACCTGCTGCTGCATCAATAATTGTTCTGGTCGTTCCGCTCAGCCCATTATAGAAGATGTGGACCAAATTCCACAACTCAATACTGTGGTGTGGACACTTCCTCTGCAAGTTCTTGAATCTCTCCCAAGCTTCGTATAATGACTCCCTATCGGCTTGATAGAAGTTATTCAACTCCCCTCTCAACTTCGCTGCTTTGCATGGTGGGAAGAATTTTGCCAAAAATTTCTGTGTCAGCTCTTGCCATGTGAATATAGAGTCTGCTGGCAAAGAATTCAACCACACTTTCGCTCTATCCCTGAGTGAGAAGGGAAAGAGCCTCAATCTGACGGCCATCGTGAACGCCATTATATCCGAATGTTGCACACAACTCCAAGAAATTAGCTATGTGCATGTGAGGATCCTCCGGCAGCCTCCTCCAACCGCACTGTTCTCGCACCATACTTAGAATCGCGGTTTGATCTCAAAATTATTTGCTCCTATCACTGGAGCCTAATACAAGTTTGTGCTCGCTCACCCTGCAAAGACGTAATCCCCCAAGCTTCTCTCCGCCTGGACTTGAACTCTTTCCTCTACATCCATAGGCACTCTCCGAGGCATTCTCATGTTAGGCTGATGATCACCTAACCCCTCATTCATCTCGTTATTGTTTTGTGCGCCTTCCATCTCTATTACAGCTGAAATTCGTTGGTTCCTTCTGTTCTGTTTACAAGTTTTCTCAATTTCTGGATTGAAGGGAACAAGAGTGTCTGCTCCTCTTCTCCTTCGCATAAATTGAGTTCCCAAATGCATCAAAAGCATAAACGGATCACAGAATCGGTTACGAAAGAAAAAAAAACGTAAAAATAAAAATAAAAAAATAAAAACCAAATTAGAAATTAAGAATAGATAAAATTGATATTGAACTACGCCAACCCCCGGCAACGGCGCCAAAAACTTGATGCGCGATTTATGCACACACTTTAACGCAAGTGCACGTTGTCGAGTCAAGTAATATAGTCTTTGAAGACCGAGTTATCGTCCTCAGGGATTAGTGCTCAGGTACCAACTTCTATTCTTTGTTATCTATTTGGTGACCGATATTTGAGTTGTTGATTATGACTAATAATTATAGAGACTAATTAACTATGTTGTTTACTTCAGTGATGATGGAAATATGGCTTCCAAGTCTCCTCAACTATCCACTTATATTACTTATTAATGCAATTAATTATGGTTCTTCTTCTTTTGGAGATAGCAGGTTTACTAATTCGTTTTATACTCCTGTTAAGGTTATATAAACACTCAACCCCAGTAGCGCTTCTTTCTACCTTTCGGTGATAAGGATGACTCTATAGGAGGATTAAGAACAAAAACCCTATTAATGCTACACAAGTAATTGAGGTATTTTCATCCCCAATTCGACCTATGTCTACCCAACTACAGCATAGTCACAACCTCTCCTTTCAGATTTCGGTTAGAAATCATATAAGTAATGATAATTAATGATCAAGTAATTACCAAGTAATCAAATCATCTATTGGATAAATCTCAACAATAAGAAGAACAACCATAAACATGCATTAATTCATAAAATAAGGTTCAAGTGAATTGACATGGAAAGCCCTATATTAGAATTAGTTCCTAGCCATAGTCATGACAAGAACTAATTCAATACCCAACATAAAACTGAAATAAAGTAAAAGAAAGAAAAGAAATTACTAAAGAATGGTCTCCAATCTTGAACTCCAAGATGTGTTGTGTTATTGGCAAGAAGGAAACCCTTAAAAACTGCATAGGGTTCTCTTTTTATAGCCTCCAAACCGACATTAAGGTTTTCCTTCAGGCCTGGCCCATAATTCGTCTAAAACCTGATTTTTCCCGCGTCGCCGCTGCCGCCCGCATCGGGCGTTTAGAGCGCGCGCTGGAACTTCTGCAAGCCTCTGAAGATTGGGCCGGGCGCTGGTTCTCGCTGGCCAGAGCGCGCGCGCCGCCCGTGTTCGTGCCTGGTTCGCCACTTTCTCGCATTTCAAGCTCTGGAACCTCCGTTTTTGCCCTCTTTTCGCTCCTTTTCCGCCAAAGAGCCACTTTAACCAATTTAACTCAAAAGAAAGAAAATCTATCCTAAGACGACACGTATTTGTATAAAAAGGGACAAAAGACTCACTAAAAATGACTCAAAAAGTGTATATAAAATACACCGATCAACTAGCAGGACATTATTTGGCTTTCAATTGTTACATATTGATGTTTGGGGACCTTACAAGGTGCCCACATATAACGGGATGAGGTACTTTCTCACTATTGTGGATTACTATACTAGGTGGACTTGGGTGTTCTTGTTACATGTTAAATCTGATGTATCCACCATTTTAAAGAATTTTCTTATAGAAGTCAAAAATCAGTTTGATATGAGTGTCAAAAGTATTAGAACACACAATGGTACTGATTTTTTTAACAATGATTGTCATGATCTATTCAGTCAGAATGGAATTATTCATCAGAGTTCCTGTCCATATACTCCACAATAAAATGGAGTAGTGGAGAGGAGACATAGACACATTTTGAAAATTGCTAGAGCCATTAAATTTCAAGGATATTTGCCATCAAGATTTTAGGGAGATTGTGTGGAAACTGCAGTCTATGTGATTAATAGAATCCCCTCTGTTGTCTTAGGGAATTTATCACCCTATGAGAAGCTGTTCAAAAGGGAACCATCTTTGTCTCATATGAGAGTTATATGATGCCTTTGCTATGCCACAAATTTGGTAAAAAGGGACAAATTTGATGCCAGGGCTACTAAAGCTGTGTTGTTAGGATATGCAAGTAAGCAAAATGGGTATAAATTGCTTGACTTACATAACAAAACATTCTTTGTTAGTAGATATGTGGCATTCCATGAAGATCTATTTCCTTTTTCACATATTCAGGATGATTTAGCTACAGTTCATGTTAAAGAGTCATTTTTTCATTCTCTTGTATCTGCTTCACATTATTATTCTATTTCTGTCTCTGATGATCCTATTCCTGATGGGCATGTTATTTCTGAAGAACCTAATAACCCTGGAGCATTTAGAATGCCAGATGATGATGTCTCAATTGCTATTCATGTCTCTGATATTGATGATACCTCTGTTGATGTTCCTGTCTCTGATAGCTTCCTTGTTGCTGATGATGAGGCTAGATTCATCTCACAACCAATCAGAGATTATTACACAACACATACCTGCCTCTCAGTTGCCACTGGAGACCAGAAGATCTAGTAGAAACAGAAGACCTCCATTCTGGATGACAGATTTTGTCCAGCCTACAACAGATACAAATGGTGTTAAGTATCCATTATCAGATGTTGTTACCTATGTTGGATTATTTGCTTCCTACCAAAGTTTTATAGCCAAAATATCATAAGAAAGTGAACTACAATCATATGCAGAAACAACTAAGGATGTAAGGTGTATTGAAGCAGTGAAGGCAGAAATCAAAGCTCTAGAAGATAACAAGACATGAGAAGTGGTTGACTTACCAAAAAACAAAGCAGCTATAGCTTGTAAATGGGTCTACAAGATCAAATACAAAGTTACAGGTGAAGTGGAAAGATACAAGACACGACTGGTAGCAAAAGGCTACAACCAGAAAGAAGGAATAGATTATCAAGACATATTCTCTCCTGTGGTGAAGATGGTGACAGTGAGGTCAGTCATCTCGATTGCTGCTGCTCAGGGCTAGACAGTGCATCAAATGGATGTGTTTAATGCATTCTTACAAGGGGACCTTAATGATGAGGTATATATGAAGTTTCCTCAAGGGTTCACACATAAAGAAGGACAGGATTGTCGACTTCTAAAATCACTATATGGGTTGAAGCAGGCTTCAAGGCAGTGGAACATTAACCACTGCTTTGATGTCCTCTGGGTTCACACAAAGCCACTTGGATTACTCTTTGCTCACTAAGAAGGACAATGACAAAATTGTGATAGTTTTGATATATGTGAATGACCTATTGGTCACTGGGAATGATGTAAGCCTGATAGAAGAGACATAGGGGATACTGCAGCAGCATTTCAAAATTAAGGACCTAGGGGAGTTGATATATTTCATGGGTTTTGAGTTTGCTAGAAGTAATGATGGGATAGTGATGCACCAAATGAAGTATGCACTGGAGTTGGTTGCTGATATGAGACTAACAAGTGCCAAACCTGCTAGTTTTCCAATGGAGTTAAATGTGAAGCTCACTTCTCATATATATGACCAACATCTCAAAGAAGTTAGAAGGAATGCAGTCTCAGAAGATAATCATACAGTCTCTGAAGATGATCCTTTGTTGACAGATGTTACCAGTTATCAAAGGCTCATTGGTAGATTATTGTATCTGACCAACACTAGACCGGATATATACTTCGCAGTACAATGCCTAAGTTAGTTCATGCAGGCTCCAAAGAGGTCACATTTGTTGGCAGCAGAAAGAGTAGTTCGATATATCAAACAGACACCTGGCCTGGGCATTCTCATGGCAGCTGGGAGCAATGATAAACTATCTGCCTATTGTGATGTTGATTGGGCTTCATGTCCTAACACTAGACGATCTGTTACAGGCTATTTTGTGTTCTTTGGGTCGTCTCTTATCTCGTAGAAGTCAAAGAAACAACACACAATATCTGCGAGCTCACCGTTCGAGTATAAGCATGGCATACGTAAGGCCGGTGAGGTTGTTTGATCTCGTGTTTGTTTCTCGAGTTAAATATATGATTGAAGTTTCCATTTCGCCATCGTGACAAAGAAGTCCGCAATTGATTGCTACTTAACTGTGTTTCATGAGCGTACAAAGTATATCGACATCGATTGTCACTTCATAAGGGAGAAGGTTCAACATGATTTAGTTTCCACTGTGTATGTTCCAACTGCAGAGCAACCAGCAGACATCTTGACTAAGAGTTTGGTGCAGACTCAACATTCTTATATATTATCCAAGCTAGGTGTTAAGAACTTGTTTAGTACCGGGGGGTGGGGGTGGGGTGTTGAAGTATTGATATACATCTTAGATACTTCTCATATACTAGTTTATTATTGTGGGCTGCTAGAGGTTGTTGGGCTAAAGTTGTTGGGCTTAGATATTAGTATTTCTTGCTTCTCTAGTATTCTAGTATTTTCCTGTATTTCCCTTATTTTCCTGTATTTCCCTTCTAGTATAAATAAGTCATTTGTACGCAGTTATTGAGTAATGAAAAGAATGTAAAGCTTCCACAAAATATCGGTTTCTCTCTGCTTCTCTTCTCTTCGGTATGTTCTTCCTCGATACAGTTCTGAAATCTATCTAGAACATTCATGCAAGCTCGAATTATGTGTTGTAACAGGAGTCTACCAATTTTTTAAACTTAAATTGTTCAAACATTGCCAATTAAAAGAAAGTTGGTCTATAAAAGAAAATTCAAATGTCATATATAATCAAATACTTCCCCTCATTCATTTTGTTTGTCCTATTTTTTATTTTAGTCCATTTAAAAAAATTAGCAATTTTTTAATTTCAACTTTTCATATGACATTGTTTAAGGTCATAAGATTAAAGGATATTTTGATATAATATATATCTTTAGTTTAAGACTACACGATTTAAATGTTTAAGGTCATAAGATTAAATGATATTTTGATACAATATATATCTTTAGTTTAAGATTACTTGATTTAAATGTTTAAGATCATAAAATTAAAAAATATTTTAATATAATATATATATTTAGTTTAAGACTACAAGATTTAAAAATCTTTCTTTACTTTTTTAAATTTGCTTGCCAAATTAAAAACAGATAAATAAATTGAAACAATGTAAGTAATACTTACAAAAATATGCTTAAATCAATCATTATAAACGAGATTGGATCTCGGGCATATGGTCAACTATATCCATAACACAACCAACCAAAGAAAAAAGATTTTTATAAATAAAATAAATTATTTTATCCGTCCCAAAATATTTGTCGTTCTTATTAAAAATATATGTTTAAAAATACTTATCATTTTATTTAATCAACATAAAATTAAGTAGTTGTTTCTCATTTTGCCCTTGTAATGGAGGAGTCAAATCCGTATTAATTAGTAACAGAGAGGTTTTCATTCTTGATAGAGTAAATATTTATTGTGGAGAGATAATATAGTAAAATTTATTAAGATGATATAAATATTTTAAATATTTTTTAAGGAACGTATAATGAAAAATGCACAATTATTTTGTGACGAAGGGAGTACTTTTAATTTAACAAAAATCATGATAACCTGACACGACTCTCCGGCATCTAAAAATTTAAAATTATTGTTTGCTAATACTTGACGTGTCACTTTCTAATATCTTTCTTCTTGTCTTAATAGTCTCCTTGTCGTTGACTCCTAATTAGTGGTAAGCTTAATTTGGTTTGAAGAGTAGTGTGTCAATATAATGGCGGATGCTATAAACTACTTTGAATTGAATACTGGAGCTAAGGGATAGTCCGAACCTGGTGTTGTTGGACTAGCTGTTGAGACTGCTATCAAAGTTCTTTTTCTAACTGGTATTCATTTGATTAGTTTGTTTAATTCTTACCGTTAAGAGTTTCACGTCTAATATGAAACGATAACATGAATTATTTATATAGACTTGAACAATCGTCACGCTATAAACTAGTTTTTAGAATTGAATTAGACCAAGATTCATTTTTTATCTGATATCAGAGTCAGACTCATTTCAATTCTTTGTTCACTGATGTTTGCCTCCAAAATTATATTATCCACGCTCTAGTTAATAAAATTTAGATGTATGGGGAGTGTTAAGAGTCCACATCGGATATGATTGAGAACATGGAACAAATTCCGGATCAGGAACAATCCTTTCTTATTCTAAGATGCCAGTCTAAAAATCCGTACTTGTTTACTAAAAGGCTTTCGACTTTCTAGCTTGAAGCTTAAGGGCTAAGAAAAATTCATCCTTGGATCAATAAAATAGTTGAATTAGCGTTATGCAAGAAGCAACCTCTTATTGAAATGACTTTAGGAAGTGTCTAACCTTTTTCCTTCGATCCGATCCTTTCTGTGACTCATGGTCTGAAAATGAACTTATTGTGTCTTCGTCTCTTGCCTTTGAATCAAATATTTTATATGGACTTAGACAATCCTCACTGTACAAGCTAGTTTTTGGGATTGAGTTAGGTCCAAATACATTCTTTACCTTACTAATTTACATTGTTTAAGTCATAAGTTAAGATGAGAATGTGGATTCATTAACTATGTTTTAGTGATATGAGTGAACGTCAAGAAACTTATCATGTATATTCGATTGAAACATGGGGCACGAATAAGTTTTTAGCCTTGATACCAACTTTAACTTACTAAATACTTGTGAATACACATTAATTAAAGTTTATGTAAAACACATATGTCAATGCACCTCCCCTCGAGCCACAATAGAAGTTATGGGTTTGGCAGAACCCATTAATTTTAACTCAAACTCTGTATTTGTATTCAAATATTCAGTTAATATATATAAATAATATGTCCCGAACCCAGTAAGTAAATAGCGTTGTGGTTTAGAATTCATAAACTTAAAATCTTGGATCCGCAACTCGTGTATAGTAAGTATATTTCTGAGGCAACTAGCTGTTAATGCCAATTGTACGACATTAAGACACAGGATTCATTTTCGGTGATGTATTTAGGATCACATATTCAACTGTAAAATTGTCCTTCTCACATAATTACTGTTAGAATATTATTAATTACTATTAATAATATAATTATATAGAATCTTTTGTAAATGGTAAGTAGTATTATGTATTAAATAGAATAGTATTAATATAGGGAATAAGAATATATTATGGGATAGGTAGGAGGATTTTAAGGAAGACTTAATCTTCCTATTAATTATTACTTTGTGTATATATTGTGACCATTTGGGCATGAATAAGATGAAAGGAAGATTTTCCAATTCTAAATAATTCTTACATGGTATCAGAAGGTAATTCAAAGATCCTATTCTAAATAAAATTTTCCTTCCAAATTCGGTCATCTTCCCCATCCTTCCAACCGAATTTGTCTTCTCCATTGTTATACTTTATTTTTCTCCATTATTGTCACAACCATGTTCGACCAAAATCTTCGCTTTCACTCAAATTTACTATTTTCAACATCAAAACACATATTTCACAAACTAGAGATGGAAACTGCTCACTACGCAAATACGGGCGAGTTGTTCAAAATATGTTGTAGGGCTCACAAGGTTCTTCATCATATAATTCCACCAAAAATGGTACAACAACGTAACAATCATCCAAGCGCATAAAGAATTGTGGATACCCTTAATGCCACGATTCTTGGTTGATTTATGCAACAATATCCATGCACTTGTCGCATACAATAATGGAACCAGATTCATCGCCACGGGCGTACGGGAACGCTGAGAGACATTTTTCAAGATAATCAAAACTCTCGTGGCCGTTGCGTTGGAACAAGAATTTTCAACCATTGCCACGGCAGACTTCCTAACGCTTTCAACCCATCACAACGTCTTAAAGTGGTGGCAGATCAATTGAGAAACGTAGGTTCACCGGTTTCTGACAACCGGTTAGTTTTACAGTTAGTTGTCGGTCTCACAGATGCTTATAGTGGCGTGGGGACACTAATCCGTCAAAGTAATCCCTTACCAAAGTTTTATCAAGCAAGATCCATGCTTGTTCTTGAAGAATCGGGTTTGATTAGGAAGGTTTCAACAAATTCCGTCATGGTTGCCACGTATTCAAATGAAGGTAATTATTTTGACTATTCTTCACAAAATAAGAGTAAAAAAGGACGTGGTAATAATAATAAGAAGGGTGGAAATCGCGGAAATAATAAAGGTGAAGTCACCGGACCCGGTGAAATGGCGCGGCTAACACTCGGCGCGAGGCTATGGCGGCGCAAGAATAACTCCGGCGGCGTTCATCGGCAAGAACCACTGTGGCACGGCAACGCCATCAAGCAAAGAATGATCCAGACGGGTATTGGGCAGCAAAACCAACGAGCCCAATGGCGATGGCGGCAACCTGTTCCAAGCAGAAGCCAACAACAACACATTTTCAGCAGCCACCAAAGAGCCCGGGCCACTGGACATACTTCAAGAAAAGAAGCAATTTTGGGCGTGCCCAGAACGCGAAATGCTTCACAGAAAAGATTAGCTGGGCCTCCTCCGCCCAACGGGCGAGGCCCATTCAACCACGACCCATCCTACGGATATCGAGCAAAGCTATGCACACTCTTGGACTCAATCCACCGGATTCTAATTGGTATATGGACTCCGGGGCTACGTCACATATGACGGCGTCCCAAGGTACACTCTCACCCTATTATAATTTGAGCAAATAAAATGGTATTATTGTCGGAAATGGTCATACAATTCCAATAAAAGGTTATGGGTCGAACACACTGTCACCACCACATCCGCCACTAGTTTTAAAAAATGCCCTGCATGCTCCCAAATTAATAAAAAATTTGGTTTCTGTTAGGAAGTTTACTAGTGATAATTGGGTTTCTGTTAAATTTGACCCATTTGGTTTTTCCGTACATGACTTTCAGACGGGGAAGCTTCTTATGAGATGTGATAGCAAGGGGGAGCTCTATCCAATAAGTTTATCAAATCCACAGTCTAAAGTTCCTTCCACTTTTGCAGCCTTGGCTCCATCACTATGGCATGAACGATTGGGACATCCGGGGGAGTCCGTTTTGGCCTCTCTTAAACAAAACAATTTTATTTCATGTACTCAAACTCATGTTTTGAATAAGTGTCAGGCTTGTGCCCTTGGTAAACATGTTAGGTTGCCATTTACTTCTTCTACTTCATGCACTACTATGCCATTTGATATTTTACATTGTGATATTTGGACATCACCGCTTTGAGTTCCTCAGTCATAGATACTATTCTTGTTTCTTGATGATTACCCTAATTATTTGTGGACATTCCTTTGTCGAAAAAAATCACAAGTGTTTTCCACTTTCCTAAACTTTAGAGCATTTATCCGAACTCGGTTTGAACGGAGATTAAAAGTATTCAATGTGACAATGGGAGGAATTTGACAATAATCGGTTTGGGATTTTTCAAAACAAATGGTTTACAATTTCGTTTATCCCGTCCTCACACATCTTCACAGAATGGGAAGGCGAAGCATAAAATTAGAACCATTAACAATATTGTGAGAACATCCTGCTCATGCTTCTATACCCCCATTTTTGGCATCATGCGCTCAAATGGCAACCTACATGTTAAGTATCCTTCCCACAAAAACATGTCTTACCAAGCTCCACTAAAAATACTTTACTTACGAGAGCCCTCATATCATCATTTGAGAGTATTTGGTTGTCTTTGCTACCCCCTATTTCCATCCACCACAATCACAAAACTTCAACTCCGGTCTACTACGTGTCTTCGGGATATCCTACGAATCACCGTGGTTACATGTGTTATGACATTTCTTCCAAACTTATGTTTATATGTCGTCATGTAATTTTTGATGAGTCACAATTTTTCTTTGCCAAGATACATGACACAGGGACAAATACTTATGATTTTTTGGATGATGATAGGCCCGTATCTAACTCATTTTCTCCACGGCCGGGACTCACAAAAATCTGATCCAAAGAATCGGCCATCAGTTCCAAGGCCCAGTGAACGAGAACCCCCTACTTCACACCAGCTGCCCCTTCAGTTGGGCCAACCTCCAACTCCAGGCCCAACTACACACAAAATACTCGGCGGCCAGTCTGACGATGAGAAATTAGCAATAATGGCAAGCGTTGGCGTTCAGCCCACTGTCTCACTCCCGTCCAGTGGCGTCCAGTCAACTGGCCCACTAAATCGGCCAGTCACCCGTAGTCAACATGAAATTACAAAACCCAATTCCAAATACAGCCTACACACTCAAGTCTCGAAATCACCTGCGCTTGTAATCACGTATGCGCTGCAAAAGATCCTAATTGGAAAATGGCCATGGATGATGAATATCATGCTCTAATTAAAAATAGGACATGGGAGTTAGTACCTCCATCTAATGCTAATATAATTCGTTACATGTGGATTTTTAGCCATAAAGAAAAATCGATGGTTCTTTTGGCGGCATAAGGCCCGACTTGTAGGTGATGGCAAGACTCAGCGGTGGGATTAGATTGCGGCGAGACATTCATCGATGGTTAAACCAAAGAACCATCGTAAATTGTTCTCGCTTTAGCCCTGCCGAAAGGATGGTTACTTCATCAATTGGATGTCAAGAATGCCTTCATACATGGACATTTGAGTGAGGCGTATACATCGCACCAACCATCGGGTACAGATTCTCGTTATCCCAATCATGTGTGTTTACTTAAAAATCATTATATGGACTCAAACAGCTCGGGACTCGTACTGGCGGTTTGCGATTTTGTGTTCAACATGGGTTTCTCAAACAGTAGCTCGGATAATTCACTATATATTTATCAACAGGGTAATCATCGCTTATATTCTCTTATATGTAGATGATATTATCCTAACAGCCTCGTCAGACTCTCTTCGCAAGAATATCATGACCCAGCTGAGTTCCGAATTTGCTATGAAGGATCTTGATCCACTTCACTACTTTCTAGGAATTGCGGTGACACGCCACGCAGTGGTTTATTTCTTTCCCAGAAGAAGTATGCATCAGAGATCGTAGAACGGGCTGGAATGTCATCTTGCAAACCGTCTGCAACTCCAGTAGATACCAAGTCAAAATTGAGTGCCATATCCAGTAGGCCTTTTGCCAATCCGACATTGTATCGCAGCTTGGCAGGAGCTTTACAATATCTCACATTCACGGGCGGATATTACATACGCGAAGACAACAAGTGTGTTTGTTCACGCGATCGATGGAAGAACATACGTGCGCTCAGCGTATTATGCGATATATTCATGGTAATCGTGAATTATGGATTGCATCATGCGTCTTCCACCAAGCTTGTCACCTACGATCTGGCAGGCGGTGTCAGACACCGCACGCCCACCGCTATCGCGTCTTCGCCGGTGATAATTTAATCTCATGGTCCTCCAAAGGCAACCACCGTATCACGTTCAAAGGTCTTTGAAGTGAATACCGTCGCGGTAGCCATGTTGTGTCGACTCACGCCGATTCGAATCTTTTACTGAGCTTCATTGTCTATTCCGAATCCAGCATGGTATACTGTGATAACATTAGTGCAATTTATCTCTCCGGAAATCCAATCCATCATCAACGCACTAAGCATATTGAGTTAGATATTCATTTTGTCCGTGAAAAGGTGGCTCGCGGACAGGTGCGAGTGTTACATGTCCCGACGCGACATCAGATTGCAGATATCTTCACAAAGGGCTTGTGATCTTATTTGAAGAATTTCGACGATCTCAAAGATTCGCCTCCTCCCATTGCGGGAGTGTTAGAATATTATTAATTACTATTAATAATATAATTATGTAGAATCTTTTGTAAATGGTAAGTAGTATTATGTATTAAATAGAATAGTATTAATATAGGGAATAAGAATATATTATGGGATAGGTAGGAGGATTTTAAGGAAGACTTAATCTTCCTATTAATTATTACTTTGTGTATATATTGTGACCATTTGGGCATGAATAAGATGAAAGGAAGATTTTCCAATTCTAAATAATTCTTACAATTACTGATATGATTAGAGTTTGGTATAACGTCTCCAATGTGGAAACAATTGAAGGAAATGTGTCTACATTCTAATATACTTTTTTATGGATCAATTTTAGAAAGTCACCCACTTTGAAGTGTCGCTTGCAGCTACTAAGCGGTCCCATATCAATAATCTTGAATTATTATGCATTGACAGCATTGTGGTTAGCAGGGGATGATTGTCTGGTGCAAGAAAATTAGAGCAATCTCATTTTTGGTATTTCAGACAATTTTCGGAGTTAGTTATTCATTTTTCATTTATGTTGCAGGTTGGATACCGCCATATTGATTGTGCTCAAGCTTATAGCAATGAAAAAGAGGTAATTTGAGTTAACGATAAAGCAAATATAGGCATTTCACATATAAATGTCTGTTGCATTACACATTTTATTACAAACGGACTTGTTAGTCTATCACTTGCCAAGACACAATATAAAGTGTTATTTTGAAATGTTGTTTCTGCCAATGATATCTTGTTACATGTTCCTCAAATGCTGGTGCAGGGTGAAAACTTTTATGAAATAATCTGTAAAGCCATAATGAGCTTTGAGGAGAGAATTTCATTAAGATTGCATTTTAATTGTCATGTTGGCTTCGTTAACTAATAGACATGCCACTTTCTTGCAAACTGTGTCTAGCATTTGCAGTCTCCTGTCAAAATCGGATTAACATCTTAACCTTAGAAGCTTCGAACTCCTTTTTTATGCCATGTTTATAGTTTCACTTGAGATCACTCTTTCAAACACAATGTGCCGGACAAATATAACGCCGTTTGTTTAAACTATGATTTATTCCTATAGAATGTGTAACACGATCAGTGTTTGTGTTCCTCTTTTCTAAATTTAACTTGTAACTGGAAACATTTCATCTGCTAACTTTTTTTTCTTTTCATTTATTTAGATTGGTGAAGTTTTGAAGAGGCTTTTCAACGATGGTGTTGTCAAGAGAGAAGATCTCTTTATTACATCCAAACTCTGGTAATCAAGATTCAAAATAAGTTGATAAAAGACATCTCTTTCTTCGGTTCTCACCCTAAATATAACAGAGTTGCATTTCTGTCCTTTTGGAAGTTGACTTATTGAATGCTTGTAGTCTCATCAATTATTAATCATCCTTCTTTCCTTTAGTGTTGTTGAGTTCTCTCTCTCTGTATCTTTATCTCTCTTCTGTTCTGTGATGCAATGGTGCTTTTGATGTATGCTTTACACTTCCTAATATTAGACAAATGAATAACTACTCTAAGCTACCTTTAGTAATAGGATCTTTTAATTCCTTTCATTTATATGCGCAAGTGTCCTTTTTATGTTTTCTGTCAAATGTGTGTCATAGTTGATTCAGATGACATGCATTCAAGCAATTGGAAAGTTGGCGGTCTCTGTTTTTTTCCATTAACTTTTATCCTTTGTGCTTATTAAAGATATCACAGATTGTGATGTATGAACTTGTGTAGGTGCACTGATCATGCTCCTGAAGATGTATCAGTGGCGTTCAAAAGAACTCTAGATGATTTGCAACTTGACTACATTGATCTGTAGCTTGCGAGTACTGTTTAACAGAAGATTTCCATATGCTACTCTTTGTGATGCTGACTAGATGCTTCTGTTTCGATTAACTATCTTTGTACTTACCGTATTATAAAAGAATTCTCATCAAAATGGGGATTCAATAAGTTGTTAAACTTCTGAGTGACTTACATTTTCATTTCCTATTCGTTTTTATCTTTTTTGAAGATTCACTGGCCTATCCGGATGAAGAATGCTGCCGATCACTTTAAACCTGAAAATCTATATCCAGCAGATATACCTAGCACATGGAAAGCAATGGAGAAACTTTTTGATTCTGGGAAGGCTAGAGCTATTGGCGTTAGCAATTTCTCTACTAAAAAGCTGGAAGATCTTCTCAAAATAGCTCGTATTCCTCCTGCTGTTAACCAAGTGGAGTGCCATCCGATATGTCAGCGGACGAAATTGAAGGAATTATGCATATCCAGGGGAGTGCACCTCTCTGTAAGCTCACTATCTAAAAGTGGTTTTCAGAGCTGCATATATTTTAGTCAATTTCTGCTTGGAATTGGTTGATGTATTACTAATAATCAGTTTCATAAGTAGACTGCCTATCACATTCATTTATTTTAGTCTTTTAATATGTTTATTATAATCTCAGGGTTATTCACCGCTCGGTTCTCCTGGTTTAGTATTCCTTAAGGGTGATGAGGTTCTGAAGCAGCCTGTTGTAATCTCAGTTTCTGAGAAATTGGGAAAAACCCCGGCTCAGGTTTGTCTTCGTTGGGGCGTGCAGATGGGTCATAGTGTACCTCCTAAAAGTACTCATGAATCCAGTATCAAACAGAACTTTGATATTTTCGACTGGTTCATACCTGATGACTTGTTCGTCGAGTTCTCGGAAATTCAACAGGCGAGTTGTTTATGTTTTCCTTTCTTATTTGATACCTAATGGGCCGTCCATTTCTTTGGTATGATAAAGGCTGCAATTGTATATCAGTCCCTTATGTTTTATCAGATTCCGATGTGAAAATGCACATGGACCAAAAATAATTGGCTACATACCTTCTCAGGAGATAACATTCCATGTTACCGGGAAAAAACAGGAAGGAAAGAAAGAAAAGAAACAACACCACTATACATTATTGCATTTGTTTGAAGAGTGGTTTATTGGGGTTAAGAGCTTCGCAATCAGCACTTTGATATTACTGACTAGCAATAGACAAACTATAAATGCATGCCTACAAAGGTGGAGCTAGGGTTCATCTGGACCCCCTTCGCTGTTAATTATTTTTTTTATATATATATAGTAGATGTTGAATCCCTTAGCTTTTGCATTTGTTTTCTTCTTTGTCTTTTGATTCCCCTTAGTGAAAACTTCGCTACTGATACCTATATGTGTGAACCATAGAATTAAACTTTGATGGTTGAAGATTTTCTCTATAAATGCATCTACCAGATATATTCATCAAGAACTTTGCTAGATATATTTTAACCGGCATTATTTTTGCATTGTGCAGGCTAGCCTGTTTAGAGTCACTCCATTTGCGAAAACTCTTGCAGAGATATTGGATGGTGAGTTTTAGAGTTACAGATAAAAGTTAGCAGAATGGCCAATGTGAATCCATTTCATCTCCTAGATGTAGGTCTCTTGTACTCCTATTGTTTCCTTTTACATTGGGAATCTACAGTTACATAATACTTTTTATGTCCCTTCAGGGGCATCCGATAAAAAAGATACTAATATTTTTCATCATTTGATTTGCTGTGGACATGTTATGTGATCATATTAAAGGGCCAATTTCAACTTTATATTGTAGTAGCATACCATCTTTGTGCTTTGAGTAGTACAATGAACATCCTATTGTTGTATTACTGCTTTTATTTCTGTGGAAGAAGTTAATTTTTGTGCATTGCAAGTAAATAGAGCGCGTTCAATACATGGTCTTCTTGGATACGATAAAACTAGGTAACTTTCACATATGGTCATACCACTATAGGTTTTCTGCACGGGAAAATACATGAAGTCTTCCTTAAATATCACGCACCAACTTCATGTATTCTCCTGTGCAGAAAACCTGTAGTTGTCATAGTTCAAGGAGGACTTCATGTATTTCCCTTTTTTTTGCACCAAAGTTAACACAATTTGATTTTGTCTAAAAGTTAAGAGCACTATTATTTAAGTAACCAAATGACCATAATAACTGGACAATGTAACTTTCATGGGCCTTTTTAGTTGTGTGAACATAAATTTCTGCAAACTAAAGACGATTTTCTTTTATATAGCTCCATTTTCTCTCACTTTCACATCAAAAGAAAATGGCCAGACTATCATTCCCTTCATCACTGATTTTTCTCATAATCTTATGTGTTACTACACTTACAAAGCTAGCCACAAGCCAATCCCCCGTAGTGTCTAACTTTTGTCATAATCGACCAATCCAAGATCCAAACTTTTGCTTAAAGATTCTTGAATCAGATCCTCATTCTAAAGGGGAGCCATGGAGCAACGGTAGAGTCTCTGTTTGACCTATATGTTACAGGTTCGAACCGTTGAAGCATCCACTAATGCTTGCATTAGGTTAGGTTGTCTACATGTGCGGCCTTTCTCCGGACCCACTTTGTGCACCTGACTACCCTTTATCCTCATTCTAAAACAGCATAAAGTGGTCATGATCTTAAAATATTAACAATTGATTTGGGATCAATTATGCCAAAGCAGTAACAAAGAAGTGCTTATCACTCTTGCCAAGTGAAAAAGATCCAAATATTAAAGCTGCTTTGAGTGCTTGTGCTTCACCATATGATTTGCTCAATTTAGATTTTGGTAGCATAAGAGCAGCTTTTCAATCTGGAAGATATATAGGTCAACAAGGAGCAGATGCTAGGCTTGCTGTTTCAAAGTGTAACATAGCCTTTAATGAGAAGAAGTTGGCATGTCCTCTTGCAGATGACAATAATAATTTGTTGAGTTTCATTCCGATTATCCTTACTAATGCCATGTAATGTTTTCCATTCCATGAATATGGTTGAAAAGTTTTTACTTTATCATATGTCGGAGTTTAAAGTGGTGAATTTCACTAGAAATGCCCCATACGTAATATGATTCATATATAAATTGCAAAAGCCAGTAAACCAGAGGTAAGAATTTCACAGAGTTTACAATGCCTAGGCTGATCTGTCAGTACATATTAGCGGACTATTACTATGGAATTCAGCTTCTGAGATGAAAGGAAACTATACATTGCACTGCTAACACCACATGAAAAGCCAAATACATGATAGCAATATTCCAAAACTGCTATTCCAATACAAATAGGCCAGAAACCATTACACATCAAAATAGCAGCCAGTTTTTCAAGAAAATAAGCAAAAATGTTGAAAAAATAAGTAATGAGCAGCTATTAGTTTGATGATTTACTGTCTTCTGTATAACTGCAATTTAATCAACAGTTGTTGACTTATATAGTGTCAAACTGCCATCTAAAGAAGTCTCATCAAAGAAATGCTGAAGAGCATACTATTTTAAGTTGACCAAAATTTGAGATGCAGCAAAACATATAGTTGCATTTTCACAACTCACAGCAGCAGTAGTAGTACAGCAGGTAAAAGAGGTATATGGACGCTCAATGTCACAAGGCATGGTGCAATAAGCATAAAATCAATAGGAAGACAAATCAGATTTGTATAATAGGTGATAAAATGCCATGAGGATACAGCTGAGATATCAGTCTCCACACTCAAGATATGGTCGCTCTTGATCATGAGAAAACTTTATTCTGTTCGTATGTTCAAATAATTTGAAGGGGGACTTTGGAGTAACTGGTAAAATTGCTTGACCAGAAGGTCATGAGTTCAAAATGTGGAAACAACATCTAGCAGCGTACAACAGACCCTTGTGGTCCGGCCCTTCCCCAGACCCGCGCATAGCGGGAGCTTAGCGCACCAGATTGCCCCTTTATGTTCAGATAATTCAGTACAACTATTGAACATATTTCCATTTGGTCCTTCAATTTGTTCATCCAAGATTATAGATGGCTTTCATTTTATGATAGTTACAAGCTTAACGAGTAATTTTTTTCACCATATAGTTCTCAAAGCCTCAGAAGGTATCATGGTTTGCATAACTGATAAAACTATCTGCAAATTACAGTTCCTACTGACCCTAGATCCAAGTCTTCTCTTGGCATTATATATAACCCAGACCTTTTATAATGCTCAAGCTGAGTTAATCCAACCTCGAGGTTTCATAAACTGAGAAACAGGCATACCATCTCTTCTTCAATAATTTTTCTAACAAGTATTAAGAAATTGCAGGAAGATGAGTCTTGGAGTAACTGGTAAAGTTGTTGTCATGTGACCGGAGATCATGAGTTCAAACCGTGGAAACAACTGCGAAATGTGAAGTAAGGTTGCGTACAATAGACCCTTGTGGTCCGACCCTTCCCGGACCCAGCGCATAGCGGGAGCTTAGTGCACGGGCTGTCCTTTTTTTATAAGAAATTGCATGAGTGAATAGAAAGGGATACTACCTCTGCTCTAGAATATGCACTAGCTAATTAAAACCAAAAGAATGTAGAAATGTATCAGCTACTTAAAGATTCACTAGAACAGTCGAAACCAATGCCAGGTAGTTCAACATATGGTCTAGCAGCTTAAATCTGAACTTACACTAGGTAGATCAAACCATCTGCCTATCAGGTCAACATTTCATTAGTTTTTTTATCAAGTCGGTAAGCATTTCATTATTTCCATATCAAACTGGAGAGCGATTTCAGGAAATACAGGATAGACCAGTATTTTCCTTTTCATTAAGGAAGGAAAGTAGACTTATCCAGCAAGCATGTAAAATCCC
Organism: Przewalskia tangutica; assembly: GCA_029844215.1. Classification (NCBI taxonomy): domain Eukaryota; kingdom Viridiplantae; phylum Streptophyta; class Magnoliopsida; order Solanales; family Solanaceae; genus Przewalskia; species Przewalskia tangutica. Next base: position 86,633,343 of record CM056738.1, on the reverse strand, counting down.
GAATCATACATATTTGCTACTATTTCAAGACTGATTAGACCATGTTAATTTACAGATAAGCCAAAGAAAAATATAATGAACGAATCAGTACATCTAAATGGCAGATTATGGTAGAGAAACTGGAACTCCAGTGAAACTACAGCTCACTATAATTGCGCCAGACAGCTCGGAATTCTTCACGGAATGTATTGAGGCGAGCCTTCAAATTAGGACTCCTGAAACTTGCATGAGCAAGAGTGGCTGAAAGAGAGAGAGGAGAGAGTTTTATTCAATCATTACATAGACTTTGAACAAAAATTACAATTAGGAAGAGGGAACTTACCAAGAAGGCCAATACCAAAAGCCCATAGGACTGTTAAGAGGCCACAGGAAATAAACCAGAGGAAGAAACTCACTGCATAATTGCACAACACTGATCAAACACAATTTCAAATTACAAATCCCAAAGATTCAACAGGAAAGAAAAGGAAGAGAAAGGAAAATAAAAAACATAACAGAGAACAAACACTTCTAATACCTATAGAAAATACAAAGACAAACACCCAACGAGGCCTTCCACAAATGAATATTGCTCTTTTAGTGGATGGACGCCCTCGAATAACCGGCCTGAACATTATCAAAAAGTATGTCAGCACTCAGCACTGATACAGCCTCGGTGTGCTTTTAAGGATTTCAATTATACATGCGTACTCACGTGAGTGCAGGCCTCATTTTAGCAGCTAAATGAGGTGAAAACTGTCTGACAGTTCTAGTCACCTTTTCACTAAAACTACCTGCAAAGCTGCGGGAACAACCCTTAGCAACATTAACATAAGCAGGAATAAAGAATGAATGTCGTTATCAAAACATAATTCTTCAGTGACAAATTTCGTTTTTGACAATGAAAGATAATATATTTGAATATCCAGCATCCAAAATGTGCTGTTTACAGGAAAGTATCACTATGAATTATGTAATAAACTCACAAAGTCTATCATGGCCTATGTGTCATATGCAATAGCAATGTTACACCAAAAAAAACAAAAGTAAAGAGATACATTTTGTTAAGTGGCAAAATTTGTTTCACATGCATCTCTAAACAAACAACACAGATGCCCCAGTGAGAATGTGCGAGAGGTTGTCTATGGTGGGCCTTAGGAGAGGTAGAGGTTGGCCGAAGAAGTATTGGTAGAGGTGATTAGACATGACATAGCATAGCTGCAGTTTACTGAGGACATGACCCTAGATAGGCGAATATGGAGATCAAAGATTAAGGTAGAAGGTTAGTAGCTAGTCGAGTGTTAGTCTAGTTTTCCCTATCAGTAGTATTATTAGTACTCCCCTACTATCTTATGCTTCGATTTTATTATTACATGTTGTTTCCTTTGCTTCGGTTATCGTACTATTTGTTGTTGCTATTGTTTCTTCTCTCCATTATTTTCACTACGGTATCTATTGTATTTTCTTTTCCTACTGATTTTGATATGCTTTACTTGAGCCGAGGGTCAATCGGGAACAGCCTCTCTACCTTCACAAGGTAGGGGTAAGGTTGCGTACGCACCACATTCCCCAGACCCCACTTGTGGAATTGCACTGGGTATGTTGTTGTTGTTGCATCTCTGAACAAACAGATAAGTCTTAACCAACAGACAGTTGAAATCGATTAAATCTTCTAGCTATTGACGCATCACCAGGAAAACTGAAACATCAAGCTGACACGTTTGCTTTTCCTTCTTGTCCAGCCTAATATGAAGCATGAAAAAAATATTGACCAGGGAAAAAACATAGGAAAACTTTTAAGGAGTCCAAATGACTAGCGTCATTTTCTCTCCATACAGAGGGCAGGGTATGCTAATAGGTAATGAATTTCGTTCGCTACTGCACCCCTGCATCAGGAGGATATTATTTTCACAGACCAAACCAAAAGACTATCCTGTTCAACCTACTGTAGTTTTAATGCCAAATAAGTCTCCAAGAAAATAACTCACGGATGGAAAAGCTGGTAATTTTTAACCCTTTGATATATGGGGGCTTTTGAAAATTGTGTCCAAAGAACAGAACTTCTAAGTTTGGAAATGTATCAGGTTTAGTTTAAATAAAAACAAATGTAACTTCCACAAATACGAGAAAGAAGAGATGACCAAGAAGGAGAGAGATGTCAAAGGTGTTAACTCACACTCACGTCCCATGTGTTAACAAAAAAAAAAAATTAAAAAAATTTCATTTGTTGTATTACTTTATCAGTTTATCTCGAAAAGGTCCAAATTTGCCCCTTGCCTATGGACTTTCCTTAGCGTTGCCCACCGAGAGAAGTTGGTCACAGGAATACCCTTGCCATTACCATATGTATCATATTACATTTCTTTGCTACCAAAGCTCCAGCTTGCCTATTTAATCCATGCTGGCTATTTAAACTTGTCATGTTCGCGGACAATAAAAAAACCACCCCATTTATCCATTTAACCCCCTCTCCTTCACTTTGTTTATTCTACCAATTTACCCCTTCTTCGACCTGTCATTTAGAAAATCCAAGGCAACAATGCAAATATAGGCAAATGATATGTAAACTAAAACTCTGATGGCACACAAAAACCTCACCACGAATAAAACAGAGATAAAATAGAATACCTGTCATTTAGAAAAGCAATAAAAAGCGCTGTCAGAAGCGTAGCAACAATTGCAAGTGGCCTCCTTAGAAACCCCAATGCTACAATACAAAATGCAAAAGAATGTACTTGTGAGTTCCAAACTTCCAAATAAAAACTGAATTTCTAAACTCAATACATATAACTCAGTAATTTTTCCTTACCAAGAATAACCACAATCATAATAAAGTAATTCGTCCTGTAACTGCAAAAACAAAAGAAGAAACATTTTAAAAGTAATTCAGAACAACCTGAATTGGTAAAGCTTCCTATAAAAAAAAGCCTAAATTAAACCGATTACTTAAAGACATTTCATCTATTAAACTTATAGTTTTGTCAACAAACATACGAAAATTGTTGCCTCTAATTTGTGCATTCAATTGCTAAATAAATGAATTCCATAACCACAACCATAATAAAGTAATTCATCCTGTAACTGCAAAAAGAAAAAAAAACATTTTAAATGCAATTCAGAAAAACCTAACTCCCTATAGCTTCTCAGATGACTTTCAAAAGACCCTCGGGCTCAAGTAGCGCATATCAAAGCAATTGGAAAAAATAATATAGCAGTAAAGAAGACACAACAAAGAATAGGAAAAACCTTATTTAGAATTCCGGAAAAAAGGCACAGATACCACAGCATTAATAACCGGAGCACAAGAAACAACAGGTATTATCAGAAATCAAAGTATAAGAAACTACGAGATTACTGCTAATAGAAAAAAAATACAATCAGTAAAGAAGACATACCAAATAATAGGAAAATCCTTACATAGAATTCCGAGAAGAAAAAGGCACAGAAACCACAACACTAATAACCGAAGCACCAGAAACAACATAGAGGAATAAGACCCCCCCTCCCCCCCGTTTGGATGGTTGTTTCCCGTGGTTTATTATTGTTTTCTATGAAACCATGTTTGTTGCTATTGTTCTTAAAATCATGTTGTATAGTGTTGTAATTCCATGGTTATATAACCATGAATAAACCCATTTTTGTAACCATTGATGATTTTTGTGTGGTTACGTATTTCATTTACCCATTTTACCGCCACCCCATTCACCCCTTCCATCACATCCAAACCCACCAACCTCACCCCTTGCCCCCACCCCACAATCACCCACCCCTCCACTATCCACCACCCACCACCTACTTATTTTTTAAGTTCTTATTTTATCCTTTGCCTTAGTTTTATTAATATATATATATATATATAAACTAGCTTGTAATTAAGGGTTAAGACACGTTATTATACAGTACCAAGTCAAATCAAACAATAAAAACGTTATTAAACTACAACAAATCTATCCAAACATTGTATTCATTAATACAGTATAACACAATACCATCCAAACAGAGTGTAGAATAGTGCTAATACTACTTGTATGAAAGGAGAAACAGGTAGGATGCACCAAACTAACAAACTACAACCACGCATGCGAAAATTTATTACTACTTGTATTTCGTGCAATCAATCTCAACTCATACAAGCTGATTAAAGGTAATTGGAAAGACAACGTACTAGTATAGATTACACTTGAGACGACTGTTCCATTTGGAATAAGATCGGGGGAAAGTGAACCGAGTGAAGAATTCAGATAAGGGACGTGGTGGAGATGACCACTCTACTTCGCGTAGAGCCTCAATTAGATCCTCTGTGCTCACATTTCCCCAATCCATTGAATTCAACTAAGGACAAAGGGAGAGAAAAAAACAAAGGAAGTGGAATCTGGAAGCTTCTGGAAATTCAATATGTGTTCTGCGGAGTTTTGTCCAGTGGAATGATGAAGATGAAAATAAACAAGTACTACCGTGTGATTGGGTCAAAAAAAATGTGGAAAAGTAAAAAATGTCTGAGCCCGGGTTCGAACCGGGGACCTCTAGTGTGTGAGACTAGCGTGATAACCGACTACACCACCCAGACAGATCTGCTCGATAATTTACGTTGAACCATCAAGACTAAGTTCATATCCATATATGGATTATTTTATCTTAATCATTTCCAATAAAAATTATTTCATAGTACAAAGTTTTTGCTTGAAATATCTAACTCTTCTAATCAAATAACCCCTACTCTCTTCATTTTTAGCGTGAGTGCAGGGCAATTATATTACAGATTTTTTACAGTATGATTGAAATGACAGTCGTGTGTAGTGATCACTAGACTATTTGTAGGTAATTTAGAGTCTAACAAGAAGAAGGTTGAGTCGAGAGACGACTCTATGTCTTTAAGATAAAATTGTTCCGTATAGATATTTTTACGGTGATGAACAATAGTCTCCCAAGATAAAACAACAACACAGTCAACTATACAAAACAAATAAAGTTGATTCTAGCAAAGAAATAAATATAGAACATATTGCTAATTGTAGGAGATGATTTTGTGTGTGTTTCTATTTATGTGTTTCTGTATGTCGAACATAACAAAAGATAAGAGTTTTTGTTGTCTATGATTGTAAACTGAACGTTAGGGTTCAATTTATAGTTGAATCGTTGCAACGTTTTCGAAATTTTCAGGGGCCAAAGTATAAATAAAAAAATACTTCAGGGGGACTAAAAAAAAATTTGGAAGACACCACGGCCGACCCGATCGGCGCAAGGCACAAGACACGCGTGGGCTTAGCAACCCAGTCCTCAAAGGTGTTTGAGACATGAAAAAATGGAGTATTTTTTGTCAAAAATGACAAATCTCCCTCATTGGTAATAAGATGGAAGTATTGTGCAATATATAAACTCAAAGTTTTAGTAAGGGCACAACCCATGGCCCCCATCTCACGGCGGCAGCGCGCGTGTGAGGCTTAGTCCTCTTCTAAACATATGAGTTACCCAGGTCCCAAACTCTTACTAAAAATAGAGTTTATATATTGCTCAATCCTTCCATCTTCTACCTATGTGAGAGATTTGTTGTTTGGCCAAAAACCATTCATCTATTCATGTCTCAAACACCTTACTTTGTGTACCAATATATCTTTCATATTCTAACGATACTTGACACTAATATCATCTACTCATTTAGTAGATTAGGCATATGCGAAAAAACGATATTTCCGACATGCGGAAACCACATGTTTAAGTCACTAAAGACGGGGAGAACTCAATCCCACTAAATTTCCAACACTATTTTCTATTCTATATTTTAGAAGCCAACAAGGTGTTGGACGAACACTGCAGTACTTAATTGTACAAGATGTTGTGTGAATTGTACTGTGTATTTAGGCTTATCTTATTGATGAACGGAACCACGTGTATCATTTCAGATACACAATAGCTGTGTAATAACGAAGTCCAGTTCTCCACTCTTAATTCTTCTATTTCTTTCTTTTTCTTTCTCCTCTCTTTTTATGTACAGAATTCATAAGTAGCTCAAACTCTTAAAGTCTATATTTGAGCTAATCCCAGGTTGATAGCCATAATGCTACAACATGATAGACGAATTACACCGGCTATCTAGAAATTAAACCGTCTACAAGCTCTAAAACAACTAATGAAAAAATCAGGTTGAAAAAGAAAAAAGAAACAATCAACCAAAGTCTTGCTTAGCCAGCACGACAAAAGGTTTAATGTCTATCTGTTAAGAGTCCCACATCGGATATGGAATGAAAACATGGACTCCTATGAATTTGGACAATCCTCACCCTACAAAATAGTTTTTTGGGTTGAGTTAAGCCCAAAATTCATTCTTGATATCAGAACTTGAATAATTCTCACCTACAAACTAGTTTTTGGGTTGAGTTGGGTTCAATATCAATTCTTTACCCTATCGACCTTGTTGGCCTCTGTAAGTAGTTAAAAATCTAAACTTGAGTTAATCCCATTACTTAAAAATATTAAAGTTTGCTTCTTTTTAGCAGTTCATTACAAAATATACCATGGAGCAGGCGCGGATTCATAGTAGTGCACGCTTGTTCACGTGAACAAGGGTGATTTTTTTTTGCAAAACTATTTTTCACTTTTGAACAAGCAATATTGTTGATGGGTCTGAAGATGGTAATGATTAAAAGGATCATATAGACGGTGAAGAAAAGTACTATCTCGAAAAAAAAAAAAGATGGTAAAGAGAAGTAATGAAGTGAATAAAAATTTGAACTTTGTCAGATTTGTAGTAGATTTGCAAGATTTTTTTTTTTTTTTAATCTGGATATTGAACTAGCACAAGTTTCAAATTTGAGCTACTTTAGCCGTCTCTCTGTCTAAGCAATACTTTAGTTGGTTGCTGTTATTGACATATTTTTTAAATAGCTTCATCAAAAACCTTAATCAAAATACCGTCTACGTTGGCCCATACATGCCCTAAAGCCAGACAGAAATTGGCCGCAAGAGGTTTGGATGAGCCAACGTTTTGATTATGAGTAACTGATGGGTGGTATAGTTGAGCATCATAGTTCCTGATTTCTTTGTAAACTTGCAAAGTGCTCTACTATCTTTTGGTATTATATATGAATGTTCCTTTTTAACTATTCTTTGTAGTGCAGAAATTTTCTAAGCACTTGGTTTACCTGTATGCCACCATCGGAACAAATGATGTGCGACAACATGTCGAGGTAACTTCTCTTTTCATTGTTTTGAAAATTCTAAATCAATATGTAGTTGTATTTTTTTTTTTTTTGCAGAAATGTGAGGTAAGACTGCCTACAATAGAACCTTGTGGTCCGGCCCTTCCCTGGACTGCCCTTTTATGTAGTGGTGTTTTTTTATTAGTGAAAACTTCTACCTGAAATGTTGCCTATGCTCTTCTGCTGGAAAATGGATGGCGATGATGTGGAGTTTCACTGCTTCATTGAAGCATGAAACAGCCGATCAAAAGACATGGGCTTCCATTGTTCACTGATCGAAATCTGGAGCAAATTATCAAACTGTTGGCAGTGAAATGGCCTTGAGAGAAGGATTTGGTCGAGCGAATTGGAGAGTGAATTTTGGGAGAATTTTCTGATTTCATTACCTTACAATGAATGTATGATGATGTATATATACAATCAATTATCATTCTAGAAGTATCTATCTCTAACCAACTATTAATTACTTTATACAACTAATTAACTAACTTGTAACCAATTGTTAACAACTACAACTAACTATAACAACCTCAACTAACTAACAACTTAGTAGTTGTTAGATGTAGTGCAGCTTCATGGCACAATTGTGCACTTCTCTAACTCCTTCACACACACCCTCAAGCTAGGAGATACGAAGATGTTCTTCATGCCTAGCTTGGATATTAAGTGTTCATGTTGTGGTCTTCCAAGGGCCTTGGTAAGTAGATCTGCTAGGTGATCTGCAGAGGACAAATATGTAGTGTGGATCAGCCCTTCAAAGATCTTTTCCCTAATGAAGTGGCAGTCTATATCAATGTGTTTTGTGCGCTCATAGAAGACTGGATTAGTTGCAATTTGAATGGTAGATTTGCTGTCTGAGTATACTGAAACTGGTGTCTGAACTTCCACTCCAAGCTCCTTATACAAACCAACAATCCATATCACTTCTGCTATTGAAGCAGCCATGGCTCTGTACTCAGCTTCTGCTGAACTTTTAGAAACAGTCACCTACTTTTTAGACTTCCATGACACTGGTGAAGAACCAAATAACACCAAGTATCCAGATCTCTCCTATTAACACAGGAACCCCAATCAGCATCACAGAATACCCTGATCTGAGGGACACTGGATCTGGACATAAAGGATTCCCAATCCTGGTGCTTGTTTGACATATCTAACAAGCCTAAGTCTCACTTCCATATGTGATGTCTTAGGATTCTGCATGAACTGACTTAAGCATTGCACATCAAAAGCAATATTTGGTCTAGTTGTTGTCAAATATAACAATCTCCCAATCAACCTTCTATATACAGTGGGATCTGACAAGGTATATCTGATTCTATCATAGCAGAATTCGAATTGGTTGACATCTGTAGTAGTGAACTTCTGACAGAGGGAGTATATGTGGAGCGTGGGTGTATATATGTGAGAGTGGGATACTGGGGTCCAAAGTTGAAAGCTTTCCTGTCCCTAGAGGCGTAGCCAGAATTTTTAGTTTATGAATACTAGTAGTCGTAGTATTATTCTTATAGTGCCTTGTCTTTCGATTTATGTTACTATTTGTTGTTTCTTGTATCTCAATTATTGTATTATTTTGTGGTAGTTACGACTCCTTTTTTCAGTCAGCTTTATCCTGCTTTCTATAGTATTTTCATGGCTTTTTATCATATTATTTTGTGTGGTGGATTGCTTGTTCTTGAGCCGAGGGTCTACCAAAGACAACTTGTCCACCTTCCAAGGTAGGAGTAAGGTCTGCACCCTCCTCAGACCCCACTTTGTGGGATTTCACTGGGTACGTTGTTGTTGAATTCTGAACCACAACCCTTTTTACTTATTGGGTTCGGGATAAATTAATGGAACTTTTAATACAAACATAAGGTTTGAGCCAAAGCTGCCGGTTCTGCCCAACACATAGCTTTAAGCTGGCTTTGTCCTTGCTGCCACCTATTTTGGGATAGACTTCCTTTGGGGGCTAGAGGAAAAGATACAAATATTTGGCAGGCATCATTCCAGGACCCTGCTAATGCGGGATGCTTTGTGCACCGGGCTGCCTTTTTTAGTGTTCTTGACGGGATGCCAACTTATCTAATTCTAGTGTCATTGATTGCTATTCCTGCTGAAGTCAAGAAGAGGATAAATAGGCTAACCAGTTCATATGGCAATGAAATGCCACTAACAGAAAGTTGCATTTGGTCAATTGGCAGAAAGTTCGTAGGAAAAAAAGAAGGGATTTGAGAATTCACAACAAGTGATTTTTATACAACTGGCATTGGAGGTTGAATGATGACAAGAATGCCTTATTGGAAACTGATATTATTTCTAAATATGGGTGTATATCTCTTGTATTAAATTTAAATGCATTCAAAATTTGTTAGTTTTGGAATATTGGGTCTTTTGCTACTGATATGTCAAACTTTCTGGACTTGTTAGAGTCTTTTGTCATGTAATATGGACAAGTCCAATTTGTGTAACCTTTTCAGTTCCAAGATGGTAATGATTTTTAATGAAAGACGTTATGCCAAAAATTGAACACATATTTATGGCATTCGTCAAATTGCAACAGTGTTTTGTGCAAATGAGAAATTCTAATCATTTTTAAAAATTTATAGGTACTTGTATTATGGTAGCTGAATATGAAATTCCAAAGAGTGCTTTGAATCAGGTATTTCTCTCATTGCCATAGAACTCATAGATGTTTTGTTTGATCCTTGTTTTGCCTTTATGAAAAGATGTTATCCCATTAAAGAACGTGCAAAATTCCCTACAATGAATTATCACTTCATTAAGGAGGTCACTTTATGAAGCAATTAGCTTTATTATGTTCTCTTGGTCTTCTTCCTCTCAAAAAGGGGCAGCATATATTCCTTATATGTTGCTGGTGGATTAAGTTCTATAAAAATGGCATGCATGTTACTAGAACAGGAAAGAAGGGAGAAGGTCGGTGATACTGCTTTAATACATGCATCTTTAACTTCTTTAATGTGGTTGAACATAGAATTAGCAACCTGGAGATCTTATATCCGAATCCCGACTATAACACTCTATATGAGCCCTTTTGCTCCATTATTGGTGGCAATAGTACCAGATATCTATGATTGCTGATGTATTAGTCGAGGTACACAAGTTGGCTCGAGCACTATTATCATTAAAAAAAATTGCATGCACTCTTAACTTTCATAAAATTACACAGTTTTTAGTCTTGTTCTTGCTTCTAACTTTGCTTAATGTTTCAACTTAACCACATGTTGAAAATTGTATACAATTGTCATTGGAATATAGACATGGACCGAAAATGCAATGCGAATGACACCTCCTCCGTCAACTTCTAGCCAATCTCACCCTGTTGGGATCTAATGGCATTACTTCTTCTCACCCCAAACTGTGAAAGTCACTAGGCTTGATATTTGACATTCTTATTTGTTAATATCTCATCCTTTCTCTATAGAGGAAAGCAATTGAAGCGACTGGGATTCTATAACGAAATGGAGGAATTTTATTTGCTTTTAGCTTATCAGAATACATTGATATTACTGTTTCAGTGAAGTACTAAAAATCTAAATAAAGCTTGAGGAATATTTACATAAACTAAACCATTGCTTCACGGTTATCCCCATCATCGCAATCAGCTACAACCATAGTTGTCCTACTGTCCACATTCTTGTAGGTATATCTCCTTGCAACAAAAGCATAGACACACAAATTTACTGCTGTGATGGTCGCCAATAACCAGTAAAAATAGTCAAGCCGGCTAGTGTTTAGATCCTCTCCAAACCAACTCTTGCCACTTATCTCTGTGATATGATCCACAATGGTTATCAAGAGGCTGCTAATAAAATTTGCCGCACCAATCACACTAAGGTAAAGTGCAATGCCCAAGCTTCTCATGGAATCGGGTACTTGGTCATAGAAGTATTCTTGCAATCCCACTAGGGCAAATCCATCACCTATTCCAAGAATAAGGAATTGCGGGGCTAGCCAAAACACACTCATTGAAGCTGAACCCTCGACTGGATTTTTATGAACAACATTCAGTCTTTTTCTCTCAACCAAAGCTGCAATTACCATAGTAGAAATCGAGAAGATCATTCCAATACCGATCCTTTGGAGAATATTTATGCCTCTCTCATTTCCTGTTGCCCTTCTCAGGAAAGGTACAAGGATTTTTTCATAGATAATGACGGATATCATCATGCCAACAGCTGTCAGGGAATAAATTGAGGCTGGGGGAATCTCAAAATTGTGAATGGTCTTCCGATTCACTGTCACACCTTGTTTTATGAAAAAAGTTGCGGCTTGTGCTACACATATACCAAATGGTAAAGTGGTTAGCCAAATAGGAATCATGTTGATAATTAGCTTCAGTTCTTCCACCTTGGTGACAGTTGCAAGTTTCCATGGATTCTGTTGCTGTTCAATTGAATCTTGTGTGCCATCTAGGATTGCAGCTTTATCAAGGAACCTGTAAAGTAAAATCATAAATTGTTTTCAATAATATATTCCACCTTCCCTGAATAATTACATAACCAAATCACGAGTAAGTTCTAATCTTACTTCAGCTTTCTGGTGTGACTTAAGAGCCTCCTTTGGGTAGTTTCTGACTTGAAAACTTCATGTAGATGAGAAGGATTTGAAGGAAGTTGAAGGTTTCTTTTTCTAATTGCAGCTACAAGCACGTTTAGCATGGGTGTTAATGGACTTCCAGTTGTCTTCCTGTAACGGTAGAATGGTCTCCCTGCATAGAAGATGGCTATACTAGAAGCCATAACTACTGTGAGTATTAGATCTGCCATGGCCCAGCTAACATATTCTTGGACATAAACGATAAGAGTGACACCAAGAAATAGTCCACAGCATAACCCAAAGTTCCACCAGTTGAAAAAGGATATCTTCTTTGTTCTTTCTTCAGGATTTTCATCATCAAACTGATCAGCTCCAAAGCTCTCAATAGAAGGCTTGTGTCCTCCGGTTCCAATAGAGATTAAGTAGATCGCAAGTAAGAAGATCGGCTCGTGGATCTTATTCCTCGGTTCATCACAGAGGTTACTGTCACAAGGCTTTAAGATCGGGATCACTCTAGACATTGTCAAGAGAAGCAAGCCCTGATCCACATTTAAGCGATCAACAAGAGAGAATTTGAGTGTGTTACATAGGCAAACATCGATTTGTTACAATGTCTTAAAGTTCAATGATTCTAGAACCAATGTTTGTGTTTATACAGAGATGATAGTGATCCAATTTTCTGTTGTTTAAATAGTTGTCATTAGTTATCTATAAGTAGAGAATTATGACCAACCATTGAAAGCTAAAATACGATATTTAGCCAGTCCGAATTTTAGCAGTTCATCAGTGTTACTACTCTATTAGGGTCAACAGCTTTGCACATGCTTTTCTTTATTTTAAGGTAATACTCTAAACTGCCTTTCCATGTTGAAAATTGCAAGGAGCGGAAATTGTGGTTACCAGGAAGTAGACCGTGGAAGAGAGAAGAACGGTGGAGAATCTTCCCAAGTATGCATCAGCCAGAAAGCCTCCCAACAATGGCATCAAGGTGGTGACTCCTGCCCAGTAATTGACACTTTTTGCTGCTGTTTTGAGGTCTTGATGGATGACTTTTGTTAGGTATATAATCAAACTCGTGGCTATTCCAAAGTAACTCAGCCTCTCACTGAATTCAATCACTGTTAAGGTAATGGTTCATCAGTATCTCCATATACATAACCATAAAGGAGCAAGTTCAACAAAATGAAAAATCTAATGACATGTTTAATCTAAACAAATTAAATCACATATTATCGTGGGCCACTATATGGGGTAAATTTTTCTACTGCTTCGCTTAGTGACACATAGAATACTTTTCATGTATCAGTTGTAATTCTTAATATCCTTATAAAAAAAACTGGAATTCTTAGTATAAACAACGAGTATAGAACAAAACCTGTGTGTTAAGATACCAATTTCAAGAAAAACCTGTGTGTTAAGATACTGTATAACACTTTGGGACCACTAGGATGGAAATTAGGACTAACGATAAATCTAGGACAATTGCAGAAGCAAGAGGTGGCGTCAATTTGTGCAATTTATGCTGATTGTGATTCATGTAGAGACTTTCTATTCAGTTAGCTCCTTAAGTTTAACTCTGGAAAAAGAAAAAATCTTTTCAGAGACCAGTGAGTTATGTACTTCTCCATTGTTTACTGGCTTGTTATCAAACCACGGCCAATCAAAGTGTAAAAAGGTCTATTTCTTGAACAAGCTGATCAAATATCTAGAGCACTTAACAAGTGATTATCTTATTCAGTTTATTCTTGATTAGTAGTTTCCTGACAGATGAAATACTAAAACATCTAAGTTTATGAGCATTTTTTGGGTGGTCATGATTGCTTAAGATAAGCTAGTGCTCTTTTTAGCCTTTAGTTCTATGGATAGCCAAGGACTGTAATAGGACGAGAAAATTGTGTGTTCTGAACAATTTAAACCGAGGAAGCCATTCTAATTTTCTTGATTCTTCGAGTAATTATAAATCATGAGAGTGACAAAAATTAGACATATAAGTGAAGCTATTTGGTGTATGCCATTTGTTGGATAGAATTAGATGCTTACCTATAGTGAAGAGGGAGGCCTTCCAGACACCAGTTGAACTCCTAAGAGGAACTCGTCCTTTATGATCAACAGAAGAATCATAAACCAATTTTTGCTCATCAATTTCTACTGATTCTTCTGCTCTTTTTATCTGCTCCATTCCCACATTTATCTTATCCATTTTTTTGGCTCAAGATACCAAAGAAGATATATTAGTACTCAAGTTGTTGAGATAAGAAGTTGGTTAGTTTGTTCACTTATATAGGAAGAAATCCCCGATCATTGATATTGTCAAAGTTCCTAAGAATATGAACGCCAAGAAATGTGAAAGTAGATGGAATTTATTGGCAATGATTATGACTTGAGGTTGACAAATAAATCCTTCCACTAAACTAAAGCAGTCCTTGGCCCTTAGCACAGGAATGGCATCGATGCTACAATTAGATTCTTCCATTTGGAACTCCTGCCACAAAAGTGGGGATGATAGATATTGCAGAGGCCTAAACTGACCATATTTACAAGAGGCATCAGATAAGTGTTTTCACAGGTGTGTTTATTCGCGTTGTACCTTGTTCTTATCTTTTATTTTGTTGATGGGATTCAAAACATCTCAACGTGAGTTGGAGTGCACATAAACTTAAAAGGAATACATACTGGTGCTTGAAATGTTGGATTTCACTCATTTATAGTGTTACAAGAGATCCTATTGTACAAGTGTAATATTAGGGTCCTTGAGGGAAGTCTCAGGTTCTAATCCCAGTTATGTAGTGTGAGTTTTATCTCGACCTTTTAGGAAAAATTTACCTGACATATGTTCTTTTGGGTTGGAGTATGTGGCCAGATGGATTAGTCGAGGTAACTGCATTAACTGAGATCTTTAGTCGATGGTCAAAATACCAGGAATTTTGCTGTATTTCTAATAACTGTAGATAGATTCTTTTGTCTTTCTTGGAAATACTATAAACTCATGAATCACATTTTTGTCTGAGTTGTTTATTTTCCTTAATTCCTGGCTTGGTTCTTGTCTGTTGGTAGCTGTCACAACAAGGTAATGATAATGATAATAGAGGCCATTAAGATATCTGACCTTGCAAGCTTGATTAGTACATTTTTCCATTTTACATGACAGGCTTGTTATTTGGAGAGTGTTTTCTAAAAATCCTTTTTTTTTGTTATTTGGAGAGCTAGACAATGTTACTATTTGTAAATATATTTAGTTACAAAAATATCATTTAGAGTGCTTAATAACAAATGTCTGATGTAACCAGCTGTGTCTGTATTTTTTTCCATGTAGTTCATTGCTGGTTGTTGCACCAATGAAGAGTGCTCATAGCCAAATCCATAGCATATATATGGAATTAAGATGAGAATTAAAGTTAATAATTTTTACTTACTGCTTAAATTAGCTAGATAGGATATCTGGAGGTCAATGTAAGTAAAAACAATTACTATTAACATGTTCTTCCACCAGTAGTATTCTAAGCAGATTTTTTCTGCTTCATCAAGCCACCACTCTCCACCATGATTTTGTGATTGAAGGTATACTTCAAGCAGCTTGGTTTTCTTGCAGCAGATTACAATTGAAGGCTTCGGATTTGTGAATTAGATATTGTTCGTTCCTTTTCATTTTACGTATTTAAGTTTGACTGGACATAAAGTTTAAGAAAATAAGATAGATTTTTGAATCTTATGGTACACTTAAACTAAAGATGTGTATAATGGATGACGAGGTGAGAAGGGTGGTGGGTGCTCACAAATACAAATCATTGATGGCAAGCGCGCAACTTCTCTTTTTTCTCACATGATCAAAGTGCATGCATGAGCATGAGTTTTCAACAACTAAAATAATTACTTCTCCGTCCCAGTAACACATGCATGTGAAAGTGTGCTTGTAAATAGTGCTTGTGTACCAAAAAAGAAAACTGAGAATTGTGCTTCACATACAATCGAGACACAATCAGTATGTTGTTTGACAAAATACCCATATTGAAATTTAACCTTATAACACGTTGAAATATAAATCAACGTGTTATAATTGTTAAAATTAAAAGTGTTGAAGAGGAAGAACTTTGTTCCATGAGATATGGGGCCAACTTTTATGTACTATATAAAAATGGACCGTATTACCTCTACAATAATTGATTCACTCATTCTCTTTCAATTTAAGTGTCTTAATTTGACTAGACACGAAATTTAAAACATAAAATAAGTTTTTTAATTTTGTTATTTTAAATTAAAGGTATGTCTAATCACTAATGTATCAAAATATATTAAAGATATGTCTAATCACTAATGTATCAAAATATCCTTTGAATTTTGTGGTCTTAAATAAGCCACATAAAATGTTGGAAATAAAGATCAGTTATCAAATATAGAAAGAACTATTCATTTTCGAACAGACTATCTTGAAAAAGTGATACAACCCCAAATTGACTATGTTGTCTATCACTATCATAAGCTTAATCGACTCTCGTATGAACACATCTCGTCATACATACATATAATGACAGCACAAGCAAAAGCCCATCTTGGACACCAACTTGTAGAATATTTTGTTGCAATTATCTATTGGAAATCCATTAGGAGGTGAGGATATCATAGAAGGAGACTAAATATCCATATATTCCATCTAATGTAGGAACTCAACACCCCGTATGTCTAGGGCTAGATATCTAGGGTGTAGAAATACAATATGGGGCTCAACATCGGGTAAAGTATAAGAATTGAGATGTGTATAAAAAAATGAATCTTGAATCTAACTCAATATAAAAACTCTAAAAAAAACATATATCAACAACCCACGAGCCCACCCGACGTGGGAACTCAACATCCACTTAAACTAGGATATTAGCAATAGTGGGTGGAAGAAGAAGTTTCATATAATGAGATTGGAAAAAATTATTAGTGTCACATCTAGGATCTTACCTTGTGACCTAAGGTAATATTTTTTAACACCTTTTATCACTGTACTAGAATCTTCTATTATGTGAAGAGAATTTAATTGTTCATGTTAATGCTGGATTTTTATGTTATGACATTTTTTCTAACATAACATTTTCAGTACTAAGTTAAAAACCAAAATATTGGAACAAATGTCTTTGACATTCGGACCAACATTCTGATAACAGTTTTGTCCTTCTTCACGGATTGAAACTTATTTCGTGGGATTTTTACCACGATGGTAAAGTGACCTGGCAAGGAACTTGTTGAGCTGATTATACACGTGGGAAGACCAAGTCCAAAGGCATTATTAAATTTGGGGAACAAGTTCAAGAAGTTGGAGGATATTTCTCCACTTTCGTCTCCAACAAATATGGTCAAGCTGCCCACCGTTTGCTCAACTTTCACAACGATTCATTGAACATTTCAAGGAAAGACTCTCTAGTATAAATAGAGAGGCTACATCAAGGAATCGATATCCAGAAGTTCCAAGAGAAAAAGATCAAGAGAGAGCTCTCAAAGAGATCACGATATAAGACTGGATTCATTGTGTTGCCTGAGTTTGTGACTACATTATGTCCAACATTATAATTGCTACTTAGATTCTAGATTTATTCTTTCATTGAAGCAATTGTAATGAGATGATGTGCACTTCTATTTAGATAGATTTTTCAGGCATAAGTCATCTGCGACTTAACATTTTTATTCCTTTTGCATTATATTGTAATATTGTAAGAAAAGAAATTTATTCAATATATATATATATATATATATATATATATATATATATATATACAATAACTTTGGTCATTGACCATCATAGGTTATATTAATATATAACATATGTAAATTAAACATTTGTGTCTTTACTATTTCCGCTGCAATTTAACTTTTTAAAGGTTTTTTCTGTTTTTATCTAAGTGTCGTCAGTTCTGTCAGACGACATTGTTAACAACATTTGCAAACTGTTTCAGTAGCAAACAATTTTACTTACTGGTTGTGTTTGATTATTCCATAGTATAACCTCCGGGACCCAACAAGTGGTATCAGAGCCGACACTTAACATAATAAGTGTTAAGTCCTTTTACTTAAACTATGGATCCGACTAATCCAATAATTGGTAGACTTTCTATTTTAGATGGATCAAATTATGCCTATTGGAAAATTCGCTTACGCTCTCATATCTCCATTGATGTTAGAGCATGGAGATCAATTACCAATGGGTATATTGTCCCTATGCTGCCACCGGACGAGTAAGGCGACATACTTCCTAAGCCTGAGGCCGAATGAAGTGTGGAAGAAACCAATAATGCTGGCTTCAATGAAAAGGCCCTAAATTCTATTTTTGCATGGGTTGATCACTACATGTTCAAGCTCATACAAAATTGCACTACAGGAAAGGATGTTTGGGATACTTTACAAACTCATTGTGAAGGTAGCTCAAGTGTTCGACGATCAAAGCTCCGCATGCTCATGAGCAAATATGAACGTTTACGGATGGAAGAGACGGAGGACATCAAAAATTATTTTGAAAAGTTGATAGACATTTTTAATGAATGTCAAGTTCTTGGATCTCCACTGACCAACAATCAACTTGTGGAAAAAACACTTCGTTTTCTTCCTGAAAAGTTCAATATAAAGATATGTGCGATTGAAGAAGCTCACAATCTTGCTACAATGGACCTTCATACTTTAATAAGTATTCTCAAAACCTATGAGATGAATATGGAAAACCAAATGACATTGTATAAAAACAAAGATATAGCACTTCAAGCAAAATTCTTAGAGAGTCACATCGATGATGAGGATGAAAATCTTGAAGAAATTGGTGATGATGCAAATGTTGTCATCCTTACTCAAAAATACAATTCGATGGTAAGGAAATTCAACAATGATAGAAATAAATTTAAATCCAAAGAGCACCAAAACCAAGGCCTCAATCAAAAGTCCACTAACACCCTTCATACAGTTCAAAGAGGAAATCAACTAAGGAGAACCAATTCAGATCGTACCAAATTTGATCCCAGAAAACTTAAATATGTGCAGTGTCATACATATTCAGGATGGGGTCACTATGCAAATGAATGTGCTAATGCCTTAAGAAAAGTTGGTAAGAATTTGTGGGTTGCTCTTAGTGACGACGAAGTAGAAGAGGAAGGAGATCAAGAAATTGAGTCACAAGCAATGCTGGCCACTGTTTACGAACAATCACTCTCAGACGATGAAAATGTCATCGACAGTGTTGTCTCAAATGTCACCACATTTGCGTCAACATCTGCGACGACATCTGCAGGTCCAGAAACATCTGTAAGGTATGAATATTTTAATTATCATGGTGTTAATTGCTTTACTAGTGTTATTTCTTGTAGTGAGACTAGCTTTGACGATCAAGTTGATCCCAAGGATGACATGATTAAGGATTTGCAGAAACTTTGTAAAGACTTAATCCTAGAATCAAAACAACTTGACTCAAAGTTAAAATCTTTAACTCTTGAGAATGCAGGTTTAAAAGGCACAATAACCCGCTTAGAGGTTACACTTACCCAAAAGGATCTTGAATTTAGTAAGATTAGTGCAAAGTTGGATCTCGCCGAAACAACTTTCCGTAAGCTAAATACAGGTACCTCCAAACTAGATGAAATATTGAATATTGGTCAACCATCACATGCAGGTTTGGGTTACAAGAACTCTCTTAATGCTATATGCTCCAATTTGTTTGACAAAAACGAGAAAATGGGTTTTTTAAAAGAAAGGAAATTTTGTGCCATCATTGTAACAAGTCTGGTCACTTAAAACCTTATTGTTTTAAATTGAGAAAATCCAGGAGCAGAATGTTGCCAAGATAACTGTCCAACACTCCGGACAACACTCGAAGCAATATTTATATGCCCAATAAAAGAAAAGGCTTAAAGAGAGTTTGGATCCCTAAAATGAATGTGCGATGTAATGTTGCTATCACTGCTTTAAGGACTAACATTTCAGGTTCATGGTACTTTGATAGTGGGTGCTCTCATCACATGACATGGACAACAGATTGTCTAAGGAATTACGAGTCACTCAGTTGGGGAAAAATTACTTATGGAGGTGGAAGCAAAAGTAAAATCATCGGAAAAAAACCTTAAATGTTCCAGGAGTTCCAGCCTTGAAGAATATCTTACATGTTGATGGATTAATGGTTAACCTAGTCAGTATAAGTCAATTGTGTGATGACGATCTAGAGGTTAAGTTTAATAAGTATGCTTGTATAGTTACAAATGAAGCTAACCAATGTGTAATGACAGGTACAAGGACATGCAACAATTGTTATCTTGTTGGAGAACAAGAGATATGCAATAATGTTAGGACAGACGACACCACTTTGTGGCATAAAAAATTAGGTCATGTCAACTACTGTAACATTGAAAGATTAATTTCTTATGAGGCAGTATGAGGCATCCCTAAACTAAGTCCTAAAGATAAAACAGTGGTTTGTGAAGATTGTCTAAAAGGTAAGCAAACTCGTGTCTCCCATAATGTTGCCCAAAGTGACGGACAACATTCAGGTACGTCTCACTATTTTTAGCTTTTGCACATGGATCTTATGGGTCCAATTGAGATAGATAGCCTAGGAGGCATGAGATATTCTTATGTGATTGTAGATGACTTTTCCAGGTACTCATGAATATTCTTTTTGAAAGAAAAGTCTCAAACTTTTGGCATGTTCAAAGTGTTTCACTCTAGGATAAAGAATTTGTATCATTCTTCCATTTTTTTAATTAGGTCAGATCATGGAAAGGAATTTGAGAATAACATGTTCTCAACATTTTGTGAGAAAAATGGTATTTTCCATGAATTTTCTGCTCCCAAAATTCCCCAGCAGAATGGTGTGGCAGAAATGAAGAATAGGACTTTACAATAGATGACTAGAGTCATGTTGAGTTCAAAGAAATTGTCAAAATATTTTTGGGCTGAAGCCTTGATACTGCAAGTCACATAACAAACAGAGTCTATCTTAGGCCTAGAACTAAAATGACACATGTTAGGCATATTTTATATACACTTTTTGAGTAATTTTTAGTTAGTATTTTTCTCATTTTCTTTGAAATTAGTACCGTGTTAGGGTCGTTTTTCTTACTTTTGAATCACAGCGGTTCTACATGAAGAAATGGCAAAAAGAGGTCGAAACTGAGCAGAAA
This sequence comes from Przewalskia tangutica, assembly GCA_029844215.1. Taxonomy (NCBI): domain Eukaryota; kingdom Viridiplantae; phylum Streptophyta; class Magnoliopsida; order Solanales; family Solanaceae; genus Przewalskia; species Przewalskia tangutica. The sequence continues at coordinate 86,612,495 of CM056738.1, read as the reverse complement.
AGGGGATCGCCGAGGCAAATGGACGAAAGTTGGCATCACCCGGACAGAAGGCCTGCAGTGCCACGACTCTATATATTCAGAGAGCAGCAGAGGTTTAGGCACCGCGGCGCCAGAATGCAGGGCCGCAGCGCCGACACGGGTTTTTCCAGTTCCGAGGCGAATTTGGCAAGGGGAAAAAGGGTCCAATGAAAGAGTTTTTGACAGCGTATATAACCCATGAGACATATTTTATTAGGGTATCTGATACACCTTATTTCACAACACACATTCTACAGAACTTTGGAGGCCAGAAGATTGGAGACCACGTTCAAGATATTTTTTTCTTTTCTTTGCTTTAATTCAGTTCATGTTTGGATATTAAATTAGTTCTTAGCATAACAATGTCTAGGAGCTAATCTCTTTATTAGGGCTTTCCATGGAATCGCTTGAAACTCTTTTTATGATTTAATGCATTAGTAGTGAATTCTTCTTCAATTCGTTAAGATCTATTCAGTATTGGTTTGAATGTTTGATAATTACTTGATCACTAATTGTCATAATCTATATGATTTTGAATCAAGATCCGAGAGGGGAGATTTGGATATGTTGTAATTGAATAGACATAGGTTAAAATCGCGGACGAAAGTACCCTGATACTTGTGTAGTAATTTAGGTTATTGTTCTTAATCCTCCTGTGTGGTAAAACCTATCATAGAAATATAGAAGGTTTCTGCATAAGGTTGAGCTTTTATATATCCTAACCGGAATACAAGACAGATTAGTTAACCTGCTATATTAACAAAGAAAAAGAAAAAGTTATTGTTGTCTTGCATTAAGGATTGAAAAGAGTGGATAGTTGAAGATATTGAAAGCCCTATTTCCATCATAACTGTTTTAAACCATAAGTATAATCATCTTAGTTTATTTTCTGCACTTTGTTTAGTTTGAATTCTTAGTTAAAATGCCCAAAACACATGAACGTTAACCAAATAGATACCATAGATTAGATAAACGGTATTTGATAACCAGTCTCTGTGGACGTTATTCAGTCTTACAGACTATATTATTTGAGCGATACGTACACTTGCGTGAGCATAAATAAAATCGCTAACAAGTTTTTGACGTCGTTGCCGGAGACTGACGTATATCAATATCGACTTAGCTAATCTTATCTCTAATTTGGTTTTTATTTTCTGTCTTTTTTATTATTCTTATTTTAGAACATTTTTGTCGTGATCTGTTTGTTGATTTTGATCGATTTCAGGAAGTCAGTTTATGTGAAGTAGGAGAGGAGAAGACACTCCTATCCCTCTAAACCATGAGATTGAGATATTGTGCAGACAGAACAGGAAAAACAAAAGAATTGTTGATTCATTAACAATGGGTGACCAACGCAACAACAACGAGTTACCTGATGATGTGGGGAATTATGAAGTACCGGCTGCCATGGGACAAGTCCCGGTCCTGCAGAGAGGAGCTTGGGAGACTATTTCCTACCCACGGTTACAGGTGCACAGATATGCATAAGGCTTCCAGCAATAGGAGCCAACAATTTTGAAATCAAACTTGCGATCCTGAGTATGGTGCAGAACACGGTCCAGTTTGGAGGGTTGTCATCTGAAGATCCACATATGCATATTGCAAACTTCTTGGAGTTGTGTGCCACTTTCAAATATAATGGTGTTACTGGTGATGCCATTCGGTTGAGGCTTTTACCATTTTCACTCAGGGACAGAGCAAAAGTTTGGTTGAACTCCCTGCCAACAGACTCCATCTTCACATGGCGATATCTAGCTCAGAAATCCTTTGCAAAGTTTTTCCCACCATCAAAGGCAGCGAAGCTTAGGGGAGAATTCAACAATTTCTACCAAACCGATGGAGAATCATTGTATGAGGCTTGGGAAAGGTTCGAGGACTTACAGAGAAAGTGTCCACATCATGGCCTTGAGCAGTAGAACTTGGTGCACATTTTCTATAATGGTCTAAGTGGGACTACTAGGACAATTATTGATACAGCTGATGGTGGCACTTTCATGAAGAGAACAACATATGAAGCCCATGACTTGCTGGAAGACATGGCAACAAACAATCACATGCCAGATGATAGGGGAACAGGTGGCAGAAAAGCAATTGGGGTTCATGAGTTAGATGTCATCACTGCACTGAATGCCCAAGTTGCTCTCTTGACTAAGCAACTCCAATGTAACGCAGCCGTGGAATGTTGTTCAGATGCAAGCGGTTTGTGAAATATGTGGGGGTTCACACACCTTTGATAGATGTCCAACAACTGACCCTAACAACATCCCAATAGAGTAGACTCAATGTCAGGTAATTAGAAACTTTCAAAGGCCCCAAAACAACCCTTACTCCAACACCTATAATCCGGGGTGGAGAAATCACCCGACTTATCATAGAGGAATGATCAGGGGCAGCAGACACAGTTCCGAGGCCAATATCAGAACCAGCAACCACCTAGTCAGGCCTCATCTTCACAGCAGTTCAGCTCACCCGCCCCGCAAGAAAATCCAGATGAATTAAGAGCCGCATTATTGACACTGACCAACTCTCAAACTCAATTCATGGCTGAAACAAGATCCTCTCTCAAGAGCTTGGAAACTCAGGTAGGGCAACTGGCAAATATGGTGAACAAAAGACCTCAAGGTACTCTCCCTAGAAACACAGAGGTGAATCCAAGAGAACAGTGCCAAGCAATCAACTTGAGAAGTGGGAAGCAGTTAGAGCAGGTTGCACCGCAGCCAGTGGTAGAGGAGGAGAAAAAGTTGGAGAAGAAAGTTGATGCAAGAAAAGAAGGGGTCACTGATGACCACCCTACATTAGAAAAGACTCCATCGGCAGTTGTGAGAGAGTACACAGACTGAATTTTGTTCCCTCAAAGATTGGTGAAGAAGTCGCTAGATAAGCAATTCTCTAAGTTCTTGGAAGTGTTCAGAAGCTCCACATCAACATACCATTCATTGAGGCTTTGGAGCAGATGCCGACATATTTCAAGTTCATGAAGGAGATCCTTGGGAAGAAAAGGAAACTGACAAATTATTAAACAGTGGTGCTGACAGAGGAGTGCAGTGCGATATTGTAAAAGAAACTGCCACCGAAGTTGAGAGACCTAGGGAGTTTTACCTTACCTTGCACTATAGGAAAGGTAACATGCAACATGGCACTCTGTGATTTGGGGGCCAGCATCAATCTTATGCCTCTCTCTGTGTTTAAAAGTCTGGGTTATGGGGAAGCAAAGCCAACCACATTCAACTTGCAGCTTGCTGATCGCTCTGTCGTACATCCTCGAGGTATAATTGAAGATGTACTAGTAAAAGTGGGCAAATTTTTCTTTCTGGTGGACTACCTCATTCTTGATATGGAGGAAGATGAGAACATGCCCATCATTCCGGGGAGACCATTCCTCGCTACATGGAGAGCCCTCATCGATGTTGAGAAGGGAGAGTTAAAGATCAGAGTTCAAGATGAGAAGATGGTATTAAAAGTCTTCAAGCCAACCACCGAGTCACAAGCAAGCAACAAATGTTTTGTTGTTAGTACAACTGACACAGTTTCTCCTCATGAACAAGCCAAAGGTACTGAGGTCATTGAGACAGCTGCAAGTCCACATACAAGAAAAGCTAGTAAGAATTCTGAACCTAGAAATGATGTTGTGAACGCTGACCAAGAGGTAAACCTCTCTAAACTCAACTCTGTGAAAAAGAAGAGGAGAATGAGAAAAAGAAAGATGATTCTGAAATGGGTGTGATGTGGGGGTAACTTACCCCAGTAATTGAATAAGAGAACTGCGTCCGGCTAAAAGACGTTAAAGACAGCCCTACTTGGGAGGCCACCCAATGTTTTGTGTTTCTTACTTTTATGAAATTAGTTTCAATTGAACAGTCTCACTTGATGGGTATTTTTGGTTGTGTTGTGATGGTAGGTGAATTAGAGATTAACCACGAAAACGCTGGAAATTAAGGCGGCGCCGCGTGTTACACCTCGTAAGTTTAAGGACAATAGGTTGAGAACGTAATTAAGAAGATAGGATTCGGGTATCGGAAATTACTATGCAAAGAATGTAATTCCGGAATAATCTTCAATACAACAAATGTGGCGATGAGAATTAATACTAGTAGTTGAATTTTCCAATGGGGTTATGGATTGGTGTCGTATTATAAAAATGTGTGAAGTCGAGAAAATGAGGACTTATCGAAAATTTCAGGATATATATAAAGATGGGTCTAAGATTATTTAAATTATGGGAGTAATGTTAGTGGAGGGAATAATAATTAGTGGACAAATTATGGGAACTAGTATATCCCCCCCCCCCCCCCACACGTGAACAAGTCCCCAACAAGCAATAATTTTTATATTTGTATGCTTACATTTACCAAGGCTCCACTCATTTTGTCACGACCCGACTCGGCCGCTGATCGTACTTACCGGTACCGTCAGTATACATCGAGAATAGCGTGAACATACATAACACATAACTTATAAAAGGTAAACATCATCGCCACCGATAAGTGTCGCTTTCCATAAAACATACTTAATCAAAAGTATAGAAGTACAACTTGTTCTTATAGCCCAAAACACATATGTGACCACGCACTTCTAGGATAACAACGTGGCGGACAGACCCCGCCATACCCCGAATGTACAAAATACCTATAGATCGTGGAATATCCGTATCAACAAACAAGCTTCCGGAGGAATGGAGCTTCGACACCGAGCGGTGATCCTAAGAACGAGGATCCACAATCGCTACCCTTACCGCGGATTTAACGCAGCCCCGAGGAAGGGGGTCAATACACAATATGTACCAAGTATGTAAAGCTGGAAAATAATGTAATAATGATATCATAAGTCTAAAAGTAAGCTGGAGTCATGGAAGACAATCAAAATACCTTTTATTGTGTCTTACTAACAATGAGAGTGACAAGTATATATATAATACTGCATAAAATAGGGGCCTCATGATCAAAACAGGGTACCTCGCCCGTAGTATCAATAAGCACCCCTACTCCTGGGACTATTTCACCCGTGATAGTCCCGTGGACCCGCATGAGGTATTCCTCGCATAGGTTGTACCCGCCCGCACGAGACTATTTCACCCGTGATAAGCCCATAAGGACTCGCATAAGGTATTCCTCGTGATCGTGGGTAGCAAATCCACTAATGTGGTATAACGATCTTGGGTACTTACCCCTCAGATATACTCTTACCCTGAAGCAGATGGTATAACGATCTTGGGGACTTACCCCTCAGATATACTCTTACACTGAAGCAGATGGTATAACGATCTTGGGGATTTACCCCTCAGATATACTCTTACACTGGAGAAGGTGGTATGACGATCTGGGCTTGCCTCATTCATACTCTTACCCTGGAGAAGGTGGTATAACGATCTTGGGGCTTGCCCCTCAGATATACTTTTACCCTAGCTCAAACTGTCATCATATCATAATCATAAATAAGTTAAGAAAATTTATAACTTCTTATTAGCCTTGTTCATATACCCTCTCATTTTAGTTTACTTAAGGCACTTAATCATATCTTTAATAAAAGAAAAACCGGGAATTTAACCCAAAGTACTACATACTTCAACTCTTTTAAAAGTGACTCTTTCTCATACATAAAACCTTTGGGCAATTGATGCCTTAAAATCAATTTGCGTTTCATAAATCAAATCATTTGTCCTTACTTATCTTACTTAGAATAAATCTCTTCTTATCAACCTTTTATAAAGCTAATAAACCAACTTCCCATAAAGTTGTTATATTAACCCTAAACTTTAATAAAATCATACTTTTCCCTTAACCAAGGGACTTATACATCTTAAAACGAAACAAGTCTTTATATACTTAAAACAAGTAAGAATACTAAATCTCAGACGCTCACCGTACTACATAGATACAACTACTCATGCTCAAGAGATAGGAAAGCTTCACATACCTCTTTGATCAATCCACTTGCTAAGTCCAAACTATCGCAAGTAATATGTCAACCTAAAATAACCATGATACGTTTATTAACCTCTAATTTCAATGTAGAATAATCCAAGTTCAAAGTCACTAAATTCTATGGAAAATCAAGCATTTCCTTTGTTTCTACATACTTTGCCACCTTTCTCAAGGCCGAATTCAACATCCAAACGCCACATTTAAGGCTCAACAATCCAAACATTTCAAAGGGGATTACACACCTAAACTTGGGTGTGTAAAATTCTGCCCCATAAGGTACAACAATTCACTTAACAATTCTAAGGTAGTTTTTATGCTACAACATGCTCATAATATCTTCTTAACCAATTCTTTCATATCCAAACCACATTCTTACATGCAAGGACTCTAAGTGCATTATTTACTACTACACATCCCTTCTTCTTCACATGCAACATTAATAACTAACCACAAGAGAAGAAATGTTACCTTAAAGCTTTAGCCAAACTTATTCCAACAACTTTGCTAGCCTCCTTTCCAAGAACACCACCACAATAACACCAACAAGCTAGCCACAAGCTTCCTTCTTGTTCTTAACTTTTCAGATTTTTCTTAGGCTTGAATTCCTCTTGGAATTTTAGAGAGAAGTGGGAGCTTAAGCTTAGAGAGAGAGAGGGATTTGAAAGATGACCAAGTCTTCAAGACTTGGTCAATATAAGGCATGCAAGAAATCAGATGGGGGGGACACTTGTCACCCTCCCAAGGTCTTTTAAAAGATAAATCTGATTTTTCCTAAGTTTTTCCGCCGCCAGAATCGCCGCTGCTGCCGCGCCGTGGCGCTGAAACTTCGCGACTTACGGAACTTCCGCCGCGCGCCGCATTGCCCGCACCTGGCGCTGCAACTTCAGTGACCCCTCAGTATATCAGGCGCCGCGGCCTTGCATCCGCGCGCGCCCCGCCGCTTTGCTCAAACGCATTTTCCCGTCACAAGACCGAACTTGTAACTCCCATAACTTTCTACTCCGACGTCCTATCGACGAACGGTTGGTTGCGTTGGAAACTAGACTCAATGAACTACGCCCAAGGCCTTTGAAACACTTAGTAACTCTCAACGTACCGGGTCATAACCACCTCAAAGTTGACTAAAACCCGTCCGAACAATCCGTCAACTTATCTTTCGAAAATTTTAAGTCTTACTCCCTTTCGCACGCTCTCACACGTGTGGCTAGAACTACGGGGTATAACATTCTCCCCCCCTTAGAAACATTCATCCCGAATGTTCCTTCTAGGCTTACTCAAATCACACTATCGACATAGACCCTCTTAACTTTTTCTTTGCAAATAAAACGCTCCACATAGCCACAGCATTACTCAAGCATAATTGCTAAATCAAACTAATAAGCAAGGAAGTAGGTTACCTGGAGGTATAGGGAATAAGTGAGGATACTTCTTCATCATGTCATCCTCTGCTTCCCACGCCATCTCTTCCCTATTCTCGTTCCGCCACAAGACTTTGATGGAAGCCACATCCTTCGTCCGAAGTCGCCTAACCTGACGATCGAGTATCGCTATGAGACTCTCCTCATACGATAACTCCTCTGTCACTTGGACATCATGAATCGGGTGCACTCTAGATGGATCTCCAATACATTTCCGTAACATGGACACATGGAAAACTGGATGTACCGCCTCCAAATCGGATGGCAGATCTAACTCATAAGCAACCTTGCCTACCTTGCGGACAATCTGATAAGGCCCAATGTACCTTGGGCTAAGTTTCCCCTTCTTTCCAAATCTCATCACGCCCTTCATGGGCGATACCTTTAGGAAAACCCAATCATCTATCTCAAATTCCAAGTGTCGACGCCGATGCTCTGCATACGACTTCTGCCGACTCTGAGCTGCCAACAACCGCTCCTGGATAAGCTTCACCTTACCCATCGTCACGAACCAAGTCCGCCCGACTAACCGAACTTCTCCCACCTCAAACCAACCTATCGGTGACTGCACTTCCTCTCATATAAGGCCTCATAGGCGCCATCCGAATACCTGGAATGGTAGCATTGTTGTAAGCAAACTCTACAAGAGGTAAATGATCCTCCCAGCTACCACGAAATCAATAACACAAGCCCGCAACATATCCTCGTTGTCGGATAGTGCGCTCGCCCGTCCGCTTGGCTCGAGGATGAAACGCCGCATCGAGACTCACTGGTCCCTAATCCTTCTCGAAAGACCTCCGTAAGTTAGCCGAACCGGGCTCCTGTCTGAAATAATCGATATAGAACTCCGCGCCTCACAATCTCCCTGATATACAGTCTAGCATAATCCTCGGCCGAAAAAGTCGTCCTGACTGGGAGAAAATGGGCTGATTTCGTCAACCTGTCGACAATAACCCAAATAGAATCATGCTTCCTCTGAGTGGAAGGTAACCCTGTAATAAAATCCATATTTACCACCTCCCATTTCCAAGTCGGAATATCAATAGCCTGTAACAGCCCACCGGGCTTCTAGTGCTCAATCTTAACTCGCGGCGCCGCACGCGCTACGAACTCCGCAACGTCCCTCTTAAGGCCATCCCACCAATACACGCATCTGAGGTCATGATATATCTTAGTCGACCCCGGATGAATAGAATAACGAGCACCGTGTGCCTCACGAAATCTGCCGACGAAGTCCTCGCTACATCGGAACACACAACCGCCCTCAAATCTTAGCACCCAATCAGCGCTACCTCAAATAGACTCTTCTCCTTCCGAGAGTCGCATCTCAGATCGCATCAAAATCGGATCTCATATCGCCGCCTCTTCACCTCCCGACGATGGAAGACTCGCAACTTCTAACCCGAATGCGTCACTATCGAATCAACCAAACGAACCCCAAGGCTTGCTACCGATGTAACTCTGACCATATCCTCTTCTCTCGTCAGACATCGCATGCACTACCCATCGACCGCGACTTGCGGCATCCAGAACTACGTTGCCTTCCCCGGTGGTATAGAATATCAACATCGTAATCCTTAAGTAGCTCCAACCACCGCCTCGCCGCAAGTTCACTCCTCCGTCGAAGATATACCGAGACTTTGTGGTCCGTAAATGTCCACGAACTCCATATAAATAATGTCTCCGCATCTTCAAGGCATGAATCATCGCGCTAACTCCAAGTCATGTGTGGGATAGTTCTTCTCATGCTTTCTAAGTTGTCGACGCATAAGTTATAACTTTGCCGTACATCAGACGCATCCAAGCCCGACACCGACGCGCCACAATAAAACCACGATCCATCTAAACCTTCCGAAGAGTAAGAATCGGGCGGTCGTCAACTTCTTCTTTAGCAACTGGAAACTCTCCTCACAAGTGTCCGTCCACCGGAACATAGCTGCCTTCTGAGTCAGCTTAGTCAATGGTGCTGAAATAGAAGCAAACTTCTCCACAAACCTCGATAATAACCTGCAAGGCCCAAAAAACTGCGCACCTCCTTCGTAGCTGGTGCAGGCTAAGTCTTGATCGCTTCAATCTTCGCCAGATCAACTCGAATACCATCGCCCGATAACATGTCCTAAGAAAGCCATCGACGCTAACTAACTCGTGACTTCGAGAACTTGGCATACAATCGCCGGCCTCGAGGACTCCCAATACCGCCTCAAATGCTCAGATGCTCCTCGCTCAGGCGCGAATAAACCAAGATATCATCAATGAAAACTATAACGAACATATCCAAGAATGGCCTGAACACCCTAGTCATCAAATCCATGAATACTGCTGGGGCGTTGGTCAAGCCGAAAGACATTACCCTGAACTCATAGTGCGCATCGTCCCGAATGCATTTCGAATATCCGCCTCTCTAACTCAGACTGATGGTAACCAGATCGCAGGTCTATCTTGGAGAAACATCTCGCACCCTGCAACTGGTCAAACAAATCATCAATCCTGGGGAGGGGATATCTGTTCTTGGTAGTTACATTGTTCACCGTCAGAATCAATACATACGCAGCTGGCCCCATCCTTCTTCTTTACAAATAACACCGGCGCTTCCTACGAGAAACACTTGGCCCGATAAAGCCTTTCTCCAAAGAAGTCTTTCACCGGTCCTTCAATTCCTTCAACTCGGCAGTGCCATCCTGCTTGGTGGAATAGATATCACGAGTGTCCGCGCCAAATCAATGCAAAACTCAATCTCCTCTCGGAGGGATACCCAAGCTCGTCGGGAATACGTCCGAAACTCTCTAACGACCGAATCGATCAAGGTCCGTACCTCACCTCGATTTCGAATACCCAACCATATGGTAGATATACCCTTTCCGCACCATCTTCCTAGCCTTGAGGTAAGAAATAAACTTAGCCTCTGATGCAAAGATTCCCTTCCACTGATAACCTACCACCAGAAACCGAACCGAACTAATCTCTCTCATAGTTCACATTGGCATAGCAAGATGCTAGCCAATCCATACCCATAATCACATCAAAGTTCGCATATCCAACTCTATCAAGTCGCCAGAGTCCGACGATCGCCTATAGTCACCGGGCAAGCCTTATATACCCGCCGCCTACCATCGAATCACCATCGCGTAGCCACCTCAAAAGGTCTTATGGACTCGGCTCTATCCCTATTCTACCGCAATATGAGGAGATATATAGGACAAGGTAGAACTCGGATCTATCAAAGCATATACATCACAAAGAAGAAACCAATAATGTACTGCGGATTTACATCCGTGACGCCCCGTCCCGCTTACCGACATAAGCGTAGATGCGCTCGAGGACCGCTAGAATCGGGTCCCCTACCACGACCTTCTCGCCGCGCTCGCTCATAAGTACCTCGCCTCCGGCGCTCGACCATCAAGACGAAGATCCAAAGAATGCACTTCGCCGGCTGAACTGCAACGCCCCGCCGCCTAAGGACGACAATCTTTTCTTAGATGGCCCTGCTGCCACAAGAATAACACGCCCCAACCCATACGACACTCGCCGGATGAGACCTACCACATCGAACGCACCGAGATGTGGTGACTCGATTGCGACGGCCTCGCTTTCCTGAAACTCAAGTCCCGAGCTCGACTGCTTGAATAACTTTACCGACGCCCTCCCGCGTAAAATCGAGAAGGAGCACTCAGGCCGGTGAAATGTGGACCTAGTTCGCCGGCCGAGGCCGCCCACCTAAAATCGCTCGAGACTCGCCGCCCCGACTTCTCGGCCGCCTAAATCTAGCCGATCTGTCTCTCTCGCCTCAATCCTCGCAGATACGCCTTCATCTCGAAATATCCATCCTCGTCAAGAGCTACTCCCAAGCATGCGCAGAATCATACGACGGTCTAACCCCATCACATACCGATGAACCCCGCTCGCCATGTCCGCTACAATGGTGTGTGCATACCGCCAAGGAGTCAAACTCTGTGTGCATTTCTCGATAGTCCTCCCGCCCCGCCTCAAGGTCAAGAATCTATCTACCCGGCTCTCTCATCTCGTGAGGTAAGAAGTGATCCAGAAAGCCTCGTGAACTCCTTCCAAACACCGGAAGAGCATCCTCACCTCTCGACAACACCCATGACTCAAAACCAGTTCAATGCAATGTCGCAGAACGGTAAGCTAGTATAATGCACTCGCCTCCGATGCCCTAAGCACTGCACGGTCCGATGTAATCGCTGGAAAAACTCCCGCGATCCTCTCAAATCTCGAACCATAGAACTCGGTGGGTGACAACCCAGAAATTCTCAATCAGAATCGTCGCTCTGGGTTGACCGCCGCTTCCTATCGGCCGCCGCCACTATGCGCCGTCAAGAATCGAATTTGTTCCCCGTAATCTCTATACTCGCACTCGATCGTGGATCGAGGCTCCGCATCGCGGTCTCAGTAGCCTCTTCCGCTGCCTCGAAATATGCTGAGGCTGGCGACGACGTGGAACTCGCCGCCCTAAACATCATCTCTGGTAAGGACTGGGTCTGTGCCCTCGTGACCCTCCGCGTCCCACTACAGCCTCTACGCTTTGCCCTTCTGGGCCGCGGTTGCCTTGTGTGGTGGCATAACTGATACATAAAGGAAAACATCAGAGGAGGTTCAACCTATAACTCAACTCTATTGTACGATCTTAGAGTGAAAGAATGGAAACCAATCCTAAATATCCTGCAGCCTCCTGATTATAGATGTGGTGCACGACACACCGATAATCAAGACTCTACTAGACACGGTCTGTAGACACTTTCCGAGGACTAACTGCTTTGATACCACTTTTGTCACGACCCGACTCGGCCGCGATCGTACCTACCGGTACCGCCGTATACATCGAGAATAGCAATGAACATACATAACACATAACTTATAAAAGGTAACATCATCGCCACCGATAAGTGTCGCTTCCATAAAACATAATTAATCAAAAGTTTAGAAGTACAACATGTTCTTATAGCCCAAAACACATATGTGACCACGCACTTAAGGATAACAACCGCGTGGTGACAGGCCCGCCATACCCCGAATGTACAAAATACCTATAAGATCGTGGAATATCCTTACCAACAAACAAGCTTCCGGAGGAATGGAGCTTCGACATCGAACAGTTGATCCTAAGAACGAGGATCCACACCGCTACCCTTACCGCATTTAACGCATTTCGAGGAAGGGTCAAGACACAATATGTACCAAGTATGTAAAGTGGAAAATACGTAATAATGATATCATAAGTCTAAAAGTAAGTTGAGTCATGGAAGACAATCAAAATACCTTTTATCGTGCCTTACTAACAATGAGTGACAAGTATATATATAATCTTGCATAAAATAGGGCCTCATGATCAAAACAGGTACCTCGCCAGTAGTATCAATAAGCACCCCTACCATCGACTATTTCACCCGCATAGTCCCGTGGACCCGCATGAGGTATTCTCGCATAGGTTGTACCGCCCGCACGGGACTATTTCACCCGCATAAGCCCATAAGGACTCGCATGAGGTATTCCTCGCATCGTGGGTCGCAAATCCACTAATGTGGTATAACGATCTTGGGTACTTACCCTCGATATACTCTTACCCCGAAGATGGTATAACGATCTGGGGACTTACCCTCGATATATACTCTACATCGAGATGGTATAACGATCTGGGATTTACCTCGATATACTCTTACACCGAGAAGGTGGTATGACGATCTTGGGCTTGCCTCATTCATACTCTTACCCCGGAGAAGGTGGTATAACGATCTGGGGCTTGCCTCGATATACTCTTACCCTAGCTCAAACTGTCATCATATCATAATCATAAATAAGTTAAGAAAACTTATAACTTCTTATTAGCCTTGTTCATATACCCTCTCATTTTAGTTTACTTAAGACACTTAATCATATCTTTAATAAAAGAAAAACCGGGAATTTAACCCAAAGTACTACATACTTCAACTCTTTTAAAAGTAACTCTTTCTCATACATAAAACCTTTGGGCAATTGATGCCTTAAAATCAATTTGCCTTTCATAAATCAAATCATTTGTCCTTACTTATCTTACTTTAGAATAAATCTCTTCTTATCAACCTTTTATAAAGCTAATAAACCAACTTCCCATAAAGTTGTTATATTAACCCTAAACTTTAATAAAATCATACTTTTCCCTTAACCAAGGGACTTATACATCTTAAAATGAAACAAGTCTTTATATACTTAAAACAAGTAAGAATACTAAATCTTGTACGTCTACCGTACTACATAGATACAACTACTCATGCTCAAGAGATAGGAAAGCTTCACATACCTCTTTGATCAATCCACTTGCTAAGTCCAAACTACCGCAAGTAATATGTCAACCTAAAATAACCATGATACGTTTATTAACCTCTAATTTCAATGTAGAATAATCCAAGTTCAAAGTCACTAAATTCTATGGAAAATCAAAGATTTCCTTTGTTTCTACATACTTTGCCACCTTTCTCAAGGCAGAATTCAACATCCAAACGCCACATTTAAGGCTCAACAATACAAACATTTCAAAGGGGATTACACACCTAAACTTGGGTGTGTAAAATTCTGCCCCATAAGGTACAACAATTCACTTAACAATTCTAAGGTAGTTTTTAGGCTACAACATGCTCATAATATCTTCTTAACCAATTCTTTCATATCCAAACCACATTCTTACATGCAAGGACTCTAAGTGCATTATTTACTACTACGCATCCCTTCTTCTTCACATGCAACATTAATAACTAACCACAAGAGAAGAAATGTTACCTTAAAGCTTTAGCCAAACTTATTCCAACAACTTTGCTAGACTCCTTTCAAAGAACACCACCACAATAACACCAACAAGCTAGCCACAAGCTTCCTTCTTGTTCTTAACTTTTAAGATTTTTCTTAGGCTTGAATTTCTCTTGGAATTTTAGAGAGAAGTGGGAGCTTAAGCTTAGAGAGAGAGAGGGATTTGAAAGATGACCAAGTCTTCAAGACTTGGTCAATATAAGGCATGCAAGAAATCAGATGGGGGGGACACTTGTCACCCTCCCAAGGTCTTTTAAAAGAAAAATCTGATTTTTCCTAAGTTTTTCCGCCAGAAATCCCGCCTCGCGCAGCCTGCGTGGGCCGCGCGCTGAAACTTCGGACTTACGGAACTTTCGCGCGCGCCGCTGCCTGGCGCGGGCGCTGCAACTTCAGCGACCAAGATATCAGCGCCGCGCTCGCATCCGCGCCGCCCGCTCGCTTTGCTCAAACGCATTGGCCCGTCGCACACCGAACTTGTAACTCCCATAACTTTCTACCGACGCCCTATCGATTTAACGGTTAGTTGCGTTGGAAACTAGACTCAACGAACTACGCCCTAGGCCTTTGAAACACTTAGGAACTCTCAACGTACCGAGTCATAACCCGCCTCAAAGTTGACTAAAACCCGTCCGAACAATCCGTCAACTTATCTTTCGAAAATTTTAAGTCTTACTCCCTTTCGCACGCTCTCACACGTGTGGTCAGAACTATGGGGTATAACATATTTCCTCACCCCTTATTTTCGAGAACCATCACCCCTCAACATCCTTCATCCTCTCTCCTCCGAAACAGATTTTTCTACTCTCTTCCATAGCTAAGTGAAGTTTTAATCAACTCTCTTCACCAAGATTAAGTTCCTCTACAAAGTTCTAAGCCATGGTAACTCCCCAAAACAATGGGTCACGGTAACATGCTGGCCGAGAATGGCCCAGAAAACTTTAAGATTTGGAGATGAACTTGTTGGAAGAAAAAAATGTAAGTAAGATGGTTTCAATCTTGTAAAGAATGCATGCATATCACTAAAAGTTGAAGAAATGGTGCACATTGGGGCAGTGGGTACCGAATGCGATTTAGGGACTGTTTTGGCTTAAGTTAAGGTGAGACTTCTTCTTCTTATAAAGTAATTGGAGTTAAATGATATTGTAGTTAAGAGATGAATTTGTGTTAAGAAAAAATGAAAGTAGGAAAATGCATGTGGTTGTTGTTGGAATTGTTGTTACTGATTTTTGGGTTGTTTTGTATACATTGGGCTTGATTGTTGTTGTTGTTATCATTGTCACTAATTGCATGTTAAAAGTGAGGAAACCTTGATATTTAAAGTTGTAATTGGTTATATGGAAGTGTTGAAATGTGAATTGGGTTTTAAGAAGTTAAGAGAAGAGTTATGGAATTATGTTGTTGTGGCAGAGACTTTCCCAAAATCGTGGGTATTGTTGTGTCGAATTTAAGGGTTGTTTTGTTGAGTTATAATGCTGGAATTTTAAGCTATGAACATGCATATACATTATTGTAATTGCGGATATATGTCTTAAAGGAATTAAGGTGTAGAAGAGTGTTATGTTGCAAACTATAAGACATGAACTCTCGTTGTTGCTAGAAGTATGGACTGTTTTTAAAGGTTGTTTTAATATGGATTAAGGGACTGGATTAACATGAGAAAAGTGTGTTAATCACCTTGGTTGTTGTGGTTATTGTCTTCCAGGAACGTAAAAAAGAAATAACGTATAACAATGACGTATATAGAAGTATATGAGACTGATTTGGTTATGACCTTGAGACGTGTCTTACTATTGATGTTGTTGGCCTTGTTTGTGAGTTGTGAATGTATATATAAAAGAAGAAGTGCTGCCCAATTTTATATAACAAGAGAGTCATCATTCGATACATATAAAGTATACTAGTAATCATAGAGTTGACGGACATGTTATTATTATTATAGGTTGAAGTGCTAATTGAGACGTATTCTAAATATTGAGTTGGTTAGTTCGACTATAAGGTATGTGAAACTATCCTTTCTTCTTTTGGCATGACTTATATAAAATGAGTGTACGACGGACGTACATAATTCCATTGAATCTTAATTCCTAGTGATATTTGATATGATAGTTGCCTTGATTTTACAAGTGATAGTTCATTCTATTTATTCCATTGAGAGTCAAATGATGATTTAAATTGTATAAGGTTACTCATGATATTCTATTCGTGCTTGATGTGATTATATTATTTCACCGAGTTCCACATTGGGTCGGGTACGGTATGTATACATATGATGATCTTACCGAGTCCCAGAATGGGCCGGGTACGATATATGTGGACAGGCATCCACGAATATAATTATTTCACGGAGTCTCACGATGGGCCGGGTACGGTATGTGCGCAGTGGACAGGTATCCACAGATATATATATGTGGACAGGCATCCACGGATATGACTTCATTCACTGAGTCCCAGAATGGGCCGGGTACGATATATGTGGACAGGCATCCACGGATATGGTATATTATATAGACATGTATGACTCTCATTTCATAAGGCACAAGTGCATTGGTATCTTTGATTATTATACCTGTCTCATGTTATCTTTTGGCAGTATGATCTCCTTTACAGTACTTCATATTTTATATACTCAGTACATTATTTTGTACTGACCCCCTTTCCCCGGGAGGCTGCATTTCATGTCCGCAGGTACAAGTACTCAGTTTGGTGATCCTCCAGCTTAGGATTTCCGCTCAGCTATTTGGAGAGCTTCATTGTTCCGGAGCTTAGTTATTTTGGTACAGATCATTTGCTATAGACTTATGCATATTCAGGAGTACGGTGGGGCCCTGTCCCGTCATCTTTCACTATTAACTCTTAGAGGTCTATAGACATGTGCAATAGACACGTGTGGGTTGTGGTTCATTTTGGATATTTCCGTGTATAGTGACATCCTTGTCGGCTTGCCTATTTTGTTATGACTGACTAGCTATGACTCCTCAGGAGACATGTTCATTTTGATATATAGCGTTATGAGTTAGCAGCTTACTTTTACAAGATTTTACATTGTCCTTGGTATCAGTCTTATTATATGTGACATATCAGTATAAGGGTGTCCAATTAGGGCACCGGTTCGGGGCCCGTCGGGTCGTGACAAAAAGTGGTATCAAAGCAGTTCGTCCTCGGAATGTCTACAGACCGTGTCCAGTAGAGTCTTGCGTATGGGTATGTCATGCACTATACTTATACACAGGAGGCTTCCGGACATTTAGGATGTCATCTTTTCTTCTTACTCTAAGATCGTGCGATAGATCTATGTTATTAGGATAATCCCTCTCTGACGAATTATTATGTTTTCAGCGATGCCTCCAAAGAAAATGACAGCTTCCCAGAAGGGAAAATCAGTAGCAGGAGCTACTAGTCAGACCCGGAGAGTTACTAGGGCTCATGCCCAGTCTATGTCTGAGATTGTACTCCAGTTGGCGAACTCTGCTACACCGTCACCTCTAGAGGTGCTTAGAGTAAAGAATGACTAGCTCGTAGGGCGCATCATCGCCGGCCCGAGGCCCCAAAGACTTGCGCTCCTCCTCACCAGGGGCGGAGGATAGGCCATGAGAGATGCAGTCACCACCGACTGATTAGTGGCGTGACGCACCCGCAGACAGGGACTAGGAGTTGACCATAGAGATGATAGTTTGAGGATTCGTGACTTCCTAAGTTGTAATCCTCCAGAGTTTTTTGGGTCAAAGGCCGAGGATGATCCACAGGAGTTTATTCGATAGATGCAGCGTACATTAACGATCATCAAGGCTTCTGAGACGGAGTCTGTTGAGTTGGCTTCATATCGATTGCGGGATATAGCTACTAATTGGTATGAGTCTTGGGAGTTATCTAGGGTCGAGGGTGCTCCTCCAGCAGTATGGGATGAGTTTACAGAGGCCTTCCTTGGCCACTTTCTGCCTCCAGAGATGAGGAGAGCCAGAGTTGATAGATTCTTACATTTGAGGCAGAATGACAGGAGCATTCGAGAGTATAGTCTTGAGTTTGATTCATTGGCTAGATATGCGCCTACTATTTTAGCTGAGATGGCAGATAGAGTACATCGTTATGTGATGAGACTAGGTCGTTATTTGACTGATGGTTGTATGGCAGTGGATCTTCAGCCAGGTATGGATATTGCTCGAATATAGGCATATGCACAGGGGGTAGAGGACCGACACAGAGGATGTCAACCTGATAGGGATCACAACAGAGGCCAGCATAAGAGGGCTAGGTCGGCTGAATATACTGGTGAGTTTCGAGGCGGCTCAAGAAAGATGTTAGATATTTTTCCCACCAAAGATAGAGTGCACCCCACACCACAAAGTGTGATATTTTATCGCACAGGTATTCGTGAGCCGGTCGATCTCCGTGGCTTGAGTTCACATATTAACAGCGGTTCTAGTCAGTCGAGGCCACCTTTGCCTCGGTGTTCTCAGTGTGGTAAGTCCCATTTTGGGGAATGCCGTTTTACTACATGTGTTTGTTTTTCTTGCAGCCGTCAAGGCCATGTGATGAGAGAATGTCCTTATAGAGGTGGTATGGCTCAGCCTACTGGATCGGTTGCTGGTTCATCTTCCTCTATAGCTATGCACGCAGGCGTATTCATACGCCAAAGCCGTAGAGGCCGTGGCGGAGTTTTCAGTTCTAGCGGTCCCTCGAACCGCATAAATGCTTTGGCTAGTAGGCAGGATCAGGAGGCGCCACCAAATGTGGTTACATGTATATTATCGATCTTTTTTCGAGACGTATATGCATTGATAGATCCATGTTCCACCTTATCATATATATCTCCCTTTGTTGCTAGTAGAATCGGAATAGAATCTGAGTCGATAAAAGCATTTGAGGTAGCTACACCGGTAGGAGATTCTATCATAGCTAAGAGAGTATATAGAAATTGTTCGGTGGTTATATATAGTCGTCGTACCATAGCACATTTGATAGAGTTAGACATGACTGAATTTGATGTTTTTATGGGTATGGATTGGTTGGATTCTTGTTATGCTAACATCGATTGTAGAGAAAAGATGGTTCGATTTCAGTTTCCAAGCGAACCAATTATAGAGTAGAAAGGGAATACAGTATCGCCGAGGGGTAAGTTTATTTCATATCTCAAGGCAAGAAAGATGGTCATAAAAGGTTATATTTATCATTTGGTTCGAGTGCATGATGTAGAAGCGGAGGTACCGACTCTTCGGTCAGTTCTGGTAGTTAGTGAATTCCCAGATGTATTCCCAGGTGATCTTTCAGGTCTTCCTCCGGAACGGGAGATAGAGTTCAGTATAGATGTACTACCAGATATCCGACCCATATTTATTCCTCCTTATAGAATGATACCTGCAGAGCTGAAGGAGTTAAAGTAGCAGCTGAGGGACTTGTTGGAGAAAGGCTTCATCAGGCCTAGTACATCACCTTGGGGAGCACCGGTATTATTTGTGAGGAAGAAAGATGGATCACTGCGGATGTGTATTGATTATAGGCAGCTAAATAAGGTAACAATAAAGAACAGGTATCCCCTCCCCAGGATTGATGATTTATTTGACCAGTTGTAGGGTGCTAAGTATTTTTCGAAGATAGAATTGCGGTCAGGTTATCATCAGGTGCGGGTAAATGAGGCAGATATCCCGAAGACAGCATTCAGGACCCGATACGGACATTATGAGTTTAGGGTGATGTCTTTTGGGCTGACCAATGCTCCAGCAGTATTTATGGATTTGATGAACCGGGTGTTCAAGCCATTCCTAGATATGTTCGTTATTGTCTTCATTGATGATATTCTGGTTTATTTACGTTCAGAAGAGGAGCATGCAGACCATTTGAGGACGGTACTTGGGGTACTCCAGCACCAGAAGTTGTATGCCAAATTTTCTAAGTGCGAAATTTTGGTTGACATCAGTAGCATTCTTGGGGCATATTATCGGAGCTGATGGTATTCGGGTAGATACGTAGAAGATTGAGGCAGTGAAGACTTGGCCCAGACCTACGGCCCCTACTGAGGTATGCAGTTTCTGGGGTTAGCAGGATATTACCGGAGATTCGTGGAAAAGTTTACCTCGATTTCAGCGCCTTTAACAAGGCTAACTCAGAAGGCAACTAAGTTCCAATGGACGGATGCTTGTGAGCAAAGCTTCCAGTTGTTGAAAGACAAGTTGACTACGACTCCAGTTCTAACTCTTCCTGAGGGACCAGATGGTTATGTTATTTATTGTGATGTTTCATGTATTGGACTAGGTTGTGTGTTGATGCAGCATGGAAGAGTTATAACTTATGTCTCCCGACAGTTCAGGAAGCACGAGAAGAATTATCCTACTCATGATTTGGAGTTGGCATCAGTGATTCATGCTTTGAAGATATGGATACATTATCTATATGGAGTTCATGTTGATATTTATACGGATCACAAGAGTCTCCAATATATCTTTAAGCAGAAAGAGCTGAATTTACGACAGAGACGTATTCTAAATATTGAGTTGGTTAGTTAGACTATATGGTATGTGAAACTATCATTTCTTCTTTTGGCATGAATTATATAAAATGAGTGTACGACGGACGTACATAATTCCACTGAATCCTAATTCCTAGTGATATTTGATATGATAGTTGCTTTGATTTTACAAGTGATAGTTCATTCTATTTATTCCATTGAGAGTCAAATGATGATTTAAATTATATAAGGTTACTCATGATATTCTATTCATGTTTGATGTGATTATATTATTTCACCGAGTCCCACATTGGGTCAGGTACAGTATGTATATATATGATGATCTTACCGAGTCCCAGAATGGGTCGGGTACGACATATGTGGACAGACATCCACGGATATGATTATTTCACCGAGTCCCACGATGGGTCGGGTACGGTATGTGCGCAGTGGACAGGTATCCATGGATATATATGTGTGGACAGGCATCCACGGATATGACTTCATTCACCGAGTCCCAGAATGGGCCGGGTACGATATATGTGGACAGACATCTACGAATATGGTATATTATATAGACATGTATGACTCTCATTTCATAAGGCACAGGTGTATTGTTATATTTGATTAGTATACCTGTCTCATGTTATCTTTTGGCCAGTATGATCTCATTCTGATGCCATGTTTTATATACTCAAGACATTATTTCGCATCGACTTTTCCTGGGGCGATTCATGCTCGCAGGTACATGTACTTTGTTTGGTGATCCTCCAGCTTAGGATTTCCTCTCAGCTATTTGGAGAGCTCCATTGTTCCGGAGCTTAGTTATTTTGGTACAGATCCTTGCTATAGACTTATGCATATTCAGGGGTACGGCGGGGTCCTGTCCCATCATCTTTCACTGTTAACTCTTAGAGGTCTGTAGACATGTGCGGTAGACACGTGTGGGTTGTGGTTCATTTTGGATATTTCCGTGTATAGTGACAGCCTTGTCGGCTTGCCTATTTTGTTATGACTGACTAGCTGTGACTCCTCAGGAGACAGGTTCATTTTGATATATAGCGTTATGAGTCAGCAGCTTACTTTTACAAAATTTTACATTGTTCTTGGTATTATTCTGATTATATGTGGCAGGTCAGTATAAGGGTGTCAAATTAGGGCACCGGGTCGCGGCCCGTCGGGTCGGATTGTGACACCGCGGCTCTAAAATTCAGTGTCGAGGAACGTTTTCAGAATTAAAGAAGCCCTAAATACCCAATCTCTTCCCACAATCACACAAACCCTTCTCTCTCTCTAAAAGTGCCGAAAATCCACTCTCTTTCACAAAAATCTTCCACAAACTCACCCAAATTCTTTCAAAATTCCCACACACCATCACCATTAAAACCCCTCACATCTTTCACCATCATCACATTTTCACTTGGGCCAAGAAATTTGTGAAGAACAACTCTTCAAAAGGGTAATATTCATCACTTTTCTTGAAATTTCGTGGCTAGTAGTGAAAGTAGCTGTAAGTTTTGGGTGTTGTACGGGCTGTTTTGGTATTGTGCTGTGTGATTGTGGGTTGCTTTTTGAGGTGCTGTGTTGTTGTTGCGGATGTACGGTGTTGTTGATTGGGTGTGAATTTTTGTGTGATTGTTGTTGGGTATAGCTGCGGGTCATTGTGCTGCGTTGATTTTTGTTGAATAAAGTTAATTGTTGTTGGGAATTCTTGAGGAAACTAAGGAAACTCTGTCGAAATTTTATCCAACACCTCTAATAATGACCTCTAGAAAACGAACCGTCAGAGCCACATCATCTTTATTTGCTCCAGACTATGATATTACTAGATTCACCAACAAAAAAGCAAAGGAGCGGTACAAAAAAATAAGTACTAGAGCTTTACTACAAGAAAGAGGCATGATTACCAGGTCCTGCCATATGATGAGGATGATGACTACGAGCCTATCAGGGCCATGATCGAGGCAAATGGTTGGGAAAGGTTCGTCGAACCAGAAGAAATCTCACTTCAGAACGCAAGCCTTGTTCGAGAATTTTATGCCAATTATCCGGCGAAAAGAAATGGAATATGCGTGAGAGGGAGGTATGTGCCCGTCGATGCTGAAGCAGTGAATGCAGTACTGAGGACAGCTAATATTGTAGACCAAGGTTATAATCCGTACCATTTTAGAAGTTAGTCAAGAGACGTCAACCACATCATGTGGGACACAGTTGCAGCAGTTTTATGCTACCCAGGTGTCGAATTCAACAGCCAGAGGTTGAATATATTTCATAAGTGCTCGCTTGATTCTGTCAACTCATTTTTCCAAGGTGCCACAGGACAGAATCAATCTTGCGTATGGCATCATGTCGGGCAAGGTGATTGATATTGGGCTAGAAATAGTGTAGAGTATAGGATAAATCAGCAGGCTGGCTACAACCGGCGGGCTGGGACATGGATCACTCATTTCTGCTCTATGTGCTAGGCATGAAGTCCCAATGTTCACCACAGATATTATCGAGAAGATTCAGCCACTTGTAAGTTAACCTGCAGTTTAGTGCACTCTTTCTCTGACCCTACAGCAAGACCAACAGAAAGGAGAAGAGGCCCAGTTAGAGCAGACACAACTGCCATGGAAGAAGAAGAACACGAAGCATTGCGTCTATGAAGCGGTGAGCGACCACCAACCTCCCCTGACTTTGGAGCCCCTAGTGCCAATGATGGAGCAAATGCTCCTAAATCAACACAGAATGCTGCAAAACCAAGAGAACATGATGCAGAGTCAACATCAATTGATGCAAGACCATCGACATCTGGCCCAGCGTGTTGATGATTTAAATATCATGTTCACCCAATGATCCATGAAACATCCGCCACCGCCACCATCTTGAGCCGCTGTTTGGTGTCTGTATGTCGTCCCTTTTAATTTTAAGTCTTTACACATTTGGGACAATGTGTCATTCAAGTTTGGGGGGAGAGTCTTAGTTTGTTTTGAGTCCCTTTTTATTTTGTTTTGCTATTTTATGAGTCTTTTATGTGTCTATATAAAAAAAATTATGATCACGTATGCTGTATGTCAGGACCCGACCCTAGGCCCGCGACTGGTGCCCTACCTGGGCACCCTTACAGGTATACATCAGAGATAATCAGCGGAACATACATGAAACTTATTAAAATAAAACAACAGTAATAAAACAACAGGTTAGCCGATAGGGCTACCTTCCTGGACGTACATACATAAACGAAACAGTTGCCTCTTTTTTTTTCAAACTGACCCACAATATGTGACTACAGACCTCTAAGAGTTTTAACATAACAACTGTGGCGGGACAAGGCCCCGCCGTACCCCTGAATAAACATAAACGTGACAACTCCGGAACACTGGAGCCATCTCGACTTCGAGCAGGGATCCTAAGCTCGCGGATCCACCATGTGTACCTAAACTGCGGGCATGAACGGCCACAGAAGGGTCATAACAGTGCAGAGTATGGAGTAAATAAGGTGCAACAATCATATTATAACTGCATAAAAGAATGTCATAGAAACTCCTGAAATCAATCGTATATTAACAGTTCCTTTCCTTCTTTCAATAAGATTTAACAACGTGTTCTTACGTACATACTTAAGAGTTCAATCAAGTTTTTCCACATAACTTACTTGTCTTACATAACATAATCCGGCCCATTTGCGGGACACGGTGTACTGACGAATCATGTGACATAATCCGGCCCGCCTGTGGGGCTCGGTGTACTGTGGAATCATTTAGCATAATCCGGCCCGCCTGTGGAGCTCGGTGTACTGTGGAATCATATAACATAATCCGGCCCGCCTGTGGAGCTCGGTGTACTGTGGAATCATATAACATAATCCGGCCCGCCTGTGGGGCTCGGTGTACTGTGGAATCATGTAGCATAATCCGGCCCGCCTGTGGGGCTCGGTGTAAGATGACGTAACCGCACATGTGTAGGCTCGGGGTAATATGGCGTGTCCGGCCTATGTGTAGGCTCGGTGTATCTCATGTGTCAGGCCTATTTGTAGGCTCGGTGTATTTCATAACGTAATCCGGCCTATTTGTAGGCTCGGTGTATTTCATAACGTAATCCGGCCTATTTGTAGGCTCGGTGTATTTCATAACGTAATTCGGCCTATTTGTAGGCTCGGTGTAACTTTCCTTACATAACATTTTCAAACCATCTTTTCACTTCTTCTTAAGTCGTCATAACAACTTCCCATAAAGCTATTATAACAACCTTTCATTTTAGAGAACTTAAGACACTTTTATTCTTATAACATTAGGAAAACTAGATCCAAAAATACTACGTACATACATACTTAAAAAGAATCATAGAACTCCTTTCTCTTTAGAGCCCAAGTCACATACTCTTTTGGAAGCCATCTTCTTATCTTTTGAAATAAATTAAGAAGCCATACTTTGTAAAATTAAGTCATTTCCCCTTATAAAATCAAGGCTTATAGTCTTTACACCTCGTAGCATACACTCTTTAAAATCATGACGCTTATACTTTAGAAATCAAGTCCCATAACTTGAAAAAAATAAAGTTTCATAATCCTTTAAAGAAAATCAAAGTTCATAGTCTTAAAACTTCATAACATACATTCTTTAAAGTCCAATTACTTATACTTGTAAAATCATGTCATCTACACTTTTAAAACCAATCCCCTTTTCACATATAAATTTCAAGTCATTTTCAAACATAAAATCAACTTACTTACTTTAAACAAATCAAGGCACATAGCTTTAAATCAAATCTCATAATTTCCTAACCATTCTTACTAACGTCTCCCATAAGACCTAGTAAGGACTTAGGACAATTTAAACATACTCTTAACTTAGATTCAACAATGTAAATACTTCTTAACTTCTAAGAGTGGAAGGAATCTTGAAATACTATCACATGGATATTTCATACGTAGGATCATGCCAAAGAAAGAAGAGGTTCACATACCTCGCGACGACTAGCGACAAGTAGCAAAATGCTCCAAAGTACTTCACCTCGAGCTATTCCATTCTTCAAGTAGGATACGCTATACTTAGTACATCAACCTATAATGGTCACCATACGTCCATTAACCTCTTATTTCAAACGTAGAATATTCTAGGTGCTAAGTCGCTAAATTCTACGGAAAATCGGACAGCACCTCCTTTGTTTTTACTTACTTTGCCACCTTTTTCAAGGTCGAACACAATAACCAAACAGCCCCAATTGGCTCACAATTTCTATAAGGTACTCCAATACAAATAAAAACTAAACAGCCCCAATTGGCTCACAATTTCTATAAGGCACTCCAATACAAATAAAAACTAAACAGCCCCAATTGGCTCACAATTTAGAAAGTAGTCCAATACAAAATGAAAAAACAAACTAAAAGTCCAAATTCGGCCACCTTGAGTTCAACCTTACCAATTCTTATCAAATTTCCATTTCAATCCAAATTGGTAGCATAACATGATATCAAGTCGTATTTGATTATAATAACCATAATCTTTAAGTAAGTGACATGCGACGATTTCTAATAAACGATCAATTGTATTCCAACTTAACATGGCTTACATTACATTTCGGATTTTCAAGGCTACAATCAATCCATAATCCTTATAAACTTCAATACATATACTTCATGCTAGCAACAAGTAAAGCTAACAACAATATAAATAATCTTGTAACACTTTCAAGAACAAGATTATACCTCAACGAATCTTTATCCATTCTTCCAATCCGAAGTCGCTCCTTAGCAACTTAGAGCCTCTTCAAGAAACTTCAATCCGCTACTTGAGACCCTTAGAACCATACCAACAACTTTCCTTCAACCTTCCATTCCAAAACCTAGAAAGCCACTAGGTTTTCACTTTGCGACTAATACGAAAACTCTCTTTTTCTGGGATTTTTCTATTGAGATATACTTACATAACACTCATGGACCTTGGTTTAAAGTGTGGGGCTTATTGGACAAAAATTGGAAATTTTCCTTCTTGAAAAATCCTCAAAACCGTGAGCTCCCTTAAGAGCAAGAACAAGTTTTTTCAATTTTTTTCTCCAAGTGTAGAATGACAAAGTCTTGCTACTAGTATACTTAAATAACACAAGGAAGGGTCAAGATTAAAACAAATGGGTGGCTTGGATGCATTTCAATTAAATATCAAGCTAAGTGGGGTCATTGACTTGGTCAATGTTGTCAAGCTCTAAGCCTTGCAAGACTTCATCATATATTATGGTCAAATGACCATTCCACCCATGCAATTTCGTCCATGTCCATAAAGGGGGGGGGGTGACACGTGTCGCCCTCCCGTTCGTCGCAATAATTCGTTTTCCGACAAATTTCAAATTTCCGATAAATTTTTACAAGTCTCAAATCTTAACAATGTGAGTTCTTACGTACGTTCTTAAAACATATCCTGTAAATACGGGGTGTAACATTCTTCCCCCCTTAGAAACATTCGTCCCCGAATGTTCTTTCGGAGTCAATCTTTATAAATTGCGACATAGTTTCCTTTCACAACCCCGACATACCAATAATGCCACACATGGCCCTAATACCCCGCACACACATACCCGTCCATCATAAGCCCAAAAGAGGTTACCTTTTCGTACTTCCAACTCCTTCTAACCTACATACATAACTTCCATACCTATTCTGGCCCCTAATCTTTGGAGTCACTCTATGAAACAATATAAGGTCATTTCCGCCACGACTGGTTCCGGGAACGCGTCCCACGAACCCGTAAAACAATTAACTAGACTTGGGCTTTGCACTCGTGACTCGCCACGTGGCGGAACCACTACCAACTGATCCCACTCCATTTCAGGCCATGGGCGCACTCGCAACAGTCCTCAACCGACTCGGGCCGCACTTAACTCTTATCCTCGTCCGACTTAAAATCTTATTGCGAGAAAGCCTTATATACCTAAGGTCTCGGCGATGTCGATATTCTTAGGCTCGCAATTTCCATGCTCCAAGCCTACCTTACCGGTCCCCCAATAAACGGTACAAAACTTCTCATAAACCAAAACCATGTTGTCTCAATCACAACACCCATTACTCACTCTATGCGGACCTCATCCAGATAGCTTCTCTTAAGCCTACTACGCAGCTTAATCTATTAACATGACAATCTATTAAGTTCCTTAACATGGCTTCTTAAGGGTTCACTACCCTATCAGACAGCTCATCCTTTCCCAATTATCTCAAATAAAACATAAGATCTTGGCGAGAATTCATTAACTATTCCATACCTCCCCGGTATCTAGTTAGTCTTTACCGATTCCTGGTAATCTAAAATCATTCTAGGCAACACGCGTCTGACCCTCATACATAACTCCGCATAGATGTATGTCACAATACCAGCTATACTATAATCATTACCAACCTGGATACGCAATCCACATAGTCATTCCTGGGTCACTGCTGCCTTTCTCGTAGCTGCAATAAACATAACTCGTTAGGGAGGGACGACCACTAACAATCTGACTCTATCGCACGATCTCGAGTGAGAAGAATGGAAACCAATCCTAAATGTCCCGCGACCTCACGATTATAGATGTGGTGCACAACACCGATAATAAAGACTTACTGACACGGTGCTGTAGACACTTTCCGAGGACTAACCGCTCCGATACCACTTTGTCGTGGACCGACCCTAGGCTCGCGATCGTGCCTACACAGGCACCCTTACAGGTATACATCAGAGATAATCAACGGAACATACATGAAACTTATTAAAATAAAACAACAGTAATAAAACAACAGGTTAGCCGATAGGGCTACCTTCCTGGACGTACATACATCGAAAAGCGATTTGCCTCTTTTTTCAAACTGACCCACAATATGTGACTACAGACCTCTAAGAGTTTTAACATAACAACTGTGGCGGGACAAGGCCCCGCCGTACCCCTGAATAAACATAAACGTGACAACTCCGGAACACTGGAGCCATCTCGACTTGCTGAACCGGGATCCTAAGCTCGCGGATCCACCACTGTGTACCTAAACCTGCGGGCATGAACGCAGCCCGAAGAGTCGATCTAACAGTGCAGTATGGAACAGAAATAAGGTGCAACAATCATATTATAACTGCATAAAAGAATGTCATAGAAACTCCTGAAATCAATCGTATATTAACAGTTCCTTTCCTTCTTTCAATAAGATTTAACAACGTGTTCTTACGTACATACTTAAGAGTTCAATCAAGTTTTTCCACATAACTTACTTGTCTTACATAACATAATCCGGCCCATTTGCGGGACACGGTGTACTGACGAATCATGTGACATAATCCGGCCCGCCTGTGGGGCTCGGTGTACTGTGGAATCATTTAGCATAATCCGGCCCGCCTGTGGAGCTCGGTGTACTGTGGAATCATATAACATAATCCGGCCCGCCTGTGGAGCTCGGTGTACTGTGGAATCATATAACATAATCCGGCCCGCCTGTGGGGCTCGGTGTACTGTGGAATCATGTAAGATAATCCGGCCGCTGTGGGGCTCGGTGTAAGCGGCGGGGTAATATGGCGTAATCCGCCTATGTGTAGGCTCGGTGTATCTCATAACGTAATCCGGCCTATTTGTAGGCTCGGTGTATTTCATAACGTGTCCTACTATTTGTAGGCTCGGTGTATTTCATAACGTAATCCGGCCTATTTGTAGGCTCGGTGTATTTCATAACGTAATTCGGCCTATTTGTAGGCTCGGTGTAACTTTCCTTACATAACATTTTCAAACCATCTTTTCACTTCTTCTTAAGTCGTCATAACAACTTCCCATAAAGCTATTATAACAACCTTTCATTTTAGAGAACTTAAGACACTTTTATTCTTATAACATTAGGAAAACTAGATCCAAAATACTACGTACATACATACTTAAAAAGAATCATAGAACTCCTTTCTCTTTAGAGCCCAAGTCACATACTCTTTTGGAAGCCATCTTCTTATCTTTTGAAATAAATTAAGAAGCCATACTTTGTAAAATTAAGTCATTTCCCCTTATAAAATCAAGGCTTATAGTCTTTACACTGTAGCATACACTCTTTAAAATCATGACGCTTATACTTTAGAAATCAAGTCCATAACTTGAAAAAATAAAGTTTCATAATCCTTTAAAGAAAATCAAAGTTCATAGTCTTAAAACTTCATAACATACATTCTTTAAAGTCCAATTACTTATACTTGTAAAATCATGTCATCTACACTTTTAAAACCAATTTCCTTTTTCACATATAAATTTCAAGTCATTTTCAAACATAAAATCAACTTACTTACTTTAAACAAATCAAGGCACATAGCCTTTAAATCAAATCTCATAATTTCCTAACCATTCTTACTAACGTCTCCCATAAGACCTAGTAAGGACTTAGGACAATTTAAACATACTCTTAACTTAGATTCAACAATGTAAATACTTCTTAACTTCTAAGAGTGGAAGGAATCTTGAAATACTATCACATGGATATTTCATACGTAGGATCATGCCAAAGAAAGAAGAGGTTCACATACCTCGCGACGACTAGCGACAAGTAGCAAAATGCTCCAAAGTACTTCAACCTTGAGCTATTCCATTCTTCAAGTAGGATACGCTATACTTAGTACATCAACCTATAATGGTCACCATACGTCCATTAACCTCTTATTTCAAACGTAGAATATTCTAGGTGCTAAGTCGCTAAATTCTACGGAAAATCGGACAAAGACCTCCTTTGTTTTTACTTACTTTGCCACCTTTTCAAGGTCGAACACAATAACCAAACAGCCCCAATTGGCTCACAATTTCTATAAGGTACTCCAATACAAATAAAAACTAAACAGCCCCAATTGGCTCACAATTTCTATAAGGCACTCCAATACAAATAAAAACTAAACAGCCCCAATTGGCTCACAATTTAGAAAGTAGTCCAATACAAAATGAAAAAACAAACTAAAAGTCCAAATTCGGCCACCTTGAGTTCAACCTTACCAATTCTTATCAAATTTCCATTTCAATCCAAATTGGTAGCATAACATGATATCAAGTCGTATTTGATTATAATAACCATAATCTTTAAGTAAGTGACATGCGACGATTTCTAATAAACGATCAATTGTATTCCAACTTAACATGGCTTACATTACATTTCGGATTTTCAAGGCTACAATCAATCCATAATCCTTATAAACTTCAATACATATACTTCATGCTAGCAACAAGTAAAGCTAACAACAATATAAATAATCTTGTAACACTTTCAAGAACAAGATTATACCTCAACGAATCTTTATCCATTCTTCCAATCCGAAGTCGCTCAGCAACTTAGAGCCTCTTCAAGAAACTTCAATCCGCTACTTGAGACCCTTAGAACCATACCAACAACTTTCCTTCAACCTTCCATTCCAAAACCTAGAAAGCCACTAGGTTTTCACTTTGCGACTAATACGAAAACTCTCTTTTTCCGGGATTTTTCTATTGAGATATACTTACATAACACTCATGGACCTTGGTTTAAAGTGTGGGGCTTATTGGACAAAAATTGGAAATTTTCCTTCTTGAAAAATCCTCAAAACCGTGAGCTCCCTTAAGAGCAAGAACAAGTTTTTTCAATTTTTTTCTCCAAGTGTAGAATGACAAAGTCTTGCTACTAGTATACTTAAATAACACAAGGAAGGGTCAAGATTAAAACAAATGGGTGGCTTGGATGCATTTCAATTAAATATCAAGCTAAGTGGGGTCATTGACTTGGTCAATGTTGTCCAGCTCTAAGCCTGCAAGACTTCATCATATATTATGGTCAAATGACCATTCCACCCATGCAATTTCGTCCATGTCCATAAAGGGGGGGGGGGTGACACGTGTCGCCCTCCCGTTCGTCGCAATAATTCGTTTTCCGACAAATTTCAAATTTCCGATAAATTTTTACAAGTCTCAAATCTTAACAATGTGAGTTCTTACGTACGTTCTTAAAACATATCCTGTAAATACGGGGTGTAACATTCTTCCCCCCTTAGAAACATTCGTCCCCGAATGTTCTTTCGGAGTCAATCTTTATAAATTGCGACATAGTTTCCTTTCACAACCCCGACATACCAATAATGCCACACATGGCCCTAATACCGCACACACATACCCGCCCATCATAAGCCCAAAAGAGGTTACCTTTTCGCACTTCCAACTCCTTCTAACCTACATACATAACTTCCATACCTATTCTCGCCCTAATCTTTGGAGTCACTCTATGAAACAATATAAGGTCATTTAGGCCACGACTGGTTAGGTGGAACGCGTCCACGAACCCGTAAAACAATTAACTAGACTTGGGCTTTGCACCTCGTGACCTGTCACGTGGCGGAACCACTACCAGTGATCCCACTCCATTTCGTGCCATGGCGGACTCGTAAAGTCCTCAACCCGACTCAGCGTCGCACTTAACTCTTATCCTTGGTCTGACTTAAAATCTTATTGCCAGAGAAAGCCTTATATACCTAAGGTCTCGGCAGTAATCGATATTCTTAGGCTCGCAATTTCCATGCTCCAAGCCTACCTTACCGGTCCCCCAATAAACGGGTACAAAAACTTCTCATAAAACCAAAACCATGTTGTCTCAATCACAACACCCATTACTCACTCTATGCGGACATCATCCGTACAGTTCTCTTAAGCCTAATCTACAGACAATTTAACATGACAATCTATTAAGTTCCTTAACATGGCTTCTTAAGGGTTCACTACCCTATCAGACAGCTCATCCTTTCCCAATTATCTCAAATAAAACATAAGATCTTGGCGAGAATTCATTAACTATTCCATACCTCCCCGGTATCTAGTTAGTCTTTACCGATTCCTGGTAATCTAAAATCATTCTAGGCAACACGCGTCTGACCCTCATACATAACTCCGCATAGATGTATGTCACAATACCAGCTATACTATAATCATTACCAACCTGGATACGCAATCCACATAGTCATTCCCGGTCATCGCCTTTCTCGTAATGCGATAAACATAACTCGTTAGGGAGGACGACCTAACAATCTGACTCTATCGCACGATCTCGAGTGAGAAGAATGGAAACTAATCCTAAATGTCCTGCAGCCTCACGATTATAGATGTGGTGCACAACACACCGATAATCAAGACTTACTAGACACGGTGCAGACACTTTCCGAGGACTAATCGCTCGATACCACTTTTGTCGTGACCACCCTAGGCGCGCGATCGTGCCCTACCCGGCACCCTACAGTATACATCGAGATAATCAATGAACATACATGAAACTTATTAAAATAAAACAACGATAATAAAACAACAGTTAGCCGATAGGGCTACCTTCCCAGACGCATACATAAACGAAAGCTTGCCTCTTTTTTTCAAATCGACCACAATATGTGACTACGGACCTTAAGAGTTTTAACATAACAAGTGGCGGGACAAGGCCCCGCCGTACTTGAATAAACATAAACGTGACAACTCGAACACGGAGCCATCTCGACTTCAACCGGGATCCTAAGCTCGCGGATCCACCACTGTACCTAAACTGCGGGCATGACGCAGCCCCGAAGAAATTCGATCTAACAGTGCAGAGTATGGAATGTAAATAAGGTGCAACAATCATATTATAATCGCATAAAAGAATGTCATAGAAACTCCCGAAATCAATCGTATATTAACGGTTCCTTTCCTTCTTTCAATAAGATTTAACAACGTGTTCTTACGCATATACTTAAGAGTTCAATCAAGTTTTCCACATAACTTACTTGTCTTACATAACATAATCCGCCCATTTGCGGGACACGGTGTCTTGACGAATCATGTGACATAATCCGCCCGCTGTGGGGCTCGGTGTACTGTGGAATCATTTAGCATAATCCGGCCCGCCTGTGGAGCTCGGTGTCTTGTGGAATCATATAACATAATCCGCCCGCTGTGGAGCTCGGTGTCTTGTGGAATCATATAACATAATCCGGCCGCTTTGTGGGGCTCGGTGTCTTGTGGAATCATGTAGCATAATCCGGCCGCTTTGGGGCTCGGTGTAAGATGACGTAACCCGGCCTATGTGTAGGCTCGGGGTAATATGGCGTAATCCGGCCTATGTGTAGGCTCGGTGTATCTCATAACGTAATCCGGCCTATTTGTAGGCTCGGTGTATTTCATAACGTAATCCGGCCTATTTGTAGGCTCGGTGTATTTCATAACGTAATCCGGCCTATTTGTAGGCTCGGTGTATTTCATAACGTAATTCGGCCTATTTGTAGGTTCGGTGTAACTTTCCTTACATAACATTTTCAAACCATCTTTTCACTTCTTCTTAAGTCGTCATAACAACTTCCCATAAAGCTATTATAACAACCTTTCATTTTAGAGAACTTAAGACACTTTTATTCTTATAACATTAGGAAAACTAGATCCAAAAATACTACGTACATACATACTTAAAAAGAATCATAGAACTCCTTTCTCTTTAGAGCCCAAGTCACATACTCTTTTGGAAGCCATCTTCTTATCTTTTGAAATAAATTAAGAAGCCATACTTTGTAAAATTAAGTCATTTCCCCTTATAAAATCAAGGCTTATAGTCTTTACACCTCGTAGCATACACTCTTTAAAATCATGACGCTTATACTTTAGAAATCAAGTCCCATAACTTGAAAAAAATAAAGTTTCATAATCCTTTAAAGAAAATCAAAGTTCATAGTCTTAAAACTTCATAACATACATTCTTTAAAGTCCAATTACTTATACTTGTAAAATCATGTCATCTACACTTTTAAAACCAATCCCTTTTCACATATAAATTTCAAGTCATTTTCAAACATAAAATCAACTTACTTACTTTAAACAAATCAAGGCACATAGCCTTTAAATCAAATCTCATAATTTCCTAACCATTCTTACTAACGTCTCCCATAAGACCTAGTAAGGACTTAGGACAATTTAAACATACTCTTAACTTAGATTCAACAATGTAAATACTTCTTAACTTCTAAGAGTGGAAGGAATCTTGAAATACTATCACATGGATATTTCATACGTAGGATCATGCCAAAGAAAGAAGAGGTTCACATACCTCGCGACGACTAGCGACAAGTAGCAAAATGCTCCAAAGTACTTCAACCTTGAGCTATTCCATTCTTCAAGTAGGATACGCTATACTTAGTACATCAACCTATAATGGTCACCATACGTCCATTAACCTCTTATTTCAAACGTAGAATATTCTAGGTGCTAAGTCGCTAAATTCTACGGAAAATCGGACAGCACCTCCTTTGTTTTTACTTACTTTGCCACCTTTTTCAAGGTCGAACACAATAACCAAACAGCCCCAATTGGCTCACAATTTCTATAAGGTACTCCAATACAAATAAAAACTAAACAGCCCCAATTGGCTCACAATTTCTATAAGGCACTCCAATACAAATAAAAACTAAACAGCCCCAATTGGCTCACAATTTAGAAAGTAGTCCAATACAAAATGAAAAAACAAACTAAAAGTCCAAATTCGGCCACCTTGAGTTCAACCTTACCAATTCTTATCAAATTTCCATTTCAATCCAAATTGGTAGCATAACATGATATCAAGTCGTATTTGATTATAATAACCATAATCTTTAAGTAAGTGACATGCGATTTCTAATAAACGATCAATTGTATTCCAACTTAACATGGCTTACATTACATTTCGGATTTTCAAGGCTACAATCAATCCATAATCCTTATAAACTTCAATACATATACTTCATGCTAGCAACAAGTAAAGCTAACAACAATATAAATAATCTTGTAACACTTTCAAGAACAAGATTATACCTCAACGAATCTTTATCCATTCTTCCAATCCGAAGTCGCTCCTTAGCAACTTAGAGCCTCTTCAAGAAACTTCAATCCGCTACTTGAGACCCTTAGAACCATACCAACAACTTTCCTTCAACCTTCCATTCCAAAACCTAGAAAGCCACTAGGTTTTCACTTTGCGACTAATACGAAAACTCTCTTTTTCTGGGATTTTTCTATTGAGATATACTTACATAACACTCATGGACCTTGGTTTAAAGTGTGGGGCTTATTGGACAAAAATTGGAAATTTTCCTTCTTGAAAAATCCTCAAAACCGTGAGCTCCCTAAGAGCAAGAACAAGTTTTTTCAATTTTTTTCTCTAAGTGTAGAATGACAAAGTCTTGCTACTAGTATACTTAAATAACACAAGGAAGGGTCAAGATTAAAACAAATGGGTGGCTTGGATGCATTTCAATTAAATATCAAGCTAAGTGGGGTCATTGACTTGGTCAATGTTGTCAAGCTCTAAGCCTTGCAAGACTTCATCATATATTATGGTCAAATGATCATTCCACCCATGCAATTTCGTCCATGTCCATAAAGGGGGGGGTGACACGTGTCGCCTCCCGCTCGTCATAATAATTCGCTTTCCAAAAAAATTTCAAATTTCCGATAAATTTTACAAGTCTCAAATCTTAACAATGTGAGTTCTTACGTACGTTCTTAAAACATATCCTGTAAATACGGGGTGTAACATTATTCCCCCCTTAGAAACATTCGTCCCCGAATGTTCTTTCGGAGTCAATCTTTATAAATTGCGACATAGTTTCCTTTCACAACCCCGACATACCAATAATGCCACACATGGCCCTA
This sequence comes from Przewalskia tangutica, assembly GCA_029844215.1. NCBI lineage: Eukaryota > Viridiplantae > Streptophyta > Magnoliopsida > Solanales > Solanaceae > Przewalskia > Przewalskia tangutica. The sequence continues at coordinate 86,576,295 of CM056738.1, read as the reverse complement.
ATACCCCGCACACACATACCCGTCCATCATAAGCCCAAAAGAGGTTACCTTTTCGTACTTCCAACTCCTTCTAACCTACATACATAACTTCCATACCTATTCGCCCCTAATCTTTGAGTCACTCTATGAAACAATATAAGGTCATTTCCGGCCACGACTGGTTCGGTGGAACGTCCACGAACCCGTAAAACAATTAACTAGACTTGGGCTTTGCACCTCGTGACCTGCCACGTGGCGAACCACTACCAACCGATCCCACTCCATTTCAGGCCATGGCGGACTCGTAACAGTCCTCAACCACTCGTCGCACTTAACTCTTATCCTCGTCCGACTTAAAATCTTATTGCGAGAAAGCCTTATATACCTAAGGTCTCGGCGTGTCGATATTCTTAGGCTCGCATTTCCATGCTCCAAGCCTACCTTACCGGTCCCCAATAAACGGTACAAAACTTCTCATAAAACCAAAACCATGTTGTCTCAATCACAACACCCATTACTCACTCTACGCGGACCTCATCCAGACAGTTCTCTTAAGCCTACTACAGCCTTAATCTATTAACATGACAATCTATTAAGTTCCTTAACATGGCTTCTTAAGGGTTCACTACCCTATCAGACAGCTCATCCTTTCCCAATTATCTCAAATAAAACATAAGATCTTGGCGAGAATTCATTAACTATTCCATACCTCCCCGGTATCTAGTTAGTCTTTACCGATTCCTGGTAATCTAAAATCATTCTAGGCAACACGCGTCTGACCCTCATACATAACTCCGCATAGATGTATGTCACAATACCAGCTATACTATAATCATTACCAACCTGGATACGCAATCCATAGTCATTCCCGGTCATCACGCTTTTCTCGTAATGCGATAAACATAACTCGTTAGGGAGGACGACCTAACAATACTGACTCTATCGCACGATCTCGAGTGAGAAGAATGGAAACCAATCCTAAATGTCCTGCACCTCCCGATTATAGATGTGGTGCACAACACACCGATAATCAAGACTCTACTAGACACGATGCAGACACTTTCAGAGACTAACCGCTCCGATACCACTTTTGTCGTGACCACCCTAGGCTCGCGATCGTGCCCTACACAGGCACCCTTACAGGTATACATCAGAGATAATCAGCGGAACATACATGATACTTATTAAAATAAAACAACAGTAATAAAACAACAGGTTAGTCGATAGGGCTACCTTCCCGACGCATACATAAACGAAAGCGATTGCCTCTTTTTTTCAAACTGACCCACAATATGTGACTACAGACCTCTAAGAGTTTTAACATAACAACTGTGGCGGGACAAGGCCCCGCCGTACCCCTGAATAAACATAAACGTGACAACTCCGGAACACTGGAGCCATCTCGACTTCTTTGACCGGGATCCTAAGCTCGCGGATCCACCTGTGTACCTAAACTGCGGCATTTAACGCGGCCGGAAGGTCGATAACAACAGTGCAGTATGGAAATGTAAATAAGGTGCAACAATCATATTATAAGCGCATAAAAGAATGTCATAGAAACTCCTGAAATCAATCGTATATTAACAGTTCCTTTCCTTCTTTCAATAAGATTTAACAACGTGTTCTTACGTACATACTTAAGAGTTCAATCAAGTTTTTCCACATAACTTACTTGTCTTACATAACATAATCCGCCCATTTGCGGACACGCATCGATTTGCGAATCATGTGACATAATCCGCCCGCTTCGGCTTTGCATCTTGTGGAATCATTTAGCATAATCCGCCCGCTGTGGAGCTCGGTGCATTGTGGAATCATATAACATAATCCGCCCGCTGTGGAGCCTTGCATTGTGGAATCATATAACATAATCCGCCCGCTGTGGGCTCGGTGTCTTGTGGAATCATGTAGCATAATCCGCCCGCCGCTGGCCTGTAAGATGACGTAACCCGCTATGTAGGCTCTGGGTAATATGGCGTAATCCGCCATGTGTAGGCTCGGTGTATCTCATAACGTAATCCGCCTATTTGTAGGCTCCTGTATTTCATAACGTAATCCGCCTATTTGTAGGCTCCTGTATTTCATAACGTATCCGCCTATTTGTAGGCTCCTGTATTTCATAACGTAATTCGCCTATTTGTAGGCTCGGTGTAACTTTCCTTACATAACATTTTCAAACCATCTTTTCACTTCTTCTTAAGTCGTCATAACAACTTCCCATAAAGCTATTATAACAACCTTTCATTTTAGAGAACTTAAGACACTTTTATTCTTATAACATTAGGAAAACTAGATCCAAAAATACTACGTACATACATACTTAAAAAGAATCATAGAACTCCTTTCTCTTTAGAGCCCAAGTCACATACTCTTTTGGAAGCCATCTTCTTATCTTTTGAAATAAATTAAGAAGCCATACTTTGTAAAATTAAGTCATTTCCCCTTATAAAATCAAGGCTTATAGTCTTTACACCTCGTAGCATACACTCTTTAAAATCATGACGCTTATACTTTAGAAATCAAGTCCCATAACTTCCTTTAAAGAAAATCAAAGTTCATAGTCTTAAAACTTCATAACATACATTCTTTAAAGTCCAATTACTTATACTTGTAAAATCATGTCATCTACACTTTTAAAACCAATCCCCTTTTCACATATAAATTTCAAGTCATTTTCAAACATAAAATCAACTTACTTACTTTAAACAAATCAAGGCACATAGCCTTTAAATCAAATCTCATAATTTCCTAACCATTCTTACTAACGTCTCCCATAAGACCTAGTAAGGACTTAGGACAATTTAAACATACTCTTAACTTAGATTCAACAATGTAAATACTTCTTAACTTCTAAGAGTGGAAGGAATCTTGAAATACTATCACATGGATATTTCATACGTAGGATCATGCCAAAGAAAGAAGAGGTTCACATACCTCGCGACGACTAGCGACAAGTAGCAAAATGCTCCAAAGTACTTCAACCTTGAGCTATTCCATTCTTCAAGTAGGATACGCTATACTTAGTACATCAACCTATAATGGTCACCATACGTCCATTAACCTCTTATTTCAAACGTAGAATATTCTAGGTGCTAAGTCGCTAAATTCTACGGAAAATCGGACAGCACCTCCTTTGTTTTTACTTACTTTGCCACCTTTTTCAAGGTCGAACACAATAACCAAACAGCCCCAATTGGCTCACAATTTCTATAAGGTACTCCAATACAAATAAAAACTAAACAGCCCCAATTGGCTCACAATTTCTATAAGGCACTCCAATACAAATAAAAACTAAACAGCCCCAATTGGCTCACAATTTAGAAAGTAGTCCAATACAAAATGAAAAAACAAACTAAAAGTCCAAATTCGGCCACCTTGAGTTCAACCTTACCAATTCTTATCAAATTTCCATTTCAATCCAAATTGGTAGCATAACATGATATCAAGTCGTATTTGATTATAATAACCATAATCTTTAAGTAAGTGACATGCGACGATTTCTAATAAACGATCAATTGTATTCCAACTTAACATGGCTTACATTACATTTCGGATTTTCAAGGCTACAATCAATCCATAATCCTTATAAACTTCAATACATATACTTCATGCTAGCAACAAGTAAAGCTAACAACAATATAAATAATCTTGTAACACTTTCAAGAACAAGATTATACCTCAACGAATCTTTATCCATTCTTCCAATCCGAAGTCGCTCCTTAGCAACTTAGAGCCTCTTCAAGAAACTTCAATCCGCTACTTGAGACCCTTAGAACCATACCAACAACTTTCCTTCAACCTTCCATTCCAAAACCTAGAAAGCCACTAGGTTTTCACTTTGCGACTAATACGAAAACTCTCTTTTTCCGGGATTTTTCTATTGAGATATACTTACATAACACTCATGGACCTTGGTTTAAAGTGTGGGGCTTATTGGACAAAAATTGGAAATTTTCCTTCTTGAAAAATCCTCAAAACCGTGAGCTCCCTTAAGAGCAAGAACAAGTTTTTTCAATTTTTTTCTCTAAGTGTAGAATGACAAAGTCTTGCTACTAGTATACTTAAATAACACAAGGAAGGGTCAAGATTAAAACAAATGGGTGGCTTGGATGCATTTCAATTAAATATCAAGCTAAGTGGGGTCATTGACTTGGTCAATGTTGTCAAGCTCTAAGCCTTGCAAGACTTCATCATATATTATGGTCAAATGACCATTCCACCCATGCAATTTCGTCCATGTCCATAAAGGGGGGTGACACGTGTCGCCCTCCCGTTCGTCGCAATAATTCGTTTTCCGACAAATTTCAAATTTCCGATAAATTTTTACAAGTCTCAAATCTTAACAATGTGAGTTCTTACGTACGTTCTTAAAACATATCCTGTAAATACGGGGTGTAACACTGTAGTTGCTGAAAATATCTAATGGATTAAGTGAGATAATGTAATGGAATTGGAAGCAAAAACAATTGTGTGCTTAAGTTAGATATGCCAAAAAATTCACGACATCTAATTAGTTGGGATGTTTGTGCTTAGCCTATGTGTTGTCAATCATGGAAAGAAAGGTTGAAAAATATCTAGAAAATCTGTTTGCTTGTTATTTGAGGTGAAATAGTTAAGATATACACGTTTAGGGAGATGATTCAGGCATTTCTTTGATAGCCCTTCTTAACGTTCATTACATACCCTGACGAAAATTGTATCACTAGTCAGCCCCTTTGAGCCTAATATAATAGCTTTTCTTTGACATCCTATGATTCCCTAGTTGTGTCATAAGTGATAATGAAAAAGATGGGATGAAGAGTGTTGAAAAAGAAATAGAAGGAGAGTGAAAATTTTGATGCACCCAAAGAAAAAAATATGCAAAAATATAAGTTTGGGGGTGCTTGTTCTTAAAATGATATGTATCATGCTCTCAAAAGAAAAGAAGGGAGAAAGAGGGTATGAGACTAAAAAGAATTCCAAAAAGAAGGAGAAAAGAGTTGAATGAATAATGCTTATGGTACATAATTTGAGCCTAAAATGTCTATTTTTACCTACCTCTGCCTAAGCCTGCATTACACCCCTGAAAAGTCCTGAAGATCTCTAATGTGTATGTCTATGATTAGTAGAGAGTAGCAAGTAAACATGCATATAGCATTTTGGGAAAGATGGTTTGAAATTGACATGCATAAGTTAAGTGTTTATGTTTCCATTGATTATGATCGAAGTGAATTTGCGAAATATCTGACTTGAAATTCTAGATTGCTGAAATTCATGTTGTATATGTTCCAACATATTATCTCAACTGTCATCCATTATTTTCTAGTAACATTGGTAGAACTACTTGATCAAAGTCTTAGAGTCTTTTCTTTGATTTTTGTTTTGATCTTTACTCGAGGGCGAGTAAAGGTTAAGTTTGGGATATTTGTTAGACATATTTTATATACATTTTTTGAGTCATTTTTATTTAGTATTTTCTCATTTTCTTTGAAATTAGTACCGTGTTAGGGTCATTTTTCTTTCTTTTGAGTCACAGCGGTTCTACATGGAGAAATGACAAAAAGAGGCCGAAACTGAGCAGAAAAGGGGGTCCCCGAGGCAAATGGACGGAAGTTGGCATCAATCGGACAGAAGGCTTGCAGCGCCGCGGCTCCAGAATGCAGTGCCTCGACGCCATACATTCAGAGAGCTGTAGAGGTTTAGGAGCCGCGGCGCCGACGCGGGTTTTTCCAGTTCCAATGTGAATTTGGCAAGGGGAAAAAGGGTCTGAAGCAAGAGTTTTTGACAGCGTATATAACCCCTGAGACAGATTTATTAGGGTATCTGATACACCTTATTTCACAACACACATTCTACAGAACTTTGGAGGCCAGAAGATTGAAGACGACGTTCAAGTTATATTCTTTTCTTTTCTTTGCTTTAATTCAGTTCATGTATGGATATTAAATTAGTTCTTAGCATGACAATGTCTAGGAGCTAATCTCTTTATTAGGGCTTTCCATGGAATCGCTTGAAACTTTTTTTATGATTTAATGCATTAGTAGTGATTTCTTCTTCAGTTCGTTAAGATCTATTCAGATGTTTGATAATTACTTGATCACTAATTGTCATAATCTATATGATTTCGAATCAAGATCCTAGAGGGGAGATTTGGATATGCTGTAATTGAATAAACATAGGTTAAAATCGCTGACGAAAGTACCCCGATACTTGTATAGTAATTTAGGTTATTGTTCTTAATCCTCCTGTGTGGTAAAACCTATCATAGAAATATAGAATGTTTCTGCATAAGGTTGAGCTTTTATATATCCAAACCGGAATACAAGACAGATTAGTTAACCTGCTATCTTAACAAAGAAGAAGAAATTATTGTTGTCTTGCATTAAGGATTGAAAAAAGTGGATAGTTAAGGATATTGGAAGCCCAATTTCCATCATAACTGTTTTAAACCCTAAATATAATCATCTTAGTTTATTTTCTGCACTTTGTTTAGTTTGAATTCTTAGTTAAAATACCCAAAACACATGAACGTTAACCAAATAGATACCATAGATTAGATAAACGATATTTGATAACCAGTCTCTGTGGACGATATTCGATCTTACAGACTATATTACTTAAGCGATACGTACACTTGCGTGAGCATAAATAAAATCGCTAACAACACCCTACGGGCTTTTAAATGGAAAGAAACCAAATCTGCGTTACTTTCATGGCTTTGGGTATGTGTGTTTACATCTTGAATGATAGAGAACAACTAGCCAAGTTTGACTTCAAAAGTGACAAAAGTGTTTTTGTCGGCTATTCACAAAATATCCATGCTTACCGTGTGTATAATCTTAAAACCCAAAATTGTACAAGAGTCTATTAACGTTGTTTTCGATGATTATGCTGATCTTGCAGGAAAAATGCCTGAAAATAAAGTTGTGATTACAGTGGAGAATGAGCAGAATGCAGAAGATTCAGATGTTGCCCAAATATCACGACATCTGAATCAACACTTGAGTCTGAACCCGAGAATACATAAGATACATATGAGGAAACAAATGCTGAATTACAAGACTCGGTATGCAGGGATCCCTCATCCAGGATTAGAAAGAACCATCCTACAGGACAAGTGATATGAGAAGTGTTGGAAGGTTTAAGAACAAGAAGGAAAGAACCTCGGAATTACAGAGATATGGTCAGATATGTGTGTATGTCTACCATGTATCAAAAGGTAAGTCTTTCCTGTTATGTATCTACTATAGAACCAAAGAATGTTGGAGAGGCACTCAAGGACAATTGTTGGATACAAGCTATGCAAGAAGAACTTGAGCAGTTCACAAGAAATGAAGTCTGGGATCTAGTTCCTCGTTCAAATGATACTAATGTTATTGGAACTAAATGGATCTTTAAAAACAAGACAGATGAATCTGAACTGTGGTAAGAAACAAGGCTAGACTAGTTGCTTAAGAATACACGCAGGTTGAAGGAATCGACTATAATGAAACCTTTGCTCCTGTGGCCAGAATTGAGTCAATTAGGTTGTTACTTGCTGTAACTTGCTGTTTGAAGATCACTCTCCATCAGATGGATGTTAAAGGTGCCTTCTTGAATGGCTACCTTGACAAAGAAGTCTATGTTGAACAACCGAAAGGATTCGAAGATCCTCACCATCCTCAGTTTGTATACAAGCTAAAAAGGCTTTATATGGATTGAAACAAGCACCTCGAGCATGGTATGGTCGTTTAACTCAGTTTCTTCTTGAATTTGGTTTTAAACGTGGTGAAGAAGATTGTACATTGTTTATAAAACATCACGGAGTAGATATGGTCATTTCTCAAATCTATGTAGATGACATAGTTTTTTGTTCGACTTCACAGTCCCACCTTGAGACATTTGTCGAAGTTATGTCCTCCACATTTGAGATGAGCATGATAGGGGAATTAACCTTTTTCTTAGGCTTGCAGATAAAGTAAAATGAAGATAAAATCTTCATCACCCAGAGCAAATATGCCAAGAATTTGGTTAAGAAGTTTAGATTGGAGAATGCTAAACAGATGAGGACTCCAATGGGATCAACACAGAAGATATGCAAAGATGATGTTGGCGAAAATGTCGACCCAACATTGTATCGATCTATGAGAGGTAGTCTTTTGTATCTCACGGTCAGTCGTCCTGATCTAATGTTTATTGTTCGTGTGTGTGCTCGATTCCAAGCCCAGCCTAAAATCTCCCACTTAAATGCCTTAAAACGTGTCATCCGATATGTTGTCGGCATATGTGAGTTAGGAATTTGGTATTCCAAAGACACTAATCCTAATCTAATAGGGTATAGTGACTCGTATTGGGCTGGTGATGTGGATGATAGAGAGAATATGAGTGAAGGATGTTTTTACCTTGGTAATAATCTAGTATCTTGGTATAGTCGCAAATAAAACTGCGTCTCACTTTCAACTTTTGAATCTGAATATGTAGCAGTTGTAAGTTGTTGTTCTCAATTGATATGGTTAAGACACATGTTAGACGACTATGATTTTTCAAATAATATCTTGGTTTTGTATTGTGATAACTTGAGTGCAATAAATATTTCCAAAATCCAGTTCAACACTCTCGTACAAAAAACATAGATATTAGACATCATTTTTAAGAGATTTGGTTGAAAAACAGCTAGTTCAAATTGAACATGTTGACACTACTCATCAACTAGCTGATATTTTTACAAAAGCTTTGGATCATGAGAGATTTTCAAGTTTGAAGAACTTTCTTGGTCTCTGTAATCTCTGAATCGGCACTGATGGGTGAATGTCGTCTGAAATGTCTCTAACATTTTGGTTGACATTTACCTGTAAATATCAGAATTTGATCGTGTTTAATGTTTTTGATTGTTTTTAATTTTGTGTTCACTCAAGTATGATCCTACAGTAAGAACATGTTTTTAAAGTGATATCGTTCTCTGCAATGATATTAGATATCATAAAAATAGAGTATCAAAATAAGGCAAAGCCTTTTACTAAAAGTTTGACAACTGTGCGAATGAGCAAAGCTCTTTGAAAATTATACCGTTCCTATTCTATATGAGTATCAAGTGCTTAAACAAGAAATTGTGAGGATGCTAAATAAGTATTCTTCTTTTTGACACAAAAATAAATTTTGTATTTGTTTCTATGATTTGATCAGGGACAATGGGAAAATGTTACATTGATCTGGAGATTAAATTCATAAATCACATATAAAACAAGTCTTGATTTGTTGCCAAAAATTTAAAAAGTTCTCTTGGGATCATAATACTTGTGTCATCCAAAATGTTGTCAACATTACGGTTGACATTCTCAGATAATGATATTTGTTGGGATACTGTTTGTAACTGATTTTTAAAAATTCAGTTATTTTTTTCCTATCTTTCGTGTGCCGCTGTTATTTTATTTTTTTATTTTTTAAATCTCGTTAATTCAAATTTTGATGTCTATCATTTTCATAAAATTAGGTGTAAGTATTTGATTAAAACTCAAACACCTAACACCAAGATTTTGTTTGCCAATGTATAAAATCTTCTTCTTTAGTTTCTTCTTTTTGTTGTTTGGTTTCCGAAAAATTTAAAATAAAAAAAGGGGAAAATCAAACATCACATCGTCTCAGTTTAACAAAGACCGATGAAGCACTCAAACCATTCCACTTCCAAAACCCTTGAAAATCCTAAACCCTCTCAATCACCTTCTCCATACTCACAAGAGAACAAGCCTTCATGCTTTTCAAAATAGAGAAATGACTCAAAGTTGATATAGGAAAGATAATTTTCTATCAGGTTGTCAATCTAGCAGAAAAAACATCAACTTCAATCCTACCTTTTCCCTTCCTGATTTTCAAAATACTAACTAGCCAAGGCCTAGAACCATTGAGGGAAGATATTTTGGGAAAAGCAGCAGAGTTGTACACCGTGAACAAAGCTATACTAAAGAGCAAAGAGAGGGTGATTGACCTCCCCTGGTAAAAAAAAAAAAAGATAGGCAAGATGTTGTCAGAAACGTGTCTCACATTCAGGTCAACACTGGTCAAAGACAGTATGATCTGTCTACTCATTGGCTAGTGGACCAAATTTCTAAAATCAACTTACAAATTGATGGAGTTGATAATGCCAGAGCAGCATTAGTGCAGGCCAAGAATCATTTCCTATTTTTGCTTTCTTTCCAAAAGGGGAGAGAAGATGCTGCTGATGCTGAGAGGGAGCAGAGGACTGATGGTGAAGGCACAAGTCATGGAGACGATACTGCTAATGCTGAAGAAGTTGTTAATGAAGCCATGCAGAGAGAGAAAACAGTTGGTAGAAGAGTCTTGCTGACAAGACTAAGGCTTCGTGCAGAAACTGAAGCTGTAAGACAAAGAGCTGAAGCCAAAGGTGAAACTTCTAGACCGAGGGCTGAGCAAACAGAGTTGATATGAATGGATGATTCTGATTGGATATTACTTCTTGGGCATGTATTAAAACAATGATATTTTCTGATTGGTTATTGTTTGGATGATTTTTATTTTGGGTTGTAATAGTTGGACAAAGTAGTTCTGTACTTATAGGTTCATCTAATCCTATGTGAATGGTATATATATATATATAGTGTTTGTTTTGTTGTTTGTGTGCCATCACAGATTAAGGGGGAGCTTGTATAATTGACATAGGTCACTCACATTAAAAAGTTTGATTTTGTGAAGAAATGCAAAAAGGGGGAGAATGTTAATGTTGAGTTTTTATGTTATGACATTTTTCCTAACATAACATTTTCAGTACTAAGTTAAAAATCAAAATGTTGGAACAAATGTCTTTGACATTCGGACCAACATTCTGATAACAGTTTGCCCTTCTTCACGGACTGAAACTTATCTCGTGAGATTTTTACCACGATGGTAAAGTGACCTGGCAAAGAACTTATTGAGCTGATTATACACGTGGGAAGATCAAGTCCAAAGGCGTTGCTAAACTTGGGGAACAAGTTCAAGAAGTTGGAGGATTTTTCTCCACTTTCGTCTCCAACAAATCTGGTCAAGCTGCCCACCTTTTGCTCAACTTCCACAACGATTCATTGAACATTTCAAAGAAGACTCTCTACTATAAATAGAGAGGCTACATAAAGGAATCGATATCCAGAAATTCCAAGGGAAAAAAATCAAGAGAGAACTCATAATTTTGACAGTATAATAAATTTAATGTTAAGAATTTGAAAAATTAAACCCATCAAATTTAAATTCTAAACCCATCTTTAGACATGATATGTATTAGAGTAAAAAATAATTAATAAATATAGTAATTAATGTTAAGGTAACATTACTTTTTCATAGCGACGAATATCATGTGTGTTCCTAAGACATAGAATTTGTTCAAAAGATAAATGCAACTCTGATTATTCGGAATCTCTGGTAGGGGCCAAGCAAGCACTTGTTTTGGAGGCTCTCAAGTGTTTGGCTAAAAAGAAAAGGGTATTATTTGGATAGAAGCAAAAACAATTTTTGTGTTGTACTGGAGAAGAAGTTACCATATTTTGTTTATATTTACCAAACTGTTTTTGATTAATTTAACTCATTTATCTCACAAATAGAAATACAACTCTATTCTCTAATTTCAACCCTCTCTTCTCCTTGAGTGAATTTTTACCTATTGTGAATGATCATTGTATTTTAGTACTCTATTTAAATCATCATAAAGAAATAAATAATTATAGCATGTATCCAATATTATTAATTTTCTCTAACTGCATATAGTGACTTAAAACTTTAATAAATCTTAATACAGTAAAATCTCTATAAATTAATAATATCGGGACCACATAATTTTATTAATTTAAAGAGGTATTAATTAATTAATAAATTAATAATTTAAAGAGATTTTTCCGATTCAACGAACCTACATTACTCTTCATAATAAAACATATGCATTGTATTGACTAATTAAATGATGTTTATGTACAATGTGACTAATTAAATATAATACACCTTCTAAAAAAATTCATTGTAGTACGCAGTACTAGTTAAAACTTAATGCAAGTTCATGTATGGTAAGGAAATCAACCACTATATAAACAACATCAAACATTCCTAATTAGTCAATCCAAATCAAAACCAACCAACCTGCATGGCTTCACATCTAAAACGTGTTCAAAAATCAACCATGACAAATCAAATACGTAAAGCACTATGTGAGTATAAGAGAGATCACCCCACATGCACTCAAAAAGATTTGCAACAATGGATTGATGAAAATTTATTTTTGAAAGTTAGTCAATATACAATATCGAACACACTCAAGCGATCATCTGAGTACCGTTCGACTAACTTAGAAAAAGAAGGGGATATCAAGAGACACAAACCTGCAAAATATCCAGAGATGGAGAAGGTTCTTTATGAGTGGTTTCTCCAATACCAAGAACGTGTAAACATGTCCGGAGAGCTAATTTTGGAGAAGGCAAGATACACGATGCAATATTTCTTGATGGTAATCCTATGTCCGAACCCACACTTTACATGAGTCTTGCAGGTGAACTACAATATCTCACGTTTACCAGACCTGATATTTCTTATCTTGTTCAGCAGGTATGCTTATTTATGCATACCCACAGGGAGCCTCATTTTACTGTCCTTAAGCGTGTCATTCGATATATTAAGAGCGCTTGATTATGGATTGCACTTATACCCCTCAACACCGACCAGGTTATTATCATATACGGATGCTGATCGGGCAGGTTGTTCAGACACACGACGCTCCACCTCCGGTTATTATGTGTTCTTATGGAATAATCTTATTTCTTGGTCTGTCAAGAGGCAGGGCACCCTATCCCATTTGAGTGCAGAAGCAGAGTACAGAGGCGTTGCTAATGTTGTTGCTGATATATGTTGGCTTCGGAACCTTATTTTAGAGCTACAATGTCCCTTGCGTAAGGAGTCTTTGGTTTACTGTGATAATATATCCGCCATATATTTATCTCATAACCCGGTTCAGCATAAGCGAACCAAGCACGTTGAGATGGATAGACACTTTGTTCATGAGAAGGTTGATTTTGGTCATGTTAAGGTGTTACTTGTGCCTTCTTCATATCAGTATGCAGATATATTCACGGAAGGTCTTCCTAGACATCTCTTCCTTGACTTCAGATCCAGTCTTAGCATTCGGCCTCATCCCGCTCCGACTGAAGGGGTGTACACACATACCCATTACCATAATTAGAATATATTTCATATATTATGTAATATTTAGTCATGTATAATTATGATAGATATGTGATTCTTATTGTATTAGGATTCCACATTATACACTATATATATTTATATTAATAAGAAAGACTCTCTAAGGGAGATTAATACATTCTTACATAAAACTTCAGAGACATTTTTGCCCCTTCTTGTATATAAATCAACCCATATGTAAATTATTCTTTTTTTAAGTCACCCAAAATGTTAATGATTTTTTTTTTGTGGTAAATTGGACAGTGTGTAATTTTCATTTCTTTTGTAAACCAACTCATGTGTAATTTTTTATTTTTTTTTGTAAATAAATCCATGAGTAAATATTGATCTCTTTTTTGGTAAATCAACCCATGCATGTGTAAATCTTTTTTTTATATAATATTCCATGAAGATGTTAAAGCATTAGGGTAAATGCATGATTGATGTCGTTGATCACTTTTCATTGGCTGTTATATTATCCGATGAATCAAATCTTTTTAGATGAGACTCGTCCACATACTTTAACGTCTTTAACATTTTGTTTGAAAAAGCTGGATATATTCTTCACAGATAAAACTCGTGTTCTTACTGTGGGCATATCATTAATCCAAATATGGAAGTTTGCATTTTATTACTTTTTAAGGGGGGAAATATGCTAATTATAAGAGTGCGTAGTTTAGTTTAATTGAGTGGAGACATGATTAGCGCGAACATGGCCAAAAAATACTTTCTACTTCGCAACATTTGGTGTAGACAACAAAACTTTTGAATTGTGATGAGACCAGGGCCGTCTTTGGGCCCGTGCGAAGTATGCTACCGCACAGGGCTCCCGAAAAAAGAAAATTTTTAGGGGCCTTGTTTTCATTTTTTATTAAGTAGTATTAGCCAGAATTTACTGTAAAGACCCATAATTCACAGGTCTTAGCTCAATAGTATGGTTGATTAACTTGAAGTTGTATTGAGTTGTTATTTACATTTTAAAATAATTTATAATTATTGAAATCATATATTTACTTATATTAAGGGCACGCTTTTATAAATTAGAAGAGGGCCACCAAAATGTTTGAGACGGCCCTGGATGAGACACCAAGTAGGACTTAGATGAATACCGGAGTTGCCCAAAAATGCAATTTTTGACCATTTTTGAAATTTCGGCCATTCTATTTTGAATTTTTAGCTTAAGGGTAGTTTATGTATTGTAGCCTTAATTAGAATCCTAGTATAAATGTTATAGTTTAGGTTCGTTTTGTTTGCTTAACTAGGGGTGCTTATTTGTGTTGAGATATATAATTAGTTAAATGTTGTTAGTTTGTTAGTTAATTGGTTAGCTTGATTAGTTGGTAGAAGATTCTAGAATTAGAATTAATTAGAGTTGTTTTCCATTTGTATAAATAGAGCAAAGTATGCTCAGTGTTGAACTAAGTGAAAAATAATAGAAAAGTTCCACAAAAATATATTTTCTCCTCTTCTCTCATATCAGTCCCACAGTGAATAAATCAACATTGTTGCTCAATATTGAGCTCAACTCATCTAAATATTCTATATTTAACATGGTATCAGAGCCAAGATCCTATCAAATCTGTTGAAATCCTCACCGCGAAAGACAACTAAACGGAAAAAGAACAGATCCTGATAATTTGTCGATTTCAATCGAGTTCGAGTTCTTCTTCTCTGCTTTGGATTATAAATTTTGAAATGGAAGAAAACAAAATCAAAATCGCAGAAAATCAAAATCGCAAATCAAAAATCGCAGAAAAATCAAAATCACATCCATTTTTAAAAAAAATTAGGGTTCATATCAGTTAGTTCCTAGAAATCAGAATTAAATTTATGAGTAGTCTAATTCGCGTGTTCAACCGCCTTTGGTTATCATTGCGACGTCGAAGATCACCGCGAATATGTATACTTCTGAGGTATGTGTTTTCAGTTGCTGTGATTCAGTGCAGAATGATCGAATTAAGTTCTGAATCGCTTTGAAGGAATGTTCATTACTATGTGATGGACTTGGAGAATCTTGTGGCTGCACCTGATTCTGGTGTAGCTACTGCTGAAGGTGATAGAGGTGCTTCTAAGCTACTGTTGAAGGTGATAGAGGTGTTTCTACTTATTTTGTGAATATTCAGTAACATCAGTTCATTACTATGTGTTGGTAAAACTGCTTGTACCTGCTGCTGGTGTGATTGTTTCAGGGTGAGCAGTTGGTGTAGCTGTTGCTATTGCAACTCATGTTAGGGATATTAATGGATTTCTATGGTTGAGAAGACCATAGAGTAGGAAATTTCTATCGATAGAAGGATCGAGGAGTTCTTAGCGACAAATAAACTAAGAATTGATGGATAATTCGTCGAAGACAATATGGATTGAGTTGAAGCTCAATTCAAAGATTCAAGGAGTTATTCACAGGTCGATCAAGTGTGAGATTGCCTGTTTTATATGTGTAGCTCAGGATAGGAGAATCGAAGGATTTCTAGCCGGAATTGGACAAGAAATTGAGGGAGACTCCCATGCATATCTGAGCTTATTATAAAAGCTTGATATAGGAGAATCGAGGGATTCTCTAGTCCGAGTGAGACTAGAGAATAAGGGGTTCTTCGTTGAGCTGATATAGGAGAATCGAGGGATTCTTTAGTCCGAGTGAGACTAGAGAACGAGGGTTCTTCATTGCTTACGGCATAATGTCGCACCTACTGTAGTTGTTGTTGTCAAGCACTTTTTGATGTTGATGTTGTGGATGATATGGCTGGTGTCACTACATCAGATGTTGTTGTTGTGTCGATTTGAACTCTGTTAATATCAGAGTTTTCAGGGTGCTTAAAATGGGCACTGGGTTCTGGAACCTTAACTGTGAGATTGGAAGCCTTCGGTTGGGGCTACCAATGTTAGGTGCCTCAACATGAATATTATTTTCAGTTTTTTTTTGTTCTTAAGTGGATAAAGTAGATGTTTCAGTTGAAACATGAGTAATACTTGGAGAATTATCTTGTTGTTGTAGTGAGGCATTATTGTTCTCTGGTTCTAAAAGATCATTTTTATCATCCATTGATTCTATTTCTGGAATTAAGGGATTCACTAAATTGGGTGCATCAGGGAATCTCGCCAGAGATGGCAGGGACTCGTGACCGACAACATAACCTTGTCCAGAAGAGCAAACGTCAATAACTGGAATATGGACTATAGAATCCCATACTAAAGGTGAGAAATCAGGTATTTGTTGTGAAGTTGCCAAAGAAAATGGCAACATGATCAATGACTCAGACAGAAGAGGCGGGAAATCTAAAGTGGAGACATCAGTGACAAGAGATGGCATTGGTGTCAAAATACTAGACGAACAAGTAGGTGCTTTCGAAGAAAGTAGTGGTATGGACTTGCTCGAGCTGCTGCAACTTCTACCTTTACCTCAGTGTGCTCGATTGCATCCATACGCCAGACATTACACTTCAATCAGGGTGGTGATGCCATTAGGAAGCCACAAACATGTGTGTCAGATATTACTAATGAAGCTGATGATCAGAATTGAGCGTGGAGTTGATTGATATTTGTGAGATTGATAAAATGGTTATAGATGTCAGTAAAAAGTATTTCCCAGATTTGGCTATTGGCTTTGAGGATCCTCGTGTCAATCTTCATGTTGGTGATGCTGTTGAATTTCTGAGGAACACACCTGAAGGGAAGTATGATGCTGTCATAGTTGATTCATCAGACCCTGTAGGTCCTGCGATAGAGCTTGTGAAAAAATCATTCTTTGCTACAATTGTCAGGGCATTAAGACCTGGTGGTGTACTTTGCAACATGGCAGAGAGCATGTGGCTGCTGCCTTCACAACTATAGAAAAGAGAAGATATTTGGGTATTGAGATGTTGATGATGCATCTATAAATGCTAGTCGTTTCCAAGCTAGGACTGAAATCGATATTTTCAGTTCCTAGTTTGAGGGGAATGTTGAGATATATAGTTAGTTAAATACTGTTAGTTTGTTAGTTAATTGGTTAGTTTAATTAGTTGGTAGAAGATTCTAGAATTAGAATTAATTAGAGTTGCTTTTCATTTGTATAAATAGAGCAAAGTATGCTCAGTGTTGACTAAGTGAAAAATAATAGAAAAGTTCCACAAAAATATCTCTTTCTCCTCGTCTCTCATTTCAGTCCCACTGTGAATAAATCACCATTATTGCTCAATATTTAGCTCAACTCATCTAAATCTGCTATATTTAACAATTTGCTAATGAATATTCTAATTATTGTCTTCCAGTTTGGGTCTATTCTAAATTCCTACTTGTTCTCATTATTTCTTGTCTACTCTTATCCCGATCTACATCATTTGGTGCTCTGATGGTGGATTAAAACGATATTTAATATTGTTACAGTAGAATAACAAGTTGTTATAGTGTTTTACAAACGTAAGTTTGCGGTATGTTTCTTCCTTGTTAGATTGTTATGCTGATAATTGAATTATGTTATTATAAAAAATTATAATTATCTAAAAGGAAAGTAGTAGTGATTCTGATAATCTAATTCTAAAATAATTTTGTGTTTTACACCTAAGTTGAAGAAGAAGAATGATTTATTGCCGTTGGTGATTTTAGAACAACCCAAGTTCTTGGAAAAAAAATTCTTCTTAAACTCACATTAATATTGAAATTAACTGAAGGGGTACCTGTTCTTAAAATCTGGACTAATTTTATTTCTCTCAGATTATTACGAAAAATGGGGGTGAAAGTCTCATTTAAATTTGATAGAATTGTATTAACCAAAAATAATATTTTTGTGGACAATGAATATTGTAATCATGATTTATCTGTGTACGCTTACGATATTAAATTAATGTAAAAAATGCTTGTACATATGTTAACTTGAATCTCATAAATATATATTCGATATACACAATATACATGTATATATCAGATGAATAGTGTCTCAGATTTACTGTAACAGGGCCCACGATTGGGCTGATTTTGTATACAATGTGCATATTAGTCTTGTACATTAATTAGTCTTGTAATCTTACCATAATTATATAATTAGTCTTCAAATAGAATAAAAATTTTAGATGTAGAATAAGAAAATGATTTTCCTTATGTAACTTGTATTTATACCCTTTTCATTAATGAGAATAATCAAGAGATTATTTCTTTCATGATATCACAAGTCTAGGTTAATTTTCTTCCTTGCTTCCGCCGAAATTCTTTCTCGGTTTCCAAGAGGTTTTTGGTTCTCCAACCTAAATTATTTCTTCCAAAATCCCTCAAATCACATATTGTTCTGTCAGTATGTCTACATCAAAAAACACGTTCCATCTCACCCTTACAGTTTCTAACATCAAGAATCACATCCATCTTGTTCTTGAAATAGAAAACGTCCAATATGCTACGTGGACCGAACTGTTCACGATTCACGCACGTTCGCATCAAGTCATCCATCACATAATTTCTGCGGCTCCTGAGGATACGGAGGTGCCAAAACGTGAGGATGATCCAAAGTTATGGACAACACTTGATGCTACAGTACTACTGTGGATTTACTTCACTATCTCTACCGACCTGTTGCATAGGATTATTGAGTCGGACGCTACGACAAAGACTGTTTGGGATAGGCTGCGTGACGTATTCCAAGATAATCAGAACTCCAGAGCTATTACACTTGAACAGGATTTTCCCACGTCAACATGGAATATTTCTCGAACGTTTCAGCTTATTGCAAAAGGTTGAAAGAATTGGCGGACCAACTTTGCAACGTTGGTGCGCCCGTTGGTGACGATCGTCTTATTTAACAGATGGTTGCCGGCCTCTCCGAGGCCTATAGTGGTGTTGGGACTCTACTTCGTCAAAGTAACCCTCTCCCAAAGTTTTATCAAGCTCGTTCCATGCTTACTTTGGAAGAAGTTGGTTTGGCTAAGAAGCCGGCTACCGGGGCTAGTCCAGTCGTCATGATGACGTCCTCCACCAACTCTCCATGTTTTTTTAATACTTCCAGCCAAAATCGTGCTCCTGGTGGCGGCAAAAATAATAGAAAAAATAATGGGAAAAATCGCGGGGGCAAATGCGGCAGTTCCAGCAGCGGTAACGGTGTCCAAAACAAGGAAGGTTGACCCATCCCAGATACAGTGGGCCACCGAACCACTGGTCTTGGGCCACTTGGTTATGGGCTAGACACAGTGGGCAGTGGCTTTATGACCCATCTCTACAGACGCCCCACCATCGCCATGGGCTTCCCAGCCCTATCGCCCACCGCCCATCCGACCAAATGGTTTTGAAGCAGCCACGCCAGGCGTAACGCAGTGTTCTTGGGCCCCGACTTCCGCAAGTCCATCATGCAGCGAGCCCCACTCCGTCCGACATTAAAGTCGCTATGCATACACTTGGTATAACGCCACCAGATCCAAATTGGTACATGGACACCAGAGCCACTACCCACATGACATCCGACCAAGGTACTCTCTCGTCTTATTCCAATTTGAGCACTAATCGTGGTATTATTGTTGGTAATGGTAATGGTAATTCAATTCTGATTCGTTCATAAGACTTTGTCACCCCCCAATCCACCTCTTATTTTAAAAAATACCCTTCATGCCCCTAAATTGATTAAAAATTTGATGTCCGTCCGTAAATTCACCACTGATAATTCTGTTTCTATTGATTTTGATCCGTTTGGGTTTTCTGTGAGGGATTTCAAGACGAGGATTCCTCTCATGAGGTGTGATAGTAGGGGCGATCTTTACTCTATCACGCCAATTTTCAATCTCTCGAGTCAAGCATTGTCTTCCACTTTTGCAGCCCTTACTCCTTCCGTGTGGCATACTCGTCTAGGTCATCTAGGGTCATCCATTTTGTCTTTCTTAGATAAAATAAAATATCTCTTGTAAGGGTATGCATAGTACTCCGAATTGTCAATCTTGTTCTTTAGGAAAAATTGTTAAGTTGCCATTTGTAGACTCTAATTCTCATACTTTAATTCCATTCGATATTATTCATAGCGATCTATGGACATCTCATGTTCTGAGTTCTTTGGGTCGTTGTTATTATGTTCTATTTTTGGATGATTATTCTAATTTTTTATGGACTTTTTCGATAGCGAAAAAATCTCAAGTTTTTTCCACCTTTTTAAAATTTAGAACATTCATTATAACTCAATTCGAACGGGAAGTTTAAAATATCCAATGTGATAATGACAAAGAATATGATAATGGGGTGTTTCGGGAATTTTGTGCTTATAATGGGATCAATTTTCATTTTTCTTGTCCTCATACGTCTTCACAAAATGAGAAAGTCGAACGAAAAATTCGTACCATTAACAACATTATCCGGACTTTATTGATTCATGCTTCAGCACCATATACTTTTTGGCATCATGCTCTACAAATGGGTACATATCTTCTTAACATTCTTCGTATCAAAAGTTTGACATATTCATCCCCTCTTCAAATTTTATATAATAAGACTCCTTCGTTTTCACTTCTTAGAGTGTTTGGGTGCTTATGTTATTCGTTGTTTCCGTCCACCACAATTAACAAACTTTAAGTCCGTTCTACTCCTTGTGTATTTTTGGGTTATCCGTCTAATCATCGTGGTTACAAATGTATTGATTTATCGTCTAATAAAATCATCATTAGCCGTCATGTTATTTTTTATGAGTCTCAATTTCCGTTTGCTAAAATATGTAGTCCCGTGCCTAGTTCGTATAATTTTTTGGATGACGGCCTCTCCCCACATCTTATCCACCATTTATCGGACACAGCATCCCAAATCTGCCAGTGGACCCACTGCCCACTGGCCCTACACACTCGTCTCCCGCACGGCCGCACCCCAAGATTTGTAACGTATTAAGGCCCAATTTGCCATGCACTTTATATGACGGATGCTTTGTCACAATTTAGTTACAAATATTTATGATGGAAAGATCCATCAAAAGAAATTTATGATGCTCTGCTCCGAGACAACCATCTACCAGTCACAAGACCGTCACATTCTAGATTTTGTGACAGATTCAGGATGAATTTGTTCGTCACAAGTACTAAATTTTCTTGTAGTAATGTTGCTTGTAAAGTTAATGTAAATATTACAATCCAGACTAAAATGCACGATTATGTACTTGTGACGAACAAATTCACAAGGAAATATAGAGTTCTAAATGTTTTTCGAGGTGCTTTTTGTGGTTATAAAGGCACATTAATCTTATACTCGTAAATTTTTAGGGATTTATTAACTCAACTACTGCAACAATGTCCACTTCAGGTCAATCTGACTATGACATCGTCAAATTATGGTATACACAATTTGTATAGCATATGCATGCATTCTCATTTTTTTTTAAAATATCTTTAGAGGTGAAAACATTGAAGGAACTTGGATTGAACAAGGAAAAATCAAGAGGAATCTCTTATTTCCTTTCAACTTGTAAGATACACTGATATTACTATTTCAGTATCATACTAAAAATTAAAAGAGTTACAAATATATGTATATACTAAGCCATTGCTTTGCGATCATCTGCATCATCGCAATCAGCTACAGACATAGTTTCCTTGCAGTGAACATTCTTGTACGAATAATTCCTCGCAACAATGACATAGACACACAAATTCACTGCTGTAATAATAGCCAACAACCAGTAGAAATAGTCTAGCCGGCTACTATTTAAATCCTTGCCAAACCAACTCTTGTCACCCTTCTCTGTGATATGATCCACAATCGTTATCAAGAGGCTGCTAAAAAAATTTGCAGCACCAATTACACTTAGGTAAAATGCAATGCCTAAACTTCTCATTGAATCAGGCACTTGGTCATAGAAGTATTCTTGTAATCCCACTAAGGTAAATCCATCTCCAAATCCAATAATAAGGAACTGTGGGGCTAGCCAAAACACGCTCATTGAGCTCGAGCCTTCAAGTGGATTTTTGTGAACAAGATTAAGTCTTTTTCTTTCGACCAGGGCTGCAACGATCATAGTAGTAACGGAGAAGATCATTCCAATACCAATCCTTTGGAGGATACTAATCCCTCTCTCGTTTCCTGTTGCCCGTCTTAGGACAGGTACGAGGATCTTGTCGTAGATACTGACGGATACTATCATGCCAATAGCTGCTAACGCGAAAATTGAGGCAGGGGGAATTTCGAAATTGTGACCGATCTTCCGGTCCAGTGTCACGCCTTGTTTGATGAAAAATGTCGCGGCTTGTGCTACACAAATACCAAATGGTATTGTTGTTAGCCAAATAGGAATCATGTTGATAACTAGCTTTAATTCTTCCACTTTGGTCACAGTTGCAAGTCTCCACGGATTCTGCAGCTGTACTATTGAATCTTGTGTTCCATCAAGAATTGCAGCTTTATCAAGAAACCTACGAAAGTAGAATCACAAATTTGTTTCAATAATACCTAAATTGAATATGATTTTTTTTCATTTTTGGCCCGTCCGCCGAATTTTATTACGGGCGCTAGCCAAAAAAACTTATACACTGGTTATGTATATTATATATATATTTGTGTATATAGTTGCATATTTATACTTCATACACAAAACCTATACATTGCTGGCTATTATTCTTTTGAGTGATCCAAAAATGTAATTATCCTTTGGATTGAGTTTAAGAGTATATGCATAAATTAGTCGTGATTATGTTTGAATCTTACTTGAGCTTGTCGGTGTGACACAAAAGCCTCCTTCCGCTAGTTTCTGATTTGGGAATTTCGTATAGATGAGAAGGATTGGCAGGAAAAAGAAGATTTCTTTTTCTGGTTGCAGCAACAAACACTTGCAGCATTGGTGTTAAGGGACTTCCAGTTGCTTTTCTATAACGATAGAATGGTCTCCCTGCAACAAAGATGACTATACTAGAAGCCATAACTAATGTGAGGATCAAATCTGCCATAGCCCAGCTAACGCGATCTTGTACATAAACAATTAGTGTAACACCAAGTAGTAGCCCACAACAGAGCCCAAAATTCCACCAGTTGAAAAAGGACATTTTCTTCTTTCGTTCTTCGGGATAGTCATCATCAAACTGATCAGCCCCGAAGCTCTCCAGAGAAGGCTTGTGCCCCCCGGTCCCAATTGATATTAAGTAGATCGCGAGGAAGAAAATCGCCTCGTGGATCTTCCTTGGTTCATGACAGAGGTCAGTGTCGCAAGGTTTGAAACTCGGGACCACTCTAGACATTGTCAAGAGAATCAAGCCCTGCAAGAATATCATTTTAGTGTTTTCTTAGGAAAAAGAATGATTGAAGAATTAACCTAAATAGTCTCCCACCCAATTTGTAATGTATAATTCATGTATCAACTATGTATAGCAGTGTGTATTTAGCGTATAATCTATGTATACCGGTGAGAAAAAGTGAAGCATTTATCAGGACTATTTTTGTAAAGATTCCTGATTTGGTAGTCAGTCATTACGTTCAATGCTTCTCCGGAAAAAATTGTATTCACGATTAGTTGATAATCAGATCCAGTTTTCTTATGCTAAAACAGGATTAGTTTTCAAAAAAAAGAAAAAAAAAGAAAGATATTTCAGCTCTATAAACAGAACAAAGTTATCAATAATTGAATGTTAAAGCCAATTAATTGACCAATGTTCCTATACTAGTAGGCCTAAAAGCTTTGGCACATGATGTTCTTTAGTACTCTTACTACAAGAAAAAATGAAATTAGCTATGAACTTTGTGGTTAGTCTGTTGCTAAATAGCTCATAGATAACAAACTTTTTTGATTATCTGTCGATGAATAGGATTAACAACAGATTTTGTTGTTTAGCTACAAAGTTTGTACGTCGATAATTCCTGGCTTTTCAGCAGTATGTAAATGTCATTCCATGTTCTAAATTACAATGAGGAAAATGTGGTTACCAGCAAGTAGACAGTGGAAGAAACAAGAACTGTGGAGAATCTTCCCAAGAATGCATCAGCCAGAAATCCTCCGAGCAATGGCATCAAAGTGGTGACACCAGACCAGTAATTGACACTTTTTGCTGCTGTTTTGAGGTCTTGATGGATGACCTTTGTCAGGTATATAATCAAACTTGTGGCTAATCCAAAGTAACTCAGCCTCTCACTGAATTCAATTACTGTTAAAAAAGGTGACAATTCATTAGTGTCTGATTTTGCATAACTATGAAGGAACATGTTAAAGAAAATGAAAAGCTAATCACCTCTTTAATCTTTTCTTAGCCATGAGATTTAGTATAATTGAGGGAGGGTGATGTCAGGGGTAAGCTCTTTTACATGTATAATTCAGGTAGAAGTTTTAATTCTAAATATGAACAGTGATGTAAAAAACCATCTTGTGTCAAGATTCTAAGATTTTGTTTCACTAGGATGGAATCTATCACTAGGACAAATCTAGAAAAATTACAAGCAGGCAAGGACGGAGCTAAGAGGGCGCAAGGAAGTTCATCTGAACCCCTTGGAAAATTTACGTTGTATAAATAAAGTCAAAGTTACTTTTTACATGTATATAGTAGATGTTGAATTTTCTTGACTTCTTCGTGCGTTAACTTCTTTATATTCTGTATCCACTTAGTGAAAATTCTGATTTCACCTCTGTAGGCAACAGGTAGATTTAAATAGTGGAACTTTTGCTTGGAATACAGTTATTATGATTCATATAGTGACAAAAAATTCTCTATTCACTTGATCTATTTTTAGAAAAACTGAAAAGGGTGTGGTGGACAGCAGTGAATTCTCCACTTGACAATAATAGGCCAATTACTATAGTGTCAAACCACTGTCAAGAGTGGTAAGATTCTTGAGCAGATCAGTATCTACAGCGCTTAACAAGCAGCTGAGAACTGTTCTGTAGTAAGAACAGAACAGTTCTCGGCTATCACTCTTGACTATGGGTGGCAGATGGGTCGTTTGGGATGAAGTTGAACGGGTTAAGGTGGGGTGAATCAATAGATGGATCAATGCCCAATCCGTCCAAAACTTACATGGGCTAAGATGGACGGATCAAAATGGGCTAAATGATAGATCATAACCCAACTTGACCCATTACTTTTACATCAAATTTACCTTCTATGATGTTATTTTATTTTGTATGATTTTTTATTTTTTCATATCTTTATTTTAAAATAAGAATAATATTTTTAAGAATTTTTTCATTTGTTTATAAAAGTAAAAAAAATATGAAATGGAAATTTGAAGATGGGGTAGGGCAATGAGGGTGAGATGGAGGGGGTAGGTGTGTGTAGTGGCTGGGAAGTAAGAAAAAAATCATATTTTTTATAAATTGTTTATAAAAGTAAAAATTTAGCATTTTTATTGCGGGGGTGGGGGTGGGAGGGCAGTAAGAAAAAATTTCACATTTTTAATAATTTATTTATAAAAGTAAAAAAATATGAAATAAAAATTTGAGTATAGGGTAGAACGTGGGGTGGAGGGGCCGGAAGGAGGTAAGATTCATGATGAATGAGTTAAGTTGGGCTAGCCCAAACTTAGCCCATTTAATTGTATGTCAATGCTCAAACTCATTAAAATCTGGACGAATTGGGCGGATCGTTTAGGCTTGGATTCAATTTGGCAACCCTATTTATGATCAACAATGTTCTGTCCAAATGGGGACTTGTTTTAAAAGTGGCAATTATTTGTTTGCTGAAAGATGAACTACTTGATCATGTTAGTATTACTTTCTTAGTGATGTTTTTATATTCTCGATAAAAGTTAGTACAGCGTACGAAGCATTCTATGTTCACGCACTTCAAGGGTGTAATATAGGCATCTTATAACAGACTCAAGCAGTCCACATCTCGAACCCGTGAACATAGCTTTACAGTTACTCTAAAGCCTCTTATCGTATATGCTCAATGTAAAAGATAATTGAAGAGAACTAGTGACTCAAGGAAACATATGTGGAAAGAAAAAAGCACGAAACATCCCATCAAGTGTCTGGTTCAAGACTGAACGATATAAGTTGAGGCCATAATAATAAAGAAAATGAGATAAGATATATGACATGTAGAGGGTGACACTTTCGATAGCATTATACTAATAGCGCTTTTGAGGACCCCCCAACGACATTGTCGGTTAAATGCTTTTTTTCCCTTCAAAACAATTAATCATGCATGGCCGTGGTGATAAGCGGATTTCGAGAGTCAAACGAGTTGTTGTTTTACCGTAATTTTTTCATATACTTTTTAAATTACTAATTAATATAATTTATAATACTTTTTACGTAGTCTCTAAATATGTAGATTTTATTTTAATTTTAAAAAAAAAGATTTTATATTTAAATACACAGTTAAAATTAAAAAAATTAAATATCAAAAAGCTAAAAGTGTACACATAATTAAAGATTAAGGGAGTAGCTCATAAGGTGAGGATAGACTATAACAAATGTCCTCAGCCACTAAAGGAAACTCTGGCACATCCGTACACTCAAGGATGGACATGTGGACAACATAATATGAAGATTCAATATTGGATAAGTCAGTATACTTATACTAAAGCTGAATCTCCTGGAGGGTTTTCTGCATTTACTTTCGTATATTTTGACACTCTTTAGTGAAAAATCTGACTTCGTCACTCATGAAAATGAGCGTCTTGCTTGCGAATAAAAAATCGAAAATTATGCTTAATTGAACCTCAAAAATTAGCTTATGAAATGATGATCAGTCCATTCTTTGAACCTAGATAACATAAGCTAAAGCTCTTTTCACCTTAGCTTAGCCTTAGAATACTAGAACTGACAAGGAAAAAGGAAATGAACTGCAAAAGTCATTCTAAATTTTTTCATATTTTATAAATGCAGATTAAGACGGCGTATAATTTTATCGTTGTGACAACGAAAAAGGAAATGAACTGCAAAAGCCATTCTAAATTTCTTCATATTTTGCAGAAATGCATGGTTAGACTGCGTATAATACTCTTATGCCCCGGACCTCGCGTATAACGAGAGCTTAATGCATCACGATCCCTTTTCATAAAAAGCTGACTATGCATGGTTATAGATACTTACCAATAATGAAGAGTGATGCCTTCCAGACACCAGTTGAACCCCTAAGAGGAACTCTTCCTTTATGATCAAAAGAAGTATCATAAACCCATTTTTGCTCATCAATTTCTCCTGATTCTTCTGCTCTCTTTATCTGCTCCATTTCCACATTTATCTTGTCCATTTTTGGCTCTAAAATATAAAAATACCAAGAGGATATATAAGCACTAAAGTGTATGGGATAACAAGTTGGTGGTTTGTCAGCTTTGGTTTGCGCACCTTATATAGGCAGAGGAATATAGTCCCTGTTGAGTGTTGAGTGTTGACTGCTATTGACAAAAGTTGCTTGAGATTATGTGAGCCAAGAATAATGTGAAAGTAAATAAATTTTAAAAATTGTTAATGATTATGACAGTGGAAGAAAGAACAAACAATCCATTCCACAGTTCCACTAAATTAAAGTTGTCCTTTTGGACCTTAATATGTAGGTTGGACATGTGATTTCCATATATGATCTAGAACAATCTTTATTTCTTGATCTAGTGTTTTGTGATTGAGTTTGGCAAAGAATTAATATTGGGTCTAACTCAATCCAAAAAGCTAACTTATAAGGGGAGTATTGTTCAAATCCATATAAGGAGTCCAAATTTTCATTTTATTTCCGATGTGGGACTCTTAACACTCCCCGCACGCTCAGACCCCGTTAACTAGAGCGTGAAAGACATAATTGAAAGTATATGTATGTCTTAGAGACAATCTGTATTATGACACAATGTACTTTATACACATTCGTATTTATATTAATGATAATTAATATTATGGCAATTTGCATTTGTTGAATTATTAATTGATTGTCTATAATATTCTATAAGTGCATCCCTAGAGGTTACGTGTTTATTAATGATGTGAGAATTAATGTTATAACGTAACTCTTAAATTACCTCGAATAATGATCATCGAAATTGGGATATCGATGATATGTGATATGTCGACATGTGGTCTGCATCATATCCTTAGGGGATGTAGTATGTCTCACTTGCTACGAGTTATGGCAACACATGATGGACACATGGATACTTGTTGAAGTATTGGTATGCCCTGCTGATGTACTGTTTTGTTACATGTCTACAATGTCATCGACGTGTGGGAGATAAAAGTTCTTAGACTTGAGGTCAATATCATCTTGTTTACGGAGTAATGTACTTTGATCCTGTCATAAGATCAAATATCTTATAGGTTGAGACACGACTTATTTTGGGTGCATTACAAAGTAGATTAAAGGTGATATGTGAGCCAAGATTAGGATTCATTCCTTGAATACATATTCGAGTGACACTCAGATACTCATATGGTATCAGACACTCAGGGTTGTTTCGTGTGATTTGTAGTGAACAGTAATGATAATATGAGTTAGGATTTGTTTAGATCTATATTTTATGTTGTTAAAAGCTTTAAACCCTAAAACATTTAGAATACATGGTCCTTGTGACCAGATCTGTTAATGCAATTATATATTCGAACAAGTCAATCCAATATATAACTCTTCTAAGTTGAAATGCGTTATCCGACTTAAAGCATGGTGCATTGAAACGAAGAACGAGAAGAAAATTAGATTTGCTGGTCGATGAACATGTTGTTTTAATAGTGATGGTAATACAAGTGATATATCTGAAAGATATGGCACTAAACCAGTTTTAGGGGTTCAAAAATTTCAAATTTTGTGATTCTGGAGGAGAGGCACCACGGTTCCATAATGGAGCATCGCGGTGCCTGCTAGGGTTTTACGGCGGCGCTAGGATTCCACAATTGGAACACCGCGGTGATGCCCAGATGACGCCAGAGGCACCACAGTCCTGTTCATGGGAATCGCGTTACTGTTAATCCAGAAGCTTAAAATTAATTTTTCGAACAACGCTGAGGCACAGCTGCCCACATTGGGACCGCGGTACTGCGACGTATTTATGAGGCACCGCGGTGCCACCAGTTAGGACCGCGGTGCTAATTAATTTGCAGATTTCACTGACTTACTGCCTCAGAGGCACCGCGGTGCCACCAGTTAGGACCGCGGTGCTAACTAATTTGCAGATTCCAGTGACTTACTGCCTCAGAGGCACCGCGGTGCCACCTGTTGGAACCGCAGTGCCGACGACGTTTTAAAAAAAAATCGAAAATCAGAAACAGAGACTTAAAAGTTTCAGATTCTGAATCTGAGGTTTTAGAAGTTTCAGTTTCTGAAAATAAAGTTTTGAATCAAACAGATTTGGTCCTTTCGGGTAAATCTGTAATTAAAACAAGATTTCTGAAAGTTGATTTTAGGTTCTGAAAATTGCAAACAGGTCCCAAGAGTTTTAAATATTTTCTGAAGTTTAGAATTGCATTTTTATGAATTTATAAGGGTTCAGAATTGAATTTTAAATTCTTAAGGGACTAAAGTGTAAATTCTGAAAATTTACAGAATTCCCGAAAATTAGAATTTTAAAATCAGAAAATATTTAGGGATTGTTTGGAATTTACATAGATTATAGAGTTTAGAAAAATAGACTCATAGTTATCATTAATAGTATGTTATTTAATAATATACAAATGTGTTAAGTGTTAAATGTGATGCATTTAAATTATTAGCATAGCGTCCGCAATTATTGTCTGGGTAGGCAGTACCCAGTAATTGTTTAATTTCTAATGACCGTTATAACTGTCTTGGTAGACGGCGCCCAGTATGTGATTAAAACCATCTTTTATCATGCCTATTGGGTTTGATGGTTTGTCATCTAATTGTGTTTAGATATTGCATGATAGAATGTCATATGATGTATGACTTGATTGTTGATCTTGAATGAATCCCCGAAAACTGAAAATGTTCCCCAAACATTAAATACAAGTCTAATTATAACGCGTCGTCCATTATAATTGTTAGGGTGCTAAGTCCTTTTCGGCGATAAAGGTATTTATGCCAAATCATTTGCTCTAAGTCTAAGAGGACCAAGGTCTTTTCATATATGTGTTAAAATGAAAGTAGATAATAAACTTTTGTAGGTATTTACACCAAAGTGTTTGCTTGCAAAGGCTAAATTTACTTAGGCATTTAAACGCAGTCGTGTAATGGGGTTGGTTTGTTTAGATGAATCTTGACGACAAAGTGTCGGACTAGTCTAAAGACGTAAGATTAAAATGAAAGATATTTAATTAAACCAAGAGTTGTAGATTTGTTTTACAATTGGTTGAGGACCTACCAAAGTGTGCTATTGAAGTTATCAGCCAAAGCAAACGTGGATATAGAATATGTTTGGATCTTGGCCCATTATGACATTTATATTAATTTAGGTCTGTATTCTACCTTGGGATCGTAGAAGTATGCAAAATAGTGGGCGCTAATTTAAAACAAAGGCCATGCTAAAATTAGCAAATTATGAATGTGTATAAAGTATTGGAAGAATGAATTATTGATTGCATTTTTTCCTATTTTATCTATTATCTTCAGATCTTCAGAAATGTCAAACTTTTCGTTGAAAATGCTTATGGAGTCCAACAAATTTGCTGGACCCAACTTCATTGACTGGCTCACAAATGTCAGAATTGTCCTGAGACAAGAAGAAATTGAGTATACATTGGACAAAGTATTCCTCACCGCTCCAGCGGAGGACTCTGCAAAGTATGCAATTTTTGACAAGGATGCTTACCAAAAAAATTATAAGGATGCCACCTCAGCTCAATGTCTTATGTTGTCTTCTATGTCACAGACATTGCAAAGACAGCATGAAACTATGGGGCCCAACGAAATGTTAGCCCATTTGAGGAGTCTTTATGATTCACAGAGTCAGACAATTGAGTATGACCTACTCATAGAACTCTTCAAGTGTAGGCTAAATGAAGGGGGCCAAGTTTCACCTCATGTGTTGAGGATGATTGAGTTGATTGAGAGGTTGGCCGCCATTGACATAAAGTTTCATGACAGAGTCTCCACCACCCTCATCCTGCACTCACTTTCTAGATCGTTTGAAAGTTTCATTATCAATTATAATATGAATGGAACTAAAGTGACATTGCCGGAGTTACATATTATGTTAAAAACTTTTGAAGCTTCGACCTCTAAGACCAAGCCTATTCTGATGGTTGGTTCCTCTAGTCTCCCCAAACCGAAAGGTAAGGGACAACAGAAGGGGAAGCGCAAAGTTGTTGCTCCGGCAGCAGCGATGAAGCACGAAGAAGAAGAAGAAGAAGAAGAAGAAACTGCCAGCATCGGAAGTTTGCATGAATTGCAACAGGAGGGGGCATTGGAGAAATGATTGCACTTCTCCAAGCGAATGAATGGCACCAGGTGCTAATGTGCAAGGTATGTTTGTAATTGAAATTAATCTATCTATAAATGATTCTCATTCCTGGGTACTTGATACCACTTGTGGCTCACATATTTGTACAAATGTGCAGGGGCTAACTGATAGCAGGAAGGTCGGGCCTCGCGAGGTGGACCTGCGCGTCGGAAATGGAGCACGAGTTGCTGCTGAGCGCGTGAGAACTTATAGGATAGAGCGTGAAAGACATAATTGAAAGTATATGTATGTCTTAGAGACAATCTGTATTATGACACAATGTACTTTATACACATTCTTATTTATATTAATGATAATTAATATTATGGCAATTTGCATTTGTTGAATTATTAATTGATTGTCTATAATATTCTATAAGTGCATCCCTAGAGGTTACATGTTTATTAATGATATGAGAATTAATGTTATAATGTAACTCTTAAATTACCTCGACTAATGATCATCGAAATTGGGATATCGATGATATGCGATATTTCAACATGTGGTTTGTATCAAATCCTTAGGGGATGTAGTATGTCTCACTTGTTACGAGTTATGACAACTCATGATGGACACATGTATACTTGTTGAAGTATTGGTATGCCATGCTGATGTATTGTTTTGTTATATGTCTATAATGTCATCGGCGTGTGGGAGATAAAAGTCCTTAGACTTGAGGTCAATATCATCTTGTTTACGGAGTAATGTACTTTGATCCTGTCTTAAGCACAAATGTATTATAGGTTGAGACACGGCTTATTTTGGGTGCATTACGAAGTAGATTAAATGTGATATGTGAGCCAGGATTAGGATTCATTCCTTGAATACACATTCAAGTGAACACTCAGATACTCATATGGTATTAGGTTGACTAAGTCATTGGTCAATGCAATGGACATGTCTGTGACATGGTCCTGTTGTCAACTAATATAGATGAGTTATAATAATCAAGCCATTTGGATAGACACTTGACAGATCCTAATCTTGATTGAGTGTGTCATGAATGAAAGGGTTTTATCTTGTCACATATAGGTTCAGTTCACATATTTTATGTTACACCCCGTAGTTCAGGTCATGCGTATGAGAGCGTACGAAAGGGAGTAAGACTTAATTTTTTTTCTCGAAAGATAGGTTGATGGATTGTTTCGGACGGGTTTAGTCAACTTTGAGGCGGGTTATGACCCGGTACATTGAGAGTTCCTAAGTGTTTCAAAGGCCTAGGGCGTAGTTCGTTGAGTCTAGTTTCCAACGCAACCGACCGTTCGTCGATAGGACGTCGGAGTAGAAAGTTATGGGAGTTACAAGTTCGGCGCAATGGCAACGGGTGTTTCGGCCAGGCTGTGGCCGCGGCGCCGTTATTCGAGGAGGAGCGCTGAAGCAGCTCGCGCGCCGGAAGCATGGCGCGGAAGTTTCAAAATCCGCAGAGGTTTCGCCACGCGACGCCAAGGCGGATTTCTCGCGAAAAACTTAGAAAATCGATTTCTCTTTTAAAAAAGGCCATGAGCGTGATGTTGTCCCCCTCATCTGATTTCTTGCATGCCTTATATTGACCAAGTCTTGAAGACTTGGTCATCTTTCAAATCTCTCTCTCTCTCTAAGCTTAAGCTCCCACTTCTCTCTAAAATTCCAAGAGGAATTCAAGCCTAAGGAAAAATCTGAAAAGTTAAGGACAAGAAGGAAGCTTGTGGCTAGCTTGTAGGAATCATTGTGGTGGTGTTCTTGGAAAGGACGCTAGCAAAGTTGTTGGAATAGTTTTGGCTAAAGCTCCTAAGGTAATATTTCTTCTCTTATAGCTAGTATTGATGTTGCATGTGAAGAAGAAGGAACTTGTAGTAGTAAATATTACCTTTAGAAGAATTGCATGTAAGAAATATGGTTTGGATGTGAAAGAATTGGTTAAGAAGATATTATGAGCATGTTGTAGCCTAAAAACTACTTTAAATTTGTTAAGTGAGTTGTTGTACCTTATGGGGCAGAATTTTACACACCCAAGTTTAGGTGTGTAATCCCCTTTGAAATGTTTGGATTGTTGAGCCTTAAATGTGGCGTTTGGAGGTTGAATTCGGCCTTGAGAAAGGTGGCAAAGTATGTAGAAACAAAGGAAATGCTGCCCAATTTTCCATAGAATTTAGTGGCTTTGAACTTGGATTATTTCTACATTGAAATTAGAGGTTAATAAACGTATTATGGTTATTATATGTTGACATATTACTTGCGGTAGTTTGGGCTTAGCAAGTGGATTGACCGAAGAGGTGTGTGGAAACTTTCTTATCTCTTGAGCATGAGTAGTTATAACTATATAGTACGGTAGACGTACGTGTTTTAAATGAAGTAAATCTTTTTGTTATACTTGACTCGTTTTAAGAAAATGTCTAAGTTGGTTGGGTTAAAGAAGTTAACCCGCTTGTTCTTAAGGAGTGGTTTATCCTAAATAAGGTAGACAAGGATTTCTTGACATAAAGAAGTATAGAGTACTTGGTGTGAAAGTATTGAGTATTGGACTATTCTACAAGATAAGAGGCTTGAAGTATTTTGAAAATGTGTAAATTTGTTTGAAGTATAAGTCTCTTGGTTAGTAAAAGAACGAAATGGTTTATAAGGAGTTATAACGGCTTTATGGGAAGTTATTTATAACGGCCTTATGAAAGGATAAGAATGTCTTAATTTCTAAAGCATAAAGTTAGTATAACGGCTTTATGGGAAGTTGGTTATAATAACTTTATGGAAGGTTATGAAAGTTGTCTATTTTGATTAATGGACATAAGTTGTCTAGATTGTGAAAAATTGAAGTTACTTGGTTTCAAGCTTTGAAATGAGTTTTCTAAAGGTGTAGTAACTTACTTTGAAAAATAGACACGTCTTGATACTACGGGTGTTAGTACCTTGGATTTTGCATAAAAAGGAGTCTTTTGAAAAGAATGTACGTACGTAATACTATGGCTTGTTAAAAGAGAATTATTCTATGTGTGCCTTGATAGTACTTTGGCTTGTTTAATTGAGAATTATTCTATGTGTGCCTTGATAGTACTTTGGCTTGTTTAATTGAGAATTATTCTATGTGTGCCTTGATAAGTACTTTGACTTGCTTAAGTAAGGATTCTCTTGGTTTATGTGAAAAGAAGGCATGGTAGTTGTCTTGGTTTATGTGAAAAGAAAGCATGGTAGTTGTCTTGGTTTATGTGAAAAGAAGGCATGGTAATTGTCTTGGTTTATGTAAATACATGGTATTGCAATTCGAATTAAAAGCATGTAGTTATGAGTCTACTTGGGCGTACCGTCAGTGATGGAGGATTCCACGGGTATGCGGTCATGATGAGGGTTCGTTTCCCTGTTGACAGTATTATTCCATGGATTAGCTCTCCGCAGGTCATCACGCAGGGTGGATCTGGTAGTTAGCCCTCGTACTTGCCCCGGTCAGAGACGTGATGCAGGGTGGATCTGGTAGTTGGCTTTCGTACTTGCCCCGATCAGTGTTAGGGCGAAGTTGTGTGACGCAGGGTGGATCTAGTGGTTAGCTCGCAGATTGCCTTGGCCGACGTGACGCAGGTGGATCTGTAGAGGCTATCGTACTTGCCGCCTTCGACCGTGATTCGTAATTAGTATTGTTGGTACGGGTGGATCTGGTAGTTGGCTTTCGTACTTGCCGGTCGATTGATGCGATGCGGTGGATCTAGTAGCTATGCCTTCGCATTTGCCTCGCACGGTTTTCGTGTAATTAGTATTGTTGCACGGTGGATCCGGTAGTTGGCTTTCGTACTTGCCGATCGATTGAGGATGCAGTGGATCTCGTAGCTATGCCTTCGCATTTGCCTCGCAGTTCTTATGACAGTGGGATCTAGTGTTCATGTGTACTCCTTGGTGTTGTTATATCATAGACTGCCGACAGTGAGGAAGGAATTCCACTGCATGATTGATATTATGGGCATGAGACCTATGGTTATGTTTGAGTGATGACTTAGAGGGCGTGAGTCCCGACTTGATACGGCCGCATATATGTTGTGTCTGATGAGTTTGGCTATCAAAAATTTCTCCTGCTTTATATATACTATTATGATTTCATTACGATTTTCGGGCCACATACTTGTTGTAATCGACCTCCTTCGGCCGCGTTACGCCGCAGTCGAGATCGTAGCTTGTTGATCCGCTCTTTTAGGATCACTGCTCTTCGAAAGCTCCATCTCTCGGAGGCTTTGTCTTTGGTATGATTCCCAAGGTTATTGACTTTTGTACATTCGGGGTATGGCGGGCCCCGCCCGCCACGATTGTTATTCCTGCAAGTCAGTAGTCACGTTTGTGGTTTGGGCTGTAAGGATAAGTTATCGCTTTCACTTTCGATTAAGTTATTTTATGGAAGCGCGCCTTCGGCTTGCGATGATGTTTACCTTATACAGATTTTGTGTTATGTATGTTCCGTTGCTATTATCCGACGCAGACGATGGTGCCGATAGAGGCACCAATCGCGCCCCGGTCGGTCGTGACAAAAATGGTATCGAGCGATTAGTCCTCGGAAAGTGTGTCGCACCGGTGTCTAGTAGAGTCTTGATTATCGGTGTGTTGTGCACCACATCTATAATCGTGAGGTCGCAGGATATTTAGGATTGGTTTCCATTCTTCTCACTCTAAGATCGTGCGATAAATGTGTGGTTAGTGGTCGTCTCCCTAACGAGTTATGTTGTTCGCAATACGAAAGCGCAGCGATGACCAGGGAAAGATTATATGGATTGCGTATCCAGGTTAGTAATGATGGTAGTATAGTGGGTATAGTGACATACAACTATACAGATTTATGTATGCGGGTCAGACACGTGTTGCCTAGAATGATTTTGGATTACCAAAGATTGGTAAGGATTAAATAGATACCGGGAAGGTATGAAACAATTTAATGAATTCTCATCAAGGTTTTACGTACTAATTTGAGATAATTAGGAGATGATGAGTTATCTGAGGAAGTAATGGACCCTTAAGAGGTTTAATTAAGAGACCTAATGGGAGATTATGTTTGTAAATTAAGCTACGTGGTATGCTTAAGAGGATAGTACAGATGAGATCCGGGTGGAGTAAGTGATGGGATTGTTGTAAGATTTAGTGTCGTGAACGAGGGATATTGAGACTATGTACATGTGATAGAATAAGTTGGTAATTACGAACGGGCAATTATGTTAGGCCGTGAACGAGAGTAAGCGGTAATGGTTCATACTTTGGATTCGTTTTCCTGTTTGACTTATGAGGAAGGATTAAGCGTGTGCGATATCTTAGGGTCACAAGTGGCATAGTAAGGTCCCATTAAGCGTGAAGTACGAGGATGTACCGAGGAATATTAGATTGGCTCCAAAAGAATATTCGAGGACGAATGTTTCTAATGGGGGGAGAATGTTACACCCCGTAGTTCAGGTCATGCGTATGAGAGCGTACAAAAGGGAGTAAGACTTAATTTTATTTTTTTCGAAAGATAGGTTGATGGATTGTTTCGGACGGGTTTAGTCAATTTTGAGGCGGGTTATGACCCGGTACATTGAGAGTTCCTAAGTGTTTCAAAGGCCTAGGGCGTAGTTCGTTGAGTCTAGTTTCCAACTCAACCGACCGTTCGTCGATAGGACGTCGGAGTAGAAAGTTATGGGAGTTACAAGTTCGGTCGTGATCGGGCAAAGGGTGTTTGGCCGGGGCCGCGGGCTACGGATGCAGGTCGCGGCCGGTTATTCTGAGGGAGCGCTGAAGTTGCAGCTCCGCGGCGCCGGGAAGCAGGGCCGCGGCGCCGGAAGTTTCGAAAATCCGCAGAGGTTTCAGCGCCGCGACGCCAAGGCGGGATTTCTGGCGGAAAAACTTAGAAAAATCAGATTTCTCTTTTAAAAAAAGGCCATGGGAGGGTGACAAGTGTCCCCCCCCCATCTGATTTCTTGCATGCCTTATATTGACCAAGTCTTGAAGACTTGGTCATCTTTCAAATCTCTCTCTCTCTCTAAGCTTAAGCTCCCACTTCTCTCTAAAATTCCTAGAGGAATTCAAGCCTAAGGAAAAATCTGAAAAGTTAAGGACAAGAAGGAAGCTTGTGGCTAGCTTGTAGGAATCATTGTGGTGGTGTTCTTGGAAAGGAGGCTAGCAAAGTTGTTGGAATAGTTTTGGCTAAAGCTCCAAAGGTAGCATTTCTTCTCTTATAGCTAGTATTGATGTTGCATGTGAAGAAGAAGGAACTTGTAGTAGTAAATATTGTCCTTAGAAGAATTGCATGTAAGAAATATGGTTTGGATGTGAAAGAATTAGTTAAGAAGATATTATGAGCATGTTGTAGCCTAAAAACTACTTTAAATTTGTTAAGTGAGTTGTTGTACCTTATGGAGCAGAATTTTACACACCCAAGTTTAGGTGTGTAATCCCCTTTGAAATGTTTGGATTGTTGAGCCTTAAATGTGGCGTTTGGAGGTTGAATTCGGCCTTGAGAAAGGTGGCAAAGTATGTAGAAACAAAGGAAATGCTGCCCAATTTTCCATAGAATTTAGTGGCTTTGAACTTGGATTATTTCTACATTGAAATTAGAGGTTAATAAACGTATTATGGTTATTATAGGTTGACATATTACTTGCGGTTGTTTGGGCTTAGCAAGTGGATTGACCGAAGAGGTATGTGGAAACTTTCTTATCTCTTGAGCATGAGTAGTTATAACTATATAGTACGGTAGACGTACGTGTTTTAAATGAAGTAAATCCTTTTGTTATACTTGACTCGTTTTAAGAAAATGTCTAAGTTGGTTGGGTTAAAGAAGTTAACCCGCTTGTTCTTAAGGAGTGGTTTATCCTAAATAAGGTAGACAAGGATTTCTTGACATAAAGAAGTATAGAGTACTTGGTGTGAAAGTATTGAGTATTGGACTATTCTACAAGATAAGAGGCTTGAAGTATTTTGAAAATGTGTAAATTTGTTTGAAGTATAAGTCTCTTGGTTAGTAAAAGAACGAAATGGTTTATAAGGAGTTATAACGGCTTTATGGGAAGTTATTTATAACGGTCTTATGAAAGGATAAGAATGTCTTAATTTCTAAAGCATAAAGTTAGTATAATGGCTTTATGGGAAGTTGGTTATAATAACTTTATGGAAGGTTATGAAAGTTGTCTATTTTGATTAATGGGCATAAGTTGTCTAGATTGTGAAAAACTGAAGTTACTTGGTTTCAAGCTTTGAAATGAGTTTTCTAAAGGTGTAGTAACTTACTTTGAAAAATAGACACGCCTTGATACTACGGGTGTTAGTACCTTGGATTTTGCATAAAAAAGAGTCTTTTGAAAAGAATGTACGTACGTAATACTATGGCTTGTTAAAAGAGAATTATTCTATGTGTGCCTTGATAGTACTTTGGCTTGTTTAATTGAGAATTATTCTATGTGTGCATTGATAGTACTTTGGCTTGTTTAATTGAGAATTATTCTATGTGTGCCTTGATAAGTACTTTGGCTTGCTTAAGTAAG
This sequence comes from Przewalskia tangutica, assembly GCA_029844215.1. NCBI lineage: Eukaryota > Viridiplantae > Streptophyta > Magnoliopsida > Solanales > Solanaceae > Przewalskia > Przewalskia tangutica. Next base: position 86,537,470 of record CM056738.1, on the reverse strand, counting down.
GATTCTCTTGGTTTATGTGAAAAGAAGGCATGGTAGTTGTCTTGGTTTATGTGAAAAGAAAGTATGGTAGTTGTCTTGGTTTATGTGAAAAGAAGGCATGGTAATTGTCTTGGTTTATGTAAAGACATGGTATTGCAATTCGAATTAAAAGCATGTAGTTATGAATCTATTTGGGCGTACCGTCAGTGATGGAGGATTCCACGGGTATGCGGTCATGATGAGGGTTCGTTTCCCTGTTGACAGTATTATTCCATGGATTAGCTCTCCATGAGGTCTCACGATCACGGTGGATCCGTAGTTAGCCCTCGTACTTGCCGATCGAGGCGTGATGCGAGGTAGATCGGTAGTTGGCTTCGTACTTGCCGGTCGGTGTTAGGGGCGAAGTTGTGTGATCGAGTGGATATGGTGGTTAGCTGCGTCTTGCCCGATCGTGACGTGGCGCAGTGGATCTGGTAGAGGCTATCGTACTTGCCGATCGACCGTGATTCGTAATTAGTATTGTTGAGTGCGGGTGGATCGGTAGTTGGCTTTGTACTTGCCCCATCGATTGAGGATCTGAGTGGATCTAGTAGCTATGCGCCGTCTTGCCTGCCTCGTGCGGTTTTGAGTAATTAGTATTGTTGGTACGGGTGGATCTGGTAGTTGGCTTTCGTACTTTCCCCGGTCAGTTGAGGATGCAGGGTGGATCTGGTAGCTATGCCTCGTACTTGCCTCGTACGGTTCTTATGACACAGGTGGGATCTAGTGTTCATGTGTACTCCTTGGTGTTGTTAAATCATAGAAGCGGTGAGGAAGGAATTCCACGGGCATGATTGATATTATGGGCATGAGACCTATGGTTATGTTTGAGTGATGACTTAGAGGGCGTGAGTCCCTGACTTGACATGGCTGCATATATGTTGTGTCTGATGGTTTGGCTATCATACATGTCTCTGCTTTATATATACTATTATGTTTTCATTACTGATATTTTGATTTCACATACTTGTACTGTTGTCTTGACCTCCTTCGGCCGCTACGTTAAATGCCGCAGGTCGAGATACGTAGCTTGCTGGTCCGCTCTCTAGGATCACCGTTCGGTTCTTGGAAAGCTCCATCTCTCCGGAGGTTTTGTCTTTTGGTATGATTCACGAGGTTATAGACTTTTGTACATTCGGGGTATGGCGGGCCACTGTCCCGCCACGATTGTTATTCCTGCAGTGCGTAGTCACGTTTGTGGTTTGGGTGTAAGGATAAGTTGTCTTATTTCACTTTCGATTAAGTTATTTTATGGAAGCGGCGCATCGGCTTGCGATGATGTTTACCTTATACAGATTTTGTGTTATGTATGTTCCGCTGCTATTCTCTGATGTGTACCTGACAGGGTGCCCCGATAGGGCACCATTCGCGGCCCCGGGGTCGGGTCGTGACATTTTGTGTAGCTAAACTTTACATATTGGGTTCGTCTTCCGGCGCAGTCTAGGAGTTCCGTGAAGATCCTAATGTAATTAGTGACGATATGTAAAGGCCTGAAGGGTAACACTAAGTCAAATGTTCCGTCGATTGAAGGATGTAATTAGAAGGAGATTATACCTATATGTTCGGTTGATGACCGGGACATTAGAAATGGGATATGGCTGAAAATTGGGACAGGACCGCGGTGCCTTTTATTTAGGACCGCGGTTCCGAAAACAGGCACCACGGTGTCACTTACTTTAGGCGCGATGCCTAGCGATTCAATGATGCGAATTTTAGTCGATCCGAGGTTTAGTGGCACAGTCACAAAAACCCTAAAGCCTTTGTTTACAATTATAAATAGAGGTCTTACCTTTCATTTCAGAATACACCAAACCTAAGTGAGGTAAATCTCGTCTAAAGCTCTGTCAGAATCCCTAGCATTCCTGATTTAGCAAATTACATCACAGTTTCAGAACTTACAAATCGAGGGACTTTTGCGTGTGCACCCTCGGACTACACAAAGCATCGAGAATCAACTGCTTGCCTGATTGCTACAATAATGTAAGTATTATGTCGAGGTATTACATTATACTATGTGCTTTATATTGTTCATTACTTATCATACTACAGTTCGACCGTCGTAGGGTTTGAAACATAAATTTTCAAATTTCGCTGCGTGTACGAACCCGACGTAAACACTTTTAATAATTTGGAGACCAAACATCGGTGAACATAGACTTGGAATGAACCTGACTCTGATACCATATAAAGAATAGATCTTGGGCCTAATTCAACTCAAAAGCTGGCTTATGAGGAGATGACTGTCCAAGTTCATATAATGAGTCCAAATTCTCATTCAATTTTTGATGTAGGACTCTTAACACGTTTATTCCTTAATATAATATCATAGTTACGCCCGAGTCTGGCACATTCCAATTCTTTATTTATCCAATATTGGACCCCCATATTATGTTGTTCATGCTCTAGCTAGTGGCCAGGCCTGAGTGTGCAGAGATGTTGGATATCCCACGTGTTGATGGAATGTGATCATTTGATCTCCTTATATAGTTTTTGATAACCCTCACCTCAAAAATAACATTTGCGATCCAATCAGATTCTCCTATTTTGAATGCATGTTACAAAAGTGGCCATGAACAGTTGATATGGTAGAGCCCTACAATAATAAGTGTATATGTTTCTAGTCTACATGTTTCTAGTTCGTATTCTATTTTATATAAGTGTATATGTTAAGAGTCCTACATCGGTAGTGGAATGAGAACATTGACTCCTTATATGGACTTGGACAATCCTCACCCTACAAGCTAGCTTTTGGGGTTGGGTTAGACCCAAGATCCATTCTTACATGGTATCAGAGTCATGCCCATTACAATTCTTTGTTCACTGATGTCTACAAGCAGAGGGGCCCGGGCTCCCCCTCAAATTTAAATTTTTCCTAGTATACTACTAGTAATATTCATGATATTACAATAGAGTCCTCAATTCTTTACACTTCTTCTTTTAAAGTGTGGACAACTGGACCAAAATAGACTCCCCCTAGACCAAAATAGGCTCCCCTAGCCCGGGCTCCCCCTAGCCCGGAATCCTGACTTCGCACCTGTCTACAAGCTAGCTTTTGGGTTAAGTTAGGCCCAAAATCCATTGCTACAGTATATATTTTGGTGTATGTATATTTTTTGTATCATGTCCACCAAAGAAGCGCTTTCGGATTTGAAAAACAACAAATAGAGTCGGAACTTAATACATTTACAAAGTGTCATAAACTTAAAGTTGTCAACTAATTGATCAAAAGATATATTTTAAGAAATTGATCCACCCCGTCCCAAGATGTAGACAAATCATGCACCTATTTCTTTGATTGTGTCTATCCATAGTAAAATTTAGTAATGGACAATTTCTATCGCGAAATAATAATAAAAAATGTTAATTTTATTCAATAATAGATTATCAAAAATCATGTTAACTTACGAGCTATTTAGTAACAAATATACAATAAATTTTATTGTTAATTTCTATTTCCTTTTTAGTGATATATGCATCCAGACCTCCCCAAAACTTCCCTCTCCATTTGTGGATTATTTATTCCCCCTTTCAAAGGAGTACTTGAGTTTTGGTTCTTGTTTTTTATGATGAAATTGGAATTTCTACTTTAGTTGGAGTTTACCGTTGAAGATATAGACATACACTAGTTATACATTAGTTATACATTCATGGATAGACTACTTGAAATTTAAGATTTGGCACTGTATGTAAAGTGTTACGAGAAATGTTATTGGGAAAGAGTGCAATATTGTCTTTAATTTAGCTTCAAATATCAAGAATTTCTTTCGGATTTCTTGTAGCTGAAGTGAATATTTTTTAAATGGTTCTTGAAAGTAATGTAAATTCATCCAATCACAATTTCGGGGTTGAGCTAGAAGGTTATGTACGTATTTGGTCGAATTCAATAGCTACCGTTCAAACTTTATATTCATATTAAGTAATTTATTAAATATGTATATAAATTAAATTTAGAATCCAATTACTAACGCCTAATATCTCTATCCTACTCCCCCGTCTCAATCACATTTTAAAATGTATTTTTTATCATATTGACATGAGAAGAATTGCAATTTATAGTAATTATGTATAGTTTTTGAATTATAATTATTAATTTTAAAATATTGAATTTATCTAATTCAATTTAACTTAAAAAATTAGTCAAATTAATCCTCAAAAAGTGAAAGATTACATAATTTGGTGCAAACAAAGTAAAATTTAAAACTCATACGTACCATTAACAATATGATTCGCACCCTATTGATTCATGTCTCCCTCCCTCCTTCCTTCTGGGTATATGCTGCTAAAATGTCAGAATACATTCTAAATATTCTTCCTACTAGCACTCTTCACAATATGATCCATACCGAAATCATCTACCATAGAGTCCCCTCCTATGATCATCTACGGATTTTTGGTTGTCTGTGCTATCTCAACCTCAGTTCTACCGCCCCTCACAAGCTTGCTCCTAGATCTACTCCCTGTGTCTTCCTAGGATTCCCGCCAAACCATAGGGGCTATCTATGCTATGAATTGTCGACTCGTCAAATCCACATATCTCGTCACGTCACATTCGATGAGACCACATTCCCATTTTTGAATCTTCCAAAATTTCAAAAATCGGACTACTCATTTCTTGACGAGCCTGCCATCTCTCCCCTCATCCTCGAACAACTCACGTTCTCTGTTCCGTCGTCTTAGCCGCGACGCCTGATTTCCAGTGAGAAATCTTCAGGAATACCGTCGACAGCGCCGCGGCCCTGTGTTGAGGTGTCGCGACGCCCAAACTTCAAAGAAGCCTGTCAACCTTATAGCGCCGCGACGCTCGATCTAGGAGTCGCGACTCCTCCGACGGCTTCACCCCCACCTTCTCCTTATCCGACTTTACCCATTGTCTCAGACACCACTCTGCCACCCACTGTCCCTACTCATCCAATGAAAACTCGTTCAAAGCATGGAATCTTCAAACCAAAGTCCATTTCAACTTGTCTTCCCAAACCATCTCTCCACTTCCAAAGAACCCAAAATTGCTCAAACAAGACCCTAATTGGAATGCGGCTATGTATGAGGAATTTAATGCTTTAACTAAACAGCACATGTGGGATCTAGTACATAGACCTGAGGGGGTGAATGTAATTCGATCTATGTGGCTTTTTCGTCATAAGTTCAGAGATAATGGGGATCTTGAGAGGTATAAGTCCCGTCTTGTGGCTAATGACACAAATCAGCAGGAGGGCATTGATTGTGGAGAGACCTTCAGCCCAGTTGTCAAACCGGCTATTATTCGCACAGTTTTGAGCATTGTCATGGGCAAACACTGGCCGATTCATCAACTTGATGTGAAGAATGCATTCTTACATAGGGACCTGAGAGAAACAGTGTACATGCATCAGTCGCATGGGTTCACCCATCCAGCAGTCCCTCACTATGTGTGTCATCTCCGTAAGTCACTATATGGCCTGAAACAGGCTCCCCGTGCATGGTATGATCGCTTTGCCAGATATATCTTGCAGATTGGATTTGTATGCAGCAAGAGTGATACATCACTCTTCATTTTTCATCGAGGTAGTAGCACTGCTTACTTATTATTGTACGTGGATGATATTGTTCTGACTGCCTCCTCAGATAGATTGAAAAATGAGATTATTGTCTTGCTTAAGTCTGAATTTGCAATGACTAATTTGGGAAAACTGAGTTGTTTCTTGGGGATATCAGTGACCAGGTCTGCCAATCACATGTTCTTGTGTCAGCGTAAGTATGCAGAGGAGATAGTGTACAGAGCTAAGATGGCGAATTGCAGAGTTATGCCTACTCCAGTTGATTCGAAATCTAAACTCAGTGCTATGGATGGTGCTCTAGTCTCTGATCCTACTCTGTATAGGAGTCTTGCATGTGCACTTCAGTATCTCACATTTACCAGGCCAGACATAGCTTATGTTTTTCAGCAGGTGTGCTTATTCATGCATGCCCCCAGAGAGTCTCATTTCACTGCTCTTAAGTGTATCATTCGATACATTAAGGGTACTCTTGATTATGGTTTGCACCTATACCCCTCTGCGCCAAACAGGTTGCTCTCATATATGGATGCAGATTGGGCAGGGTGTCCGGACACGCGACGCTCCACCTCCGACTTTTGTATTTTCTTAGGGGATAATCTGATTTCTTGGTACGCGGCGATGTGCTACCCTATCTAGATCTAGTGCCGAAATTTGAGTCTGAGCGTTGCAAATGTAGTAGCTGAGATTTGTTGGCTCAGAAAGTTACTGTTAGAACTTCAGTGTCCTTTGTGTCAGACATCTAATGTGTATTGTGATAACATCTCTGCCATCTATTTGTCTCATAATGCGGTTCAGCATCAGCGAACCAAGCACATTGAGATAGACCTACACTTTGTTCGTGAGAAAGTTGCTCTAGGCCATGTCAGAGTGTTACATGTTCCATCATCCTATCAGTATGCAGACATATTTACCAAATGACTTATCAGACAGTTGTTTCTTGACTTCAGATCTAGTCTCAGCGTCCGGACTCCTCCCACTCTGACTGAGGGGGTGTGTAAACGTGTAAATATAGGAAACAATATATTCCCTACCCATAATTAGAATATTTCCATATATTGTGTAAATATAATTATGGTAAGACTAGGATTCCTCTTTTGTATAGACTTAGGATTCATATTGTATAAGGGATGAATATTGTACTCTATATATACCTTGATATTAATGAAAGATTCTCCAAGGGAGATTAATATCATCTTACAAAATATACAATAAGGTCTCAGCGTATGAAGATCGTCCGCTACGATTGCGGGATGTGTTAAATATCTTAATAGGTCTCGGGTGTTGTACATAATGCAGCCACGTTTTTTGTATATTATTTATATTGTATATTAATTAGTCTTGTAATTATACAATAAATATATAATTAGTCTCCAAATAGAATAGGATTTTAGATGTAGAATAGGAAAATGATTTTTCTATATATCTCTTTTACTGATGAGAATAAGGGATTATTTATTTCATTTTTAAGCAATTTTATTTCTGGTTCATCAGGCCGCTCCTCTGATCTCCATTATGATGTATGAACTAGTGGTTCCCGTAATCTCTAACTAATTAAAATGGAAAATATAAAACAAAGTTTGTTTGTTTTCTTGTAGCATTTTTTTGGTTGCTAAATAAGATAAATTTTATATAGACTAATTAACTAGCGTTACAAAAAGTGATCCCTTCTCCTGAGTACTTGATTTGAAGGATCATTAACATAATAATCATATATAAATGAAGGCGGGAAAGTAAAATGTAGTAGGATACTAATAACATTATTAGCATAACCATATTCAGGCAAAATATTAGCTTCTCGGAACATGTATTGCTCCGGTTGGCCTCTAGATCATCGTCAAGCTATAACCTGTATTTAGCAAAAATATGTGATCGGATCTTGGTCTTAACTCAACCCCAAAAGCTAGCTTAAAGGAAAGAAGATTACACAAGTCATATAAGGAGATCAAGGACCACTTATCCTACCGATGTGGGAGAATCAACACCATGCCTCACGTCCAGGGCTGGACATCTGGAGTATGGACAATATAAGAGGGGAGCCCAACATCGGAAATAATGAATTGAGACGTGTCTGACTCTGATACCATGTAATTAAAGAATGAATTTTGGCACAACTCAACCCCAAAAGTTAGCTTAAAAGAAATAAGATTACACAAGCCATATAAGGAGATTAAGGACTACTTATCCCACCGATATTGGAGAATCAACAAGTATTTATGATTTATTTCATTGAGCATTAATATTATATTAATTTTGAAGACGGGGAATTTTCTGAATTAGAAATTTGACATGTAGTTCATGGCGGGTTGTTGCACCATCAAGAATGTCCATAGCTCAAATCCAAAGTTAACTTTGACATTAAAATGAGAATCAGAATCCTAGTTAACTTTGACATTTCCAAAAAAGTTAACTTTGACATTTCCAAAAATGTTGATTCTTATTTATTTTATTGAAAACAAATGCTACCATAGTTTCTTGGCTAGGTTCTGTGAGAAATATGTGTAGAGACAAGAAAATGAGAATGCAACAATAATAACAAGTGAGTAAGAAATCTGAAAATGATTAAATATGAGGGTTTGCTGAGTCGACCAAATTCTTGATCTATCCTTAAGATAATATTGCTCTGTATATCCTTTCAACAGTTGTAATGACAACTGATGCGCGAAAAGATGCACACACTTAAACGCAAGTGCACGTTATCGTAACAAGTAATATAGTCTTAGTAAGACCGAATATCGTCCACAAGGATTAGGGTTCAATTATCAACTATCTATCTTTTGGTATCTATTTGGTAAATTGATATTTGGATTTGTTGTTTATAACTAAGAAGTAAGAATTATAAAAGCTATTTAACTATAAGGGTTTACTTCAGTGTTGATGAGAATAGGGCTTCCACGTCTCCTCACTATCCGCTTATGTTACTTATTAATGCAATAACTTATGGTCTTCTTCTTTTGGAGAAAACAGTTTCTAAATCGTTTTATACTCCGTTAGGTTATATAAACACTCAACCCGATTGCACCTTACCTACCTTTCGGTGATAAGGATAACTCTATAGGAGGATTAAGAACAAAAACCTAGTTAACCGTCACGCACCATGCGCAAAATTAGGGGTTTTAAGCCTCTCATTAACGCTACATAAATAATTGAGGTATTTTCATCCCCAATCCAAGAATGTCTACCCAACTTACAGCATATTCACAATCCCCTCCTTTCGGAGTCTGATTAGAAATCATATAGTGATAATTAGTTGTCAATTAACTACCAAGCATTCAATTCAAATATTGGATAGATCTCAACAAGAAGAAGAATAACCATAAGCATGTATTAAATCATAACATAAGTTTCTAGAAATTCAACATGGAAAGCCCTATAGAGGAATTAGTTCCTAGTCATTGACATGACAAGAACTAATCCCATGTTCTTCATAAAAACTGAAATAAAAACAAGAAAAGGAAAAGAAATTTACTAAACTATGGTCTCCAATCTCCAAGCAAGAAAGCCTTGTGTTGTGCGAAGGGAACCCTTAAAAGCGCTAGGGTTCTCCTTTTATAAGTGAAAACCGCCTCAACTTTTCCTGCAGGCTGGCCCAAAATCCGTCAAAACCTTATTTTTCCGCGTGTGCAGGCTGCGAGCAGCGCCATGGCCGGAAATTGCAATCCGTCCGGATGATTTGGCGCCGCGCCGATTCTGGCTCGGCGCCGCGCACTGCGGCTTATGTAGCTTCCGGATGTTTAGGCGCCGCGACCTGCACTGGCGCGCCGCGGCCGCGAAGTCTTCGCGACCTCTGCGGATAGTGGCGCGCGCGCTTCTAGCTGCGAGGAGCGCCGGTCTCGTGCTGCTCGCCACACTTTTACGCTTTTAGCTCTGGAATCTCCTCTTTCGCCCTCTTTTAGCTCCTTTTCCGCCAATTGGTCATTTTAACCAATTTGACTCAAAAGAAAGGAAAACTATCCTAATACAACACTTATATGTGCAAAACGGGACAAAAGACTAACTAAAACTGACTCAAAAGATGTATATAAAATACACCGATCAAATACCCCCAAACTTAACCTTTGCTCGCCCTCGAGCAAAGATAGAAAGAAATAAATAAAGACTCAAAGAACGAAAAGTGAAAGACTTACTGACATTGATCACTTTTGCCGCATAAATGTTAACTAGAAAAACATGAAAGTTAGCAGAATAATATGCAAGAACATATAGCATGAAATTTCAGCACATTAAGCTAGATATTTCGCAAACTCATATTCATCATGCTTAATGGAAGTCAATATACTAAATCATGCATATAAATTCAAGAATTCCTATGGCATGCTTACTTGCTATTCTCCACTAATTCTGGATATGCATAATAGAGATCTTCAGGACTTTAAGGGTTGTAATGTAGGCTTAGGTATAGGTAGGTAAAAATAGGCATTTAGGCTCATTTCGTGTACCATAAGCTCTTTAGCTTTTCTGTATTTCCCTTTTTCTTTTTGTTCTTTTCTTCATTTCAATTCTATCTTTCCCCTCTTTTGTTTTGGGAGAGTGAAGTATATAATAATGACAAGCACCCCCAAACTTAGGCTTTGCCTATTTCTTATTACTTTTTTATTGGGGTGCAACAAGCTCATTCACTTTTTTTTAACACAATGTATTTCACTATTTCATATTTTTACTTATGGCACAATTTGTGGGAATATAGGGTGTCAAAGAAGAAGTTTCAACTTTTAGGCTCAATGGGGCTGACTAGGGATATATTTAAAGTTCGGGATAGAAAAGAGTGGTAAGAATTGGCTATCAAAGAAATGCCTGAGTCATCTCTCTAACATGCATATCCTAATTATTTCGCCTCAAATAGCAAGCAATCATAACACATAAGTATTTATCATTTAGCATGCATAATTCAAGCACGAAACTCCAAATAGACAGATTCTGTGAGTTTTTGGCATATCTAACCTAAGTGTTTAGATAGTTGCTTCTATTCCGTTACATTATTCCACCTTAATTCACTAGGTGTTTCTAGCAACTACAACATACATGATCTTTGACAGGCAATTATGACTCAAAAAGAAAAAAAATTGGTGACTCAAAATAAACATAAAACAATAAAAAAAGACTTAAATAAAACATAACATGACACAACTAAAAACACCCCCAAACTTAAATCACACATTGTCCCCAATGTGTGTAGACTCAAAGACAGTAAAAGAAATAAGACACTTACAAACTTTGGCTAAAATGGCGGTGGTGGCGGTGGATAGTACTTTGAATTCTGTGAGGGGAGGAGAGCTCTTGGTGTTTGATTTGGCGATAGGGCCTTCGGATCAGGGTGTCGTCCAGAATTCATATTTGCCGTTGTGGCACCGCGGCCCTGCAAATGGGCGCGGCTGAAATTCTGTCTTGGTTACGAACTTCTGCGCGCGCCCTGCGAGGAGCGCGCTCTGGCGATTTTCTGGATATCCTTGGCTTCTCTTCAGTTTTCGCCTTCCAAATCCTTGGCTTTCACCTGTCAACACAACACAGACACAAGAACCCAAGACCGTGAGACTGATCAAGACAAAATAAAATAAACTAAAGATAGGAATTGAAATAACATAATTGAAAACGTTGGGTTGCCTCCCAAGTAGCGCTGTCTTTAACGTCTTTTAGCCGGACGCAAGTTCCTTATTATTCTAAGGTATGAGAGGTTACCAAGTTCATGTATTCCATTTCATTGATCAGATAGGGTTTTAACCTCTGTCCGTTTACCTTGAAGGCAGCTCCCTCTCTCCCTTTTATTTCAATCGCTCCATATGAGAATACTCTTACCACCGTGTATGGTCATGTCCAACGTGATTTTAACTTTCTTGGAAACAATCTCAACCTTGAGTTGAATAACAGCACTTGTTGTCCTTCTTGAAAGTCTTTCGGTATCAAATTCTTGTCGTGCCATGCTTTCGTTCGTTCCTTGTAGATCTTTGCATTCTCATAGGCATTGTTCCTGAATTCATCTAATTCGCTCAGCTGTAGTAGCCTCCTCTGTCCTGATGTCGTGGCGTCCATGTTTAACTTCTTCGTTGCCCAGTACGCTCTGTGTTCCAACTCTACTGGCAAATGACATGCTTTACCAAAAACTAATTTATAAGGTGACATACCAATTGGTGTTTTGAATGCTGTCCGGTATGCCCACAATGCGTCATCCAATTTGATAGACCAGTCTTTTCTTGAGCCGTTCACCGTCTTTTCCAATATGCTCTTTACTTCTCTATTTGACACTTCCGCTTGCCCATTAGCTTGAGGGTGGTAAGCAGTTGTAGTGCGGTGGTAAACTCCATATCGGGAAAGCAATGAATTCAGCTGCCTGTTGCAGAAATGGCTTCCTTCGTCACTGATGATAGCTCTTGGAGTGCCGAACCTTGTGAAAATATTCTTTTGGAGGAATTTTTGAACAGTCTTACTGTCGTTTTCTTTTGTGGCCACTGCTTCTACCCATTTGGACACATAGTCTACTGCCAGAAGGATATATTGATTTCCAAAGGATGGCGGGAATGACCGTATGAAATCGATTCCCCACACATCAAAGAGTTCCACTTCCAATATCCCTTGCGAAGGCATTTCGTTTCGTCTTGAGATGTTCCTTGTTCTCTGACAATTATCACATCTCTTCACAAAGGTATGGGAATCCTTAAAAAGTGTTGGCCAATAGAATCCGCATTGTAATACCTTGCCGCTGTCCTTGATGCCCCAAAGTGTCCACACATGATAAGGTCTGGCAATGGGTGAGAATCTGGTGCATCTCTTCCTCTGGTATACATCGCCTGATGACTTGGTCGGCACAGTGTTTGTATAACATAGGTTCCTCCCAATAGTAATGCTTTACTTCTGAATAAAACCTCTTTACTTGTTGTCTTGACAAGTCTGGGGGTAGTACTTTAGCTGCAAGAAAGTTAACAAAATCAGCGTACCAAGGTAAATTAGAATTCATACTTACTCGAAACAGTTGTTCGTCTGGAAAGTGATCATTTATTTGCACATCCTTGGTGTTCTGGCTCTCTGTGTTTTCCAGTCTTGACAAGTGGTCTGCAACTGAATTCTCTGTTCCTTTCTTATCACGAATCTCCACGTCAAATTCTTGTAGAAGTAGGACCCATCGAATGAGGCGAGGCTTTGCATCCTTCTTTGTCATCAAGTACTTTATAGCAGAGTGGTCAGTGTATACTATCACCTTATTCCCAATCAAGTACGGCCTGAATTTCTCAAATGCATATACTATTGCTAGCAGTTCCTTTTCGGTAGTTGCATAATTTAACTGTGCGTCATTTAGAGTTTTACTAGCATAGTAAATGGATCTGAATACCTTGTCGATTCTCTCGCCAAGCACCGCTCCAATGCATAATCGCCAGACGCACATTAGTTCAAATGGGAGCTCCCAGTTTGGTGCAATGACTATGAGTGCTGAAATAAGCTTCTCCTTGAGCATTTGAAAGGCGGATAAGCATTCTTTATTGAAGTCGAAGGCAACCCCCGTCATTAGCAATGTGGAAAGAGGCTTTGAGACCTTTGAAAAATCCTTGATGAATCTTCTATAGAAGCCTGCATGTCCAAGGAAACTTCTGACTCCTTTTGTTGATACTGGAGGTGGTAGATTTTCGATCACTGAAATCTTTGCTTTGTCCACCTCAATACCTTGTCTTGATATTTTGTGTCCCAAGACAATTCCTTCTGTTACCATGAAGTGACACTTCTCCCAGTTTAGCACAAGGTTAGATTCTTCGCACCGGCTTAACACTGCTTCTAGATGCCTTAAACACTCATCGAATGATGCTCCAAAGACCGAAAAGTCATCCATAAAGATCTCTATAGTTCTCTCTACCATATCTGAGAAAATTGCCATCATACACCTCTGAAAAGTTGCAGGTGCATTGCAGAGTCCGAATGTCATCCTTCTGAATGCAAATGTACCAAAAGGGCAAGTAAATGTTGTATTTTCCTGATCTTCTAGGGCTATTGCAATCTGGTGATACCCTGAGTATCCATCCAAAAAGCAGTAGTAGTTATGCCCTGCAAGTCTGTCCAACATTTGATCTAGGAATGGCAACGGGAAGTGGTCTTTTCTAGTTGTTTTATTCAACTTGCGATAGTCAATGCAGATTCTCCATCCGGTGACTGTTCTCGAGGGAATGAGTGGGTCACCACTGTTATCCCACCCTTTTTCGGCACCACTTGTACTAGACTTACCCATGTGCTGTCAGATATGGGGTAGATTACTCCTGCATCGAGCCATTTTAGGATTTCCTTTCTCACTACCTCCTTCATGTTTGGGTTTAGTCGCCTTTGGGCTTCGATGGATGGTCTGCTCTCCTCATCTAGACGGATCTTATGCATTACCATTGATGGACTTATCCCTTTTATGTCTGCTAATGTCCATCCAATGGCCCGCCAGGATTCTTTAGTACTCTTAGCGCTTTATCAATCTCTTGGTGGATATGTGGCATGAAATGATCACCGGTAAGGTTTTTTCTTCACCTAGGTATTGTATTGTAGATGATTGGGTAGGTTTTAACTCTAACTCGAGCCTTCTCGTGGATGGTAATGATCTTTCTGCACTGGCCCAAGCTCTTCATACTTCCTTGTATCCCATTTTTCATAAGCATTCATCCAATTTGCATACTCCATCGATCCGGATCGCTTCTACTATCATCATCCCACGTGGTCGATTTCTTCGCCGTATCATCATATCCGAACTTTTTGGCCGACATTGCTTCTTCGATAAGATCAATGGTCGAGCGATTATCCTTGGCCTCAAAAGTCACGCTTGAAAACATTGAAAATCATCTCTTTTCATCTACTCAAGCTTCAACTCCCTTTGTGAACATCAATGAGCTCCCGCCCCGTGGCTAAGAAGGTGCGCCAAGTATGATGGAATTCCATCGTTATCTTGTATGTCTAAGATAACGAAGTCGTGAAAGATGAACTTGTCCACTTTTAATAATACATCTTCGATGACTCTCCTGATGAACAATTGAGCGGTCACTAATCGCAAAGTGATGTTTGTAGGTTTGACTTCTCCCATTCCTAGTTTGCAGAAAACTAGATAAGGCATCAGATTTATGCCTGCTCCCAAGTCGCACAATGCTTTCTGACATTCAAACTTTCCAATGGTGCATGGGATGGTGAAGCTCCCTGGATCTTGTAACTTCGAGGCGCTTGTTTCGTAGGACGGCACTACATTCCTCACCAACATCACCGCTTCGTAGTCCTCTATCCTCCTCTTTTTGCTAAGCACATCCTTCATGAACTTGACGTAGCTCGGCATTTGCTCTAATGCTTCAGCAAACGGGATATTGAGTTGCAATTGTTTGAGGACCTCCACGAATCTAGAGAATTGTTTGTCAAGAGTACATGTTTTTAACTTCTGGGGATATGGTATTATCACCGGGTGCAGCCTTCACACGCTAAAGTCTCGCTCAGGTTACGGGCGTCGCGCGCCACTCTCAGACTGCCTCGGATGCCAAAACCTTCAGATCGCTCTGCATTGTCTCAGAATCTTCGACGCCGCGGCCCTGCTCATCGGCGCCGCGGCGCTTCTGCTGCTGCGAACTTTCTCTCTCCCCTGATTCGGCATCCTTCAGGTTAATTGCCTGACATTGTGTTTCATTATTACCTACCCCAGGTGCAGATTGCTCTTCTTGCGGTTCGCTGTTGAATATGATCGCGAGTTCTGCTATTTGTGTTTCCAACTTCTTCATGGCCATTCTTGTTTCGTCCATGAACTGATTTTGGTACCTCGTGAAACTGAGTATAGCTTCTCGTAATTCCTCCCTCTCTTCCTCTACGGTTGGTTCTCTATCATATTGACAGTAAAAATCCATATCTAAAAGATTCCTGAGATAAATCAAAACCAACAAAGAATCACGGCACCTCGAACTTTCTGAAAATAACTAAAAAAATGTAAAAATTAAAAATCACAGTGAAAATTAAAAACCAAATTAGAAATTAAAAATAGACAAATTTGATATTGAACTATGCCTAATCCCCGGCAACGGCGCCAAAAACTTGATGCGCGAAAAGATGCACACACTTAAACGCAAGTGCACGTTATCGTAACAAGTAATATAGTCTTAGTAAGACCGAATATCGTCCACAAGGATTAGGGTTCAATTATCAACTATCTATCTTTTGGTATCTATTTGGTAAATTGATATTTGGATTTGTTGTTTATAACTAAGAATTATAAAAGCTATTTAACTATAAGGGTTTACTTCAGTGGTGATGAGAATAGGGCTTCCACGTCTCCTCACTATCCGCTTATGTTACTTATGAATGCAATAACTTATGGTCTTCTTCTTTTGGAGAAAGCGGTTTCTTTAAATCATTTTATACTCCCGTTAGGGTTATATAAACACTCAACCCAGATTGCACCTTACCTACCTTTCGGTGATAAGGATAACTCTATAGGATGATTAAGAACAAAAACCTAGTTAACCGTCACGCACCATGCGCAAAATTAGGGTTTTTAAGCCTCTCATTAACGCTACATAAATAATTGAGGTATTTTCATCCCCAATCCAAGAATGTCTACCCAACTTACAGCATATTCACAATCCCCTCCTTTCGGAGTCTGATTAGAAATCATATAGTGATAATTAGTTGTCAATTAACTACCAAACATTCAATTCAAATATTGGATAGATCTCAACAAGAAGAAGAATAACCATAAGCATGCATTAAATCATAACATAAGTTTCTAGAGATTCAACATGGAAAGCTCTATAGAGGAATTAGTTCCTAGTCATTGACATGACAAGAACTAATCCCATGTTCTTCATAAAAACTGAAATAAAAACAAGAAAAGGAAAAGAAATTTACTAAACTATGGTCTCCAATCTCCAAGCAAGAAAGTCTTGTGTTGTGCAAGAAGGGGAACCCTTAAAAACTGCCTAGGGTTCTCCTTTTATAGGCTGAAAACCGCCTCAACTTTTCCCTGCAGGCCTGGCCCAAAATCCGTCTGAAAACCTTATTTTTCCGCGTCGGCGCCGGAAATTCTGCAATTCGTCGGATGATTTGGCGCATGCCCCGATTTCTGTTCGAGAGCCATGGCTGCAACTTCTGTAGCTTCTCGGATGTTTAGGCGCCGCGGCCCTGCACCTGCTGACATGAGGCGCCGCGACGCTGAGTCTTCTGCAGCCTCTCTGGATAGTGGGCGCCGCGGCCCTGCTTCTAACTGCAGGAGGCGCCGCGGCGCTGGTCTGGGTTTCAGCCTCGTTCGCCACTTTCTCTGTTTTTAGCTCTGGAATCTCCTCTTTCGCCCTCTTTTAGCTCCTTTTCCGCCAATTGACCATTTTAACCACTTTGACTCAAAAGAAAGGAAAACTATCCTAATACGACACTTATATGTGCAAAACGGGACAAAAGACTAACTAAAACTGACTCAAAAGGTGTATATAAAATACACCGATCAACAACTTATCTCCTAAGATAAAATAACAATCAAACAAATGAGCAAAGGGAACTCAAGTTTTTGTTTTGGAAGAAAGATCTTTGAGTGTTTATGATTGCAAGAGAGGAAGACAATTTTAGAATTGTTTAGTGAATGTACAGTGTGTTTTTACAAATGAGCCAAAGGCCTCATTTTATAGTGTTGAGAAGATGACTTTCCAATTGCCCATGTAATGACCTTGATTATGGAGTGTTAATTCAGCCAAATAATGGCTGAATTCATTTGGGATGTAATGGAGGTTTAATGCCTCAAAATCAGCCCAAGAGTCATGTCTTTCGCCTCCGTCAGCCTTCGGACTACTACCGCGCCCTGCAGTGAGCGCGCCCCTGCGGTTAGCGTCGCGCCATGCGGTTAAGCGTCGCGCCCGCTTTTTCATGACTCGTTTCATCTTTAACACATTATACACTTCTTCCTTCATTTACCAACGTGAAAGCATTTGTCATTTGGCCAATAACCGTCCATCAACTTAAGTCTCAAACATTTTGTATACGTATCAATATCTATTCCACTTAGGAAATTTACGATCCTTGACACAACTTGTGCACGTGTGTGGAAACCATATTTCCTACGTGCGGGACCCCAATTGTTCGAGTCATAATTAATAGGATTAACTTATTTCACGTCTAATAAATTTTCAACAATCCCCTCTTGGAAGAGATTTTGGTGCACGCATATGGTGTCTTTCTAGATCTGGCGGATCGATGTTGCATCTGGATAGGTAGCCGTAGCTTTGAACCTTACGTAGTTGAATACCATCGGACATATTTACTGCGCGGTGAACGTGATGTCTTGAACCGTCAGTTTTTAGTATATGCCAAGACAATGGTACCAACACAACACCTTTCTTACTCAATCTTTCTAGTGTTTTGTCCGTCGTGGGCCGTGGACACCTTTGGATTCTTAAGTGCGCTCATTTGATGGAGTCTGTCCTCGTACTTAAATAGGTGGTCTCCTACAAGGTATCCTGTAATACCCTGCTATACAAGCATTATGAACCATTAAAAATTTCTCCAACCTATCCTCAAATGTTGAGGATCATTAAAGGTTTGGAAATTTATCCTTTATCCCTCTTACAGGTAGAACTTTTTATCTATCACGGAAACGTCCTTGGATTATGTTTCTTAAGAAAGACACATTATCCGAAGTGCTCTTGCTTCCACCGAAACGCTCACGGAACCTTTACAGTTTAGTTTTCCCATTGAACCTTATTCACGGATCTCGATGCAGTAAGGGTGTCCCACTATATCGGTTCTTATTGTTTGGGTTTTAAGCCCATTCCGCAAACGGCGAACAACCGATCTTTGGGTATTCCGCCCGTCGAGGATCTGCGATATTTTACTTAGATTTTATGAAATTAATGGAAATAATACCCGAGGTGATCAACTGACTAACGGACACATGTATCCGTCGAATATGACGAGACATACCATTGTATATTGAACCGTGCCTCCAGAGCCGATCGATCGTCGCAGTGGATCATTATAGAAGACACGGGTTTATCCCAACATGGGACATCCTCTAGAAAACCATGAAGTCACTCAGCTTCTTCTCCCGCTTTATCTAAAGCGATAAATTCCGACTCCATCGTGGATCGGGCAATAAGAGTTTGTCTAGAGGATTTCCAAGACACGGATCCACCACCGATTGTAAAAATATATTTGTTGGTGGAATTGATGCCGTCGCTATCAGATATCTAGTTTGCATCGCTGTACCCCTCTAGTACCGCTGGATATCTTGAATAGTGTAACCCGAAATGTATCATTATCTTTAGGAACCGTAGTATCCTGTTCAACGCTTTCCAGTGATCCTCACTTGGATTTCGAGTGAACTTAGCCAATTTATTGACTGCACGAGCGATATCAGGTCGAGTGCAGTTTGTGATATACATCAGACTATCAATAACCTGTGCATATCGCTCCTGGAGTACGGGCTTACCAAGATATTTGTCAAACTTTTGACTTATATCCAATGTTGTTGATACCGGTAAACTGTCGAACATCCCAAATTTCTTTAATACATCCTCGATGTAGTGAGATTGAGATAAGACCAGTCCATTTTATGTCTTAGATATCTTGATCCCTAAGATGACATCTGCAATGTCCATATCTTTCATGTCAAAACACTGTTTTAACATGTTCTTAGTCTCTAGGATTATCCCAGGACTGCTTCCAGTGATCAACAAGTCGTCTACATATAGGCATATCATGACGAAGGATTCAACATTTCCTTTCATGTAGACACATTTGTCACCTCCATTAATGACGAACCCTTTTGATAGTAAGGTACTATCAAATTTCTCGTGCCATTGTTTAGGGGCTTGTTTCAGCCCGTACAATGATTTAACAAGCCGACACACTTTTGTCTCTTGTCCTGGAACCACATACCCCTCGGGTTGATCTATATATATCTCTTCTTCCAAATCACCATTTAGGAAGGCAGTCTTGACATCCATTTGATGTATTTCAAGATCCCGCAAAGGCGGTGATAGCTATGAACATACGTATGGATGTAATTCTAGACACTGGAGCATAGGTATCAAAGTAATTAAGGCCCTCCTTTTGGCGATAGCCCTTGACTACTAACCTAGCTTTGTACTTGTCGATATAACCATCTGCCTTTAACTTCCATTTAAGGATCCACTTACAACCCAACGGTTTGTGTCCCGGGGGAAGTTCAGCCAACTCCCAGGTATGGTTATGCATAATGGATTCTATCTCACTTTCTAAAGCTTCCTTACAGAGCGGTGCTTCCGGAGCTGACAATGCTTCGACGATTGTCCATGGTTCATCCTGAACCAAATAAGCTACAAAGTCTAGACCGAAGGACTTGTCCTTCCGTGCCCTTTTACTTTGCCTTGGTTCCATCTCTGAATCTTCCAAGTCCTGAGAATCTGGAATACTAAATTCCGGATCGTCAGCTACTTCAGAATTTACTAGATCTGAACCGTTTTGATGTAGGTAGTCAGTGACTCCTAGTTTATCATAGGTTTGCTCATAACTTCGTTAGAGGTTATGTTGTTTTCCTTATATGGAAATGTGTCTTCAAAGAACTATGCATTCCTTGATTCCACGATCGTATCTTCATAGATGTTCATTATGAAGCGATAAGCACTACTGTTATTGGCATATATGATGAATATGCAATCCACAGTCTTAGGTCCAATCTTGGCCTGCTTTGTCATAGGTACTTTTACCTTGGCCAGACAACCCAATACCTTCAAATACTTGTAGGTAGGTTTTTTTCCTTTCCATAGCACGTATGGAGTCTTGTCTTTACCCTTGTGTGAGACTCTGTTAAGAATACTATTCGCGGTAGGAACAGCTTTTCCCCACATGGTTTGAGGGAGGCCCGAATTGATGAGTAGAGCATTCATCATTTCCTTTAGCGTTCGGTTCTTGCGTTCAGCAACCCCATTTGATTGAGGTGAGTAAGGAGTCGTTGTTTGATAAACTATACCCGATTGAATACAAAGTTCTTCAAAAGGCGCTACATATTCTCCCCCTCTATCGCTACGAATTGTTTTAATCCGTCCGCCTAGTTGATTCTCAACTCTGCTTTGTAGCGTTTGAATGCTTCAAAGGCTTCATTTTTACTTTTTAGTAAGTAAAGATACAAAACCTTGTGCCATCATCTATGAAAGTCACAAAGTATTTGTTCTCCCCTCTAGTTTGAGCGAACTTCAAATCACATATATCAATGTGTATAAGTTCTAGAGGAGCGGTTTCCCTTTCGACGGATCTAAAGGGACTCTTGAAATTTTGTGCCTCTACACACACCTCACACTTGCGTGGAGGATTTATGTCGATAGACGACAATAGTTACAACTTTACCAATCTTTGGATAGATTGATAATTAACATGTCCTAATCTATTATGCCAAAATTAGATGACTCAATCAAGTAAGTAGAAGGTGCAATTTTATTGATAGTTGAAGCAGAATGCATTACAGGTGCATCATTAAGCTTAAAGAGGCCTTCACAGACAAAGTCCCTTCCTACAAAAGTTCCATTCTTAGTGATTACAAATTTGTTAGCCTCTAATACTAGCCTAAAACCAACATTTACTAACAAAGGTCCAGAAATTAAATTTCTTCGAATTTCTGGGACATGTATCACTTCCTTCAGAGTCAGCTCTTTCCCGGACGTCATCTTTAGGATCACCTTTCCTACCCCCAGTACCTCTGAAGAAGAATTGTTTCCCATGAACAACTTCTTGTCTGAGACTAGTGTATAGGTGGAGAAAGCTTCTTTATTGGAACATATGTGACGGGTGGCACCTGTGTCCAACCACCATTGCACCAGATTCTCAACGAGGTTAGCTTCAAGAACCACCGTTGAGAACTCCTGAATCATATCGTCTACAAGCTTGTCTTCAATGATGTTAGCCTTGGCCTTGCCTTTGGCCTTATTCTCACGTTTGAGCTTGCGACAGTCTTTGGCCATGTGACCAACTATACCACAGTGGTTACAATTTCCCTTGAACTTTTCAGTTGTTGGGGGCTTGCCTTCCTTCTGGAACTTCCGCTTCTTGCTTGAGTTCCAAGGTTTGCCTTTTACCTCAGCGGGTTATTTTCCCTTTGGCATGACCTTCTTATTGTCTTCCTGAATCTGGAGTTTGAAAATAAGTTCGTCTAAGGTCATCTTCTTTGTTTTAAGTTTTAGATAATTCATAAACTCAGTCCACGAGAGAGGCAACTTCACGATTAATGCCCCAACCAAGAATTGTTCGTTGGGCTTTAATCCTTCCAAATCCAGGTGATGTAGAATCATTTGAAATTCCTGGACTTGGGATGTCACACTTTTATTATCCACCATTTGAAATTTCAGGAACTTCCCAATGATAAACTTCTTACTACCCGCATCTTGGGTGTTGTATTTCTTCTGGAGTTTGTCCCATAACTGTTTGGCAGTTTCAACGGTGCAATATACCGTGTATAGTGAATCAGACAAACTGTTTAGAATATAGTTCCTACACATGAAATCACTATGTTTCCATGCTTCGCGAACCATCCTCATGTCGTCAGCGACATGGTTACCTTGGCCCCCTCCCGACAAATCATTTGGCTGAGGGTCTACATCTTCCCCAACTAGTGGAGAGTCTTCGGTTAGGAAACGTGACATTCCCATAACCGTCAGGAAAAATAGCATTTTTTGCTGCCATCGCTTAAAGTGAGCACCCATGAACTTTTCAGGACACTCATGGTGAAAACCAGTGTAGGCGATGACGCCTCGAGCGGCGATTAAGGCGTTGGGAATGCTTCCAACAGGAGCATAAATATTGTTGACGCCTTGGGAAGGAGCATGGACACTATAAGTCCCCGGAGCAGCAGTGGAAGCATTGGTTGTGTCAAAATCAGTGTTGACACCAGTTGTGCCAAAATCAGTGGTGGCACTCGTAGTGCCAAAAGCAGCGGTAGCACTAAAAGTGCCAAAAACAGTAGTTTGGAAGACATTAGAAATGCCTTGAGCATCGGTGTTGTTCATGGCGTTGAATTGATCTTCAGCAGACATGTTGTTGTTGAAAGCAACAAATATTATCTTAAGTTTGTGGGAAATATGTGTAGAGACAATGAAATGGGAATGCAACAACAACAACAAGTGAGTAAGAAATCTGGAAATGATCAACTATGAGGGCTTGCTGAGTCGACCAAATTCTTGATCTATCTTTAAGATAATATTGTCCAGTATATCCTTTCAACGGATGTAATGACAACTTATCTCCCAAGATAAAACAACAATCAAACAAATGAGCAAAATGAACTCAAGTGTTTGCTTTGGAAGAAAGATTTTTGAATGTTTGTGATTACAAAAGAGGAAGACAATTTCAGAATTGTTTGGTGAATGTCAAGTGTGCTTTTGCAAATGAGCCAAAGGCCTCATTTTATAGTGTTGAGAAGATGACTTTCCAATTGCCCATTTAATGACCTTGAATGACCATGTAATGACCTTGATTATGGAGTGTTAATTCATCCAAATAATGGCTGAATTCATTTGGGATGTAATGGAGGTTTAATGCCTCAAAACCAGCCCAAGAGTCATGTATTTTCGTCTCCCGTCGCAGTCTCTGGACTACCAGCGCCGCGGCGCCACAACTTCAGAGAGTTGGTGTCGCGGCCCTGCAGTTTGGCGCCGCGGCCCTGTCATAGATTAACTTATTTCGTCTAATAAATTTCGTTCCCACAGTTGTAATGGGAAGAAATCAGTATATATGTGCTCCAATAAGGTCAACTATTGTGAATGTGGCTAATATTAAAAAATAATATATCTCCCAATATAGCTAAAGCAGCTACTATTGGAATGTTCGGCGAATTGCATTTTCTGAAATGCAATTATGAGTAGAAGAATTTTGTTTTCTTGAGAAGTAATGGACATGTACGTTTGACTATAAAATGATTCTTATCAAAAGTTTCAAGCCTAATTTTTAGCGCATACACTATCAGTAATTACGCTCTAAATTACTATCGCTATTTATGAAATTTTAGCATGGAGTTGTCTACTAAAGAAAATATGTAAATGCTATTATTGTTGACAATCAAAACAAGGAAAATAATTGACGAGCGCAAAACACAATATAATTTTAAGCGCTTTGGTAGTCAAAGATAGTATAATTTTTAGATCGTTTCCACAGAGATTGGTACAAAATTACTCAAACGAACTTGCCTAGTATTATTCAGGAAAATTAAACATGATTGACATTGTTGTGGTTATAAACCACGATTAACAACTAAAAAAATGTAAGTAAAGACAATTGATAACGAGAGAACGATTACTATATGAAAGTATGTATGTCCTAGAGACAATCAGTATTAGGGACAAATGTACTTGAACACATTCGTATTATTAATAAGATTAATATTTTTATGGCATTTGCAATTATTGAATTATTATTGAATTATTTATAATTATTCATTAATGTGCATCCCTTGAGCTTACGTTGTCATTAATAGAGTGAGATATTGATGATGGAGCGTAACTCTCAAGATTACATCGACTAATGATCATCGAGAATGAGATATCGATGATATGCTATAAGTCGGCATGTGGCTTGCACCACATTCTTGAAGAATGTAGTATGTCTCACCTGCTACTAGTAATGGTTACTAGTGAATTCAGGGTCGTCCCTGGGGCGGTCAAGGCGGGCCCCCCGGCCGGCGGGGCCCCCGAAACTCCGCCCCATAATTTTTATTTTTTTATTGGTTTCAAATATTAAGATATGTATTAAACATGCCTCCAATCTTATCAATGAGAGTTGTAGCCTAGCGGTTTAAGGTTTACTTCAAAAGTAATTATCAAGCGAGAAGTCGCGTGTTTAAATCCCAATGAGAAACAAAAGTTTTTTTAAACACAAGAATTAAAATTGGGACAAAGTTCAGCCCCCCGCCCAAAACAAATTTGGGTTCAAATTCCATGTCTCAATTTGATGTTTTGATCAATAATTTTTTAATATTGATTAATTAGTTAATTTTAATTTTTCATGTAAATAAAAAAGGGTCTTTTTTTTTCTCGCACAGGGCCCTTAAAAGTATAGGAACGGTCCTGCTAGTGATGGACACATGGATACTTTTGGAAAGTATTGGTATACCCTGCTGATAAACTATTTGTTATACTTGTCAAGAGTGTTATCAATGTGTCGGAGATAAAGGTCCTTTGACTTGAGGTCAATACGCACCTTATTTACAGAGTAATGTACTTTGACCTTGTCCTAAGCTTAAACTCCTTATAGGATAAGATACAACTTGTGTTGGGTGCATTATGTTGGTAGTTGAGCTAAGAATAAGATTCATTCCTCAATTGGATATTCGAGAGAGCACTTAACTTTTCAGTGATATTAGATTGATCAAGTCATTGACCAATGCAAGAGACATATTTAGAATATGGTCTAGTTGTCGACTAACACATATGAGATAAACTGATCAAGTCATTTTGATAGACACATGACAAATCCTAAGCTTGATTGAGTGTGTCGCGAATGAAAAAAAATTATCATCTCACATAAATGTTATGTTTGTTGGATTCATGTAAACGTACTTCACATATTGAGTTCGTTGTACGGCGCAGTCTAGGAGTTCCATATGGACCTTAATTGGATTAGTGTCAATATGTGAAGGCATATAAGGTCACACTATGTCGACTGTCTCTTCGATCTAAGGGTGTATTGAGAAAGTATTAAATATTCAATTTGGAATCGAGATATTTAAATTGATAATAACTATGTGATAATTTCTATTTGATGGAAATTATTTAATAAAATCAAAATTAGATTTTGGATTTAATTAAATGTGCAAAAAAAAAGAGTAAGGCTGAGCCGCGGCGTGGCAACTACATCTCGGTTTTGGGCCAGGCTTAGAGTCTAACCCTAATCTAATGTTTGACCTAAACATCTCCTATATAAACAACACTACCCCATTGCTCTTAATACAAGTTATATACACTAATTATAGACTTAGAGTTTAGAATAAACTTTCTCGAACCTCTGTCAAGATTTTCTGGCTTTCTTGACAGAGAAATACACTGCAACAAGGTGCTTGCAATCGAAGGGACATTGACGTGTACGCCCTTAGTAGAGATTCCAGATTAACAACATGTAAGTATTCTTGTTTAAGTCTGTACAGGTTTTGATTGTCATAAAAATTTAAAACCTCTGTTATGCCTTACTTATATGTTTTGAACCCAACAAAAACCTACACTATCAATATGAGAAATGTGGGTAATAGACAAGACATGTGTAAGATGATAATGGGGATATGATTCTGTTCAAGATTCACGTCTAAAGTCCCGTTGATTCACACGAATTCAATAGTTAATTAGAGTATTCCTACAGTTAGATTCCTCTTCTGATTAAACCTAAACTTTATAGAATAAACTAATAGCAGCCTAGTGAACATATATGGAAGAATCCGTTAATGATTTAGTCTCAAAGAAAAACGTCTTTTGAATATTTTTCCTCTTGGTTCAACCAATAATTTCACGAAGTTTTTCCAATTACTAAGATGAAATAGTGATTCCAAACCAAAAAAACATAATTCAGAGAAGTTTTCTAAAATATTCCTCTTTCGATTAAATAAAATAGTAAACAATGCCGCAATTTAATTCAAAACTTCAAAAACGAATTCAAACATGAAAGAAAGAATCAAAATCCACAATTAATCATCTAAACATCACGTTTGTCAAAATCGTATAAGTAAATTACTCCATAATAGAAGAAAAAAACATCAAAGAATAAGAACTAGAAAACATTACAACCAGTGATTTATCGAAACTATCGTATTGAATAAAATCGTGATGGAAAGTATTGAATTCGGTGTCTGACACACTTCTATGCTCCTCCCTTTGTGTCGTCGCTCCCCAAAACTAAGATAACCTAATTAGGATGAGCTAAAACATTATATAGTCCCAGGGGTTTGTCCGTAAAATATTGAAATTAGCCTCAAATTAAATTTTCTCATCGCCTCAGTGCGCTATTGCACACTTTTGCACATCTTGTTGACTCACTTTGTTGAATGCGCAATGTAACTCTCAGGTGCGCGATCACACGCCTTTTTTTTCTCTAACATCCTCGTATGTAATGCTCTTGGTCTGCCATTATTGACAAACCATTATTCAAACAAAATATGAAACGTTTTTATATGTAAATCACATGCCGACCTAATTTAAGTTGAATTGAATTCTATAAAGAAAACGCACACAATTTAAAACGAGACCTCCGAGCAAACTACGAAAACTGCATATTAAGAGCGGAGAAACGTTTATCGAATTCTTTGTTGAAAAATTACACATGTATGTTATTTAAATAACTCTTTTTTGTACTATATATAAAGATAAAATAATTTTTGTCACCTTTTATTACTTCTTCTGTCTCAATTTATATGACATACTTTTTTTTTAATAAATCCCAAAATGAATGATAAATTTCCTTATTTGACAATAATTTAACTTTAAACTTTACATTTTATGTTTAATGAGATGATTTATAACCACACAAATATATTTGGCTTATTTTAGACCACAAAATTTAAAAATCTTCATTTATTTCTTAAACTTTATACCCAGTAAAATTATATCATATAAATTAACACCGAGGGAGTGTATTTTTTTTTGGAACGTCGCATAAATAAGTGGTCCATTCAGGGAAACATCTTCTGTATTTAACTATTTATCCATGCGGCAGCATCTTCTTCGAGAATAATAATAAAAAATGGAAAAAAAAACTAATGTAAAATCTGTCAGAAAAAGATGAAAATGAAATACTCCTTCCGTCAGTTGGTGTGTCACACTTCGTATTTAGTTGGTTCTAAATAAAATATACACTTCTAAATATAAGAATAATTAGTTTTACACTTTTATTATTTATTTGATAAGAATCTTTATAATAATACAATTGTTATATTTAGGGTTATAAGTTTTAAAAAATTTAGACACACAAATATTATGATACTCTAGTTTAGATTATTAATTTTAAGAGTTTCAGTCTTTTTTAAATTCTACATCGATTTAAACTGTATATAACATAAATTAATAAATGAAAATATATTTAAGGTATTGTGCTATAACTTTAAATACAGTAAAACCTCTATAAATTAATATTGTTGGAACCATGATATTTTATTATTTTATACATATATTAATTAATCGATAAATTAATATTTATTAATTTAAAGAGAGTTTTGTAATTTATTGAAGTTAAATTTTGATTACATCAAAAAACATTGCATCTTAGAAAAATTCACGTATCATATTACGTAATTGAATTACATAGATTCATTGTACATGATATTAATGAAAACTAATAAATAATGTTCATTATTTTTTAATAATTAAGTATTATTCATTGTATTTTTACTAAAAAAAACAATCAATGTATGATGGTCACATAAAATACTATATAAACAAGATAGAAATTTCTTGAAATCACGCCCAAAAATGGCTCCTTATCTAAAAGGTGTCACAAAACAAACAACCCGCAAAGGTAGTCAAGTTGGTGTAGCAGTAGAGCGCGGGACCGCAAGGTCACGAGTTCGATCCCCTGCATAAACCTTCTTGGTTGAGCCTGTCACACATGGCTTGCCAAGTGTGGTTAATCGGTTGGCGTGGTTTGCAGGCTATTGCGTCAGCCCGGGGTTTACCCTGTGCGCACTCGAAAGAGTAGCGGCTGTGGGTTCCTTCGTAAAAAAAAATATATATATATTTCAGTAAATTGTCTTAGTTATGTTTGTGTAAGTTTATATATTTATTAATTTATGATATTAATGGGACCGTATATTTACATAGGGGTTTTAAAAATATATATTATCTTATTATATTATCGAAATTTGTTAATTTATCAACTGACCCAAGTCAATATCGGAGAAAAATATTATCTTAGATAATTTATTAATTTATCGAGTATCACTTTATAGAGGTTTTACTGTATACTCTTTTTATCTGCTTCTTGCGGATACTCTTGGATCTGAAATTAAACACATCGTTTGACTCTTGTCTGTAATGATCCTGATTAGACCTACCTCCCAAGAAAATGGTAAGGTCCGCGTACATTCTATTGTCTCAGACATCACCGTGTGTTATATTAGATATATTGTTGTTGTAGCAAAAAACCGTGTTTGGACATAAATTCTAAATATTTTCACTTTATTTAGAATTTATGGAGTTACAGTTAAAGATGAGAGTTATGTTTGATTATACTTTGACAAAGATATTTTGAATAATATTCATGCTTGAATGTACTTATCAAATTTGAAATACAACTTCAAAAGTGAAAAAAGTTTGGAAAATTAATTATAAGTTGTTCTCCAAATTTAAAATATAACTTCAAGTGAAATTTGTAATTCTCATGATCAAACATTAAATTCTCAATCAAATAAATGTGAAAAAGAATTCCTAAAGAAGTTAATAATTTTTATGTGTGCTCCCCAAAACACAGACGTACTAGAATCTTCCAGTAACAGAGAATGTAGATGCGCCTTTATTGCTCAACTAATGCGACTGGCTGACCATTACGCGTCTGGAAGCAACTAATTGAACTCAAGAATGAAGATTATTGCTAATTTAAGCAAACTCCACTTTGTTAATTAAAAATAATAATGTAAATGGGTGAAAATGGTGGCCCTAGCTTCGAAACTTTTAGAGTGAGGTCAGATCACTACACTATATTTCCAATAGCATTCCCAAAATTGATAAAACCAGTTCACAAAATTATTAAATCCTAAGTTGCATATTAGCTTAGTGGTATACACGGGCGGAGTCAGAATTTAAAATTTATGAGTCCCGAAGTATAGGCCTTTGATGTTACTAGGGTCTAAATTAATAACTTGTATATATTCAATGAATTTCTTAAGACAAATACAGAGATTGAACAAATTAAAATAATTGGGTTCGATCGAATTCATAACGTACACACTAACTCCGCCTCTAGTGGTATATATTTGGTCTCCTCATGTTTTTTGACAATTCTCACTTCATAAGTAAGCTTTTGAAGTCGAGTTACACTTAAGGTTCATTTTGTTAATATTGTATCAAAATCATATTCATTTCGCTTCATGATTTACCTTATGTTTGGGCCTAGGGGTGGATGTAGAGTTCTTCGGGTTCATCTGAATCCTCATATTTATCTTAGAGTTTATATCGTACATCCACCTCTGATTGGGCCTTCGTTTTATATTGACGACGCTTTAGATAGTCAAACGTGTGGGTGGTGTATGTTGTGTTTCCACATCCGTAAATAATAGGTTATTTGATATCTTTATATAATTCTTATCTCATGAACTAACTTTTGAGATTGAGTTAAAGTTAATGATTTATTTTTTATCCTGTGCTTATTTGCTTTTCCCCCTCTCTTTCTTTCTTTGATGGAACTTTCTGTGTCGTGTCGTTGCATCAAGCAATTCCATGATGATAGTATGTTCATAATACCTACTTTGTGAACTAGTCCATGTTTTATTAACTTTTTTCTATTTGAAGTAAGATTCTAAAGCACTATCATGTACTTATATCTCTTTTTTTTTACAACTCCAATGAATAAATTTTTGACATGACTATGGATTTGACTGATTGCCCTATTTGGGATTCAGATGTGTCATTTTTTTTATAAGCCAGATATTCAGGCTTGCATCCGACTATTTCAGTAGTATTATCTAGACGTCCCGAAGATGATAGACCCGGTCCCTCATCGCTATCACCAAGATAAACCGCGGGATGTGCTCCATTAGCTAGAGTCTGAGAGCGGACAACTGATCGATGATACAAGACAAGTAATTACTGGAGATCGACCCCACACTGTGCATGTCAGCGCGCCTTAACGCCTATCCTTTGCCTCTGGAATATGCCCCGGGAACAATTTTTTCGCTCAGAGGACTTAATTAAACTTAGATTAGGGGTGTGGTTGGGGTTGGGATGGATTCTTGATAAATCCTTTTGTCACCAATTATCATTTCTTTTTTCTCCTTTTCCTTAGTATTCTAGAACGTCCTTTGTATTGCTACATAAGGAAAAATTAAAATTTGTGTCTTGAATTAATGAATTGTATATGTGTTTGTAGTATTTATTCATAAATATTAATTTAGGAGATTTACGAGTTTTTCCATAACAGAAAAATCTGCAATAACTACGACTCGTGTCACAAGTTGGCAGAAATCCTCACAAAAACACGGATAAATTCCTTTGGTCCACTGCCTAGATATCCTCTAAAATATGCAAAATGTTTCTTTAAGCCCTAGTCATCATATTATGGTAAAAACATATATTCTCCAACACCCATAACTTTGTATTTATATGTTAGGTAGGGTTTAGGAGGAGAACAAACTAATAAGCTACCGAGCTAATTAACACCCTTATGGATGGGCCAACTCAATAAATATTTCGAATATTGTTAAATACGAGGAGAGTATTATTATCTGCTTTCTTGGTACGTTGCTTTATATTACCAAATTGTCATTTTACAGTATAAAGTTATGTGATGTTCACTACTACTAATAAGGACGGAGAGATGTTAATCTTTCATTATTAATAAGCATTTCCCTATATTTTACCTAATAACATTTCTTTATCTTGAGTTAATGCCTTGTTAATCTTTCATTATTAATAAGCATTTCCCTATATTTTACCTAATAACCTTTCTTTATCTTGAGTTAATGCCTAGTAAAGAATGAGTTTTTAGATATGTTAGATCTTGAAGTACTATTTCTATATTTATCTGATCAAATTCGCTTACTTGAAGATTACTTGGTTAAAGTTGTTGTCCAATTTGTGTTCAAAATTAATAAATTAAAAACTTAACTTAATATGAGCAAAACGTAAAATGCAGAAACTTAAATATTCGAGACCACATAATTCACTGTATGTTCTTAAGAATAAATATATATATATAACTTCTGTGTTCATCTATTTTCTATAAATTTACTATAGAGGAAAAAACATTAAGCCTCTAATTTCATGCGAACTCAAAAATGGCAACGAATCACACAAGTCACTGACTCAGTTTTTAAATGATGCAGAATGCAGATGGTTATGCAAAATATTTTCAAACTAGAAAATTAAGGCTAGTCCTTTGAATTTATAGTCAATAAAGGGTAGTTTGAACGGGTGTTATTGTGCCTTATATGAAAAGTCACAACTCTTAATTTTCCATTCACACAAAACAAAACAAAAACTCAACAATCTCCCACATGAATGGGGAATGGTTATATGATGAAAAACATGCATACAAAAAATCGTGTGATTCGTAAGCAAGGATTAACTAAATCTAGATAAATAAGTTTTTCTTTGAACTTTCCGTAGTGAACATATGTCGAATGTACTTGGTCAATCGGTAGATTTGATATCTTTGAACCGTCAAGCTTTGGTTTATACCTAGACAATCATATGCCACACAATTAACCCTTTAACCATCTTTGGTTCTTGATGTTGTGTTCGTTTCAGTGATGAACATCGGCTGATTTCATGAGTGTGTAGAGCATGAGCCTTTACCTAACATACTCCTTGAAGTGACTTACACTTCACACTCACATAAGTGATTCTTAAATATGTCATTCCGTAGATATAATATCTGGTCATATCTGCCAAACTTAGAAATCATTAAAAAGCTTAAGCTTTGTTAATTCGTTAAAAAACATTAGTGTTTTATCCTTGTTTCTGAACATTGTCTTCATCATGAGAATAAATTGAGTTATTTGACAATGTCAAACCGTCATTCATAACTTTGTTTGATCTCTTTGAAGCGAGCTCTTGGGATCTCCAATGTACTAGGTTGAGTTACCGTCATGATGACTTGTCCTAGGCTTTAAACACATTCCCCTAAATGATATTTCAACTGCCTCTCTAGTTAGACCTTTTGTAAGTAGATCTGTCATGTTATCTCTTGACTCAACGATGGAATAATCAATCCTGTAGACTATGTATGATGTTCCTCGTCTATTTGAACTCTCTATCCCACTAACCATTGCACTCTTTTTTGTTTTCATGGTCCTTTTGAACTCCACTTTCTACTTCATATTCCTACAGTTTTTTGAGATGTCAAAACATGGCACAATAAAAGCTCTCAGCATATACAAAAGAGCTGGGCAACAGGTTGATAATAAACACATTTTCTTTTGGATCTCTTATATTTTACATATTATGTCTTACATTTCTGATCTAAAGTGATTTTTCTTCTTGCCCCCAATTAATGTAGGCTGAAAATCTCGCTCATTTTTATGATTTCTATAGAGGCTTGAATGTAGTTCGAACCTTTCATTTTCCTACATTGAAACAGGTTTCTCCTTCACCCTTTTGGATAATGCACACTCTTTTTGAATTAAGTTTCTTTTGATATCTCTTTTTTTTTAATTTGCAGCCTCCGGCGTCTTTTCTGGCAACCCTGGAGGAATACATTAGGGAAGCACCTCAAACGGGTTCCATGTCAAATAAGAGGTTGCGATAACATGAAGCAAGTCTTAGATTTACTGTTTAAGCTATTAATATCCTTGTTAGGTGTCCGGTTAGTATGCCGTGCAAGTTCTTTATGTATTGGAATTGCTATTTGAGAGGGATATAAAGAAAAGAAATGAAGGAAAAAAGTGAGACAAAAACTAAAAAAAATTATCTGTGTAAGCAGATATTTTTTCTGTTGAAAGCTTCAGAATTGTCTATTTAGATTTTCCTTCGTCGACCTGTGGTTTTGATCATGTATAATTTCATGCCTGAAAAAGTGACGGCTAGGTGAAATTATCTCTCGCAATGTATGTATTAGTGACTTGAAAGAAGTTTGACTTTTGTTACCTGCAGGAGTATCAAGAAACTAAGCAGGAACCTGAGAAGCCTGAAGAACCTTCCGAAGTAAGTGAGAAAAAAGTTGAATTAAGTTGAAGCTGATGAGCATGGCTCTCTATAACTATATAATGCATATTCACAAAATTTTGGAAAGGTTTCCAAGGCTTAATTATTGAGTGCCCTTGCTTCTCCATTTTAATTGTTTAGTTCTTGTTTGATTTGATCTATTGGAGTCTTGTCTCTTTCCTCTTTTGTTTGCACGTGTACCATGCTGAATTTGAATTTTACTGCTTCCCGTACACGTTACCAGTGATAGCTGTTACTGTCGAAGCTATTAATCGTCTATAGATTCTATATAAACCAGAATTAATCGTCTCTGATTATTTGTGGCAGATATGTTGAGTTTTGTATGTGCTAATACACTTTTAAAACTTGAACTCTTTCTTGATATGTTGTTGTGTCGATTGGAAATGGAGACAAGCTTTGGGATTTGGTTTAGCCTCCTTCGATAGCCTGTCATGCCTAAGGTTCTAGAAACCTTTTGAATCTTATTGCGGCATCGTAAATGAATGGTGGTAGCCCCCTTTGTCTTCTTACCTTTCAAAGATTCTGGATACATGTCATCATTGATTAGTTCTTATTGCGGGTTTGTCTCCCTTTTGGCTGTTGATTCTGAGACTTCCAGTTACTGCAATACTTGGGCTGACTGCTGTACTTTTAAGTCATTATTATACTGCTACATTTTAAGCCAAACAACTAAACAACTATTGATTTCTTGGCCATTTTGCTACTGATTTCTTGGCCATTTGCTACTGATTTTTTGGCCATTTCGTTGTTGATTTCTTGGCAATTTTGCTACTGATTTTAGGCCATTTCGCTACTGATTTTGGCCATTTCACTGATGTATTTAGCTAACTACTGTTGTGATTTTGAGACAAATTTTGGGTTGCTTGGAAGTCAAATAATGGCTGCATTTCGAGGGAAAACAGATGTTACATGTGAAGTAAATGTTCTGCGCTTTGAGCTATTTTTTTGTTGCTATATTCTGAGTCATTGCTGTGGTATTTCGGGCAACTCCTGGCCTTATATCAATGGAGATAGCTAATAACGAAAAAGTAAAAGTGATCGAGATGCGAGGGGAAAATTTTTGTTTAACATTTCCGGATAGTTGTCTTCTCAAAGTTTTAATGCTATCCTAAAATGGTTCTTTGCAGCTGATGGTTGTGACTGCCTTTTGAGGTTTACTACTGTCTTTGATGCCCATTCTTGAGACGATGAAACTGCTGTGTTTTGCAGCAGTTCACTCACGCTATATTGATGATTGAGTTATGGTCACATTTAAAATGCTTGCCTCTTTGAGTTGTTGCTGGGTTTTTGAGCCCATCTTTGCTGCATTATGAGCAAATTTGTGGTTCCTTGTCTATACAAACAACTGCTTCATATTTGAGATGCTGCTGCATTTTGAATATGCTTAAGTCGTCGCTTTGGTTTAAAAGAGTTGAACATGATGCTACACTTAGGCCAATAAAATTAAAATTGAGGTCGCGTCCCTTCGATTTTGGTTATTTACTGATTTGAACAAGATACTACACTTAGGCCAATGAAATTGAAATTGAGGTCGCGTCCCTTCGATTTTGGTTATTTACTGATTTGAACAAGATACTACACTTGGGCCGATGAGAATAATTAATTTGAGGCCATGACCCTTCCAGAAAGGTTGTCACTCGGTTTGCTTTCCTTCGGAAAAAAGGGTGATGATGACACTTATGGATCTTTCACACATATATACCAGATACCAACATACTTAGCGGGGCGACTAGATTGACGGACGAGTCACTAGTTCACAGTCATGACTTGCTTAGTACCCGGAGACGCATTCCGAAGCTAAAGTCTGCGCAGAAAAGGAAAATAAAAGTGAAATACCGCTAAATTATCTTTACTCCCTCTTTATATGATTTTTGCTTTCGTTACAACCTTGTTAAATATATATATATTATTTAAATATCTGCATGCCTAATTTAAATATCTTTTAGTTAGTTTAATAAGTCCGAGCCTTCCGTAATTAAAACTCCTATTGTTTTATACGGATCTGAAGGTTTTACTCGCATTTATTTATTTTTCTAACTTTCTTTCTTTTACACTTTGCGAGGAACATTCGAACAATACATCATAGCAAAGTGAAATTCTACAGAGATGAAGATTTGCTGGAATCGCATAAATTTCCAATGACTGAGATTATCATATTATGTTTTTTTATTGTATTTGATGATAACATTAGATGTTTTGTAAAACAATTTGTAATGTTTCGATTTAATGTATTAGAACAATTTCAGTATGTGGGTGACATTTTAGTTATAATATATTTATAATTCTAATTTATTTTTATTTAATAAATTAAAATTAAAATATAAAAAAATGTCAAAAACTAATTTTCCCGCCAATTTAAATCAAATTTAATAAAAAAATCCGCCAATTTAAATTAATTTTATTTAAAATTTTCCGTCAAAAAATATTATTTAATTAATAATTTCGCGGAAAAATTAAAAAAAAAAGAAAAGTCAAAGTCAAACATCACATTTTGTGACAGTTTTTATAACCGTTACAAAAAAATCGTCACAACAACCGTCACGGTAGACCTTTTTTTTGTAGTGTCAGTTTTTATGTTGTAAAAAATGATGCATAATGCAAATGGTTATGCAGAATATTTTCAATCCAGAAAATTGAGGCTAATCCTCTGAATTTATAGCCAACAAAAGATAGTGTGAACGGATGCTATTGTGCCTTATCGGAAAAGTCACAACTTTTCTTTTCCATCCACACACAAAACAAAACAAAAAACTAAACAAAAGTTTGATTAAATTTAATAAATTCACCCTCGAAAAAAAGGTTTGGTCAGAAAGGGTAATATCAACCGCTTGACGGTTTTACGCCCATCCGAAACATCCATTGTAAACTTTTTGTACGATTTTGCTTCGGATTTCTGCTATTGTAGAGTATTGTGACGCCAGTCTCACGTTGATTAGGGCGTATAAGTGATTTTTAGTAACTGTCATGGTGTCATTGGGCTACTTTTACGGTTGAAGTTAAGGATATTTAGTGATAATAGGCTAATTAAAGATTTTGAAGAAAAGATGAAAGTAACACTATATTCACATGAAAAACGTGTTACGCCATAGATTTATCTGGAATCCCAATTTTAAGTTAATAAGATATTATTTGCCTTTTTAGGAGGTAATGTTGATGATTAATGAGACATAAGTGCGTAAATCTAATTAATCGAGTGGAGAATTTCATGATTTGGGCAAAGATGGAGTAAACTTTCAACTTTCCATTACTTGGTGGAAGACAAATTAATGTCCCAACACTAAACTTAAATAAATATTCTGATGAAGCTTCCTAAATTAAATTACCACACAATCTGGTCAAGTAGGAAAATAAACCAATAAAAATAGTATATAGTTGGCCATTCTCAAATCTAAACCACATATTTCTCCTCCTTTTGCCTCTATTTGGGTCGTTGAGAGTGTATAATAACGAAGTCAACCCCTAGCTGTCATAGAAAGTACTCCCTCCGTTAAAAAATGATTGACCTAGTTTTATTTGACACAAAGTTTTAAAAATAAAAGAAGACTTTTGAAATGTGTGGTCCAAAATAAATCTTAGATATTTGTGTTGTTATAAATGATCTCATAAAATTAAATTATTTCTAAATATAAAAATGAGTCAATCTTTTTGGGATAAACTAACAAGAAAAGTAGGTCAATCTTTTTGGGACAAACTAACAAGAAAAGTAGGTCAATCTTTTGAGGACGGAGGAACTAGTATCTGAAGAGAGCACGTGTTGACGTATCGTTGGTGATTTTTTTTGCTAAGTCGAGCATTTCATTGATAACATAAGGAAAATTACAAAGTACAAATTGATTGAAATTAAGGATCCACCAAATAATATAGAAAACCAGGTTCTCTATCTGTTCCCTCAAACAAAGCAATAAGTAAATAACATAAGATATTTACGTGGAAAACTTGTTGCTCAAGGATTAAAAATCACGACCTACCAAGTAGGATTTCCAACTTCACTAACAGAGCAACTTCATACTACAACCTAGGAATTAAACTCTTAATCCATCACCCCTTACAATACCTATATTGTAAGCATCTTCACAATACTTATATTGTAAAGCTACAAACCTTGACTAACTCTAGCCAAGAAGACAAACCAACAAAGGTTAAAATCTATCCTACCATAACACTTATTAAAAGTAGTGTACGATTACAATAAAGAACAAAACACAAAAGCTCAAAACAAACTAAAGGACGTGAACATCTTCAGTTGTCGGGATCTGGTCCTTCAGTTTGTGGACAACTTTATTCTTGAACACTTGGAGAATCTTGTGGCGGCTACACTTTAATGTGATTCTAGGTTTTCAAGTGATGAGTAAAACATTGAAACATGTTGTGTATATATTGTGGAGCATGTAAGATGAGATAGGGACTACTCATCCCCTTGTTTGACCTCGAGCATGCCGCAACAGCGTTGATGTACTTGTGGCAATGAACAGTGTAGTTTACAACTGTTACTATTGACTGTATGATGTACTAAGAGAACGGATAGCAGACCAGATCTCTCTCTGATTCTTCGATAGTTTGGCAAATCATCAAAACATACAATGTAACGTAGTTTATCAATTTTCCCATTTTTTATTATGACAAACTCATAATTGATATTCCCCCTGAGGACCATGTTACACCAGTTAATCCCCCTGCGAAACTCAACCATCTCAAACAGTTTCTTCATTCCAAACATTCCAGCAAGGTCAAAATCAAACACTCTTCCAACCAGAACCTTTTGATTTCACAAGTTTTCCTTCATCTCCATTTCATTCAGAACACATTTTTGTCTCTTTGAGGAACTGATCCCTCATTAGTGCTATTCTTCCTCTTCTTTTGAGAGAGAGGTCGAGTATCACATTCTTCTTTTTGTGACTCATCACTCTCATCAACTAACTTGTCACTCTCATCATTATCATACATTAAGAGTGAAAAGCTTCCTCTTTTTTTTCCGTTCCTTTTCTTCTAATTTCTTCTTACAAGTGGATTTTATTCTTCATCCTCAACTTCTTCATCAATCATCCTATTATTTTTTTATAGGTTGACTTCACATTCTTTTTTATCGTTTCTCTTTATTTGCCAGTGACCCCGTTGTCATCTCAAATCTTTCTTTTTTTCTAGGAGGCTTTTGGGCAATGTGTTTTCTAACTTTGTAGCCATTTTTTTCTTCTCTTCCTTTTTATTATGTTTCATACTACCATATGTCTGACTACTCACAAAACTACGTATAAAGTCACCATCTGAATCAATGGTCTGAGTAGTGTTAGGAGATCCCAGTTCCTTTCCAGGAAACAAATCTCCTAATGACACAACAAAGGTAGATACTACATGAGAAACAACATCCACTCCTAATTAACGCCTGAATAACCTGGTGTCTCATCCTAAATATGACCTTTTTAGTGAAGGTGTCTCCTATGGGTAAGAGACCAAATCCCTCCTTCAATTCCCCTTTTTTCCTTCATTATCATTTGCACCCTGAACTCTCTCAATTCTCTCACTATCTCTCGTGACCAATTGGGTATCAACAAGACGCAGTAATCCCAGATATAGACTTAATACAGTTTATTGAATATACATTTCCCCCCTTTGCGAAAATCAGATGGAAAGGGGTTACTTAATTTTACAGATGTGTCCACAACAAAGTCCTTGTCGCCAACTTCAACTTGTCTTTCTGTAGTACCTAATGCTACTTCTTTGCATGCCGCTCGATATCAGGTTTTCATTCACTTTCATTTGTACCCTTGTTTCTTCACTCGGTTGACTTGTACACTCGATTTCATCATCATTTTCGACTGATTCCTCTGATGATGGAAGAGATTTTGATACAGAGACAATTTCCTCACTTCCTATTGAGTCTGGATTTTCAATCTGACTAGAAATCACGGACATGGATGTGAATTTATTTGAGATTCGGCGCTTACTAGTTCTAGGAAGAACATAAATAGGGGATTTTGGGGATGGGCCAATAGTGTTTTGGTCGACAGAGGTTGGGAATTTTGGAGATGATGATATGGGGTTCGTATCACCCAAGTTTAGAGTAAAAGGTTTTTGATGAGACATGGTAAACACTTGGTTAGAGAAGGAAGAGATGAAGAATGTGGAATAATTTGGAAAGTCGTTATGTTTGAGAGAAATAAAGGGGTAGAATGAAGATTTGAGAGTTTAAGAGAGGAGAGAGATAAGAAAGGTGTATTTAAGAGAAGAAGGTGACAATTTTGATTTGGTTTAAAAAGAGTGATCGGGTCGGTTCATAGACGATGCAACGCTTTTGAAGGGAAAATATTTTGAATAAGGGAATAGAAATGACTTGGCACCTCAAGCAGTTAACATATATAAGCACTGAAAAGACTACTAACCTGAATCACATGAACCAAGTCACTGGATAATATTCTAAAAACAATTCATGTAAGAACTCTGAAGTGTGCAATATCACTTATGCTCAAGCAGTCCTGATCCTGCCATGCGTGTATACATGTAACAGTATATGCGTGATTTAGATGTTGCCGAAAAATACTTTTTAACATTGTACCTCCTCCTCTCATAGCCAATCATTGATGGAGCTTGTGAAGGACCAGTTAGTTGAGCTTGATCCAACATAACTTCAATCGATTTATTTTAGCATGCCTCTTGATTGATGCCTTAAAGGAGATATTTGCTACCTGGTTATTTGATTTCAACGTACATACTGTAACAACATGTACTTTAGATTAGGGTACATCAGGGTAAACACACATGAGTTTAATGAGATTGACGTCATTAATGAAGTTATAGAAGATTCATATCAATATTGAAGATGTTACGTGGGGATTAGAGGTTAAACGAATTAGAGAAATAAATTTCGTCAAAGTTTGAAATATGGAGCAGGTTATAAAGCAGTATAGAATTTTGGTCATAGGATCAAGATACATGGGGGAAATCCCAAAACAATTTAGGATTTAACAAGTGTGACAACATGGATTAATAATAATAGTTTGTAGGTCCTAAAAGAGGTTATGGACTAATGCTATATCACATAATTATGATAATGAATATCTGAAGTGTGTTAAAATGATTAATATTTAAGTGAAGTGAGATTAAGAATTAATTAAGTAGATAAGTGTAATTAGTGGAAGACAAAAAAGGGATATAGTGAACTAGCATGACATAAGTAGTAAATCCACGTGTAACATGAAAATTAGATTATAGTGACTAAGATAAGGTGGCATCTAAGCACTAATCTACTAATTGATGTAATTAAGAGGGGTAGACTTATGTGTCTAGTACATATCCATATAATACTAGGATGTTGCCAACACATTATATCACTTGGGGACAACTTCAGTTAAAGGAGACTAACACGAACAACAAACAATTCACTGACAATTGCATTTTTTTACTTAATCACTTCATACAACAACTTATCTCTTGGGAGTTATAATTAGGCAATAAACAATATCTTGCAACGTGATTTATCTTTTGGGTAAGGGCAGCAACATTTTAAATTTTGTATGGCAGCAGGTTGTCTATTTTGGTTGCCATAGTCATTGTTTCTTGGAATCGCAGGGAGAACGGACATGTTCCATCTTGTTTAAAATTAACGTGAGAGTTGGACATATTGGTTTCGTAATATTGAAAGGACAATATTCAAGGTATGTTAAGGCAAATCATTCCTTCTTTTGGCATGTTCTAAGTTACAAAATGTAAACGTAATATTGTCCCATAAATGATTCTACTCTTAGTAGTTAAGAATATTCTTGTTATTCTTTCCTAATTTCAAAACATGTCTAAATATGTTTCTAAATCTCTATTGAGGTATATGGGAAAGATGTTAATATTCATAATGTTAATTGGAGGTAAAACGATATTACATCACTCTGATAAACTCAGAGTGTCTTAGTATCATTCATGCATTATATTCATGTATATACCTTGACCTCAAAGGCATTATATACGCTACTATATGTATGCATTATATATGTATTGGGATGGAAAAAGGGATACAATGTTATATACGCACCACCACCTGATCAATCGGTATATGATGATGATTATGCCTACATAGGCCTGTATGATATGATGGGATGCCCACGGAAGCTTGATGGTGTTACACATATGTATATGTATATACACATATGTATATATATATATATACATATGTATATATATATATATATATACATATGTATGACCGCATTATGCATGTCACTTAGGCATATTATGGCCCTCAGAGACATTTTCTACCGGTTGGCTATTTCTTGTCTTATGTTACTTTCAGGTCTCTATTATGCTATTCTTCATGCCTGACATACTCGGTACATCAATCGTACTGACGTCTCTTTTGTCGGGGACGCTATATTTCATGCCCGCAGGTCCAGGTAGACGGGGATACGATATGCACTGGTAGGTTTCCAGGTTAGTTAATAATGGAGCACTCCACTTGTCCCAGAGTTATAGTCTAATATCGATACAGTATTTTTACATGTGCATATGGGTATGGTGGTTCCCTGTCCCGATCTTAAGATGTCACATACTCTTTAGAGGCTTATAGACAGTTGTCATATGTATAGTAGTCATGTATGACCTTTTCGGCCTTAATATGTATATATACATAGGTTGGGTTATTCTGTTTGCAAGATTTTACGTAGCATATTTCCAGTTTATTATTTCTATGTGTCCGCAAGTTACGTCGTAATGACCCTTATGACCCATAATTAATTATGGTTAGGTGATAAATATATGATTAGTGTAACTCGGTAAGTAAGGCCCGACTGTCCATCATGGCCCTCTGGTTTGGGTCGTGACACATACACATCAACCCCCTTTTTTCATTATTTCTTATTACGTTGAGCCTACACTCAACATGTATGGTTCTCATGAGTTTTACTGGATTCTTTACCATATTGAGTGCAATTGTATTGTCACACAGTAGGGGCACGTCAGTAGACACTCACCATCCTCAAGATGTTACTTTAACCAGAGAAATTGAGCACATCAAGATACAACTACTACACATTCAGTTTCTGCGGTAGAGAGAGCCAGAAAGATTAGTTTCTTTGTAACCCATAAGATAGAACATGATCCCCAAAGAATTTAAGTGAG
Source organism: Przewalskia tangutica (assembly GCA_029844215.1). Classification (NCBI taxonomy): domain Eukaryota; kingdom Viridiplantae; phylum Streptophyta; class Magnoliopsida; order Solanales; family Solanaceae; genus Przewalskia; species Przewalskia tangutica. The sequence goes on along the minus strand of CM056738.1, from coordinate 86,495,034 downwards.
CTCTCTCTATCTACCATAAATCCAGCGTAACCCACATCAGCATACCCAACAAAGTCAAGGATTATCTCTTGAGGAATAGAAAAAGACCAGGACTATAGTCCCTTTTGTGATACATCAGAATTTCTTTTTCAGCCTTCATATGGGATTCCTTTGAACTTGATTGAAATCTCGCACATAGACCAACAATAACCATAATATAAAGGTCTTCTTGTAACAAATCAATATGAGAGTCCAATAATACTTCTGTACATGATTTCCTTCAGAGCAGAACCAGGTTCATCCATGTTCAGCTAAGTACCAATAGCTATATGAGTATCAACGGTTTTAGTATTCTCTATATCAAACCTTTTTCAGCAAATCCCTGATGTGGTTTTGTAGACTGATCACAGTGTCCTTTGGAGTTCGCCTAACCTGGTTCCTATGATAGTTCTATCTCAAGGTTTGGGTACTAGGTGCCATACTTAATGCCTCTCAACTGATGAAGTTTCTCCTATGCTACTTCACGAGAGATAGTAGAAGCACCAGATTCTTGCGTACTTTTAGGAAAATATGCATCATTATCTCACTTGACTTGGCTCCTCAGAACAATCATTCCATTTGAAATCTCTCTGACCTCGTCAGGAACCTTTAAAGGTTCCCCATCTCTAGCTTCATCGTTATTCAACACTTTTAGCACCCAAACTTCCTAAAAGCCTCCACACCATTATTGAGAGCAATACATTTGAATTCAAGTCTTTCAGGCAAGTCAACTTTGGTTTTTTCTCATTGAGTAGTTTATAGGGAATTTTCTCAAGCATAGACCTTATCATGTACTCTCGTCTTTCTCTTGACAGAAGATCTGATATGTTTCCTTTCAACACATTGAAACCCACCTTGTTGACTGTGAACTTGGTATGTGACATCCGGAGAACTAGGTCATTTATCACAGTTTATAAGCTTGAGTCAGATATTAACATTTCTTCATTTCCTCAATCTTGCTGATGTCAAGGATGTGTCATTTATTTCATTCCCAAAAGACACACTTCCTTTTTTAAGGCTTTGAGAAGAGAGAGTCTCATCTATTTCAGTCATATGCTTGGAGAAGTCACTGTCCATCTACCATTTTTGGCTTCCCCCTCTCTCCTTAGCCTGTAAGAAAAATCACTGATTGTATTTGAAACCCAATCCAGTTTGGGATCCTTATAGTTGTAAAAAGGATGAATCAACCTTCTTTTAACCCAGGTGGGCAAGACATTTTTTCTCTTCCGAGGACTAGGTCCCTCCATCTTGACTCCCTTCTTAATAATTTTTTTTATTTTTCTGAAAAGATTCAAATCTGGTTTTACAAGCATTCTTGTAATGGTCAGTCTGCACGTAATGTGTGCATAACTAGTTTTCAGTTGTGAAGACATATTTGTGTGGGGATTATACGATGTCTTTTTTTTTTTAAAACTAAGTCCTTGACTACCCCCAACCTTACTCTTATACATGGAGGTGATTACATCAGAGGACTAGGTATAGTGAAGTGCCTTATCGAGATAAAATTTTACCTTTTTCAAATCTTCCTTCAATTGACAATTCTTTTCAATCTCACTAGTAAGACTCTATTTCATTTTTAAGCTCATTTTCAAGCTCCACGCGAGTCTCACTAGTTGTACCTTTTCCTTTAGAGGGAGTTTCCATACTCTTTTTCACCTGATTTTCCAATAGAATATTTTGTTAGGTTATCTCATCAACTTATTCTTTCAGATATATAATGAAAACTGCCAAATCATCCCTTTCTTGTTCTATATAACCAATTTCAGCATTTAAATAATTTTTTTCATTGACAAGAGCATGATAAACATCGTTTAACACAACTGCTTATGATATTAGTTTCTTTTGAAAGTAAACTTTCAAGTTTTTCTTAACATCAAGAAAATTTACCTTATCGTGCTCATCATCATCATCATTCGTATCAGATTTGGCCATGAGTGCAAAGATTGACTCATATTCAGAGAGTTTATTTTTGATAGTCATCATTGATGTCTCCCTTGGTCATCATTGTCTTCAGATTCACTTGAGGAGTCTCCCAAGGCAGTAAGAGCCTATTTCACCAGATCATCAACTGCATCTCTCCTCCTAAATTTTTTATTGGAAACCTGGTTTCTCTTAGCAATCTTGTCATTATGATTGTCCTTTTTGTGTTGAGGACACTCTTTAATGAAGTGAACATGTTTTCCATACTTGTGGCACAAGTTGTCATTTCCTTTAAAGTTTCTTCTGGAGCTTCCTATTTTTGGGACTCCGCCATTTTTCAGAACTATCTTTTGAAATATATGAATGATATATGTCATGTCAACTTCGTCACTACTTAAATAACCTTTGGCATCTTTGAGAATCAGGTTCTTCTCCTTATTTGCCTCACTATTTTTTATTTTCTTTCTGGCTATCTTCATCTCACAAGTCTTGAGATTTCTAATCAGCTCATCAATTGTCAGTGTCTTCAGGTTCTTGGCTTCGTTAATGACATTTACCTTGCATTTCCAAGAGTCAGGCAAGACACCAAGCAATTTCTGACCAGTTTATTGGTTGTACCGACTTCTCCCACAGAGTTGAGCTCATTAATAATAGAGGTAAACCTAGTGTGCATCTCTTGGATTGGTTCATCCTCTCTCTTTTTAAACAGCTCATACTCTATGGTGAGCATATATATCTTGGACTCCTTAACTTGAGTTGTTCCTTCATGAGTTGTTTGGAGAGATTCCCATATCTCATTAGTAGTTACACAAGAAGAGACCCGATTGTACTCATCTGGACCAATACCACAAACAAGGATCTTCTTACCCTTGAAGTGTTCCTTCATAGCCTTCATGTCTACATCGTTGTACTCCTTCCTAGGTTTTGGAGTAGTTGTAAGACTAGATATATATGTGTTCATGGAAATATGAGGGTCATCACAAATGATGTCCCATAACTCAGAATCTTCGGACATGATGAAATCGTGCATCCTAGTCTTCCATCGCCCATAGTACTTTTCGTTGAACCTTGGTGGTCTAGTAGTCGATTGTCCTTCCTCTAAGTTTGGTCGAGCAACCATTAGAGAGATTACTTCTATTGGTTAACCTTTTAGAAAGAATATGCTCTGATACCAATTTATAGAAATTAAGGATCCACCAAACAGTATAGAGAATCAGGTTCTTTATTTGTTCCCTCAAACAGAGTAGTAAGTATAACACAAGATATTTATGTGAAAAACTCCTTTCTAAAGGGATTAAAAATCATGACCTACCAAGTAGAATTTTCAACTTCACTAACCTAGCGATTTAAGATTACAACCTATTATAACCTAGAAATTAAACTCTTAATCTCTCACCCCTTACAATACATATATTGTAAGCCTCCACAATACCTATGTTGTAAAGCTACAAACCTTCACTAACTCTAGCCAAGAAGATGAACCAACAAGGTGATCGGTGTACACCTTTTGAGTCATTTTTAGTTAGTCTTTTGTCTATTTTTGTACAAATACGTGTCGTCTTAGGATAGATTTTCTTTCTTTTCAGTCATATTGGTTTAAAGTGACTCATTGGCAAAAAAGGAGCAAAAAGAGGGCAGAAACGGAGGTTCCAGAGCTCGGAAAGAAAGAAAGCGCGAACCAGCACAAAGCAAAGCCGTGGCGCTCCAAAGCGAGGGCTGACGCCACTACGGCGCCTAATCTTCGTAGAGTCTCAGAATCCGGCGCGCCAGCTGATTCTGCGCGCGAGGCGGGAAAAATCAGAAATTCGAAAGTCAATGGGTCAAGGCCTGAAGGAAAACCTGCATCACGTTTTGGAGACTATAAAAAGATGACTTTAGGTCAGATGCAGGGGTTCCTCTTCTTGCCAAATCACACAACTTTTGGGAGATCAAGATTGGAGACCGTTTCTTAGTAATTTCTTGTTCTTGTTTTACTTTCTTTACAATTTATGTTGGATATTGATTTAGTTCTTGTCATGTTTATGGCTAGGAACTAAATCTTCTTAGGTCTTTCCATGTCAATTCACTTGAAACTTATCTTTATGAATTAATGCATGTTTTTGGTTCTTTTTGTTGTTGTTGAGATTTATTCAATATTTGTTTTGATTGCTTGGTAATTACTTGATCACTAATTATCATAATCATTATGATTTCTAACAGAAATCCGAAAGGGGAGGTTGTGAATATGCTGTAGTTGGATAAACATAGGTTAAATCGTGGACGAAAGTACCCCGATACTTGTGTAGTATTAATAGGTTTTTGGTCTTAATCCTCCTCTATAGTCAATCTTATCACCGAAAGGTAGAAAGGTTTTATACTGGGGTTGAGTGTTTATATAACCTTAACAGGAGTATAAAACGGCTTAGTTAACCTGCTATCTCAAAATAGAAGAAGAACCATTATTAATTGCATTAATAAGTAAGTTAAGCGGATAGTTGAGGAGATTTGGAAGCCCTATTTCCACATTATTGAAGTAAAACAACGTAGTTTAATTAGTTTTCATAATTATAGTCATAAACATCATATCAATCATCGGTCACCAAATAGATAACATATAATAGAATTTGGTACTTGAACACTAATCCCTGAGGACGATAACTCGGTCTTCTAAGACTATATTACTTGACACGACACGTGCACTTGCGTAAGTGTGTGCATAAATCGCGCATCAAGTTTTTGGCGCCGTTGCCGGGGATTGACATAGTTCAATATCAATTTTATCTATTCTTAATTTCTAATTTGGTTTTTTATTTTTTTTATTTTTTTTTATTATTTTGTGAAAACCAGTGCGCCGTGATCCGTTTGTTGGTTTTGATTTATCTCAGGGATCCTGAAGACATGGATTACTACTATCAACAAAGTAATCCTCCAGCCCCACAAGAAGAGCAGGATGGGTTACGAGCAGCCATACTCAGGTTGACTAGGCACCAAACTCAATTCATGGACGAAACGAGAGTGTCCTTGAAGAATTTGGAAACGCAAATAGGACAACTCGCGGGCATGCTGAGCAGCGGAATGCAAAAAAAGCACTCTGCACATATTGGAGGAAATATAAAAGAGCAATGTCAGGCGATTGACCTGAAAAATGCCGAATCAGTGGAAACAGAAAATTCGCAGCACCGCAGCCATTGCCGAGCAAAGGCCCATGCGGCAAGATTCGGGACAGTGCAGAACTTTAGGCGCCACGGCGCCGAAGTTGCGTGGCGCGCGCCCGAACCAGCTGAAATAAGGGTGGAAGCTGTTGTGAACGCACCCAGTGAAGATACTGCACTTCATAGGCTAAAAACATGTGCTCTTGACAAACAATTCTCTAAATTTGTGGAAATTCTCAAACAATTGCAACTCAATATCCCGTTTGCTGAAGCACTAGAGCAGATGCCAAGCTATGTAAAGTTCATGAAGGACATTCTTAGCAAAAAGAGGAGGATAGAGGACTACGAAACAGTGGTGTTGACTGAAGAATGCAGTGCCATCCTATAGAGAAAACTACCTCAGAAATTAAAAGATCCTGGGAGCTTCACCATCCCATGCACTATTGGGAAGTTTGAATGTCAGAAGGCGTTGTGCGATCTGGGGGCAGGCATAAATTTGATGCCCTACCTAGTTTTTTGCAAACTTGGAATGGGAGAAGTCAAACCTACAAACATCACTTTGCAGTTAGCTGACCGCTCCATAGTCCACCCTAGAGGAGTCATCGAGGATGTGTTGGTAAAGGTGGACAAGTTCGTCTTTCCCGCTGATTTCGTCATCTTAGACATAAAAGATAACGACATAATCCCCATCATACTTGGCAGACCCTTCCTAGCCACAGGACAGGCTCTCATCGATGTTCACAAAGGGGAGTTGAAACTTCGGGTGGAAGAAGAAGAGGTGATTTTCAATGTTTTTCGGGCAGCAACCTTCCCAGATGCAAGTGATAACTGTTCGGCCATTGACATAATCGAAGATGCAGTGTCAGACAAAGGGTTCAGAAATGATGATACGCTTGAAGAATTACTGACCAGATGGGATGATAGTAGTGGAAACGACCCGAGGCTGATGAAGTATGCAAATTGGATGAATTATTATGAGAAATGTAATAAGAAGAGATATGAAGAGCTTGGGCAGATGCCATAGAGATCAGTACCATCCACAGAGAAGGCTCCAGAGTTAGAGTTAAAAATTCTACCCAATCATTTACAGTACCAATATCTAGGTGAAGATCAATCCTTACCAGTAATCATCTCATGCCATCTATCCACAGTAGAGATTGATAAGCTGCTGAGAGTACTGAGGGCTCACAAGCGTGCCATTGGGTGGACATTAGTAGACATAAAGGGGATCAACAGTAATGCATAAGATCCGTCTAGATGAGGAGAGCAGACCCTCCATTGAGGCACAATGGAGACTAAACCCAAACATGAAAGAGGTAGTCAGAAAAGAAATCATGAAATGGCTCGATGCTGGAGTAATTTATCCTATATCTAACAGCGCATGGGTGAGTCCAGTACAAGTGGTACCCAAAAAGGGTGGTATGACAGTAGTGACCAACGAAAGGAACAAGCTCATTCCTTCTAGAACAGTTACTGGGTGGAGAATCTGCATTGACTATCGCAAGTTGAACAAGGCAACCAGAAAAGACCACTTTCCGTTGTCATTTCTAGATCAGATATTGGATAGACTTGCGGGGCACAACTACTATTGCTTTTTGGATGGTTACTCAGGGTATCATCAGATTGCGATAGCGCCAGAAGATCAGGAAAAGACGACATTCACCTGCCCTTTTGGTACATTTGCATTCAGAAGGATGCCATTTGGGCTTTGCAATGCACCTGCGATCTTTCAGAGGTACATGATGACAATTTTCTCAGACATGGTGGAGAGGACTATAGAGATTTTTATGGATGATTTCTCGGTTTTGGGGCGCTGCTAAGCGAATGTTTAAGGCACTTGGAAGCAGTGTTAAACCGATGTGAAGAATCTAACCTTGTGCTAAACTGGGAGAAGTGTCATTTCATGGTAAAAGAAGGGATTGTCCTGGGACACAAAATATCGAACCAAGGTATTGAGGTGGACAAAGCAAAGATTTCAGTAATCGAAAATCTACCACCTCCAGTATCAACAAAAGGAGTCAGAAGTTTCCGTGGGCATGCCGGTTTTTATAGAAGATTAATCAAGGATTTCTCAAAGGTTTCAAAGCCTCTTTCCACCTTGCTAATGACGGGGGTTGCTTTTGAATTCAATAAGGAATGCATGACCGCTTTTCAGACACTCAAGGAGAAGTTTATCTCAGCACCCATAGTCATTGCACCAAATTGGGAGCTCCCATTTGAACTAATGTGCGATGCAAGCGATTATCACGATGGGAGCGATCTTTGAATGAAGAGAATCGATAATGTATTTAGATCCATTTACTATGCTAGTAAAACTCTGAATGACGCACAGTTAAATTACGCGACTACAGAAAAAGAATTGCTAGCAATAGTGTATGCATTTGAGAAATTCAGGTCATACTTAATTGGGAATAAGGTGATAGTATACACTGACCACTCTGCAATAAAGTACTTGATGACAAAGAAGGATGCAAAACCCCGCCTCATTCGATGGGTCTTGCTATTACAAGAATTCGACGTGGAAATTCGTGACAAAAAGGGGACAGAGAACTCAGTTGCAGACCACTTGTCAAGGCTTGAGAACACAGAGCCGAACACGAGGATGCGGATAAATGATCACTTCCCAGATGAGCAATTGTTTCAAGTAAGTGCGGTTTTTAATTTACCTTGGTACACTGATTTTGTTAATTTTCTTGCAGCTAAGGTAATACCCCCAGGATTGACAAGACATCAAGTGAAGAGGTTTTACTCCGAAGTAAAACACTACTATTGGGAGGAACCGATGTTATACAAACACTGTGCCGATCAAGTCATCGGGCGATGTATACCAGAGGAGGAGATGCACCAGATTCTCACTCATTGTCATACCCTACCATGTGGTGGGCACTCTGGGGCATCAAGAACAGCGGCAAAGGTACTGCAAAGCGGGTTCTATTGGCCAACACTTTTTAAGGATGTCCATGCCTTTGTGAAGAGGTGTGATCGTTGTCAAATAACAGGGAACATATCAAGACGAAATGAAATGCCTTCACAAGGGATATTGGAAGTATTTGATGTGTGGGGAATCGATTTCATGGGTCCATTCCCGTCGTCCTTTGGAAATCAGTACATCCTTCTGGCAGTAGATTATGTGTCCAAATGGGTAGAAGCAGTGACCACTAAGAAAATGATAGTAAGACTGTTCAAAGATTCTTTCAAAAGAATATATTCACAAGGTTTGGTACCCCAAGGGCCATCATCAGTAATGAAAGAAGTCACTTTTGCAACAGGCAGCTGAATACATTGCTTTCCCGATATGAAGTCTACCACCGCACCACACTTGCCTACCACCCTCAAGCGAATGAGCAAGCAGAAGTGTCAAATAGGGAAGTGAAGAGCATACTGGAAAAAACGGTGGATGGCTCAAGAAAAGATTGGTCTATCAAACTGGATGATGCACTGTGGGCATACAGAATAGCATTTAAAACCCCAATTGAAATGTCACCATATAAGTTAGTTTTTGGTAAAACATGTCATTTGCCAGTAGAGTTGGAACACAGAGCCTATTGGGCAATGAGGAAGCTGAACATGGATGCCAAGGCGGGGCAGAAGTAAGAGCGCTACTGGTGGCGAGTTGGATGAATTCAGACACAACGCCTATGAGAATGCAAAGATCTACAAGGAACGAACGAAAGTATGGCACGACAAGATGCTGATACCAAAAGACTTCCAAGAAGGACAACAAGTGCTTTTATTCAACTCAAGGTTAATGTTGTTTCCAGGCAAGTTAAAATCGCGTTGGTCAGGACCATACACTGTGGTAAGAGCATTCCCCTATGGTGCAGTTGAAGTAAAAGGGAGAGAGGGAGCCCCCTTCAAGGTAAACGGACAGAGGTTAAAACCCTATTTGATCAATGAAATGGAAAATATGAGCCTAGTAACCTCTCTCGCCCTAAAATAATAAGGAACTTGCGTCCGGCTAAAAGACGTTAAAGACAGCGCTACTTGGGAGGCAACCCAAGGTATCTTAATTTATTTACTTTAATGCAGTTAGTTTTTACTTAGAACAGTCTCACGGAGGTATTGTTATGTGTTGTGATGACAGGTGTAGAGCCAAGAAATCTGGAGGGCGAAAACTGAAAAGAAGCCAAAAGAAAAGAAAAAAAAAGATTTCCAGAAAATTGGCTTAGCGCCGCGGCGCCAGGATCAGGGCCGCGACTCCAAAAGATCATAAAGGCGCAGGAGATTCAGCGCCGCGGCTGATTGCATGGCGCGGCGTAAAGTCGAAAAAGTTACGAAGTTTGGCGCCGCGGCTGATTCTGGCCATGGCGCCACGACGAAAATTTTGAAGTCATGAGGAAGCCCCAATCAGATTGCCCTTCTCCAAATCAAAAATCCAGAACCAGCCCCCCTCTCACGGGATTGCATGAATTATCCACCGCCACCACTTTAAACCAAGTCTGTAAGTTGTCTTGTTTTCTTTTATTTTCTTTGAGTCTTGCACACATTGGGGACAATGTGTGATTTAAGTTTGGGGGGTGTCTTATTTGTGTCTTATTGTGTTAGTATGTTTGAGTCTTTTTGATTTGTTTTATGTATTTTTGAGTCATAAAATTTTTGAGTCATAATTTTCTTTCAAAGATCATGCATGATGTAGTTACTAGAAACACCTAGTGAAGTAAGGTTGAATAATGTAATGGAATTAGAAGCAACTATCTAAACACTTAGGCTAGATATGCCAAAAACTCATGAAATCTGTCTATTTGGGGTTTCTTGCTTGATTTGTGCATTGTTAAATGTTAAAACCTATGTGTATGATTGCTTGCTATTTGAGGCGAAATAGTTAGGATATGCATATTAGGGAGATGACTCAGGCAATTCTTTGTTAGCCAATTCTTACCACTTTTACCTATCCCTGATATTAAAAATATCCCTAGTCAGCCCCTTTGAGCCTAAACATTAAACTTTTTCTTTGACACCCTCTAAATCCACACTTGTGCCATAAGTGAAAATGTGAAATGATTGGAATAGAAAGTGTTAAAAAAAAGAGACAAAAAGAGTGAACAATCGTGATGCACCCCAATAAAAAAAAGCAACAAGAAATAGGCAAAAGCCTAAGTTTGGGGGTGCCTGACATTCATAAGACACTTCACTCTCTTAAAACAAAAGAGGGGAAAGATAGATATGAAGTGAAGAAAGAAAATCAAAAGAAAAAGGGAAGAAGTGAAAAGCAAAAGAGCTTATGGTACATAAAATGAGCCTAAATGTCTATTTTTACCTACCAATGCCTAAGCCTACATTACAACCCTGAAAAGTCCTGAAGATCTCTTACATGCATATCCATGATTAGTGGAGAATAGCAAGTAAACATGCCATAGGATTTTGAAATTGACATGCATAATTCAGTATTCTTACTTCCATCAAGCATGATTAAAATGAGTTTGCGAAATATCTAGCTTAATGTGTTTAGAATGCTAAAAATTCATGCTATATGTTCCTGCATATTATTCTGTTAACCTTCATGTTTTTCTGAGTAACAATAGTGCAGCAAAGTGATCAATGTCGTTGAGTCTTTCTATTTTATTTTTCCTTGTGACTTTATTTCTTTCTTTTGATCTTTGCTCGAGGGCGAGCAAAGGTTAAGTTTGGGGTGTTTGATCGGTGTATTTTATATACACCTTTTGAGTCATTTTTAGTTAGTCTTTTGTCCATTTTTGTACAAATACGTGTCGTCTTAGGATAGATTTTCTTTCTTTTGAGTCATATTGGTTTAAAGTGGCTCATTGGCGAAAAAGGAGCAAAAAGATGGCAGAAACGGAGGTTCCAGAGCTCGAAAAGCGAGAAAGTGGCGAACCAGGCACAAAACAGGCCAGCGCCGCGGCGCCTCCAGCCAGCAGGGCCAGAGCGCCACGGCGCCTAATCTTCAGAGAGTCTCAGTAATTCCGATGCCGCGGCGCCGAGGCGGGAAAAATCAGAAATTCGAAAGTCAATGGGCCAAGGCCTGAAGGAAAACCTGCATCACGTTTTGGAGACTATAAAAAGAGGACTTTAAGTCAGATGCAGGGGTTCCTCTTCTTGCCAAATCACAACACTTTTGGAGATCAAGATTGGACACCTTTTCTTAGTAAATTCTTGTTCTTATTTTACTTTCTTTACAGTTTATGTTGGATATTGATTTAGTTCTTGTCATGTCAATGGCTAGGAACTAAATCTACTTAGGGCTTTCCATGTCAATTCACTTGAAACTTATCTGTCACGACTGACCGGGGCGCTGGTACCTCAAAGGGTACCATCGGTATGTGTCAGAGAATAGCAGCGGAACAAACATAACACATAACTTATAAAAAGGGTAAACATCACTATCCAGCCGATAAGGCTGCCTTCCATAAAACATACTTAAGCAAAGTATAGTAGTACAACTGGTTCTTAGAGCCCAAACCATAAATGTGACCACAGACCTCTAAAGATAAAAACTGTGGCGGGACAGGGCCCCGCCATACCCCTGAATGTACAAAATACCTATAGCGTGGGGAATGTCCGTACGATAAACAAGCACGGAGAAATGGAGCTCGACACGGAATCGTGATCCTAAGCGAGGATCCACACCGCTTACCGCCTGCGGCGTGAGCGGCCAGGAAGGGTCGAGACACAACGTACCAAGTATGTAAAACTGGAAAATACTGTAGTAATATCATAAGTCAAAATATAAGCTGGAGTCATAAATGAAAATCAGTTTACTTTGCACTGTGCCTTACTAACAATGAAAGCAACAAATGTATGTATATATACTGCATAAAAATAGGAAGCTCATGATCAAAGCGGTACCTCGCGTAGTATCATTAAGCAATCCTACTCGCGGGACTATTTCACCCGCATAGGTCCTGTGGACCCGCATGAGTCATCCGCCTCGTCGTGGGACTATTTCACCCGCATGGATCTGTGGACCCGCGTGAGTACCATTGCCGTACTCGCGTGAGACTATTTCACCCGCGTGGATCCCGTGGACCGGATCCGCGTAGTACAAACGCCGCACTCGCATCATGGGTAGCAAATCCATGGCATAAGTAGTAAACCATCCTATTGGAGCATACGTGGGCCACCCATCGTGTCGGTATGTCCAAAGGAAATAACAAGAATCCGCGATACGTGGGCCCAACGTGTCGGTATGCCAACAGAATTAACAAGAATAAGTAGTGAACCATCCTAATGAACGCATACAGTGGACCATCCATCGTGTCGGTATGTCAAAGGAAATAACAAGAATAACCCGAGGTCTACCGTAAGAACATATCACCTAGCACAATGGCTATCATACATAACATAAGCGCTCTACTGTCATATCATAACATAAGCGCTACCGGCTTATCATACATAACATAAGCGCTACCGGCCTATCATATCATAAGCAAGTTAAGAAATCCCCTAACTTCTTATTAACATTATTAACATATCCTCTCATTTTAGTATACCTAAGGCACCAACATGTCTTTTAATAGAAAAATCCGGGAATTCAACCCAAGTACCATGCACCTCTAACTTTTAAGAAAAACTCTTTTTATACAAAGATTCCAAGATACTATTCACCATAGTATCAAGTTACGATTTCTTTCCAAGACAAGTCACAATTCCTTTTAAAAATAGAATAAGCTTCTAAATCAAGTGACTTCATTTCCTTTAAAACCTTAGACAACCAATGCCTAAATATCAATTCACCTTTTTTATTTTCAAATCCTTTACCCGTACTTGTTTTAATTAGAGTAAACCTTTCTTTGTGAAGCTTTCAAGAAAACTAATATAACCAACTTCCCATAAAGTCATTATATTAGCGTTATCCCTTTGTCAAATACATTTTTCTCTCAATCCAAGGGACTTATACTTTTGAAATGAAACAAGTATCATATACTTTAAAACAAGTGTAGATTATCAAATCTTGTACGTATACCGTACTACATAGATACAACTATTCATGCTCAAGAGATAGGAAAGCTCTACATACCTCTTTGGTCAAAATCCACTTGCTAAGTCCAACTACCGCAAGTAATATGTCAACCTATAATAACCATAGTGCGTTTATTAACCTCCAATTTCAATGTAGAAATTCCAAATTTAAGTTACCAATTCCTAAGGAAAATTGGGCAGCATTTTCTTTGTTTCTACTCGGCACCACCTTTTTCAAAGGCCGATTTTCAACACTCAAACGCCTCCTTAAGGCCCAACATCCAAACCAACACAAAGGGGATTACACATCTAATCTTGGGTGTGTAAAATTTTGCCCCACAAGTTATAATAATACACTTAACAATCCTATAGTAGTTTGTAGGCTACAACATGTTCATAATATCTCTTTAGTCAAATCCCTCATACCCAACCCACATTTCTTGCATGCAATGACTCTAATAGCATTATTTACTACCACAAGTACTTTCTTCTTAACATGCAACACTAAAAACTAATAATAGAGGGAGAATCATTACCTTAGAGCTTTAGCCAAATTTATCCAACAATTTGCTAGCTTCTATTCCAAGAACACCACCACAACAACATTCACAAGCTAGCCACAAACTTCCTTCTTGCTTTTATTCTTTTCAGATTTTTCCTAAGGCTAGAATGTCTCTTGGGATTTTAGAGAGAAGGAGGAGCTTGAACTTTTAAGAGAGAAGGAGGAGTTTTTCTAAGAGAGAGATGAAAGATGACCAAGTCTTTAAGACTTGGTCAATATAATCATCTGAGAAATCAGGATGGGGACACTTGTCACCTCCCAAGGTCTTTTAAAGAAAAATCGACTTTTCCTAAGTTTTTCGCGAGAATCCGCCTCGGCGCAGCCTGCTTCCGTGGCGCGGCTGCGCAGCTCTGCGGACCTCGGATCTTGCGCGCGGCCTCGCTTCTGGCGCGCGGCTGAAACTTCAGCGACCCCGATGCTTTTCGCTGCGACCTGCATCCGGCCGCGGCCTGCGCTTTGTCCGAAACACGTTTCTGTCCGACTGCGCACTGAACTTGTAATTCTCATAACTTCCTACTATGATGTCCTATAGACGAACGGTTGGTTGCGTTGGAATCTAGACTCAACGAACTACGCCCTAGGCCTTTGAAACACTTAGGAACTCTCAATGTACCGGGTCATAATCCGCCTCAAAGTTGACTAAAACCCGTCCGGAACAATCCGTCAACCTATCATTTGGAAATTTTAAGTCTTACATGCTTTCGTACACTCTCATACGTTGGGTCAGAACTACGGGGTATAACATTCTCCCCCCCCCCCCTTAGAAACATTCGTCCCGAATGTTCCTTCTACGTCTCCAGAACGCATGTGCCGGTGTAGTCTTCACTACTATATTTAAAAAACCAATTATGCCACACATGGCCATAATATACTAACCACCCAAAAGCTTACCTCCCCGCCTACGAGGAATTATCTCTAACACGTATAACAACTTATTAGTCCCCATCCGCGGTCTAAGGTTATTCTCCTCACAAAAGATCACTCCCATCTCCTCAACACATGTTCGCTTCTTCTTCCACCTGTCGTATCCTCCTTACACACTCGACTCTTCCTAGCATACGTACCACACTCTTGTTCCCGGCCCGAGACAACCTCACTATCCAAGTCACAAAATCCTAGTGGTTTCCCTAGCTTAGCTACCCACTATCATTTCATACCACTCATGGACTTATTACCCACGTATACCCTGCGTGTACTATGTTCCTCGAAAAAGAGCACTCGTAAAATCTTCCACTCACGATGGCCCTGTAGCTAAGGTTCCCACGGTTATCAAAATCCTAAGGACTCCCCACTTTCATGTCCCTAAACTTACCCCCTTCTACAAGCCAGGCTCTCCAAGTCACAATTTACATAAAATTACCCGCACATAACACTTAACATGTAACCATCTTATCACACCTACTAATCTTTAGAGAGTTAAGGATATACCTGCAACTATTGCTTCACTTCCCCCTTGTCGTTCTAATCATGATCCTGCCCTGCACGGCGCATAGCAAAAGAAGGCGATGAACCCATCGATCCCGAAGGCTGAATCTCTTCATCCGTGTTATCTCTGGTCGGACAATTCCTCGCAAAATGGCCCTGCTGGCCGCATGTAAAACAAACTCCCAACCCAGCACGACACTCTCCATCATGGAGCATACCACAACGACCGCAACGAGGTAGGGGTGGCCCCATCCGGCTAGCACCCCCACTTCCCCAAGAACCGGAAACCTTGGAGCCCTGACCTGCCCTTGAATATCCCGAACGTCCTGAAGACTGTGGAGAACCACTCAGAACTGGCGGAGGGGGATAACTAGCCTGCTGCTGCGGTTGTCCGCCTCGAAAGTTACCAAAGGACCCTGCTGTCTTGGCCCTCTTCTGCTGATCTTGGTTATTCCGTCGACCTCTACGCTCCTCACACCCGAGTGCATAAGCCTGCATACGGGCAATGTCCATGCCCGGCTGAAGAGCTACTCCCGTGCAACTCTCGGCCAAGTAATCGTCCAGTCCTGTGACATAGCGGTGTACCCTATCCTCCATGTCTGCCACTAAGGCGGGTACATATCGGGCCAACGAATCAAACTACATTGTAATCCCGAACCGCGCCCATTACGCCTCAACATCAAAAATCTATCCGCGCGCCCTCGCTCATCTGCGAAGGCAAGAAGTGTGCAAGAAAGGCCTCGAGAACTCGTCCCCAAGCAGTGAAGCGCATGCTCCCCGGGGCGGTTCCGTGAATCATACCGATCCAAGCTGCGGTGTCCGCAGCCGATGCGAACCTAGTACCACCGACTCGGTCTCCAAGCCCCGATCACCCTCACGATCCGTGTAATCGTCGGATAAACTCCACGAGATCATCCTCGTGCCTCGACCCATAAAACTACGGTGGCTGCGACTCAAAAGTCCCTAAGTCTCAAGCTAGCAGCTTTGTGTTGAACTACACGGCAATCGGGCTGCATCTCGCCTATCTCATGTTCGCCACGATCACGGCGATGGCGCCATCTCGCGTAGCCCATATCCTGCGCCTCAGGCTGGGTGAGGCTCGGTACCGCGGTCTCGATGGCGCTGCTTTGCCTCGGACTCTTTGGGGTTGGCGGCGTTGTAGAACTCGCCGTCAAATACCTCATCCGTGGGGATCGGGCATGTGCCTCGTAACCCTCGGTGCCTACTAGTAGTTCCTCCATCGCCTTGCCGCCACGGGCGCGGTTGCGCTGCGTGGAGGCATAAGCGATACATAAAGGAAAACATCGGAGGAGGTTCAACCTATAACTCACGATATTGCGATATTAGAGTGAAAGAATGGAAACCAATCCTAAATATCCATGACCTCACGATTATAGATGTGGTGCACGACACGCGATAATCAAGACTTACTAGACACGCGATGCGTGGACACTTTCAGAGGACTAATCGCTCGATACCACTTTTGTCACGACCCAACCCCGAGCGCGGCGGTACCTGCAAGGGTACCATCGGTATGTGTCGAGAGAATAGCGGGAACATACATAACACATAACTTATAAAAGGGTAAACATCACTATCCGGTAGATAAAGTTTGCCTTATAAAACATACTTAAGCAAAGTATAGTAGTCTGGCGGTTCTTAGAGCCCAAACCATAAATGTGACCACGGACTTAAAGATAAAAGCGTGGCGGGACGGGGCCGCCATACCTGAATGTACAAAATACCTATAGCATCGGGGAATGTCCGTACGATAAACAAGCACGGAGAAATGGAGCTTCGACAGGAATCGTGATCCTAGAACGAGGATCCACACTGCTTACCGCACTGCGGCGTGAGCGGCCAGGAAGAAGTCGGTACATGACGTACAAGTATGTAAAGCGGAAAATCGTAGTAATATCATAAGTCAAAATATAAGCTGGAGTCATAAACGAAAATCAGTTTACTTTGCACTGTGCCTTACTAACAATGAGAGCAACAAATGTATGTATATATACTGCAGAAAAATAGGAAGCTCATGATCAAAACATGGTACCTCGCCCGTAGTATCATTAAGCAATCCTACTCTTGGGACTATTTCACCCGCATAGGTTCTGTGGACCCGTGAGGTCATCCGCCTCGTCGTGAGACTATTTCACCCGCGTGGGACTATTTCACCGCATGGATCCCGTGGACCCGCAAGAGTACCATCGCCGTACTCGCGTGAGACTATTTCACCGCGTGGATCCGTGGAGGATCCGCGTAGTACAAACGCCGCTTTCGCGTCATGGGTAGCAAATCCATGGCATAAGTAGTAAACCATCCTATCGAGCATACGTGGGCCACCCATCGTGTCGGTATGTCCAAAGGAAATAACAAGAATCCGCGTACGTGGGCACCCAACGTGTCAGTATGCCAACAGGAATTAACAAGAATAAGTAGTGAACCATCCTAATGAACGCATACCCGTGGACTATCCATCGTGTCAGTATGTCAAAAGGAAATAACAAGAATAACCCGGGGTCTACCCCGTAAGAACATATCACCTAGCACAACCGACTATCATACATAACATAAGCGCTACCGGCCTATCATATCATAAGCAAGTTAAGAAATCCCCTAACTTTTTATTAACATTATTAACATATCCTCTCATTTTAGTATACCTAAGGCACCAACATGTCTTTTAATAGAAAAATCCGGGAATTCAACCCAAGTACCATGAACCTCTAACTTTTAAGAAAAACTCTTTTAATACAAAGATTCCAAGATACTATTCACCATAGTATCAAGTTACGATTTCTTTCCAAGACAAGTCACAATTCCTTTTAAAAATATAATAAGCTTCTAAATCAAGTGACTTCATTTCCTTTAAAACCTTAGGCAACCAATGCCTAAATATCAATTCACCTTTCTTATTTTCAAATCATTTACCCGTACTTGTTTTAATTAGAGTAAACCTTTCTTTGTGAACCTTTCAAGAAAACTAATATAACCAACTTCCCATAAAGTCATTATATTAGCGTTATCCCTTTGTCAAATACATTTTTCCCTCAATCCAAGGGACTTATACTTTTGAAATGAAACAAGTATCATATACTTTAAAACAAGTGTAGATTATCAAATCTTGTACGTATACCGTACTACATAGATACAACTATTCATGCTCAAGAGATAGGAAAGCTCTACATACCTCTTTGGTCAAAATCCACTTGCTAAGTCCAACTACCGCAAGTAATATGTCAACCTATAATAACCATAGTGCGTTTATTAACCTCCAATTTCAATGTAGAAATTCCAAATTTAAGTTACCAATTCCTAAGGAAAATTGGGCAGCATTTCCTTTGTTTCTACTCACTTGCCACCTTTTTCAAAGGCCGATTTTCAACACTCAAACGCCTCCTTAAGGCCCAACATCCAAACCAACACAAAGGGGATTACACATCTAATCTTGGGTGTGTAAAATTTTGCCCCACAAGTTATAATAATACACTTAACAATCCTATAGTAGTTTGTTGGCTACAACATGTTCATAATATCTCTTTAGCCAAATCCCTCATACCCAACCCACATTTCTTGCATGCAATGACTCTAATAGCATTATTTACTACCACAAGTACTTTCTTCTTAACATGCAACACTAAAAACTAATAATAGAGGGAGAATCATTACCTTAGAGCTTTAGCCAAATTTATCCAACAATTTGCTAGCTTCTATTCCAAGAACACCACCACAACAACCTTCACAATCTAGCCACAATCTTCCTTCTTGCTTTTATTCTTTTCAGATTTTTCCTAAGGCTAGAATGTCTCTTGGGATTTTAGAGAGAAGGAGGAGCTTGAACTTTTAAGAGAGAAGGAGGAGCTTTTCTAAGAGAGAGATGAAAGATGAATATAATGCATGCAGAAATCAGATGGGGGGGGGGGGACACTTGTCACCTTCCCAAGGTCTTTTAAAAGAAAAATCTGACTTTTCCTAAGTTTGTCGCCAGAATCCTTCGGCCGCGGCCGCCTTCCGGCGTGGCGCCGCAACTCTGCGGACCTCAGATCTTCGCGGCGCCTTCGCTTCCGTGGCGCTGAAACTTCAGCGACTTCAAGTACTTTCGCGCATGCCTCGCATCCGGCGCCGCTCCGCGCTTTGTCCGAAACACATTTCTGTCCGACTGCGCACTGAACTTGTAATTCTCATAACTTCCTACTCTGATGTCCTATCGACGAACGGTTGGTTGCGTTGGAATCTAGACTCAACGAACTACGCCCTAGGCCTTTGAAACACTTAGGAACTCTCAATGTACCGGGTCATAACCCGCCTCAAAGTTGACTAAAATCCGTCCGGAACAATCCATCAACCTATCCTTTGGAAATTTTAAGTCTTACATGCTTTCGTACACTCTCATACGTAGGGTCAGAACTACGGGGTATAACATTATCTTTATGAATTAATGCATGTTTTTGGTTCTTCTTGTTGTTGTTGAGATTTATTCAATATTTATTTTGATTGCTTGGTAATTACTTGATCACTAATTATCATAATCCTTATGATTTCTAACCGAAATACGAAAGGGGAGGTTGTGAATATGCTGTAGTTGGATAAACATAGGTTAAATCGTGGACGAAAGTACCCCGATACTTGTGTAGTATTAATAGGTTTTTGGTCTTAATCCTCTTCTATAGTCAATCTTATCACCGAAAGGTAGAAAGGTTCTATACTGGGGTTGAGTGTTTATATAACCTTAACAGGAGTATAAAACGGCTTAGTTAACCTGCTATCTCAAAATAGAAGAAGAACCATTATTAATTGCATTAATAAGTAAGTTAAGTGGATAGTTGAGGAGATTTGGAAGCCCTATTCCACATTACTGAAGTAAAACAACGTAGTTTAATTAGTTTTCATAATTATAGTCATAAACATCATATCAATCATCGGTCACCAAATAGATAACATAGAATAGAATTTGGTACTTGAACACTAATCCCTGAGGACGATAACTCGGTCTTCTAAGACTATATTACTTTACACGACATGTGCACTTGCGTAAGTGTGTGCATAAATCGCGCATAACAAGGGTTGAAATCTATCCTACCATAACACTTCTTAAAAGTAGTGTAGGATTACAATAAAGAACAAAAGACAAAAGCTCAAAACAAACAAAGGACATGGACATCTTCAGTTGTCGGGATCTGGTCCTTCAGCTGTGGAAAACTTTGTTCTTGAACACTTGGAGAATCTTGTGGCGGATACACTTTAATGTGATTCTAGGTCTTCAATTGATGAGTAAAACATTGGAATATGTTGTGTATATATTGCGGAGCATATAGGATGAGATAGGGACTACTCATCCCCTTGTTTGACCTCGAGCATGCCGCAACAGTGTTGATGTACTTGTGGCAGTGAACAGTGCAGCTTACAACTGTTACTGTTGATTGTACGATGTACTGAGAGAACGGATAGCAGACCATGTCCCTCTCTGATTCTTCGACAGTTTGACAAATCATCAAAACATACAATGTAACGTAGTTTATCAAGAATACAAGTAGAAATACAGTAGAAAATCATGTTTATAAGAAAATCAGGTATTGTACGTTGCATACCAAAAACACCACTAAAGCAAGATAAGGCATTCGTGAGAAAAAAAGAAGATAAGATTCACACATGTGAAACCATCTTGTTTGTGTGAAATTCAAATGATAAATGATACGTCGATAAGATGCATTTTTTTCTTACCAGAATGTAAATCTAGTTCTGCTAATACAGGATGAGGAATGGATAAGAAAGACTTGCTTACTCGAATTTCTTTTACCTGATTTTTAGTGGGCAAGGTCTCGAATGAAGTCCTTGTCATGTTTGAAAAATATTACTACTATAGTATATACGATAATACGAATACCATATCACGAACAACATTAATTTTTTCATTATAATTTCTTTCTATGCTCACCCGAGATAGTATTCTTGTATCTTCGACTAATAAAGAATGTAGAGGACACTTTTATCGTTTACACAAATGCAACTTCTGGTGAGCGGTGATGAATGCAAGATCTTCACCAAGAAATGTGTGTGCGCGCTGCGAAATCACTAAAATTTAGACAAATATTAAATTATGAACCTATTTAGAAATGTGATAGGTTCAGCAATGAGAACACTCTCTCTCTATATATATATAGGTTCAGTAAATTCATATGTAATACAGCCGTGATACTTCGATAATCCCTCTAGCTCCGTCTGATTGATGAGTAATATTGGGGCTAGAAGCAAATAATGCAATTCCGAATGAAAATCAGTAACTCCTACTATAATGTAATCAAACTCCACTACGGTTAAACTCAAAAGAACGTTAACATTATATTGGGGACAAATGGTGGCCATGGCTTGAAACTTTTGGATGTGGTAACACCAATGCCCAACAACATTATCAACAACACTCAAAAAATGGGAAAACTCATTAGAAACATGCACCCATTTAGCACAAAATAACTTAAATTAGCAAAATCTTAATTAGTTGCATATATACTTACTATTAATTACGTAGTGGGGCATTTAGTTTTTTCTTACGTCCTATTTGATGGAACACTTTTGTCTTGTCGTTGTCTTTAATTTTCTTCAAGCAATTCCATGGTGATGGTATGTTGATAAAGCCTACTTTATCAATTAAAACATGTGTTAATCGTCTTATTCATTTTTGCAAACTACATTTTAAAGCACTATAGGGATGTGATTCATGTCTTTAATTTCTTTTCCTTGACAAATCCAATGAATCTAATATTTTTAGTAGATGAGTAAAAGTTGACTGATTGCTGTCTTTGAGATAAGATTTATTTCCTTTTTATTGAGAGGTAATTAAGACGTTTGTGTAGAGTGTGTCGGTTTGTAGGATAGTAGATAAAATTAAAACCTATTTTGAATTGAATATGTGGTCATGAAAATGAGAAAAGAATGCTGACCTAAAAAGGAAAAGAGTAAAGTATCAATGCACGGTATGTTCATAATAATTCGATCCGATCCACGATCTGGTCGATCCGATCCGAAAAATTGGATATCCAATCCGCTTTTTTGAGTTTCAGATATTTCGAATTGAATATCCGGAAAAAATCGGATCGGATACGGATCACAATTTCTCTATTTTCGAATATCTGAAATATCCGATTTTTGTTTTGATTTTCCCTTGGGTATGTTGTTGTTGTTTTGATTTTCCCTAATAGTTAGATTGCGTTTGTGCTTTTCAGTTTTCATTTGTTTGATTCTTATGTTTCTTCCATACCTTCATCAAAAAACAAAAGGAAAAACTCAAGTTCTTCTTCTGACAAACTTTAATACTGTTACTAATTATACAATTACTTTAAGTATTACAGTAGATAAAGAGATTGAAGTGAATTCGAAGTAAATGATGCAATCTTTCAACTAAGTATTACAATAGATAAAGAAATTTTAGAAGTCAATTGATTCAAAAGGAAAAAAAACTTAATTTCCTCCACGTATGTCTTCACTATCCATTTTCCTAAAAAAAAAAAAGTAGTAAATGAAGAGTTTGATTTTATGTTCATGGCAATGTAAACAATGATATTTTAAGACAATGCCTAAATCCTTTTCATATCGTATAACATGGTAGAAATTCTTGATGCAGTGGACGATTAACGATAGCATTATGCTGACTATAATTATCTTTTTTTGCTACTCCAACCTTTGTGTGGATTTTAAGATAAATTAAAATAGGATTTAAATAAAATGTTAGTAAAGTTGTTGACACACGGTATTTCGGATAAATTAAAATAGAATTTAAAATATTTTGAGATAAATTAAAATATAATTTAAAATATGAAAAGCCCTATACACACACATGAAACACGTTTTATTTCTAATGGTTTATCATTAATCCATATTTGGAACGTTAATATTATTTCGTTTCTGATTTTAAGGGCTAAATAAATACTGGTGATTACCGAGTTGACAAAGTGCTTAAATTTGGTCAATTGAGTGGACAATTTCATGATTTGGGCGAACACGGTCAATGAGAAATTCTCAACCTTCCAACAATATATTGGTGGAAGACAAATTATGCTCCCCAACTAAGTAAAAATCGTGATTAGACATCATATATCTCTTAGCTTAATTAAATCATTACTCATTTCAATCTAGTACAATATGTATAATGATATTTTTTTTAAAAGAAAATATCATATCTTTTTGAGCCCTTCCTAGTGTCTTTGGATGTGATTACGCCATTCTCTTATCTCAATAATAACTTGTTTTGGATTAGTACTTTCTTGATTGACAGGATAAAAGCACCTATGTGAGAGGAGTGTCCTGGTTTAATTTGATACCGTTCTAACTCTCAAATAAAAAAAAATCTACTAACG
This sequence comes from Przewalskia tangutica, assembly GCA_029844215.1. Taxonomy (NCBI): domain Eukaryota; kingdom Viridiplantae; phylum Streptophyta; class Magnoliopsida; order Solanales; family Solanaceae; genus Przewalskia; species Przewalskia tangutica. The sequence continues at coordinate 86,471,710 of CM056738.1, read as the reverse complement.
CCTCATTTGTTTACACTTAATAAAAGTCTTAATTTTAACTAAATATTTTAAACAAGTGGGGTTTATGCGGGAACAAGGAAAGAAAAGCAACTCTAAAAAACACTTAGAACATTAACCAAGTTAATAGCCGACCTATTCCTTTTCACTCTAAAAAACTGCCTAAGCGCTCATATTTTCGCTCTCTATCTCAATATGAGCACTTGGGCACTCATTAATATCAATTATATATAGTGTATAATATTCATCTCTTATACAATAAGAATTGTAAACCTAATCAGGAATCCTAGTTGGGCGACTATACACGTTTACACCTATGGCCATTCAAACAATTAACTCCTCAAATAAGCAACTCTAGCGTTTTTAGACCAAAAAACATTATCTTGTAATACTAGATGCCTAGTTGGGCGATGAACGTGGTGATAACAAGTAATATAACCTACTAAATATTTAAAGGTTAATTTTGAAATATGTTTTATCCTTTTCAAATTGGGTCAAATAAATTTGGTCTGAGAACATAAGCAGCTACCAACCCTAGCCTTTCTCGCCTCTCTCCTCTCTATAGCACCATGGTCATTTAGGGTGGTCATAGCTGTCACGGCCTCTCCCCCGCTTTTGGCTGCTGGAAAGTCTCACCAAAACCCTACAAACAATACAAGACAAACCCTACTAATGTCTGTAGATTGAATCAAACACAACCAATCATTAATTTTTCTCTAGCTAGTTTAATACATATGTAATTCCTACGTTAAAATTTATGTTGGATGAACGATAAGCTTTCGCTAAGAAGGAGGGACTTCATCAAGCCATCGTGGTTAAATTATCCATGGGATCACCGAATTTGTCAATTTTAAGATCGATTTTGCCTAAGTTCTTCAGCATTAAGAGGCATTGTCTCGTTGGGTTACTTGCTCAAAGGCAACTTCTTATTCGTAAGGATCAATATGATGATTTCGTGCCTTCATTATCAAGAGGCGTGAATTATTTCATGCACAACGGCAAAGAGCATCAAATTAGAATATTCTCGTGGACTATTGGATTCAACCCTAAGGAGGAGACTTCACATGCGGCAGTATGGATTTTGTTTCCAAACCTGTCGACGGATTTGTTTGCTAAGAGGTATTTGTTTTCCGTTGCTTCGGCGGTAGGAAAACCTATTATTTTGGATAAGGCCACACAAGTGAGATCAAGATCTAGCACGGCTAGGGTTAGGTGATCCTCGACTTATTGGACAAGCATCCAGATTGTATTTGACTTCAAAGTGTGGACAGAGTTACATGCATATTTATTGAGGAGTTTCAGGAAGTGGTGTATGATAATTTTCCTCAATATTGCACCCATTGTAAACATCAAGGTCATGATGATGATGAAAAGAAGTGTTGATTATTAAATGGAAAAAATGTAGTGATTCAAAAAGAAGATGTTGCGACAATTGAGATTGAGTGAGACACAACTTCAAAAAAAATTGGGAGAGTGTATCTTTACAACAAAGTGTATAATTTTACCCCTGACACCATAAACACCACACTAGGGATCCCTAATGCTGTTAGAACCCCAGAAGCTACTCCCACTGCTGAAGAATTGAATGAAATGATCAAATACCTCACTGGAAATTTGTTCACCACTTGGGCTCCTCATGATCCAGTCTCACAAAGACGCTTGCAACCCTGCATAGAATTGTCATATACAACTGGTTGCCCTCAGTGAATGAAACTGTTGTTACCCTTGACTAAGCAACCCTACTGTACAAGCTAGGAAGAAACTACAGAGTTGATCTTGGAACGCTGATTTTCAACCATGTCACAAACTTGGTTGAGAGACAATCTAACTCTTCTCTTCCATACCCCTCTCTCATTTTTCAAATACTGTTGAACCAAAACTTCAAGACTCCGAAAGGAGAAAAACTGAGTAAGCCCCTAGATGTTTATCCAGTACAAAGAACAGTAGTGAATAGCAGGGACATAGTCATAGACTTGTCCTGGAAGAAAGAAAACTGGGACACCAAAACATCGCAGCATGATGCCACTGAACCAACACAGGATGTTACCAACATTCCTGGCAACATCGAGTGTACTGTCCCTATGTCCAATGATTGGATAAGGAAGTACATTGTTGAACTTGATCGACAAATTTTAGAGCTTGTGCGTGCAAAAATCTACTATGAGGACATGTTTTCTTCACAAAAAGGGGGAGAGTGTACTGATGCAGCAGTTGAGGGAAGGAGCAAACAGAAAGAGGGAGATGGTGCAGAGTCAAGCAAACAGGGAGAGAAGAGATGAAGATGAAGATGGTGGTGATAGTATATTGATGTTGCTCGATCTCTACTATGTAAATAATCATTTGGTTAATCAAAATAGTAACTAACATCAAAGAAGAGGAATAAAACTTCTTTGTGCTTATTTTCTGTATATATATATATATATATATGTTTTCCTGATGTGGATTAGTGTTATGGCTGTAGACTAACCACTAGTATAGAAAAGCGCCTTTTTTAAGGCTTACATAGCGCCTAAAAAGTGTTATGCAAGCAGGCTTCTATTTCGACGATACTTTAAGCGCTATGCAAGCTTTTTATCTGTTTTTTTTTTACTTTTTATTTATTGTTTTGATACCTATTTTTCCCCCCAGTTTTTTCATCTAATAAATAAAATATCAAAAAGATAACAAAAAGAATACTCATTCAAAATATAATATAATATAATCATTCGCATAAAACATAATAATACACAGGTGTAGAAATTGTTTACATTCCCAAAGTGCAACAACTCATTGTTTAAAATGCTCCAAACTAACATCTCAAAGTTGCAGCAGCAAAGGATAGCAGCAAAACAAATAGCAATGAATGGACACTTCGAATGCCACATTTTGATCATTTTCTAAATCGACAAACTGCAGTCTTATCCAACAGCTTCACAACTGAAATATTTAAAGTATATCATTTAGCAACTTTAATAGACATGATAAACTAAACAAAGGCTCGACAGAGATAAACATACTTCCATATTCCTTAATCCATGGATAATCCATTCATTTAGAAACTTATCAAACATACATAAGGCTCATATCGACTATCAGCCCCCCTCCCCAGCCAGGCCCCCTCCCAGCCAGTTCCCCCAGCCAGCCCGGACGTATTGACATATCAAATGTAGGTTGTAAATTAGTAAAACTTTAAATGGTTATACCTTTGCGCTCGGACGTCTGTTTGATCTAAAAAAAAATTGAATTCGCGTATTTTTTCGAGACGGAGCCATCCCAAATGACTAAAGTCCGTTTGGTCCAGTCTATTTCTCCAAAAACGTCCTTCTTGGCAATCAATTTCACTTTTTCCCCAAATCGTTACGTTTTTTCCCTTTTCAAAGCTAAATATCTCGCGATATACAATAGATTTCAACGTTCAAATTTCGTGGTAATGTGTCCGAGAATGTCAATTTCAGTTTTGCAAATTTAATTTTTAAAAAAAAACTCAGGGCAGGTTAAATAGACCATCCAAGTGTACATTGCGGATATGTGAGACTATAGATCCCAAAGATATACCCTCTCACAGAAGCAGGTTAAATAGACCTCAAAACAGGTTTCAAGTCAATTAGATGACTTAGTGTAGTCATGTATGATTAATTTAAGCCTAAACTAACAAGATAAGTCATTATAGCTCTTAACAGTGACTCATCTGTGACTGAACATGCTTAATAGCTCCTTAAATAATCTTAACAGTCATCATTAAACCAAACACGTTTAGTAACCAACCGAAACAAACGTACACAGGCACTGATTTCATTAAACAAGCTTATCAAACACACAAACACATTCATACAGATCATATTAAGTAACTTAAACAAGAAGTTAAAGATGGAATCGTGTTTACTTTCTCGGGTGGCGAACTGAATGTCGTCTCGACTCGTCGAATTCGCTCGGAGATGTTAAGGGTATATGCGACTGATGAGAAATGAAGTTGAGGTGTTTATCGATTTGAAGAGCTTCATTACAACGCTCAGTTCCTACAAATTAACAACTAAGCATCAGGACATCAGCTATTCATAAACTGAACTTCCAGAAGTTGCAAAAACAGTTTCGAGAGAAAAATTGCATTGTGTTTACCATTTCTACTATTTCTACATGATTCAGCAGTCATTATCACTTCAGCACCAAAACCCCGACAGAACTCAGCTATCTTTTCATCATCGTTGCCACAACTGTCAAACAGCCAACCAAATAAGTGCTTGCCATAACCCTCTTCCATAACCGAGGCGTCGTCTCGACTCGTCGAACTCGCTCGAAGATGTTTGTGTCTAGGTCACAGTAAGCATTAGTTCTCAAAGATCAGACACGCTAATATACACGAATGCTAGACATCAAAAGCAAATATGATATTAATACCTAATCAACACGAAAATGGAAGGATAAAATTCAAGAACAGATCAAAGAGAGGAACTCGGACAATTAAAAATAAGAACATGAACAAGAACAGATGAACATGAAGAACACTTTATAGATGTAAATGTAGGGGTTGAATCTAAGTGTGTTGTTAGGTGCAAACTGTATGTCTGATAAAGACGAACCTTTTGGAACCACACTTGACCCTCAAATTGATCGGAGATGATCGGAAATCAAGAACGACGATCGAAAAATAGGGGGATTTTTCGATCTGATATTGCCGACGATGTAGGTAGAATCGACGATTGTGGTTGGTATGGAAATGACGGGCTTGAAAAGACGAAACTAATGGTATAAGTCTCATCTCCATTGGAGTCATGTGGTGGTCGGAATCGATGATTCGCCGTCGGAATCACTGTTCACCGACAAGTTCGACTAAAGTGAATTTCGGACTTCATACACGTACAAGTTCGGCTAAGTCCTTTATTATTTGGTAAAATGGACTTGCATAGCGCTTCCACAAGCGCTATCTAAGTGAAATATTTATATTAATTATAATAGCGCTTGTAATAAGCGCTATGGAAGGAGTAACTTGCATAACGCTTCGGTAAAAATTTCCGAAAAGCGCTATGCAAGTATTTTTTGTTAGATTTTATTTATTTTTTTAATTTAAAATTTTGAAAAAGCGCTATGCAAGCTGTTACTTTGATAGAGCTTTGTAAAAGCGTTATCTAAGTTGCGTTACGCAAGCTGAAATCTGTAGTAGTGAACTATGCTCGCATCTGCTGAAAGTAAGTCACGACGGACATAACATAACTCCTAACTAACCATAACATCGATACCACCAAACTTGAAATCTTGTAACTGCAGGTTAAGGGGGAGCACGGCACTGATCTTACTGTTTCTTAGATTATCGAGGACTACATCAAGAGTAAGTATCCTAGTCATTTTAGCAGCTATGGAATTTTGTGAAGAAATGTAAAAAGGGGGAGATTGTTGATGTTGGATAGGATGTTGTGAAAACATCTGCAAAAGCACAGGACAACATCTTTAGGATGTTGCCTGCGATATTGCGACAACATTTCTGCCAACATCTATGTACCTGTTTTGTCTATTCTTCCTCCCTAAGTAGTTGAAGTTACTACGAGTAAAAATGACCTAGGCAAGCTTACCATATTGTTGTGTTTAAAACGTGGTGAAAGATCAAGTCAAAACATAGAGAGAAAGCATCTTAGACCAAGTCCAGATCGTTGAGGATTTTTAGGAGGAAGACTCGGTCCAAGCTGCTGCCATCTTTTGCTCAACCTCCGCAACCATCAGTGAGGATTTCAAGGGAAGCTCAACACTATAAATAGAGGAGAGCTTCACGAGTATTGACATCCAGATTTAGTGAAGAAGAACTTCCAAGAGAGCTCTTGGATTTTACCTTAGAAAACTGGATCAACCTTTTAGCCTAAAGTTGTTTTAACAACATCTTGTCCCACATTGCAATCGCTATCTCTATTCTAGATTAAGCTTATTGTTCAAGTGATTGTAATGAAGATGTTGTCTTTTATCTTTTAGATTTTGTAACTTTAGGCGAAGTCATCTGCGACTTCATTTTTGTATGTAATTTTTTTTCGTTTGTAACGCTCAATTTGTGAAAAGAAATTCTTTGTAATTATATATAATTTATACAATTCTTTTGGTCATCGATCATCAAGGGATATATTCATATATACCCTTGAAAATATAAACTTTGTGTTCTTTTACTTTTCCGCTGCATTTACTCTAACAAGGTTTATTCTGTTTTATTACAATGTTGTCTTAGATGTTGACCCAACATTGAAGGCAACATCCAGTGACTGTTTTTGTTGTTCGTAGTTTTTGAGATTTTAATCTTACGCTTTACGAATCTGTAGCCCACGGGACCCAACACCCACCCATGATGTTATACCCCGTAGTTCTGACCCTACGTATGAGAGCGTACGAAAGCATGTAAGACTTAAAATTTTCAAAAGGATAGGTTGACGGATTATTCCGGGCGGGTTTTAGTCAACTTTGAGGCGGGTTATGACCCGATCCGTTGAGAGTTCCTAAGTATTTTAAAGGCCTAGGGCGTATTTCGTTGAGTCTAGATTCCAACGCAACCAACCGTTCGTCGATAGGGCGTCGGAGTAGAAAGTTATGAGAGTTACAAGTTCGGTAGCGAAGGCGTAAATGCGTTTGAGCAAAGCGATGGCCGCGCGGCGCGGATCTGGGTCGCGGCGCCTAAAGTCGAGGGTCGCTGAAGTTGCAGCGCGCCAGACAGCAGGCCGCGCGCCAAAGTTCGAAGAGCTGCGGAGGTTTCAGCACGCGCCAAGGCGGATTTTGGGCGGAAAAACTTAGAAAGTCGATTTTTCTTTTAAAGACCTTGGGAGGTGACAAGTGTCCCCATCTGATTTCTTGCATGCAATATATTGACCAAGTCTTGAAGACTTGGTCATCTTCCAATTTCTCTCTCTAAAGCTTTAGCTCTCCTTCTCTCTAAGTTTCCAAGAGAATTTCTAAGCCTAAAGAAAATGAAAAGTGTGATAGGAAGGAAAGGTTATTACAAGCTTGTAAGACTATTGTGGTGATATTCTTGAGTAGAGGCTAGCAATTGTTGGAGTAAATTGGCTTTGGTGTGTAATCCCTTTGCATTGTTGGATTGTTGAGCCTTGAATGTGGCGTTTGGATGATAAATTCGCCTTGAGAAAGGTGGCAAAGTATGTAGAAACAAAGGAAATGCGCCCAATTTTTCATAGAATTTAGTGGCTTTGAGTTAGATTATTCTACATTGAAATTAGAGGTTAATGAACATATCATGGTTATTATAGGTTGAAATATTACTCATGTAGTTGGACCTAGCAAGTGGATTGACCAAAGAGGTATGTGAAGTTTTCCTATCTCTTGAGCATAAATAGATGAAACTATGTAGTACGGTAGACGACAAGATTTGGTATTCTTACTGCTTTAAGTATATGATGACTTGTTTCATTTTAAGAATGTATAATTCCCTTAGTTAGGGGAAAAGTATGATTTTACTAAAGTGTAGAGTTAATATAACAACTTTATGGGAAGTTGGTTTATTAGCTTCATAAAAGGTTAATGAGAAGAGATTTACTCTAAATAAGATAAGTATATGGAGAGGCAACTTGATCTTAAGGTATCAATTGCCCATGTGTTTTTATGTATAAAGAAGAGTCTTTTCAAAAGAGTTGAAGTATATAGTACTTGGGTTAAACTCCCGGTATTCTTTTATTAAAGATATGGTTAAGTGCCTTAAGTAAACTAAAATGAGAGGGTATATGAACAAGACTAATAAGAAGTTATAAGTTTTCTTAACTTATGTATGATTATGATATGATGACAGTTTGAGTTAGGGTAAGAGTATATCTGAGGGGCAAGCCCCAAGATCGTTATACCACCTTCTCCAAGGTAAGAGTATGTCTGAGGGGCAAGCCCCAAGATCGTCATACCACATTCTCCGCAAAGAGTATATCCGGCGGGATCCAAGATCGTTATACCATCCGCACCAAGATAAGAGTATATCCGGCGGGCAAGCCCCAAGATCGTTATACCATCTGCTCCAGTGTAAGAGTATATCTGAGGTACAGCCCCAAGATCGTTATACCATCTGCTTCAGGGTAAGAGTATATCTGAGGGGAAAGTCCCCAAGATCGTTATACCACCGGTTCCGTGGATTTGCTACCCATGATGCGAGGAATACCTCATGCGAGTCCTTATGGGCTTATGCGGGTGAAATAGTCTCATGCCGGCGGGTACAGCCGATGCGAGGAGTACCTCATGCGGGTCCACAGGACCCATGCGGGTGAAATAGTCCCAGGAGTAGGATGGTTTTATTGATACTACGGGCGAGGTACCCTGTTTTGATCATGAGCCTCCTACTTTATGCAGTATTGTATATATATACTTGTCACTCTCATTGTTAGTAAGGCACAGTAAAAGGTATTTTATTGTCTTTCATGACCCCAGCTTGCTTTTAGACTTATGATATCATATTACAGTATTTTCCCAGCTTTACATACTTGGTACATATGTGATCGACCCCTTCCGCGGGCCGCTCACGCCGCAGTAAGGGTAGCATTGAGGATCCTCGTTCTAGGATCATCGTTCGGTGTTAAGCTCCATTCTCGGAAGCTTATTTATCGGTACGGATATTTCCACGATGCTATAGGTATTTTGTACATCCTGGGGTATGGCGGGTCCCTGTCCCGCCACTGTTGTTTTCTTTAGAGGTCTGTGGCCACCTATGTGTTTTGGTCTATAAGAACAAGTTGTATTATAAATACTTCGTTTAAGTATGTTTATGGAAGGCAAATTTTTATCTACCGCCGATATGTTTTACCCTTTTTATGAAGTTATGTGTTGTGTTATGTTCCGCTGCTATTCTCTGACATATACCTGATAGGGTACCCCAGTAGGGTACTAGTCGCGGCCCCGGGGTCGGGTCGTGACAAAAGTGGTATCAGAGCAATTAGTCCTCTGAAAGTGTCCACGATCGCGTTCTAGTAAGTCTTGATTATCGGTGTGTCGTGCACCACATCTATAATCGTGAGGTCGCAGGATATTTAGGATTGGTTTCATTCTTTCACTCTAAGATCGTGCAATAGAGCCGAGTTATAGGTTGAATCTCCCGATGTTTTCCTTTATGTATCGCTTATGCCTCCACGCAGCAACCGCGACCAGGCGGCAAGGCGGTGAGGTGCCGCTAGTGGACGCGGAGAGTCACGAGGCACGTGCCCGCCCTTACTAGAGATGATGTTTAGTGGCGGAAGTTCCACGCCGTCGCCAAATTTCGAGATTTCGAGGCAGCGGATGCGCCATCGAGACCGCGGTACAGAGCCTCCATCCCCACAAGTGGTCCGAGTACAGGATTACGGAACCGATTCTTGCCGATCAAAGATAGTAAGGTGGCGGCACGACAGATCGTGAGGCCAACCCAGAGCCGACAGCTTACGGATTCGGGATTTCGGGTTGTCACCCACCCGAAGTTCTATGGTTCGAGATTTGATGAGGATCCGCAGGAGTTTGTCCGCAGCTACAACGACCATGCGTTCTTAGGCATCGAGACCGAGTCCGTTATACTAGCTTACCTGTTACGCCGATATTGCTGAACTGGTTTGAATCATGGGTATTGTCGAGGTGAGGATGCTCTCCCAGCTGATTGGGAGGAGTTCACAGAGGCGTTCCTAGACCACTTCTTGCCTCCGGAGGTGAGGATAGCCCGCGTAGATAGGTTCTTGACCTTGAGACAGGACGGGAGGACTATCATGAGTACAGCCTGGAGTTTGACTCATTGGCCAGATATGCACACACCATTGTAGCTGATATGGCAGACAGGGTTCATAGATACGTGATGGGACTAGACCGTCACATGACATCGTGATGCTTGGGGTGGCTCTTCACCGAGGATGGATATTGCCGAGATGCAGCGCATTTACGCGGATCGAGGACGCAGAGCAGGATCGCCTAGATTTGGGCCACCAAGAGGCCGTGACATTGGGTTCTCGTGGCGCTGAGGCGGCAGCCTCAACAACAGACTAGGTCCACCTTCCACCAAAGACGCAGTGCTCCTCACGCTTTTCCGGCAGAGGTCCGATCGAGGTTTATTCGCGAGCGTCGTGGCTCCGTGGACGCCGTTTTTCGCGAGGCGAGACCAAGACTAATCGAGACCACCTACCTCTCTGTGTTCGACACGGTAGGTCTCATCCGGCGAAAGTGCCGTATGGGTTCGAGATCATGTTACTCTTGTAGCGCGCAGGCCATCCAAGAAGGATTGTCCGCCCCAGCGGCGGAGCATTACGGTTCACCGACGGTGCATTGTCGGATCTTCATCTTCGATGGTTAGACGCCCCGGAGGGCAGGGTACTTATGGGCCAGCAGGCCGCGGCAGAGGTCGTGGTAGGGGTTCCAGTTCTAGCGGTCCTCAGAACCGCATATATGTTATGTCCAGTCGACAGGACCATGAGGCGTCGCCAGATGTCGTCACAGGTACATTATTGGTTTCTTGCTGTGATGTATATGCTTTGATAGATCCAGGTTCTACCTTGTCCTACATATCTCCTCATATTGCCAGTAGAATAGGGATAGAGCCCGAGTCCATAAGACCTTTTGAGGTGGCTACGCCAGTAGGTGATTCAGTGGTAGCTGAGCGAGTGTATAAGGCTTGTCCTGTGACTATAGATAGCCGTCAGACTCTAGCCGACTTGATAGAGTTGGATATGTCAGACTTTGATGTGATTATGGGTATGGATTGGCTAGCATCTTGCTATGCCAACGTGGACTGTAGAGAGAGATTAGTTCGGTTCCAGTTTCCCGGCGAGCCGGTTATCGAGTGGAAGGGGAATACTGCATCGCCGAGGGGTAAGTTTATTTCTTACCTCAAGGCTAGGAAGATGGTGCGGAAAGGGTACATCTATCATATGGTTCGGGTATTCGACACTGAGGCCGAGGTACCGGACCTTCAGTCAGTTCCGGTCGTTAGAGAGTTTCCAGACGTATTCCCAGATGAGCTTCCGGGTATCCCTCCTGAGAGGGAGATTGAGTTTTGCATTGACTTGGCGCCAGATACTCGACCGATATCTATTCCGCCATACCGGATGGCACCTGCCGAGCTGAAGGAGTTGAAGGACCAGCTGAAAGATTTTCTGGAGAAAGGCTTTATTAGGCCAAGTGTTTCTCCTTGGGGAGCACCAGTGTTATTTGTAAAGAAGAAGGATGGGACGTTGCGTATGTGTATTGATTACAGGAAGCTGAACAAGGAAACTATCAAGAACAGATATCCCCTAACCAGGATTGACGATTTGTTTGACCAGTTGCAGGGTGCAAAGTGTTTTTCCAAGATAGATCTGCGGTCTGGTTATCATCAGGTACGAGTTAGAGAGATAGATATCCCAAAGACTGCATTCAGGACCCGGTATGGGCACTATGAGTTCAGGGTGATGTCTTTCAGGTTGACCAACGCCCCAGCAGTATTCATGGATTTGATGAATAGGGTGTTCAGGCCATTCTTGTATATGTTCGTTATAGTGTTTATTGATGACATCTTGGTGTATTCGCGCACAGAGCAGGAGCATACAGATTATTTGAGGACGGTATTGTGAGTCCTCCGAGACTGGCAGTTGTATGCCAAGTTCTCGGCGAAGTTCGGCGTCGGTGGCTTTCTTAGGGCATGTTATCTGGGGCCGATGGTATTCGTTGATACGAATAATATGAAGTTAGCCAAGACTGCCTGCACCCACTACACCGACGGAGGTGCGCGGCTTTGGGCCTTGCAGTTATTATCGGCGGTTTGTAGAGAAGTTTGCTTCTATTTCAAGACTTTGACTAAGCCGACTCGTGGCGGCTATGTTCCGTGGACGGATACTTGTGAGAAAAGTTTCCATTGCTAAAGGAGAAGTTGACGACCGCCCAGCTTCTTACTCTTCCGCAGGGCTTAGATGGATATGTGGTTTATTGTGACGCGTCAGGTGTCGGGCTTGGGTGCGTGCTAATGCAGCACGACAAGGTTATAGCTTACGCATCTCGACAGCTTAGGAAGCATGAGAAGAATTATCCCACACATGACTTGGAGTCGGCGGTGATTCATGCCTTAATGATCCGAGACATTATTTATATGGAGTTCATGTGGACATTTACACGCACCACAAGAGTCTCCGACATCTTCACGGCAGGAGCCGAACTTGCGCAGACGGTGGTTGAGCTACTTAAGGATTACGATGTTGATATTCTATACCACCCGGAAGGCCAATGTGGTTGCGGATGCCTTAGTCGCAGTGTCGATGGGTAGTCTATCCGATGTTCACCGGAGAAGAGGATATGGTCCGAGAGTTACATCGCCAATGAGCCTTGGGGTTCGTTTGGTTGATTCCGATAGTGAATTAATTGGGTTCGAGAGGTTGCCGAGTCTTCATCGCCGGCGAGGTAAAGAGGCGTGATGAGGATCCGATTTTGGTACGGTACCGAGATGTCGTTGTTCAGAAGGAGAAGAGTCTGTTTGAGGTAGCACCTGATGGGGTGCTAAGATTTGAGGGCCGGTTGTGTGTTCCCGATGTGACAGGACTTCGCCAGCAGATTTCGGGAGGCACAAGGTTCGTTATTCTATTCATCCGGTCGACTAAGATGTATCATGACCTCGACGCGTTTATTGTGGGATGGCCTAAAGAGGACGTTGGAGTTCGTGTACGGCCCGAATTGTCAGCAGGTTAAGATTGAGCACTAGAAGCCCGGTGGGCTGTTGCATGCTATTGACATTCCGACTTGGAAGTGGGATGTGGTAAATATGGATTTTATTACAGGATTACCTTCCACTCAGAGGAAGCATGATTCCATTTGGGTTATCGTCGACAGTCGATTTAAATCAGCCCATTTTCTTCCAATGATGACCTTTCGCCGAGGATTACGCGATCAGATATCGGGAGATTGTGAGATCGCACGGTGTACTGTGACGATTATTTCGCATGCAGGAGCCCGATTTCGACTAACTTCGAGGTCTTTCGGCGGATTAGGGACACGTGAGTCTCGACGACGCTTCATCCTCGTGATCGACGGACAGCCGAGCGCACTATCCGCAACACTCGAGGATATGTCATGGCTTGTGTTATTGATTTCGCGGTAGCCGAGGATCATTTACCTCAGGAGTTTGCTTATAACAATAGCTACCATTCCGTATTCGACGGGCGCCTTATGAGGCCTTATACGGAGGAAGTGCAGGTCACCGATAGTTTGGTTCGAGGTGGGAGAATTTCGCTAGTCGGGCCGACTTAGTTCACAGATGGATAAGCGAAGCTTATCCAGAGCGATTGGCGGCTTCGAGTCGGCAAAGTCATACGCAGATCATCGGGCCGACACTTGGAATTCGAGATAGATGATTGGGTTTTTCTAAAGTATCGCCCACGGAGGCGTGATGAGATTTGGAAAGAAGGAAGCTTAGCCCAAGGTACATTGGGCGTATCGATTGTCCGTAGGGTAGGCGCGCTGCCATGAGTTAGATCTTCCGTCCGATTTGAGGCTGCATCCGCTTTTTCATGTGTCTATGTTGCGAAATGTATCGAGATCCATCTGTGAGTGCACCCGGTTCAGATGTCCAAGTGACAGAGGAGTTATCGTATGAGGAGAGTCCCACGGCGATACTCGATCGTCAAGTTAAGCGACTTCGACGAAAGATGGCTTCCGTCAAGGCTATGGCGAACGAAAACAAGGAGGAAATGACACGGGAAACAGAGGACGATATGATGAAGAAGTATCCTCACTTATTCCCTATACCTCCGTAACCTACTTTCACGCTTGTTAGTTTTGATTTAGTATTTTCGCTTAAGTATGTTGTGGCTCGTGAGCTTCCTTATTTTTGCAAAAGAGTAGTTGAGAGGTCTATGTCGATAATATGATTTGAGTAAGTTTAGAAGGAACATTCGACGAATGTTTCTAAGGGGGAGAATGTTATACCGTAGTTCGACCCTACGATGAGAGCGCATCTAAAGCATGTAAGACTTAAAATTTTCAAAAGGATAGGTTGACGGATTATTCCGGGCGGGTTTTAGTCAACTTTGAGGGGTTATGACCCGATCCGTTGAGAGTTCCTAAGTATTTTAAAGGCCTAGGGCGTAGTTCGTTGAGTCTAGATTCCAACGCAACCAACCGCTCGTCGATAGGGCGTCGGAGTAAAGTTATGAGAGTTACAAGTTCAGCAATGGGCGTAAATGCGTTTGAGCAAAGCGACAGGCCGCGGCGCAGGATGCAGGGCCGCGGCGCCTAAAGTATTGTAGGGTCGCTGAAGTTGCCGCGCCAGGCTGCAGGGCCGCGGCGCCGAAAGTTCAGAGAGCCTGCGGAGGTTTCAGCGCCGCGGCGCCGAGGCGGGATTTTTGGGCGGAAAAACTTAGAAAAGTCAGATTTTTCTTTTAAAAGACCTTGGGAGGGTGACAAGTGTCCCCCCCACCATCTGATTTCTTGCATGCAATATATTGACCAAGTCTTGAAGACTTGGTCATCTTCCAATTTCCCTCTCTCTCTAAAGCTTTAGCTCTCCCTTCTCTCTAAGTTTCCAAGAGAATTTCTAAGCCTAAAGAAAATCTTAAAAGTGTGATAGGAAGGAAAGGTTATTACAAGCTTGTGAAGACTATTGTGGTGATATTCTTGGAGTAGAGGCTAGCAATTGTTGGAGTAAATTGGCTTTGGGTGTGTAATCCCCTTTGCATTGTTGGATTGTTGAGCCTTGAATGTGGCATTTGGATGATAAATTCGGCCTTGAGAAAGGTGGCAAAGTATGTAGAAACAAAGGAAATGCTGCCCAATTTTCCATAGAATTTAGTGGCTTTGAGTTAGATTATTCTACATTGAAATTAGAGGTTAATGAACATATCATGGTTATTATAGGTTGAAATATTACTTGCGGTAGTTGGACCTAGCAAGTGGATTGACCAAAGAGGTATGTGAAGTTTTCCTATCTCTTGAGCATGAATAGATGAAACTATGTAGTACGGTAGACGTACAAGATTTGGTATTCTTACTCGTTTTAAGTATATGATGACTTGTTTCATTTTAAGAATGTATAATTCCCTTAGTTAGGGGAAAAGTATGATTTTACTAAAGTGTAGAGTTAATATAACAACTTTATGGGAAGTTGGTTTATTAGCTTCATAAAAGGTTAATGAGAAGAGATTTACTCTAAATAAGATAAGTATATGGAGAGGCAACTTGATCTTAAGGTATCAATTGCCCATGTGTTTTTATGTATAAAGAAGAGTCTTTTTCAAAAGAGTCAAGATATAGTACTTGGGTTAAACTCGGTATTCTTTTATTAAAGATATGGTTAAGTGCCTTAAGTAAACTAAAATGAGAGGTATATGAACAAGACTAATAAGAAGTTATAAGTTTTCTTAACTTATGTATGATTATGATATGATGCAGTTTGAGTTAGGTAAGAGTATATCGAGGGCAAGCCCCAAGATCGTTATACCACCTTCTCCGTGGTAAGAGTATGTCCGGCGGGCAAGCCCCAAGATCGCCATACCACATTCTCCAGCAAAGAGTATATCCGGCGGGCGATCCAAGATCGTTATACCATCCGCCAAGATAAGAGTATATCCGGCGGGCAAGACCCAAGATCGTTATACCATCCGCTCAAACAGGTAAGAGTATATCCGAGGTCTGTTTCAAGATCGTTATACCATCCGCCTGGTGGTAAGAGTATATCCGGCGGGAAAGTCCCCAAGATCGTTATACCACCGGTTCCGTGGATTTGCTACCCATGATGCGAGGAATACCTCATGCGAGTCCTTATGGGCTTATGCGGGTGAAATAGTCTCATGCCGGCGGATACAGCCGATGCGAGGAGTACACGCGGTCCACAGACCCACGCGGTGAAATAGTCCCAGGAGTAGGATGGTTTTATTGATACTACGGGCGAGGTACCCTGTTTTGATCATGAGCCTCCTACTTTATGCAGTATTGTATATATATACTTGTCACTCTCATTGTTAGTAAGGCACAGTAAAAGGTATTTTATTGTCTTTCATGACCCAAATTGCTTTTAGACTTATGATATCATATTACGATTTTCCCACCTTTACATACTTGGTACATATTGTGTAATCGACCCTTCCTGGCCGCGCTCATGCCGCAGGTGGTAAGCAGATTGAGATCCTCGTTCTAGGATCACTGTTCCTGTCGAAGCTCCATTCCTCGAAGCTTATTTATCGGTACGGATATTTCCACGATGCTATAGGTATTTTGTACATCCGGGGTATGGCGGCCCCGTCCCGCCACGCTTGTTATCTTTAAGGTCTGTGGCCACCTATGTGTTTTGGGCTATAAGAACCGGTTGTATTATAAATACTTCGCTTAAGTATGTTTATGGAAGGCCTTTATCTACCGGATATGTTTACCCTTTTTATGAAGTTATGTGTTGTGTTATGTTCCACCGCTATTCTCCGACATATACGGCGATGGTACCCCAAGAGGTACTAGTCACGCCCGGGTCGTCGTGACAAAAGTGGTATCGAGCAATTAGTCCTCGGAAAGTGTCCACGCACCGTGTCTAGTAGAGTCTTGATTATCAGCGTCGTGCACTACATCTATAATCGTGAGGTCGCAGGATATTTAGGATTGGTTTCATTCTTTCACTCTAAGATCGTGCAATAGAGCCGAAGTTATAGGTTGAATCTCCCGATGTTTTCCTTTATGTATCGATTATGCCTCCACGCAAGGCAACCGCGCCCGGCGGCAAGGCACCGAGGTGCCGCTAGCTGGACGCGGAGAGTCACGAGGCACGTGCCCCCTTACCAGAGATGATGTTTAGTGGCGCGAAGTTCCACGCCGCCGCCAAATTTCGCAGATTTCGAGGCAATGGACGCGCCATCGGCATCGTACAGAGCCTCCACCCCACACCGTGGTCCGAGTACGGATTACGGGGATTCGGATTTCGGGTTGTCACCCACCCGAAGTTCTATGGTTCGAGATTTGACGAGGATCCGCAGGAGTTTGTCCTAAGCTACAATGACCACGAAGGTTATTAGTGGCATCGAGACCGAGTCGTTATACTAGCTTTCACCGTTACGCGATATTGCGTTGAACTGTTTGAGTCACGGGTATTGTCGAGGTGAGGATGCTCTCCACCTGATTGGGAGGAGTTCACAGAGGCGCCTTAGACCACTTCTGCCTCCGAGGTGAGGAGAGCCCGCGAGATAGTTCTTGACCTTGAGACAGACGGAGGACTATCGTGAGTACACTGAGTTTGACTCATTGGCCGATATGCACACACCATTGTAGCCGATATGGCGCATGTGGTTCATAGATACGTGATGGGACTAGACCGTCACATGACATCGTGCTTGGGGTGGCTCTTCACCGTGGACGGATATTGCCAGACGCAGCGCACGCACGCGGATCGAGGACAGAGAGCAGGATCGGCTAGATTGGGCCACCAAGAGGCCGTGACATCGGGTTCTCGTGGCGATTTCGAGGCGGCCTCGAAGCAGACCAGGTCCACCTTCCACCAAAGACAGCAGTGCTCCTCACGCTTTTCGCAGGAGGTCCGATCGCAGGTTATTCGGGAGCGTCGTGGCTCCGTGGACGCCGTTTTCGCGAGGCAGAGACCAAAGACTAATCGAGACCACCTACCTCTCGGTGTTCGGACGCGTAGGTCTCATCCGGCGAGTGTCGTATGGGTTCGAGATCATGTTACTCTTGTGCGCAGGCCATCCAAGAAGGATTGTCCGCCCCAGCGGCGGAGCATTACGGTTCACCGACGGTGCATTGTCGGATCTTCATCTTCGATGGTTAGACGCCTGAGGCGTGGTACTTATGGCCAGCAGCCGCAGCAGAGGTCGTGGTAGGGTTCGAGCTGCGTCCTCGAACCGCATATATGCTATGTCCAATGACAGACCGTGAGGCGCCGCGGATGTCGCCACAGTACATTATTGGTTTCTTCCGTGATGTATATGCTTTGATAGATCCGTGTTCTACCTTGTCCTACATATCTCCTCATATGCCGTAGAATAGGGATAGAGCCCGAGTCCATAAGACCTTTTGAGGTGGCTACGCCCGTAGGTGATTCAGTGGTAGCTGAGCGAGTGTATAAGACTTGTACAGTGACTATAGATAGCCGCCGACTCAGCCGACTTGATAGAGTTGGATATGTCGACTTTGATGTGATTATGGGTATGGATTGGCTAGCATCTTGCTATGCCAACGTGGACCGTAGAGAGAGATTAGTTCGGTTCAGCTTTCTACGAGCCGTTATCGAGTGGAAGGAATATCGCATCGCCGGGTAAGTTTATTTCTTACCTCAAGGCTAGGAAGATGCGGAAAGCGGTACATCTATCATATGGTTCGGGTATTCGACATCGAGGTCGAGGTACCGACCTTGATCGCCCGGCCGTTAGAGAGTTTCGCACGTATTCCCGGATGAGCTTCCGCATCCTCCCGAGAGGAGATTGAGTTTGCATTGACTTGGCGCGATACTGACCGATATCTATTCCGCCATACCGGATGGCACCCGCCGAAATGAAGGAGTCAAGGACCACCAAAGATTTTCTGGAGAAAGGCTTTATTAGGCCAAGTGTTTCTCCTTGGGGAGCACCAGTGTTATTTGTAAAGAAGAAGGATGGGACGCTGCGTATGTGTATTGATTACAGGCAGCTGAACAAGGCAACTATCAAGAATGATATCCTCCCCGTGATTGACGATTTGTTTGACCAGCAGGTGCAAAGTGTTTTTCCAAGATAGATCCGCGGTCCGTTATCATCAGTGCACGAGTTAGAGAGATAGATATCCCAAAGATCGCATTCAGACCCGGATGGGCACTATGAGTTCGTGGTGATGTCTTTCGGGTTGACCAACGCCCAAAGAGTATTCATGGATTTGATGAATAGGTGTTCAGCCATTCTCGATATGTTCGTTATAGTGTTTATTGATGATATCTTGGTGTATTCGCGCATGAGCGGAGCATACGATCATTCGGCGACCAGATTGGAGTCCTCCGAGACCGCAGCCAGTATGCCAAGTTCTCGGCGCGAGTTCGCCGGGCGCTGGCTTTCTTAGGCATGTTATCGGGGCCGATGGTATTCGGGTTGATACAAATAAGATTGAAGCGATCCAAGACTTGGCGCACCCACTACACCGACGGAGGTGCGCAGCTTTGGGCCTGCAGTTATTATCTATTTGTAGAGAAATTTGCTTCTATTTCAAAGACTTTGACTAAGTCGACTCGTGGCGGCTATGTTCCGTGACGGATACTTGTGAGAAAAGTTTCCAGCTAAAGGAGAAGTTGACGACCGCCCAGCTTCTTACTCTTCCAGAGTGCTTATATGGATATGTGGTTGATTGTGACGCCGTGTGTCGGGCTTGGAGTGCGTCGACGCAAGAAGGCAAGGTTATAGCTTATGCATCTCGACAGCTTAGGAAGCATGAGAAGAACTATCCCACACATGACTTGGAGTTGGCAGCAGTGATTCATGCCTTAAAGATCTGGAGACATTATTTATATGGAGTTCATGTGGACATTTACACAGACCACAAGAGTCTCCAGTATATCTTCAGCCAGAGGGAGCTGAACTTGCGACAGAGACGGTGGTTGGAGCTACTTAAGGATTACGATGTTGATATTCTATACCACCCAGGGAAGGCCAATGTGGTTGCGGATGCCCTTAGTCGCAGGTCGATGGGTAGTGCATGCGATGTTCACCGCAGAGAAGAGGGATATGGTCCGAGAGTTACATCAGCTAGCGAGCCTTGGGGTTCGTTTGGTTGATTCTGATAGTGAGGGAATTCGGGTTCGAGAGGTTGCCGAGTCTTCTATCGTCGAGGAGGTAAAGAGGCGACAGTATGAGGATCCGATTTTGGTACGGTACCGAGATGCCGCTGTTCAGAAGGAGAAGAGTCTGTTTGAGGTAGCACCTGATGGGTGCTAAGATTTGAGGGCCGGTTGTGTGTTCCCGATGTGACAGGACTTCGTCAGCAGATTCTGGGGGAGGCACACAGTGCTCGTTATTCTATTCATCCGGGGTCGACTAAGATGTATCATGACCTCAGATGCGTGTATTGGTGGGATGGCCTAAAGAGGGACGTTGCGGAGTTCGTGGGCACGCGTTCGAATTGCCAGAGTTAAGATTGAGCACCGAAGCCCGGTGAACATTGCAGCTATTGATATTCCGACTTGGAAGTGGAGGTGGTAAATATGGATTTTATTACGGGATTACCTTCCACTCGGAGAAGCATGATTCCATTTGGGTTATCGTCGACGGTCGATTTA
The DNA here is from genome assembly GCA_029844215.1 of Przewalskia tangutica. Classification (NCBI taxonomy): domain Eukaryota; kingdom Viridiplantae; phylum Streptophyta; class Magnoliopsida; order Solanales; family Solanaceae; genus Przewalskia; species Przewalskia tangutica. The sequence goes on along the minus strand of CM056738.1, from coordinate 86,451,570 downwards.
AATCAGCCCATTTTCTTCCAGTCAGGATGACTTTTTCGGCCGAGGATTACGCGAGACTGTATATCAGGGAGATTGTGAGACTGCACGGTGTGCCTGTATCGATTATTTCGCATGCAGGAGCCCATTTCGCTAACTTCCGAGGTCTTTCCGAGAAGGATTAGGGACACGGTGAGTCTCGACGACGCTTCATCCTCAGATCGATGGATGTGCCGAGCGCACTATCCGCATACTCGAGGATATGTTGCGCCCGTGTTATTGATTTCGTGGTACCGGGAGGATCATTTACCTCTTATGGAGTTTGCTTATGACAATAGCTATCATTCCAAGATTCGATGGCGCTTATGAGGCCTTATACGAGGAAGTGCAGTCACCGATAGGCTGGTTCGAGTGGGAGAAGTTCGATTAGTCGGGCCGACTTAGTTCACGATGGATAAGGTGAAGCTTATCCAGAGCGATTGTCGCGCTCGTAGTCGGCAAAGTCATATGCGGATCATCGGGCGCCGACACTTGGAATTCGAGATAGATGATTGGGTTATTCTAAAGTATCGCCCGGCGGCGTGATGAGATTTGGAAAGAAAGCTTAGCCCAAGGTACGTTGGGCGTATCGATTGTCCGTAGGCAGGCGCGTGCCTATGAGTTAGATCTTCCGTCCGATTTGAGGCGGTGCATCCGATTTTCATGTGTCTATGTTGCGGAAATGTATCGAGATCCATCTAGAGTGCACCCGGTTCAGGATGTCCAAGTGACAGAGGAGTTATCGTATGAGGAGAGTCCCATGGCGATACTCGATCGTCAGGTTAGGCGACTTCGGACGAAAGATGTGGCTTCCGTCAAGGTGCTATGGTGGAACGAAAACAGGGAGGAAATGACATGGGAAGCAGAAGACGATATGATGAAGAAGTATCCTCACTTATTCCCTATACCTCCAGGTAACCTACTTTCCTGCTTGTTAGTTTTGATTTAGTATTTTCGCTTAAGTATGTTGTGGCTCGTGGAGCTTCCTTATTTTTGCAAAAGAGTAGTTGAGAGGGTCTATGTCGATAATATGATTTGAGTAAGCCTAGAAGGAACATTCGGGACGAATGTTTCTAAGGGGGGGAGAATGTTATACCCCGTAGTTCTGACCCTACGTATGAGAGCGTACGAAAGCATGTAAGACTTAAAATTTTCAAAAGGATAGGTTGACGGATTATTCCGGGCGGGTTTTAGTCAACTTTGAGGCGGGTTATGACCCGATCCGTTGAGAGTTCCTAAGTATTTTAAAGGCCTAGGGCGTAGTTCGTTGAGTCTAGATTCCAACGCAACCAACCGTTCATCGATAGGGCGTCGGAGTAGAAAGTTATGGGCAAGTTGCGTAAATGCGTTTGTGCAAAGCGCGGCGTGGCCGCGCGCCGGATGCAGGTCGCGCGCCTAAAGTCGAGGGTCGCTGAAGTTGCAGCGCGGCGCGCCAGATGCGTGGCCGCGCGAAAGTTCGAAGAGCTGCGGAGGTTTCAGCACGCGCCGAGGCGGATTTTGGGCGGAAAAACTTAGAAAGTCGATTTTTCTTTAAAAGACCTTGGGAGGGTGACAAGTGTCCCCCCCCATCTGATTTCTTGCATGCAATATATTGACCAAGTCTTGAAGACTTGGTCATCTTCCAATTTCCCTCTCTCTCTAAAGCTTTAGCTCTCCCTTCTCTCTAAGTTTCCAAGAGAATTTCTAAGCCTAAAGAAAATCTTAAAAGTGTGATAGGAAGGAAAGGTTATTACAAGCTTGTGAAGACTATTGTGGTGATATTCTTGGAGTAGAGGCTAGCAATTGTTGGAGTAAATTGGCTTTGGGTGTGTAATCCCCTTTGCATTGTTGGATTGTTGAGCCTTGAATGTGGCATTTGCATGATAAATTCGGCCTTGAGAAAGGTGGCAAAGTATGTAGAAACAAAGGAAATGCTGCCCAATTTTTCATAGAATTTAGTGGCTTTGAGTTAGATTATTCTACATTGAAATTAGAGGTTAATGAACATATCATGGTTATTATAGGTTGAAATATTACTTACGGTAGTTGGACCTAGCAAGTGGATTGACCAAAGAGGTATGTGAAGTTTTCCTATCTCTTGAGCATAAATAGATGAAACTATGTAGTACGGTAGACGTACAAGATTTGGTATTCTTACTCGTTTTAAGTATATGATGACTTGTTTCATTTTAAGAATGTATAATTCCCTTAGTTAGGGGAAAAGTATGATTTTACTAAAGTGTAGAGTTAATATAACAACTTTATGGGAAGTTGGTTTATTAGCTTCATAAAAGGTTAATGAGAAGAGATTTACTCTAAATAAGATAAGTATATGGAGAGGCAACTTGATCTTAAGGTATCAATTGCCCACAGGTTTTTATGTATAAAGAAGAGTCTTTTTCAAAAGAGTTGAAGTATATAGTACTTGGGTTAAACTCCCGGTATTCTTTTATTAAAGATATGGTTAAGTGCCTTAAGTAAACTAAAATGAGAGGGTATATGAACAAGACTAATAAGAAGTTATAAGTTTTCTTAACTTATGTATGATTATGATATGATGACAGTTTGAGTTAGGGTAAGAGTATATCTGAGGGGCAAGCCCCAAGATCGTTATACCACCTTCTCCAAGGTAAGAGTATGTCTGAGGGGCAAGCCCCAAGATCGTCATACCACATTCTCCAGTGTAAGAGTATATCTGAGGGGCAGATCCAAGATCGTTATACCATCTGCACCAGTATAAGAGTATATCTGAGGGGCAAGCCCCAAGATCGTTATACCATCTGCTCCAGCAAGAGTATATCCGAGGTACCCAAGATCGTTATACCATCCGCTTGGGGTAAGAGTATATCCGGCGGAAAGTCCCCAAGATCGTTATACCACCTGCTCGTGGATTTGCTACCCATGACGCGAGGAATACCTCACGCGAGTCCTTATGGGCTTACGCGGTGAAATAGTCTCACGCCGGTACAAACCGATGCGAGGAGTACCTCATGCGGGTCCACAGGACCCATGCGGGTGAAATAGTCCCAGGAGTAGGATGGTTTTATTGATACTACGGGCGAGGTACCCTGTTTTGATCATGAGCCTCCTACTTTATGCAGTATTGTATATATATACTTGTCACTCTCATTGTTAGTAAGGCACAGTAAAAGGTATTTTATTGTCTTTCATGACCCCAGCTTGCTTTTAGACTTATGATATCATATTACAGTATTTTCCCAGCTTTACATACTTGGTACATATCACAGATCGACCCTTCCTCTCGGGCTGCGTTCATGCCGCAGGTAAGGGTAAGCAGATTGAGGATCCTCGTTCTTAGGATCACTGTTCCGGTGTCAGAAGCTCCATTCCTCCGGAAGCTTATTTATTGGTATGGATATTTCCCTGATGCTATAGGTATTTTGTACATCCAGGGGTATGTCGGGGCCCTGTCCCGCCACAGTTGTTATCTTTAGAGGTCTGTGGCCACCTATGTGTTTTGGGCTATAAGAACCAGTTGTATTATAAATACTTCGTTTAAGTATGTTTATGGAAGGCAGCCTTATCGGCTGGCCAGATATGTTTTACCCTTTTTATGAAGTTATGTGTTGTGTTATGATCCGCTGCTATTCTCTGACATATACCTGACAGGGTACCCCAGTAGGGTACTAGTCGCGGCCCCGGGGTCGGGTCGTGACAAATGAGTAGCAAGTCAAGTCCAGTAGCTCCAACATTTATATCAAGTCATGTCATGGTTCTTCCATCGTTAGTAGTGGGGCAGCTTATGGCTCAAACAAATCGGACTTCAAAGTCCGGAATTCCACCAAATCAGAATTTTGCTCTCGTAATGAATGGATCTTTCTTTATAATTGAATAAAAGCCCTGCACCTTTGAATGTAAGTGTTTCGAATATCCAACTGACCCCTACTAATTTTATTTATGCTTTAGTGTCATATGATATGAAAAATTTGAAGGATATGGATAATCCTACTAAAAGAAAGCCAATTGAAATAGTGGCTTTGGTGGAAGATCTATTAGAAGCTTTTGATGGTGATTTGGGTTTGGATATATTTTATAACACCTCATACCTTTAAACTAAGCATTGTTCGTGATTCGGGAGTTTAGAAATCAAGATGGGGAGTGTCAGGATTAAAATCCATTTTAGTTTAGTGATCAAAGTTTTATGTCATGTTTTACGGGTCATAGATTGTACCATAAATGGACCCTAGAAATCCAACTCACTGTTACGAATCAAGGAGGGGTTTTATGGGCTGTATAAGTTTTATGGGCCATAAATCCTACTGTAGAATATTTTACAGACTGTAAAATTCACCGTAAAAGTGTCCACTACTGAACCGTTATAAATTCATGTTTTCAGTCTTTTTAAGTCATCCCTCATTCATGTTAAGCCCTAGAATGAGTTCGTTTCCTCCCATCATTCTCATAGATCAAGGTAAGTCACTTCCGTTGAAACATTTATTAACGATTATAAGTACTTACTAAGTGAAATTCTTCTTCTCTAACCTAGGATTTTTAAGAAAACTCATCCCAATGTTCAAGGTTCAGGCTTTTGGAATTCTTCATCAAGATTCATATTTTATTGCGAGTTTAGGAGCAATAAAGTTATGTAGGGCTTCTATCCACTTGTGGAAATATATTTGTTCTTCCCACACCACTTTTAATCCATGAAACACGAATTGCCTTAGGCTTAAGGTTTTGCTCTAAATCATATGACCCTAAATATATGTACAAATATATATCATGTTTATATTAAAATTTCATTAATTGTATTTATGATACATCATTATGATTCTCATGAATCTGTTTGTAATCCATGAATACTCTTTGAATTCCATGGGTTCTTAAATACAAGTCATGAATCAATAGCATTCCATGTTATGAATTTTACATGTTCTAGGACTCTTGCAAGTTATATTATAATTATACATATTATATTATACTTATAAATCATATTTACAAGTTTTGATTATGAAATTCATGAATTTCTAAGCCACCTATATTCATGTTCATGTTTTGGGAGTAGCACAAATTACCGAGAAAGTTTAACACCTGAAACTACGTCTGTCAGCATAGGATAAGGATTGCTTCGCTAAGTTAGAACGATTCATTCATGTTACCCATTGCAGGTTATTGGGTCCATATATATCATGTTTATGTCTCGTATCCCGACAAGGTATAAGATAGCTTAGCTGATCGAGCAGAGATCAAACGCCACGTTCTCACGTGGTGGTTATATGTCGGTTATACTAAATCTCTCTCACTTAAAATATGTTACTATGTTATATTATGTTCATGTCAGATATTACTCATGATCATGTTCAGTTTACAGTGTCAGCTTCAGTTCTTATTATTTCATGTCACTTATTAATTCATTTAGTTGCTTTCTATACAAGTACAATTCTAGTGTACGTATGTCCCTATTGTCTGGGGCATGCATTTCAAGATGCAGGTACGGATTTACAGAATGACGGACCTACTCACTAGGATTCTATCGTATTAGCTATTGGTGAGCCCCACTTTATTTGGGATGCTATTTTTATTTATGTTCAAGTCATGTCAGCTAGTAGAGGTATGTCGAGGGTCTTGTCCCGGTAAGATGTCCTGTATCGTATAGTCGTTTGGCTTCATATGTATCATGATTTCAGACTACTTCTGAAATTATGCTAAAATAGTGGTTTTCTATATTATTATGATATCACATGTTTTACTCTGATTTTCATGTTTTAAATTATATTCCGCATCAATTTATGTGTCATATTGATTCAGCAAGCCTTGTGGTTCGCTCGATCACATGCAGTCAGGCATCGAGTGTCGTGTCGCGCCCAGGCCATGGTTCAGGACATGAAATATTTGATGATGAAGTTGAGAATGAATATTGGATGAATGATTTTCTAAGGTGACTGGGGATGAAGATTTTTCACCTAGACAACAGAGGAGAAGATTCAAGACAAAGAAGACCCATGAAAGATAACATAGTTGGAATGGTAAAGTGTTTGATGAGGATTTTCTAAGGTAACTACCAATGAGGGTGGCAAAAAAAGGAGACAAGGTTCAACTACATCAACAAGGTTCAATAGATAGCGGAAGAATTAAAGAATTATCAAGAGATTTTGGAGCGGTTGGAGGAAGAAAACAATGAAAGTACAAGAGGGGGCTGAATTGTAAGCATGTTAATAAAACTCTAGTCGACTACTCTTTGATTCTAGTCGACTAATGGCGAGACAGCCTGCACAAAATTGTTAGTCCTTTGATTTACACAAGTATAAACCACAACAAATAGTAAAAGTGCAGAATATAATATGAGAGCAATAAAATAAATGACACTAGGAATTTTTATACTTGTTCGGAACAAATGTGGTATCCTAATTCAGTCCCCTTGAGTTGCAAGGAGGTTATCTCTTTAAGCTCTTTGTATGTTATTCTTCATACAATGGTTATAAGATGCAGCTCCTAAGTCTACACCCAACTCTCGTACAAGGTTGGTTTTTCACTAGCTCAGCAACAACGACTCTTTGCCAAAGAAATGAACAATGACACAACCTCTCGATACAAAGCCTCACCAACAATATTTTCTCTCCTCTCCTTTTTTGATACACTAATTTGTAAATCACTAAGTAATACAATGTCTATTAAAGATAGAGCAAAGAACTTGATAAGGTGGAGACGCAAGTGTAAGTGGCTCCGTACTTTTCTATTTCTCGATTTCTCGTATTTATAATCTTTAATATTTCTGAGCGTTGCACCTTTATGAAATGATTTAGAGGATCTCATTCCATATATATCTTCTTCCAGTTGTTATGCTTGATCTTCTCGGCCTTGACTTGATTCATCCGATTGTAAGTGCTTGTCCAGATTCACTTTGCTTCCCAATTTGTGCTTCTAATATGGTGGGTCATTTGTCCTTCATTAATGCTCCACTAATATGGTAAGTGTTTACTATTTCTATTTTTCTCCACGTAAGATCCTTTTTTCCAACCAAAAGTAGATCTTTTATATTTATTTCCTTGATAGCCTCATTTCTTGAATCTTCTTAAATATTACTCCCTTGACATATTCAATCAAAAGTCTTCTATGCCGAGGGACATAAGCCATTTATGGCAACCATTCCCAATGATGCACAAGTCTTGATTTCCCCCACGAATTCAATTATTGCACCTAATGAGCGTGCAAATGATACTGATTAATTAAATGAAGATACTATCTTGGAATGCACCGGATAGTAAGAATTTAATTTTTATGATTTAATCTCCCATTGTAACGTCACCTTTGGGTAGACGCCCCATCCCTCCTCTCTTTCATTTCTTGTTTACTGCTTACGTTGAGGATTGAGAACCCTCGACGAATGATTGTAGCTACCTGTTTTTTTCGTTTTTCTTTATAATATTAGCATTTACCTGGGAAAAAAAAAAAGTCTTCTATAGTAACTCAATTGTTACTGATGTCTTCAACTTCACTCCTTGACTGGTAATAAAGTTCAGCCGTAGTTAATATATGGAGATCTCTCATATCACACAATAATTATTCTCCATCCTTGGACTGATTCTATAATATTCCCTGCTCAACATAGTTGATTTGTTTCTCAAAACAATCTATGCTATTTCCTTGGATCTTGATTTGTATAAATTATAATGTAATCACATTCGTATTCTTGAATTTGGACTTTAATCACTCTAAATGTGAACACTTCTCTAAACTTGAGATTTCTTGCATATCTTGATACTCCATAAATTTTGGACCATCTTTAATTAACAAATCTATCTTGACCTTTTTCTTTTGAAGAATATTTCCTTTTCATAGAATCGTAGTAAATATTATTTCCATGATTCCTCTACCTTGATTTGGATAAGTCTTTTTCTTCCATATCTTCTCACATAGTTTCTCCTTTTTCATATTTGTTTAGATCTTCATTAAATACTTCTTCAGACAAACCTGTACCAAAAATAAATTTATCACAAGTAAATATTTTGTTAAGAGTCCTACGTCGGAAATTGAATGAAAATATGGACTCCTTATATGGACTTGGACAATATTCACTCTATCAGTTAGCTTTTGAAGTTGAGTTAGGCCCAAAATACATTCTTTACATGGTATCAGAGTCATACAATTTCAATTCTTTGTTCACCGATGTTGGGCCCCAAATTATATTATTCACGCTCCAGTTAATAATATCTGGGCGTTCGTGGGAGTGTTAAAGAGTCTCACATCGAAAAATGGAATGGGAACATGGACTCCTTATATGGACTTGGACAATTCTCACACTATAAGCTAACTTTTAGAGTTTAGTTAGACCTAAGATTCATTATTTACATATTCTTTTATTAAATCGTGTTGGTTTGTTATTGTTAAGTCCTAATTTCCCTACGATATTACAATAATTACGATAATCGTAATTAATGAAATTATTAATTATGATTCTATCAGTTATCATCAAAATTAATAGGTGAAACCTTGGACCTAACAGACAAGGTGAAAACCATATTTTTATTGGACAACAACTCCTTGAAAATCTCACAATTGTAAAAAACAAGGGTGTAACTCTACATTCTTGCTTATTTTAATATTTCACTATTTAAGTTTCATCATTTGTAAGATTATCATAAATTGTGTTATAAACTCTTTGATTTTACACCCATGTTATAAACTCACACTATAAAATATTTAGTTCTTTTTTCTTCTAAATTTTACACCCATGTTAATTAGTAGAGTTTTTTTTATGCCTCAATAAAATTAGTAAAGATAAAACCTACCCCTTGCTTGTACTTTTTCCTTTGAGTTTCTATTTTATTTTATAAATAAAAAAACAGCCCTAGGCACCTCGCCCAGTGGATTTGCTAAAAACAAAATGGTCTATAAACAAGTATAGAATGTATATTCCGCATGAAACAGATTTGGTTCATTGGCCTGCGATAGATTGCTCCTGGGCAAGCAGTGTCAGCCTGCACGCGCATGTGGGAGTTCATTTCTTCTTTGTGAGGATGACTCAAAGACGTAGATCAGCCTCCCACCCAGTGCACCGAAGACTACGTGATTTACCTTCCTCCACCAATCTCCGCCGAGTGGAGGATGGGCGCACATGGCGAGATTTCGCCTTTTGCTCCCAAGTATAGAATGTATATTGTCAATAAAAGACAACCATCAATGCCCACCGATGTAACACAATCTTTATGAATCATAGTGAGTTAACAACCAGCTGTAGATTCTTGACGGGTTCTTTCTTCTTTTTTTGCCTCTCTTTTTTGAACAAATTAGAGCCAAAGCTGTTGGGAAATGACAGATCAATCACAAAGTTAATGTATTCCAGCAATATTTTAATATATATTTTTGTGCATGTTAACTCAAAGGTCCATCCTTTACAATATTTTCATATGTCAAATCGTGAAACTGTTTTTCATTTATCAAGGACACTGTAATTTGTCTATGCTCTGTCTCTTAAAAGATTAAAGAGACAGACCACAGCCTGTGAATTTCTATCTTGCTAGTTGATCGAGTCAAGAGAGCCGTGGCGGACGGACGTGTACTGATATGGATGCAAGTGCACCCACTTTCGCCAGAAAATTACACTGTTTAGCTAAATTAAAATATTAAATTTATGTATATATAATGTATGGTGACCCACATATTCCTTATTTATTAAATGTGTACATCCAGTTGAAAATATTTCTGCGCATGCCAATGCCGGAGAATACTGGACCATTAATGAATGACATTATAATAGTCTAAAGAGAAATATCAGTATGATTTAATGTGAAAAAACAGGCAATTTATTGTTGAAAAGAATACTCCATGTGATATCTCAAAAGGTACAACATGTTGACAAATCCTTCTATTCAATAGCCATTCAATTCTTTATTAGAAATGAGTTGTGAATTCAATTGATTAGTCTTGAATGGGAGTAAATGAGATAATTTTATTTCTCTCTAATGTTTCTTTTAACTCTTAAAACATATTATTATTTCCTCTCATTATTGCCGTCATTCCTTTCCTTTTATAATTGCCATTTGTCTGTTGTAGCATTTAGTGAATTCAACCATTTTATTAGATGGTTTCTCATCTAATATACAACCCTATTTTATATTATCATATGCATAACTAATGCATAGGAAAACATGATATTAACAATGCAATGGGTTCTAATGCATGCATAGGCATGGTAAAAGAAATAATTGCACATAAAGTCCCCTCACATAGTATAGTATGGAAGGTATTTTTGTGAACAACCAATTATTTTTAGAAATTATGCAATACATGTTATTTCTAATACACCAAACCAAACGGTTGATAAAAAATAATCCCTGCATAATTAATATCAACATTACTAATACATTTTATTCATCATTATTCTTATACACTCTATCAAACGACCCCTAAGAGTTTGTTAAATTCTGGTGAATACACCTATACCGGGTGAAATATCATTAAGAACAGTGTACACAGTTCAAATTATGAAATTGTTCAAATATTTTCCATAAGATTTCTAATATTTATCACAAGGTTAGTGAGTGACCTAGCATCCACACTACTAAAAAAAGGCTAAAAATCAACGGAAAAAACTTATGCGGTCTGTAGATTTTTTTTAAAATGACAAAAATCCTTTCGTCATTTTTTGAAAGCTGACGGACCACGTCGATTTTCTGACGATATAATAAATTAATTAAAAACCGACAAAATTCATTAGTTTTTAAATTAATATATATATATATATATATTGTTATAAATGATATTTATTATTATGAATGTCTACAAAAAAAATTAGGGTTAGAACAATGTATCTAGACCCTATAAATAGAGATGTTACTCTCTATGTATTTCATCCTCTAGAAGAAAGAAAAGAACTCTCTTCCCTTTCTCCTTAATACTCTTGTTCTAGTTTTATTATTTCATAACACGTTATCAGCACGAGGCTCTGCCTGAACACTTATCAAAACCCTCGTTCCAAGATAACAATACGGTAAATCGTACCAAAATAGTAGTAGTATTATGAAATCTATATCTTTTATACAGTAGCCATAAGAATGTATATGTTACTGCTCCACTTCGGTATTAGCAAAGTAAGCATGGAGTGGATATTATACCATGGTTAAGGTTAGTATTCTCTTATATCTTCATAGTTGATATTTTTATCTGTTGCTAGTACGGTATTGATTTTATTCATTGAATTTGAGGAACCTAATGGTTTACTTGGCAGTTTATGTCAATTATGTGAAACAGAGATGATAACACTAGTATATTTCTTAATGACTAAGAATAAGATTTTTCAAGAAATATATGATTACCAGAAGTAAGAATATTTCCCTGAAGTTATTATGGCTAAATTCATGAGCCTATGACCACCAGAAGTGGTAATTATTTTTCATAGGCTTGTTGTGACTACAATTAAAACCGTGTTAAAGAAAAAATTCTATATCATATGTATATCTCGATTTGCTCCTGAAGTAGCAATATATTAAAAGAAGTTATAAGTTATCATTACTTGATATGTTTAAGGCACGTTGAGATATGTTCTATTCCTGAAGAATGAGAACTTTTGATAAATATTGTAAGTACAGATCTATTCCTGAAGTGAATGTGACAATATGAAGTAAATCTTATATATACAGACGTGTGTTAGGTTGTGACGTTATCACGATTCACCTCCAGAAGAGGTAGAATAATTGAGAAAAATATTCTAAACATTTTATACTTTACTCCCGAAGTAGCAAATTCAGAAATCTGCTCCCGAAGTAGTAAATTTTAAACTCTACTCCTTAAGTAATAAAACTTTAAACTCTACTCCGGAAGTAGTAGACCTTTGAAAGTAGTAAAACTTTGAATTTACTCCTGAAGTGGTAAATCTTTGAAATTCCGCTCTCGAAGTAGCAAACTCAAAAATCTACTCGCGAAGTAGCAAATTTTGAACTATACCCCTTAAGTAATAAAACTTTGAACCCTATTCCGAAAGTAGAACCTTTTGAAAGTAGTAAAACTTTAAAATTTTACTCCTAAAAGTAGTAAAGACATTGAAAATTGTCTAAGAAAAATTCTGAAGAAATATTTTCTTGTGCCTAAGAAAAATAATTAGCCATTGAAGTTGTGTATAAAGTGCATCTAAATGACCAAGTTTCATTCCTCGAAGTGAATGAAGAAATACAACAATATACCTCATGAAGAGATAAAATAACAATAGATATAAATGTTATTTTGTGGTATGAATGTCTTTGGTGGGTGCTTTCAAGTTTATGATAGATATGTTGTGGTTCAAGTTGTTTTCATTCCAGTTATTTAACAACTACTTGGCAACGATGTGTCATATAGTAGAAGAAAACACAATTTACCAACTGGATTAATTTATTTTCAAATACGTAGATATATATTTGTAGTTGATTTTGGATTAAATTTGAATTATTTAATTAGAAACTAAATCTTCTGTTTTCATAGAAATCGGGATTATCTTAATTTAAATCTTTTCCAGTTGTCTTCATACATTGAATGACCTTATGGCTCTCACAGTAAGTGTTACACCCCGAAATTTCAGGATATGTTTATAAGAACGTACGTAAGAACTCAAAAATGTTAAGGTTTGAGACGAGTAAAAATTTATCGGAATTGTGGAAATGTCGGAAAACGAAATATTGCGACGAACGGGAGGGCGACACGTGTCACCCCCCCCCCCCTTATTTGGTCTTGGACGAAAATACATGGATAGGATGGTCATTTGACCATAATTTAAATGACCAAGTCTTGCTAAGACAAAGAGCTTGACATTGTTGACTTGTCAAAGGCCACTGGCGATCTTGTGAAATGCATCCAAGCCAACCATTTGTTTTAATCTTAACCCTTCCTTGTGTTATATAAGCTTACTAGTAGTAAGACAAGGCTTCCATACTTAGAGAAAATTTCAAGAATTGTGTTCTTCACTAATGTAGCTCTCGGCTTTAGCTAAGGGTTTGAAGAGAAAATTTTCAATTGTTGTCCAATAATCTCCCCACTTTAAACCAAGGTACCTAAGGGTATTGTAAGTGTATCTCAATAGAAAGATCCCGGAAAAATGGCGTTTTCGTATTAGTCGCAAGACGGAAAGTTAAGGAGTTCTTCAACTTTGAAGTTGGAACTTGAAGATAAGTTCTTCATAAGCTTCTAAGGGTTGCTTGGAGTGGATTGGAACGTCGAAAGGAGGAGCTAAAGTTGCTAAGGATCGACTTGTGATCTTGGATCATATTTGGGCTAATTGAGGTATAACCTTCATTTTACTTTTGTAATTGAAGATTTCATGTTATGATAAGTTATAAGTGATCATGTGATATGTGTTATGAAGTTTGATAAGTGTTATGGAAATTTGGAAGCCCAAATCCGAAAATGACATGTTGAGTCATTTGAAATTGATTTACAATTTGGTCGTTAACTAGAATCGGCGCATGTTATCTACTTGAAGATCGTAGTTGTTATAATCAATTGCGGCCTTATAACATGTTATACTAAACAACTTGGATTGAAAAGAAATTGGAAGAAGAATTGGTATTGTTGCCCTAATTGCCGAATTGACATTGTAGTTTAGACTAGTTTGTTATATATTGTGGGGCGGAATTTTACATGTCTTGATTAGGCGTGTAATCCTCTATTGATTAATTGCATTGTTGGGCCTTAAATGTGGCGTGTTTGGTTATTGAATTCGGCCTTGAAAAAGGTGGCAAAGTATGTAGAAACAAAGGAAGTGTTGTCCGATTTTTCGTAGAATTTAGTGACTTTGCACTTGGAATATTCTACGTTTGAAGTAAGAAGTTAATAGACGTATTATGGTCATTATAGATTGACATACTATGTACGGCGAATTGGACTTAGCAAGTGGATTAAACCGAAGAGGTATGTGGAGCTTTCTTATCTCTTGAGCATGAATAAGTTGTAAATGTATAGTACGGTAGACGTACAAGATTTTGACAATCTAAGTCCATTTGATATCCTTGGCTTATTTTAAGAATGTCCAAGTTGATTGAGTTAGGGAATTAACTCACTTGTTTAAATATTAAGGATATCTTGGTTTTCAAAAGTTAAGAGACTTTAAGTATGTTGGAAGTATTATTGATACTTGTTTTGTTGGAAAGTTTAAGTCTCTTGGTTATAAAGAAGTATGTAAGTTGCTAATGTATAAAGCTAGTATAACGGCTTTATGGGAAGTTGGTTATAATAGCTTTATGGAAAGTTAATAAGAGTGGTTTACTCTAAGTAATTTATGTTAAATGACTTGAAATAACGTAAGGCAAATTGATTTAAAGGCATCAATTGCTTAAGGTTTTAAAAGAAAGAAGTCACTTGATTTAGAAGCCCGAAAATGTATTTTCTAAAAAGGTATTGTGACTTGTCTTAAAATGTAGTTATGACTTGATGCTACGGTTATTAGTATCTTGGAAGGTTTATATGAAAGTGAGTCATTTTAAAAGAATAGAAGTACGTCTCTTTCCGGTGCAACCTATTAAGACTCGATAAGAAGACTAGACTTCGTTCGCTAGGGCAGCTGATAGCTAGCTTAGGCTTCTCGGCCAGTTTCCCCTGTATTGATCTGTTCCTTATTCTTATGCAGTTGGTAGTTTGATGTATGCCATGGTTTGCACTAGGCCAGATATTGCACGGTACTGTTAGTAGCTTTCTTTCTAATCCAGGAAAGGAGCTTTAAGCCACTCGCTTGACTATAAGGAAGGAGAGGAGCGAAGCCACTTGTTTTGACTGTTACCCGGTTACGAGTCAAATCATATCACAGTTCCCCAAAGGTTGATCAAAAGAGGGGGATGGTTCTTTCATTCCATTGATAGAAGTCTAACTAGAAAAAGACTCTCCCTATTACTTTGAGATCCCGCATCGGAACAAGCAAGAAAACGGCTGCAGCAAGAAAACGGATGCGCGTGAGCAAATTCCTTGAACTGGCTACTACCACGCAACGTGCCCTTGCCGCTATGCCCCTTTTTGTGCTCACGAATCAACTTCCGGGCACCGGTAACCAAACTTTCTTTAGTATACAACTATAATATAGGGCCCAGCGTGCCAAGTAGCTCCTCTATCTAAGGCTAAGGTAAGCCCTTTTTTCAAAAGTATATAGAAATGGTAGGCACTGGGAGTGAGTGAACTACCCGGGGAGAAAGGGGCAACCTCTCTATAGAAGGGAAGGCCCTATCTCTAAAGGGGCTTACGAACGAGCCCTTTTGGAAAGAGAAGAGTCAGTCTGATTATAGATCCCTGTGTCTTGCATTGGGTCTTTGGGTTAAACTCCCGGATTTATAATGACATGTTAGTGCCTTAAGTAAACTAAAATGAGAGTGTATATGAATAAGACTAATAAGAGGTTAGGGGGATTTCTTAACTTGCTTATTTATTGTATGATAAGCCGGTAGTGCTTATGTTATGTATGATAAGCCGGTAGGGCTTATGTTATGTATGATGGCCGTTTGAGCTAGGGTAAGAGTATAAATGAGGGGCAAGCCCCAAGATCGTTATACCACCTTCTCCAGGGTAAGAGTATGAATGAGGGGCAAGCCCCAAGATCGTCATACCACCTTCTTCAGGGTAAGAGTATATCTGAGGGGTAAATCCCCAAGATCGTTATACCACCTGTTTCAGGGTAAGAGTATAATTGAGGGGTAAATCCCCAAGATCGTTATACCACCTGTTTCCATGGATTTGCGGGTGGTCCTGCTTTGATCGCGAGCTTCCTATTTTTTATGTTGTAAGTATACTTTTGATTACTCTCATTGTTAGTAAGGCACTGTGTACTGTTAATTGAGTTATCATCCCTGTCTCCAGTTTTATTATAGACTTATGATTTCATTACAGTACTTTCAGTTTCACATATTTGGTACATGTTGTCGACCTCGCCGGGGCTGCGTTCACGCCGCAGTGAGTAAGTCTGATTCTTGATCCTCGCTCTTAGGATCACTGTCACCGCTGGTGAAGCTCCTTTATTTCGAGGCTTATCCTCGGTATTGTCGGTTGTTGTACATTCAGGGGTATGGCGGGGCCCCGCCTTGAGTTGTTATTCTTAGAGGTCTGTAGTCACATTGTGGTTTGGGTTGTAAAGAAAAAAAATGTACTGTTTTATTTGTATAGTTTACGGAAGGTGGCCTTATCGGTTAGTCTGTTGTTATTTTATGTTTGAGCATTTTATCAGTTGTGTATGTTCCGCTGCTATTCTCTGATGTATACCGAAAGGGGTGCCTGTGTAGGGCACCGCCATGCCCGGTCGGGTCGTGACAAAAGTGGTATCAGAGCAGTTAGTCCTCGGAAAGTTTCTACGGACCGTGTCTAGTAGAGTCTTGATTATCGGTGTGTTGTGCACCACATCTATAATCAGGAGGCTGCAGGACATTTAGGATTGGTTTCCATTCTTCTCACTCTAAGATCGTGCGATAGAGCTGTATGGTTAGGGTCGTCTCTCCCTAACAAGTTATGTTAATTGCAGCTACGAGAAAGGCAGCAGTGACCCAGGAAAGATTATGTGGATTGCGTATCTAGGTTGGAAATGTTTGTAGTTGGTATTGTGACATACAACTATACGGATTTATGTATGAGGGTCAGACGCGTGTTGCCTAGAATGATTTTAGATTACCAGGATTTGGTAAGGACTAAATAAATACCGGGAAGGTATGAAACAGTTTAAAGAATTCTCATCAAGGTTTTACGTACTAATTTGAGATAATTAGGAAATGATGTCTGAGAAGGAAATGGACCCTTAAGGAGTTATTATTAAGGGAATTAATGGAAGACTATGTTAATAGATTGAGCTACGTAGTAGGATTTCGAGAATGGTACGGGTGAGATCCGTATGGAGTAAGTATGGTTGTTGTGGTCAAGACAACACGATTATGGTATTACGATAAGTTTTGTACCCGTTTACGGGGGGACTGATAAGGTAGGCATGGAGCATGGAAATTGTGAGCCTAAGAATGTGATAATCACCGAGACCTTAGGTATATAAGACCTTCTCGGGTAGTAAAAAGTTAAGACAGACCAAAGAAAAGAGTTAAATACGACGCCGAGTTGGGTTGGGGACCTATTAAGGGTCGCCCCATAGCTTGAAATGAAATGAGATCAGTTGGTAGTAGTCCCGCTACGTGACAGGGTCACGAGGGTGCAAGACCCAAGTTTAGTTAATCATTTTATGGGTTCGTGGACGTGTTCCACCGGAACCAGGTTGTGAGAGCCGGAATGGGCCTTATATTGTTTAATTTAGTAACTCAAAAGAGTGGAGGCCAGAATTAGTATGGAATTTATGTACGTATGCTAGTATAAGTTTGGAAGTACGGAAAGAGTACGACCAGTGAAAAAGAGAGCAACCAAGTGTAAAGAAATAAAGCCTGAATCTATGAGGACCTTTCGAGGTAACTACACCCGTGAGTGTTGGGTGGTAGCTGAGTGGGTAGATAATAGTTGTCGGTAACGATACAGTCGTTGGACCCTAGCAGACCTAGCAGTATTATGACGCATATCGAGGTCACTATGATGCACGCTAGTTGGACTCTTGTTATGCCAACGTGGACTACAGAGAGAGATTGATTCGGTACCAGTTTTCCGGTAAGCCGGTTATCAAGTGGAAAGGAAGAGGAGTGGTGCTAACCAGTGAATTATCCTTCCTTCTTTGACATCATTGTTTTTTTTTATAAGTCTGTGTGACTTGTTCATTTGAGGTAAATTGACGCAGAAAGTAAGTAATAATTGAATTTGAAGGAATTTATGTTAAGTGCCCTTGGAGGTACTTGGAGTTGGTTTGGTGTGGCGGTCAGGGCCACGACCTTCCGGATAATTTCAGGAAAGTGTGCAAGGCATGAATAAAATAAGTACGAGTGCTGCCGGCAGAAAGCTGAGGGCATCTTTGGTAGGTTTGAAAATCTACATGACCTTAAGGCGGTGCGTGATGATTAGATATTTACTGGACCGCAAGAGGACCCTGTGATTAGGGTTGTAACTCCAAGGAAAGTTTATAAAAGGGAGATAAGTTCTATCCCCCACGTAAAAGGACAGTTTTACGTATTATGGGGTTGCGTGTACCCATGTTGTTAGACGCAGGATATGAGACTGGTGAGGTGTTTGGTATCGTCATGCCATAGGTTACAGTTGTAGATAACCGTGGGAAAAGTGTTGTGTTGGGGTAATTAAGAACGACGTACGAATTGGTCGAGGAAGTATCGTAAAGATATAAATGCCGGTTGTACGCATGTATGAAACTGTACGATTATGAATCAAGATAGAAATACTTTTGCTAATAATAAGTCTAAGGTAAGGATATGACCAGAATGATAAAGGAAAATACGGCTATGGTTATGTAAGTTGCACGAGATATGATTACCCCAGACTAGTGTAAAGACCATTAGTAAATAATGGGAAGTAAGAACATTTCGAGGAAATGTGGTAACACCTGACTATTATCTCTACGAGCTGGGAGAGAATAATAGGATTGTTACTTGACGAGATCAAGGAAACCTCCCCCCTAAATTGTGATTGACAGTAAGTCTTAGCCATGAGGCAAGCAAAGGAATTAAGTCTAAGTTTAGTGACCAAGTTTGGTTGCAACAGAAAGGGAAACAGGAACCATAAGTGAGATTAAGGATACCCGAATACTTCGCAGGAATGAGAAAGGCTTTCAGTTATTGGAAGATAAGTTGACTCGACTACAGTTCTAACTCCTCCTGAAAGACTGGAGGGTTAGGTTATTATGATAACACGTTGGGTGTTGGGCTAGGTTGTGTGTTGACGCAACCCGATAAGGATAGAGCCTATGTTTTCCCGGTAGTTAGGAAGCAGGAAAGGAAATTACGCCACTTCCGATTTAGAGTTGGCGGCTGTTAAATCATGCCTTGAAGATTTGGGGGCGTGACGTATTTTATAGACTTCATGTGGATATTTGTGCAGACCACAAAAGCCTCTGGTATACCTTCAGACAGAGCTAGTAGAATTTGCGACAGCGACGGTGGTTAGATTTATTCAAGGATTGTGATATCGATATCCTATACCATCCGGGGAAAGCCAAGACAGTTACAGATACTCTTAGTCGTGGGTCTATGGGTAGTCTGTCAGATGGGCAGCCAGATAGACTGGACGTGGTCCGTGAGATTCTTCAGTTACCGAGCCTAGGGGTTCGATTATTTGTTTCCAAGGTTAATGAAGTTTAGATCCGAGAGGTTGCCGAGTCTTCCGTCGTTGGGGAGGTAAAGAGGCGACAGTATGAGGATCCAGTTATGATACGGTATCGAGATACGGCTCTCCGAGAAGAGAAGAGCCTGTTTGAGTAGCACCGGATGAGGTGCTGTGATATGAGGATAGATTGTGTGTACCCGGTGCTGCAGGACTAGTCAGCAGGTTTTAGGGGAGGCATACAGTGATTATTACTCAAATTGTTCGGGGTCGACTAAGTTGTGTCGTGACCTCAGATGTATGTATGGGTAAGATGACCGGAAAAAGGGACGTAGCAGAGTTGTTGCTTAATAACCGAATTAGTAGCAGGTCATGGTTGAACACCAGAAGCCCAGTGGGCTATTACAGGCGATTTAGACCCCGACTTAGACATGAGAGGTAATTAAAATGGATCTTGTTACAGGGTGGCATCGTACTCAGAGGAAGTGCGACTCCCTGGGGGTCATGGTAAATAGGCTGACGAAACCAGCCGTGTTCTTCCGGTTAGGACCACTTACTCGGCTGAGGTTTGTGCTAGCTTTTATAGCAGGGGGATTGTGAGACTGCACGGGGTTCCTACGTTTATGATGTCGCAGATGAGCTCGATTACGATAACTTCCGGAGGTTTTTTCGAAAGGTTTTAGGGACACAGTGAGTCTCGATGTTGCATTACACCCTCGCATCGACGGACAGCAGAGCGCACTATCCGTGCACTCGAGGATAGGTTGCGCCCGTGTTCATGATTTCGAAATAGCCGCGAGGTTAATTGCCTCTTGTTGTGTTACGACGATAACAGATACCCTTCCAAAGATTCGATGGCCCCGCATGAGGCCTTGTATGTAAGAAAGTGTAGATCGTCGGTTGGATGGTTCGACATAGGCGAGGTTCGATTATTTGGTCCGCACTTGATTCACGGGCCGTGGATAAGTGAAGCTTATCCGAAAGATTATTAGTAAGCTTAGAGTCGCAGGCTTTATGTAGATAACCGACGTTGACATACGGGGTTCAAATTTTGACATTTTAGTATGAGTATTGTTATGTGGCCTCGTGTGGTTTTATTGGTATGTAGGGGTTGTAAAAGAAGACTATGTCGCTATCTTTAAGTGTGACTCCCAAAGGAACATTCGGGGACGAATGTTTCTAAGGGGGGAAGAATGTTACACCCCGAAATTTCAGGATATGTTTATAAGAACGTACGTAAGAACTCAAAAATGTTAAGGTTTGAGACGAGTAAAAATTTATCGGAATTGTGGAAATGTCGGAAAACGAAATATTGCGACGAACGGGAGGGAAACACGTGTCACCCCCCCCCCCCTTACTTGGTCTTGGACGAAAATACATGGATAGGATGGTCATTTGACCATAATTTAAATGACCAAGTCTTGCTAAGACAAAGAGCTTGACATTGTTGACTTGTCAAAGGGCCACTTGGCTTGATCCTTGTGAAATGCATCCAAGCCACCCATTTGTTTTAATCTTAACCCTTCCTTGTGTTATATAAGCTTACTAATAGCAATACAAGGCTTTCATACTTAGAGAAAATTTCAAGAATTGTGTTCTTCACTAATGTAGCTCTAGGCTTTAGCTAAGGGTTTGAAGAGAAAATTTTCAATTGTTGTCCAATAATCTCCCCACTTTAAACCAAGGCACCTAAGGGTATTGTAAGTGTATCTCAATAGAAAGATCCCGGAAAAATGGCGTTTTCGTATTAGTCGCAAGGCGGAAAGTTAAGGAGTTCTTCAACTTTGAAGTTGGAACTTGAAGATAAGTTCTTCATAAGCTTCTAAGGGTTGCTTGGAGTGGATTGGAACGTCGAAAGGAGGAGCTAAAGTTGCTAAGGATCGACTTGTGATCTTGGATCATATTTGGGTTAATTGAGGTATAACCTTCATTTTACTTTTGTAATTGAAGATTTCATGTTATGATAAGTTATAAGTGATCATGTGATATGTGTTATGAAGTTTGATAAGTGTTATGGAAATTTGGAAGCCCAAATCCAAAATGACATGTTGAGTCATTTGAAATTGATTTACAATTTGATCGTTAACTAGAATCGTCGCATATTATCTACTTGAAGATCGTAGTTGTTATAATCAATTGCGGCCTTATAACATGTTATACTAAACAACTTGGATTGAAAAGAAATTGGAAGAAGAATTGGTATTGTTGCCCTAATTGCCGAATTGACATTGTAGTTTAGACTAGTTTGTTATATATTGTGGGGCGGAATTTTACATGTCTTGATTAGGCGTGTAATCCCCTATTGATTAATTGCATTGTTGGGCCTTAAATGTGGCGTGTTTGGTTATTGAATTCGGCCTTGAAAAAGGTGGCAAAGTATGTAGAAACAAAGGAAGTCTTTGTCGATTTTCCGTAGAATTTAGTGACTTTGCACTTGGAATATTCTACGCTTTGAAGTAAGAAGTTAATAGACGTATTATGGTCATTATAGGTTGACATACTATGTAATGCGAATCGACTTAGCAAGTGGATTAAACCAAGAGGTATGTGGAGCTTTCTTATCTCTTGAGCATGAATAAGTTGTAAATGTATAGTACGGTGACAAGATTTTGACAATCTAGGTCCATTTGATATCCTTGGCTTATTTTAAGAATGTCCAAGTTGATTGAGTTAGGGAATTAACTCACTTGTTTAAATATTAAGGATATCTTGGTTTTCAAAAGTTAAGAGACTTTAAGTATGTTGGAAGTATTATTGATACTTGTTTTGTTGGAAAGTTTAAGTCTCTTGGTTATAAATAAGTATGTAAGTTGCTAATGTATAAAGCTAGTATAACGGCTTTATGGGAAGTTGGTTATAATAGCTTTATGGAAAGTTAATAAGAGTGGTTTACTCTAAGTAATTTAAGTATGTTAAATGACTTGAAATAACGTAAGGCAAATTGATTTAAAGGCATCAATTGCTTAAGGTTTTAAAAGAAAGAAGTCACTTGATTTAGAAGCCCGAAAATGTATTTTCTAAAAAGGTATTGTGATTTGTCTTAAAATGTAGTTATGACTTGATGCTACGGTTATTAGTATCTTGGAAGTTTTATATGAAAGTGAGTCATTTTAAAAGAATAGAAGTACGTAGTACTTTGGGTTAAACTCCCGGATTTATAATGACATGTTAGTGACTTAAGTAAACTAAAATGAGAGTGTATATGAATAAGACTAATAAGAGGTTAGGGGGATTTCTTAACTTGTTTATTTATCAGATGATGTTCGGTAGTGCTTATGTTATGTATGATAAGCCGGTAGGGCTTATGTTATGTATGATGGCCGTTTGAGCTAGG
Organism: Przewalskia tangutica; assembly: GCA_029844215.1. NCBI lineage: Eukaryota > Viridiplantae > Streptophyta > Magnoliopsida > Solanales > Solanaceae > Przewalskia > Przewalskia tangutica. The sequence goes on along the minus strand of CM056738.1, from coordinate 86,429,153 downwards.
GTAAGAGTATAAATGAGGGGCAAGCCCCAAGATCGTTATATCACCTTCTCCAGGGTAAGAGTATGAATGAGGGGCAAGCCCCAAGATCGTCATACCACCTTCTTCAGGGTAAGAGTATATCTGAGGGGTAAATCCCCAAGATCGTTATACCACCTGCTTCAGGGTAAGAGTATAAATGAGGGGTAAATCCCCAAGATCGTTATACCACCTGTTTCCATGGATTTGCGGGTGGTCCTGCTTTGATCGCGAGCTTCCTATTTTTTATGTTGTAAGTATACTTTTGATTACTCTCATTGTTAGTAAGGCAATCGTGTCGTTAATCGAGTTATCATCCTGTCTCCGCTTTATTATAGACTTATGATTTCATTACGATTTCAGCCACATATTTGGTACATGCCATCGACCTCCTTCGGGGTGCGTTCACGCCGCAGTAGAGTCAGTGCCGATCCTCGCTCTAGGATCACTGCTCACCGCTGAGAAGCTCCTTTATTCCGGAGGCTTATCCTCGGTATTGTCGGTTGTTGTACATTCAGGGGGTATGGCGGGGCCCCGTCACTTGAGTTGTTATTCTTAGAGGTCCGTAGTCACATTGTGGTTTGGGTTGTAAAGAAAAAAAATGTCGCTTTATTTGTATAGTTTACGGAAGGTGGCCTTATCGGTTAGTACATTGTTATTTTATGTTTGAGCATTTTATCATTGTGTATGTTCATGCTATTCTCGATGTATACGAAAGGGGTGCCCAGTAGGGCACGATGCTTGAGCTTGGTCGGTCGTGATAAGAAGCTTCGATAAGAAAATAGGCAACTGTTGATTTTTGGACTTTGTTGGTAAATCCACTATTGCATTCTTCTTATTAACAGATTAGTGTGTTGAAGCAAAATTGATCTGAATATTAGTTATGAAATCTACTACTATGAACTGTTTGGGCCACTAACTTGAAAGCTTAAAGCTATTGAATATTGTTCATGAAATTTAAAGTTATATCTAAGGTTAAAGGTAAAATCACTGCTTGATGAAATCATTTTAGGAGAAAGCTTTAATTGATAAATCTCCATTGCTAAATTCAAGGTATGAATTGTTTATGATATATTTGCAACTGGCTATGGGATTTATGTGTAATTATTTGAGATTGATATTTCAGAGATAATTTGATTATGCGTCATTCTAAGGCAAAATGATACAAATTGTGTAGAATGCTATCTATTATAACCATATTGATATATTATGGTTACTGTAGCATCTTTGATGATAAATATTCGAATGTTAATGATATTCTCCCTAAATAAGATGTATGAAATACTAAAGTTTAGAACTTACTTTTTATCATTTATAAATTGTATTGTCTTTAAATGTCCATTTGATTACTATTTACTTCATGATACCAGCAGTGTGTAATTATAACTTCTTTTATGATACCAGCAATATCTAAGCAATATTTGATTGTACAAAATTAATAATCAAGTGCTCCAGAAGAGCTAACTATTTATCTAGAAAATCATGACATCAATAGTGTCCAAACAATATGTGTGATTATGGAGAATAAAATACAGACTCCTGAAGAGCCTATATATTATGGCATTCGTTCTAGATTGTAATATACAAAGTTGTTATGATCGAAGCAAATTTATAGTAAACCTGAAGTTTACTAAAGTAAATGACTATCATATTGAAGTTATAAATGATTGGATGACTAAATCATAGTGGGTAAGGAATATGTATTTGAAATGTTACCCTCTTTATTCTCCAAATTGTATTTCACAAATATGAGCATGATGAAATCACATGTCACGATAAACCAGAAGTTTATTGTACAAAATAGAATTCATGTAACAGTAAACCAGAAGTTTACTAAAATAAATAGCACATGACATGGTAAACTTGAAGTTTACTAGTACAAATAATTTTATCAATTGACGTGATAATTTTGGTTGTCCTGATTTAAATTTAATGTGCTAAGTTTGTATTCAGAAATATATTGAAGAACTAGAAGATTCTTCAAGAATTAATTTGTTTGTTCTCATGATAAGTTGATTACACCAGCTAACGTTGGGATTGAATTCCCTAAATTCTGGAAGAAAAAAAAAGGTGAATAAGGGCATGTTCACCTGTTATGTGATGTCTTAAATAGATGCATCGATAAGACGGTCACTGTGCGTTTATTATCAACCTGCAGCTTGACATTTACAAAGTTGCTTGCTCAAAATAATTGAGTTGAGATTATAATTTTCAGATTATGCAATCAAGATAATTCATCTTGTTAATGCTGGTTTATATTCAAGCTGGTTTAGTGTTGAATGCCTCTGATAAATAGTTAAACCCTTGCGAATGAGAACAAAGCTTCATGTGTTGATCTGAAATATGATATATTGCATACAACGATGTTAGTATGCTTCAGACTAATAAATTATGATAAATTCTCCCCTTATAATTGGTTCAAGGTTAGGAACCAAATGTTTTCATCTAATAGTTTCATTGTGCAGTATATGATTAATGAATCTACCACGATGCACATAGATGAATTTCCCAAAGAAGGTGAAAATTATGTTAGTTTTTCTAACATAAGGATAGAGAGAATAAAAAGCTAAGAAATATATTGTGAATTATCACCGGTATGATCCTCGTTCAAACGATAATTCAAGTCAAATGCTAGAAGCATTTACTGACCCAACTATTTCATATTTCAGCTGCAAGATGCTCCTAAATGTACATGAAGGGCATGATTTAAAACATGCATGAAGCATGGTAGACAATCCGCTTTTAAACGCAATAATCCTTGAAAAAAGAGAGGAGAAAATGATCAAAATGATCATAATAAGGAGGCAATGTGCTTTTGAATGGCATTGCCATGAAGGGCATGATTTAAAACATGCATGAAGCATGGTAGACAATCCGGTTTTAAACGCAACAATCCTTGAAAAGGGAGAGGAGGAAATGATCAAAATGATCATAATAAGGAGGCAATATGCTCTTGAAGAACCTACGACATAACACTTCATAAAATCTCATACGAGGTTCAGGTACCTGAAAAATAATAAAGTGATAAGATCTTAATACGTTATGTCTAATTGCAAACCGATACAAAATGATATCTCGTCGACGATATATTTGATACAAAATAGTGCGCAATATTGTATAATATTATGAGGATCTGAATTCTACGTCTCTTAAAGCATGTTGATCAAGTAGATGTATCTTGATAAGAGTAAATTTACTGGACCTGCAGTCCTGACATTAGAAGATGTCGTGTAAATAAAAATTATCTCAGCCTATGTGGCTTACGTGACAAAATTTATATGATTTTTTTAAGGATTCAAAATGTCTGAAGCATATACAAGTTATTGAAAAACTTGTTTGTAATAACTAAACGAATTAAATGAATTAAAGTTGATGTACTGAAATCACCTTAATAAATATTTATTGATAAAGGGTACAAAAATGACTATGTTTAACCTCTTCCCTTTATGATGTTCAAAATCTTTCATAAGGTTGTGCAAGTTGCTGACTTGAATATGATTGTAGATTTTGAAGATTTTTCGAAAAGCAGTAGACTATCTGCTAAAAGAAGTTGAAATAAAAAAATTAGATTGGTCCTGAAGTACCATATATTTGTTCAATTGATGCATTTATTTATCTTGCTATAACTATGAGCATGATTTCTTCCTTACACGGAGATACTGAAATAAGATAAATTGCATATTATCAATTTGATGAGAGATTTTTTCCCCCAAAATTAGGGGGAGAGAATAATGAAATAAAAAAGAGAAATTTTGTGGAATAATCCATCATCGTCTCATCTTGATCTACGTGCTTCTATTAGTGAGCAAGAGGTCCAAAAGATTATTCACTTACAGAAAATAACAAATCAAATGTCAGACGCATTTACAGATTTGAAAATGAGTACTGAATCACATATCCCTGCAGAGAATGTCTCAATTCAGATTGATGTCCTTGTAGGACCATCTACTAGTGTCATAGAAAATGAATCCAAAACACGCCTGAAGTGTGATAGCCCATTGTGTTCTAAGATCGGAATCCTAGGAAAAAAATGGTCAACATGACACTAAGAATGAATCTCATAAAGAAATGCAAGATTTGATCAATTCTGATATTCTTAAAGAAATAAATGAGCCGCAAACTCAAGAAAATGAAGAAACATCAATAAATCCAATTGATGTTATGACTATTTGAATCGATTGGAAGTAAATGTGGTTTGAAATACCCACAACCTTAAAGGAAGATATACAACATGCATTGCTCAATTGAAGGGAGGATTCAGAAAAAGAGATAGGACAAAAGCACATTTCACCAAAATTGTTCTTCACACACGAGCTTCAAAAGAATAATGATGTCAATGTGCAACAGATTCATTCAAGTGATAATGTGACTGATTTTTTCACTAAGTCTCTATCAACTGTAACTTTTGAGAAGATGGTGCACAAGATTGAAATACGAAGACTCAAGCATTTGGACTAAAGTTTTCATCATGGGGAGTTAATACATGTTGTACTCTTTTTTCCATATAAGGTTTTGTCCCACTGGTTTTCCTTATAAGATTTTTAATGAGGCAACCAAAATGTGTATTAGTAGAAATATGTACTCTTTTTCCTTCACTAGAATTTTTCCCACTGGGTTTTTTCTAGTAAGGTTTTAATGAAGCATATTATCTACCAAATAAACATTCAAGGGGGGGTGTTATAAATGGTATTTATTATTATGAATGTCTACAAGGAAAGTTAGGGTTAGAAAAATGTACCTAGACCCTATAAATAGAGATGTTACTCTCTATGTATTTCATCCTCAAGAAGAAAGAAAAGAACTCTCCTCCCTTTCTCCTTAATACTCTTATTCTAGTTTTGTTCTAGTTTTATTATTTCATAACATATATTATATATATATATATATATTATTGGAAATTAATAGAGTTCGTCGGATTTAAATTATTTAATTTAAAAAAATGATGAAATTCGTCGATTTTTCCATCGGTTTTCTGAGGAAAAATACCAGTAGAATTTTGCTGGGTTTTCAGCAGCTACACCTGCCAAAAACACTCAAAACATATATATTTCAATATCAGCTACAAACCAACACTAAATGTTTTCAAAATAGTTCTAAATGAGCTACAACATAAATAATATCCTAATTATCAATCAAACACATTAAATACTATATTAAACACATCAAATACAATAAAAATGTCCACCAAAGTTTAAAGTTTTCAAAACGTTCAACCAAAAGTACCATTACTTCTATAAAGTACCAATATAACATAAGTGAAATCCTAAGTACTGAGGCATCTAATCATCTGATGTATGGTCTACGTATTCACCATCGTCTTCCGGCTCCATGTCGTCATCATCATCAGGGTGATGAGGGGGAGAGTGGGGCACACCAAATCATCCACATACAATGTGGCTGCTAACTTGTGCCTCGAGTGATTTCAGGCTCTCTTGCATCACCCTTTCTCCCTCTAATCTTTTAGCTTCAGCTTCAGCTGCAGCTGATTACCGATTAAGTTCTTCGATTTGTTGCGCCGCGCCGTAGATGCGACTTGGACAACATCAATGCCCTCGCCATGTTTGGAAGTCCCTTCACCTCACAATTCTGACTGGAGGTGCTGAAAGTTGTTCCTCAAGACTACACCGTACGTTCTACCCTTTTGTAACTTAACTACTTTACATCATATTTCAATATCCAATTCTAGTGGATGTGTAACCAACTCGCCTTCAGGCTGAGTTTTCCTATATTCATATATCACTTTTTTATACCCAACCTAGATATTTAAAAATAAAAGTTAGTATATATCAAATATATTACAATTAAACTTATACCATAATTATTCAAAGATTAAAAGAACTACTTACATAGATGTCTTTATCCATGGGTTTGACCAATTCATCCTCATCCATCTCGTTCTTCTTCTTTTTTACGTGGGTCTTTAAGAAGAGCTTATCCTGACTGGGAAAACTCTCGTCTTATCTTTCTACAAAAAAAAATTATAACTAAATAATAACATATTAATCGTTTATAGCTTTACAAAGTGTAAAATTACTTACCATTTTCCTAGCTACATGTCCTTGACTTATTGCACTTGTAGTGTGCAAGGAGCCACTTTTTTGGGATGCGAGCAGCCTTTACCTGCTCAAATTTGGCGATGAACTCAGGTGTTCACCAATATATTTGAAGTTGCTCTCATTGTCTGTCGGTTAGCTACTCGGTCTTTCTAATATACTTTCTAGCCCTCGAAAATTAGTCGGTCAGTCTTGCACTCCCCTTTCTCTCGAAGTTCTTAGAAACCCTGTCGGTGTCTTTATGATCCCATGTACACATCATCTTCAAACCAAATGACTAAAGTTAGATGATATACATAACTAAATTAAAATATTATAAATTTTAAAAAAAGTAACATACCTTAAACTCATTGAACATCTCCAGCCGAGTCTCATATGAAGTCGCACTCCATAAAGAGTAAAAGTGATCGTCGTAAAGCCTTTGAATGACATCCACAATTACTTTTGTAGTCTCGTGGCCTGGATAATACCTGCAATAAGACAATAAAAATATTAACACGTAAATTAGTAATATGATAAACTTAATGAAAACTTAATAAAATTAGTCTTACCCATGCACGATTATAATTCTACCCATCATATCTAAATCTCCTGGTTGTAGATCTTGACCAGGTGCAGGTGTCAGTACTAGTACCGGTGGTGGAGAAGATGTAGGTGTCTGTGTCCGTGTCTGGCTCAGAGCTGGTGTCGATGGTTGTGATTCTGGCTCAGAGCTGCAATATCTAAGGCGCAAATTAGATAGGCCATGACATAAACCTCGTAGAAAAGGTGAATGATACAGGGTCATCTGGGTGGAAGGAGAGCAACCTCGTAATTCAAAAAACATAGATGTAGGTATAAAGGTAGGATGGAAAATGGGAGCACCTGAGATGATGGAGTAAGGTAGACATACTAACCAGAAATGGATTAAATACTAGAACTAGGCATAAAATAAGGAGGTGGGGGTAGAGTGCATATGTGCAGAAGAAGAAATGGACTAGCTAGTAGTATCATTATGATATATTAGTCTCTTATTTTTTCTCTTAGAAGGATCTCTACCTCCCTTACTAGGACCTCGACCTCTACCTCGATCATTACTACCTGATGACATCTGCATACAAACTTACCATAGTATAAAAAAATGACAAAGTATAATATAAAATTGCTTTATATATGTGAATTAAACTAACATGCTATGTACTAGTCATTCTCCCTGTCATCAGGTGGTAATGATTTACTGATTTATTTCGTTTCCATCAGTTGATTCATCCTCAATATTTGTTACGACAGATACCTCATCATCTCTAACTTCTTCTAATAAATGTTGAGGATGTTCCCAACTATTTTCCAACTCTGTGTCCACCGTATAATGAACAACTGGTAGGTCATTTTGATACACCACATCTAACACATTATCAACCTCAATCCTACCCACAGGCTTAGTCTTTATAACAACCCACCAATTAGTCTTATCCATACGCAAAGAATATGGAGCATAATACATTTGCCTAACATTTTGTGCAATTATAATAGGATCGTAATGATCATATTGTCTCATGTGTTTGACTTCAGTTATGTTATGCTGACGATTTACCCTTGTACCTCTATGGCTTGGATCAAACCACTTGCATCGAAATAATATTATCTTCTTCTTAGGATAACCAGGATATTTAAATTGTATGATCTTCTCTAGCACACCATAATAATCAACAATTACACTGCTACCATCAGCGTCGCCTTTGATGCACACTCCACTATCATTGGTTTTCTTATACTGAGAAACTTCTTTCATTTGAAACTTGTAACCATTTACAATGTACCTATTCATTGTCTTAACTTGAGTGTCAGGCCCAAGGGCCTATATCTTTCACAAATTGGGAATGTTCTCCAGTATTATAGTGATAAACATATATAAGATTATTATATAATTATAAATCATCAACTATCATATATGTTGTCATTGAATAGAAATTATGCAATGAAATTCAACACTTACAAAATTGTACAACCAATTCAAAAACTTCATATATATGGCGTCATTTCCCTCCGGATTTATGAAGTGATTGTCTGAGATTTTGATTATTTTCATTAGTTTCATCCTTATCAATAGTCCACGTAATTCAATAACATAATTCTACACTTACTTAAGATATGCTTGAATTTTAGGGCCGTTAAGCAAAACATTTGTCATGGTTGATTGCATCTCCATACTACTCCAGGCCTGTTTTGAAGGCTTTTTAGAACCTCAGTCTGGTTTAAAGATGGATATTGGTGGGTAGTCAAGATCAACCTCACCCTCATCATTGTTGTGGGACCTATTTCTCATATAAGACACTTGGTCACCAAAGTACTAAGAACAAAAATGAGTGATTTCCTTAGTATTTTAAGCTTCACGAATAGATTACTTTATTGCTATGTAACAATAAAGCAGGATAGCATTTTGCGCCCACATGTTTAAATTTGAGGGTAAAGTGTTGCGCGTTAGTCACACGAGGAAAACTAGACAACCCTATTTTCACTCTAAGAAAGAAATTCACGATTGATTATGTCATTCTTGCTTTCGGTGGAAGAGAATGACGAAGATCTAGGCATGCACACTGTACATTGCTAACATGAGAAAATGGAATAATCGAGAATCTCGAGTAACTGGCCAAGCCCCAAGGGAGTGATATTGCTCCACTTCAATAAGACTTTCGTTCAGTGACATCACAAGGGTTGGTTTGAGCGCTTAGGGCCATTGGGAGGGGCTTTCCGATAGGGCTTCCTTCGCTAGGAAATCGAACTATTCTACCGCCATCGATCGATCGACAACCAAAATAAATGGGAGTTCATTATCTAGGTGAGCTCTTTGCTCCTGGTAGACCGGTTGGTGTTCATCAGTCAGTTTGCTTCTTTTTTTTACTGACGTAATTGATTTGCCCTTCCTTCCGATTCAGATTTTTTTTTTATGTTTACCATCTTGCTTGCTGGACTAAAAAAAAAGAAACTTTCGGGTATTCCACAATGCACAAATAATGAGCAGACCAACCCACTTTTATATGTGGGTTCATTTCAGAATGTTTGCCTTGACTACTGATTTTGGCCGAGTCAGCTTGAGCTTCCCACGGATAAAAGGAACAATCCATTTGGATTAGAGCTGTGGCACGAGAAGGCTACTGCACTATTTATTCTAGTTCCTACCGCTTTTCTACTTATCATTTACGTAAAAACAGTCAGTCAAAATGATTAATTATTAACTAATTTGAATGAAACTTGACTTCTGAGTTCTTAGCAAAAATTGACGAAATAAAATGAAAAAGATTCCAATTTCATGTGTTAATAGCATTGTCTCAGTGAGTAGGCAGCGCCTGTTGACAGTCAATTTCGACCCGTTTTTCGTATATTTATTGCAATTTTATGTGTTTTAGGACACCGCATTTTAATTATCATTTTTGCATTTTTTACATAATATTCTATGTTTATTTCTTCACAAAATGACATTGAATATTTTTATTTTAATTTAAGCATTATGTTTTGTTAATATTATGTTTTTATTATTGTTACACCGTCGTTTTATTTTAATAATATTTGCATCTCTTTAAATAATTAATTGACATCTCGTTTTTACTTTTAATCAGGCATTAAACATGTCTTAAATATTGCATTTTAGCATTATTGCGTCGGCATTTGCATTTTTATAATTTTGCATCTTTTTAAATAATTTTTCTTTTAAATAATTAACCCGTCTTGCATTTTGTCAAACCACCCAAATTACCAAGACACAATTTGAATCAGTCCAATCCAACACCATTTTAATTTCATCCAAACACTCTTTTATTTTCCCCCCTAAATTTCAAACCCCACTTTTCATTTCCCCCCCAAATACCAAACCCTAATTCTACCCCTATAAAATAAAACATCCCCCCCCCCTCATTAAAACCCCAGCCGCACAAGACCACTATCAGCACTTCTCATTTTGCCCTCTCCCTTACAGCAGCCCACCTTCCCTTTTCCCGTCGCCGCCGCCTACGCCGGAGCTCCAAGCTCCGGCGAACACCCTCTCTCACACACACACATCAGCCCACCCCACTCTCTCTCACTCTCCTCTTCCCTGCCTTCCCGTCGCCGTCGCCCTCTCCCTGAACCACCGTCGACCACCGATGAACCACCACCACTCTCCAAGCTCCGGCGAACCCAACCAATATCCATCAACCACAACCCCGCACACCCCACCAACACTTCACTGTCACACACCTCACCACCGCACAAACCCTCTCCCGTCGCCCTTTCCCATCACCACCAGCGAACCACCACCACTCGCCTCACCGGCGAACCACCGCCATCGCTCGCCACCGCCCCAATGCTCGCCAAAGCGGCGTCGCTCCGGTGTTCGCCGTGGAAGTGACGCTGCCACCATCGCTGCCTGGGTTTGGTTCTATTTTTAGATTTGTTGGTATATTCTTATTTGGACTGATTTCCTTTATTTTATTTTATTTTGAATCTCGCCGGAGTTTGAAGAACTCCGGTGACCCATGTTATGCTTTGTTTTGGATCCGTTGCATACTTTGTTTGTTTGGACTGCTTTTCTCGACTATTGAAACAAGCCGGATGAAACTCCGGCGACCTTGGTTCGGCTCTATTTATTGCATCTGTTGCATGCTTTTTCTGTCGGGACTGATTTTTTCAAGTGTTGTATCTGGCCGGAGTTTTAAAAAAAAAACTCAGGCGACATCTGTTGGACTGATTTTCTGATTTTTGGTCGCTCCTGCGACATTCTGAATTTTCTGGTGATAATGGACATTTCCGGCGAACCACTGCTGGGTTGATTCTGGTCATTGTTGTTGGCTGATTTTGCCATTTTCGAAACTGATTTTTGCCTATTTTTGCTACTGTTTTTGGCCATGTAATTGGACTGGTTTTGGCCATATTGCTATTGATTTTGGACATTTTTTTTGCTGGTTTACTGATTTGAACAAGATGCTACACTTGTCTGGCCGATGAAAAAGTTATCCGTCGATTTTTGAGGTCTCCACAGTTGCAAAGACGGAAAATAAAATAAATGAAGCTTTCTGGGCAATGATGATTTCTTCCACTTACACCGGATAACCAACATGCGCTGGCAGGGCGAATTCTCGCAGCCGCACTTGTTTAGGTTGTCCCACTTTATATATTTTTTTATATCTGAGCCATCCGTGTTTAAAACTATTATTGTTTTGGCGCGGATCCGAAGGTTTTATTTATTTTATTATTTTTAGCAATATTGGCCGATGAAGGAATCCCCGTCTGATTTCCAAGGCCTCCTCTGTGCAAAATACAGATTTATTTATTTTTTGGCTTTACTTATTAATTCCTGTCATTGTTTTAAAATTATTTATTCTATAACTAACACGTTTACTAAGTGTTTATGCAGGTACCCGGAGATCATCTTGTGCAGAAGGCCTAAAAAGGCCAAAAGATATCCCGAAGTTTTACTTTATGTCGCCTTTAATTTTAGTTTTATTATTCTGTATTGCACTTTATCTTAATTATAAATTATGAAAAAATGCTTAGAATAGGTAGAATAAAAAGGGCAATAAATAATTAACCTAGGTTTGAACGAATAACCGCAAGTTTGCGGATCTTAAAGGATGCCTAATCCATTCCCTTTAGGATAATAAAGAACTTTGATCCAAAATCTCACTAATTTCGCAGACCATTAAATGGATGTCAATTGCAGTATTTTTATTGCAATAAACCAAGTGTCCTAATTCACTTAAATAATTAGGTGGCGACTCCTTAAAAACAGCGTTTATTGCTCCATCCAGGGAACCGCGCCAAAGAGCAACGTTGCGGATACCGTTCAGACCCCCGAGGTCAAAAACGGGCGCGACAGCGCCTACCAAGCAAATCTTTCTTGAAGACGCCAGAACGAACCCACCAAAAAAAGCGGGCATGGTTAAGCGTGGGAGACTAGGATCTGGGATTGATTGTGGAACCGATCATAGAGAACCGGGGGCGGACAGGAAGATAGGCTAGGCGGAGTAGTCGCTCTGGAGTAGGTTCTTCGACTGGATCAATGCATGTATGAACCCTAAAAAAATCCCGAAGGTCTAGTCTAGAAAAAAACCCAGATTTTGTTGGGTTAGCTTTTTGCCGAGGAAGGAACAAAACAGAGAAACACCGTCCAACCGCTTTTTTATGTGCGCGTACCACTTTTGAGTATCTTTGCACTGCTAGCTCCTTTAGATCATTGGCTACCAGAAAGACTAGAACTCAGGAACATTAATATGGTTAGGGATCATTAAGGTACCCAAAATTATTAATAGAAAGTCGACCGCGCGGAATCGAAGAATTACAAATGACCTTACAAAAAGAACTTAATTGTGTAAACCGAAAATGCAAAAGGAGCTAAAAGAAGAACATGAGAGGAGATGAAAGAAGTGGAAAGCAGAACAGCCATCGGGAAGATTCATCCTAGATTATTCCAGCAAATAGCAGAAAGGGGATCACTACCAGAGTAGGAGGATTGGCTTCAGTCTGCTGGGGACCTTAAGTCGGGCTCAATTGATCCACTTTTTTGTGTTCGTGGAATCTTAGATATCTGCTTAGCTAATCTTTTACTTTTTTCAATGGTCCTACACATGTTTAATAGCATATTATTGAGTAATTAGTTTAAAATATAAATTAAGGAATAAGATAGTAAGTTTGGTTCATTACCTCTCAAAAGGATACACAACCTACATTAAACCGGGCCTCCAAGGCGTGCCTCTTGTACAAGATAAATAGGAAGATGTTCCATCACATTAAAAATCACATGGAAAGATCTTCTCGAGCTTAGTCGTAATGATTAGAATTATGTTCCATACTTATAAGGTTATCTTCCCTTAAATGTTAGAGCACGAATCCTTAACAAACTTAACTCAATGATCGGTTTACATAACTCCAGGTGTCATTCTATTTTCACTGTTCCATCTCATATGAGGAGCGGAACTCGGCAATGCGTACAAACTCTTTAATCTATGTATTATAGGTAAATAATGCATCTCCTTGATTGGAACCATCTTCCCACTAGGAGCCCGTCTAAAATGAGTGTGTCCACATAATTTACAATATTCTAAATAAGTATCTTGCTTATGGAACTACATACAACCGTTTGGACTACAGTGTATTCTATCATATGTCAATCCTTACTTCAAAACCAATCTATTTTCCTGATAATAATTCTTAGGTATGTTGAATTCAAGACTAACTAGTTCCCCACAAGTATAATTACAATTTACAATTTTCATAATATGGAAAATCATATTTCTATTATACTCTTAAAACCTTATTTTACTTGTATAATAATTTTACAATTATGGTAAGTGTACAATGCTAAGTATACAAATAATTACAAATATGGTAACTGAAAATCTGCTCCAAAACTGTGATATACACAACTGTATATGTTGTGTATATCACGGTCCAAAGCTACTGGAATACACGTGATATATCGTGATATACACTGCTGTATAATCCGTGTATATCACGGTATATTTTGTCAGAGACTTTTGAAGGCCCATTTATATTGCCTAAGGACCCTTGTGATAGAGCAATTGCTTGTTTCTGGGCTAAGTTCCTCGATGAGAAAAGGTAAGCTTAATACTTGTTCCTTCTATGTAAATGTATGTCGCTCGAATCCTTCAAAAATGATGTCGCATGTAGAATTCTCAAAAACATATATAACTTTGAAGGATCTGACATACACACGATAATTTCTTTTTGAAGAGTCCGAGAAATATAGATGCAAATAGCCACAGACTCTTGATTAGGAGTACTAGTTAGTGTTTGATACAACACAAGTCATGTTTTTATGAAAAAATATTCTTTTATCAAAAAAAAAAAAATTGGTGTACAAGTTTTTCTATGAAAAACGTTTTGAGTTTGGTGTTTGATTATTGAGTAAAAAATTCTTGGCCATTTTGCTACTGATTTTAGGCCTATTGGCCATTGGTTTTTGACTATTTTAGGATTGATTTTGGGCCAATTTTTGGACTGATTTTCAGCCTTTTTGGTTACTGTTTTCGGACTGATTTTGATCATTTTTTGGACTGATTTTGGGCCAATTTTCGGATTGATTTTCACCTTTTGGCTACTGGTTTTTGACTGTTTTCGGACAGATTTTAGTCAATTTTTGAACTAATTTCCAGCCCTGTTGTTACTGGTTTTTTACTGCATTCGGACTGATTTTTGGCCATTTTTGGACTGATTTTTGGGCCATTTGCTACTGATTTTGGCCATTTTGCTGCTATACTTTGAGAAAATGGATACTATACCTTGAAATGAACATATGCTACACTTAAAAGTGTTGATTCTTACTGTTTTGTTGTTGATACTACCTCTGGAAAAAATGGACAGATGCTACACTTAAAGTGTCGATTTGGCATGAATTTGGAATGATACTCCACTCATTGCATTGAGAATTTTGACCAGTATCTTGGCAAGGCAATCCAGTTTGATATTTACAATGACAAAGTAATTACTTGTAATAATTCAGGAAGAACTAAACAAACATGATAATGAGAATGAAACTTCCCAATCGGTCCAAAAGACACAAAGTCATATTCCTTGGAAGGATGACATTTATTCCCAACTAAAAGGACCTGAAAAGAGAGGATGTGTGCGTTGTATAGGCAATATTCTCAAACTTAAAAAATCAAAAGCTTCCTTGTCTGAAAATCAAGAGTTGCGGGATGAATTTAAGAAAATGCAGGAAAGTTAAGAGAAAATGCGAGAAAATCAAGAAAGGACAAATGTGTTTATGGCAAATATGATGACATTGATAGAAGATCGATTATCTCGAGAAGATTTGAATGTTATTTTACAAGCTACAAGACAGGTATATTATATTTTACTCTTCGAGTTCATATTCGAATATTATGAAAACATCTATTAAGTTGAGTTTGTAACTTATTTTCTTTTATTTTCAATAGGCTACAGATGCTTCTAGTGTCCCCAACCAAATAAATTCTCCAAGTTCATACACTGGTGAACAATCTTACTTTGCATGATAGGTAAGGCAAAGCGCTTTCTTTTAAGAATGCATCTGGTTCCATAGAAAGAAAGATTAGAAGCTAATTTTATCTTAAATAGGTTTTTGTTCATCTACTGTATTGTGTGTTTTTGCTGTCGTAGAAGTTGTTTTGGTGGTTATTATAATTAACATTACTTTGTTAGTTTGTTTGTAAGACTTGTAAGTTCTACATGTTTGTAAGACTTGTTAGTTTGATAATATAATTGAAATTTTCTTTTATTTTGCTTTAAATTTTGTGAGGGGCATATAAAAAATATTCTCAAACTTTTATTATTAAAAAAATATTTATTTGAGGCAAAAATATTATTTATAAAAGATCAGACATATATCAACGGATAATGTGGTCTATACCTACGGAAATAAGTGGTGGGTAAAGTTATTAAATAGGTGTCATTAGTCGTTGGTATAGCTCCAAACTTTTGTCCAACGGATTGAAACTGTCGTAGGTATAGGCTATTGCGACGACTAATTTGTCGTTGGTATAGCGAATCAAAGTTAACGGAACTAAACTTCCGTTGGTATAAGTTTTATGACCTGTACCAACGGTTTTTGGACCTTTACCTACGGATTTCTGCCGTTGGTATATGGCAAATTCCTTGTAGTGTGTGATGTACTTTGATTCGATACGAAATTTAAGAAAAAAATAAAAACTTTTGCTTTTTTCAAGGTTTTCTCAATACGTGTCAACGGCATGGAAAACTTTGTGGAGCAAAGGAGAGGGGCAAGAGAAAGATAAAGAAGCTTATGAAGTCCTTGGGGTCGTTTGGTTCGCGAATAAAGTTATTCCGGAATTATAATTCTGGAATTATAATTTTGGGACTAAATAATTCCTACATAATTTAATACTAGTTCTTTATTTGGTTCATTGGATTAAGAATGGGATATACTAGGTATAATTGAAAACATGTGTTTAGTTTGAAATTTGTTATTGCTACTGCTTTTGGTTCATCTTATGTTAGGGGCGATTTTATCGAACATATCAAACACACATGTACACAAATTAAACAAGCATATTGGATTTTATTTTATTCTCAAAAAACAAATTCACAAAAGACTACAGCAGCATTGGAGATAACGACGTCGTCGGGGATACTAAGACTACAGCAGCATTGGAGATAACGACGTTGTCGGAGATAACAACGTCGTCTGGGTGGGTCAAGTTGGATATAGACGGGTTGAAAATGAGTTAAATAAAAATGAATACTACGTTCAATCTGCCCATAGTTAACACATATGAAAAATAAGTTAACTGACGGATAATATGAATATTCATACGGTGAGAACACAAGCAAAAGGTCAAAATAAGCTTAGACTTTTAAAATGAAAAATAACTAATATCCATATTATTCACTTTTTAGTGAATAATATTCATATTTGATTCATTTTTAAATAATCAGTTATCCAACTTATATTTAATAGGTCATATTGGATGGTTACTTGTTTTTTAACCATTTTGCATGTCCTGATATTCAACATCAAAAGTATTATATTCAGGTGAACTAATAAAAAGAAAAATATTAAATTTATATGATTATAAATTTATCTCATTACCAATAAAATAAATTATTTTTATATACATAGAGTATCAATCTACTAGAAAGGTATCATCGATGGATGAGTCATGTGTGTCTAGAAATTTCCAAGTAGCCAGCAATTTTTAATGGATACATTGAATAGAAGCTTCCAAGACTTGGCAAAGTCGTCAGCGATAAATGTATTTGATTGGCACCTAACAATTTTCATCCAATTTTTCTAGCTATAAAATGACCAACATAACAAAATCTTCAACATATAATACAAGTTGTGAGAATATGTCAGGAGTGAAATTGGTTGGTGTTAGTGGGAGTCCTTTTAGTCGTAGAATTGAATGGGCTTTGAAGATTAAAGGAGTAGAATATGAATTGATAGAAGAAGATTTGGAGAATAAGAGCACTTTGCTTCTTGAATCCAATCCAATTCATAAGAAAATCCCAGTACTGTTGCACAATGGGAAGCCCATTGTTGAGTCACTTGTTATTATTGAGTATATTGATGAGGCCTTTGAAGGGCCTTCGATATTGCCTAAAGACCCTTATGACAGAGCAATTGCTCGTTTCTGGGCGAAGTTTATCGATGACAAAGTAAGCTCAATTCTACTTTTATGCAAATAGCTTATGTTATATTTGGCACGAAGCAATTATTACTTTATTGATGAAATTAATCTCTTAAGAATTCTATCTGTTAGAAAAAACAGTCCGGTCCCAATCAGACTAAATTACTCTCTAATTAATCATTTTATCACAGTGCTTGCCAGCAGCGTGGAAAGCTTTGTGGAGCAAAGGAGAAGAAAAAGAGAAAGAGGAAGCTTATGAGGTCTTTAAATTCCTCGACAATGAACTCAAGGACAAGAAGTTCTTTGGTGGAGACAACATTGGATTTGTTGACATAGTAGCAAATTTTATCGGATTTTGGGTAGGAATTGTTGAAGAAGCCACTGGAGTGGTGCTGCTGACAAGTGAATTTTTTCCTCATTTATGTGCGTGGAGAGATGAGTACCTTAATTGCATCCAAGTTAAGGAAAATATGCCTAACAGAGATAGGTTGCTTGGTTATTTCAAGGCTCGGGCTGAAGCTGCTAACAAATGAACATCTAAATCCAATTTTTTTTTTGAAGACTATACTATATGGTTGTTACCTTATTGTTGTTTGAGATTTTATCTGTAAGCAACAATTTATTTGCATATGTTAAACGAAGGATCTGGAAGAAATATAAGGAGGGCTTCTTTGGCTATCTCTAGTGCAAATAAACCAGAGAAAATTGGAGATGCTAGCTAGTAAAAAATATTATACAATATGTCCTCCAAGATTTTAAGCATACAATGTATGAACTATGAACCATGGCTTTTTACTAATTGAAGAGTTAATTAGTGTTTTTTTATGATTTTCTTAGAACACATCGAGTCCCTATAGTTCTATTAAGGTTGTCTTTGATTACCTCACTAGTGGCTAGCTAAAAGCTCACTCGTCAGCTAACCTTCGATTTCGGAGATGAGAGCAGAAAAACTATGTAATGGCGGTGAGGTTGAAAGTCACGTGACTGGTTGGAGAGGGATTTCGCCTCGAATCCAAAAGAATTTTTCTTTTTTTCTTTAAGATATTTTTCAAAACGAGAAGGTCATATAGAAAGTTTTTCTTATTCCTTTATTTCGAACTTCGTGATAAACTTCATTCTATCTCTCCCTCATTACGAATAAAAGTGGAATGAAATATCAGTTATACACTTCCTTCGTTCTACGAAACCTTGTTGATTCTGAACTTCGTTCGCGACGGAACCAAACATTTGACGGGCCAGTCTTATGAAGCGAATATAAGATTTGAAGTTTATAATTTTTTTATTTTAGCCATCTGAAAATATTGGATTAAATTTATTAGTTGTATTTATTAAATGATTTTTTAAAATCTATGTGTTGATTGTATGTGTTGTTTGAATTATCTATATACATATGTATTTAGCTGACTATATTTTGAAATTGTGTATCTGAGTACATCCGAATACACATTGATAGAAACTAAGAGTCCACCAAATACTATAGAGAACCAGGTTTTCTATATGTTCCCTCAAGTAAAACAGAAAGTAAATAAGATAAGATATTTACGTGAAAAACTTCTTACTCAAGGGATTAATAACCACGACCTACCAAGTAGAATTTCCAACCTCACTACTGAGCAGCTTTTTTATTACAAATTTTTGCAACCTAGGAATTAACCTTTTAATCCCTTACCCTTACAATAACTCTATTGTAAGCTATAACGGCCTTGACTAACTCTAGCCAAACACCCAACACACCTTTACTAACTTTAGCCACGTGTACAACTCAAAAGCTTAAGAAAATAAACTACCTACAAACACCTTTTTAAAAGAATAGTAGGTTTACAAGTTTAGAGCAAAATGACAAAGACTTAACAATCCTAGGACTTAAGACATCTTCAGTTGTTAGAATCTGATCCTTGAATATGTTGAAGCTTTGTTCTTGAGAGCACCTAGAGAGCAGTGGCGGCTACACTTGTAAGAATGAGAATTTTCAGATTTGAAGTGTTAGGTTAAAATCTTGTAACATGTTGTATATATATTAGGGAACACGTGACCACGGATAGGGACAATTCATCTTTTGGTTTGGCCTCTAGCAAGCTACAGTAGTGCTGCTAGAAGACCTAGTCCCTATCTGGTTCTTCGAATGTTTGACAAATCATCAAAATCACGAAATAACATAACTTATCAATTTTTTCCTTTTGGATGATGACAAACCCATAATTGATATTCCTCCTGAGAATCAGGTTCCCTCTACGGATCAGACGTAACAACATGTTAGCATCAGCATAATTCATTTTTACCCCTTGAACTCTTTCAGCATAACAATTTCCTTAATCAATTAAGAACCTCTTACCCCTAGAACTTTCCCCTTTTGGCATCTTTGAAAAGAGGAGTAAATGTAGTACAAGCACAAAGAAGTTCGGATGCATTAAATCATGGTCACTTGGGCAACACAACTGAACACAAACAGGAAAAAGATAAACAGGTTGCATAAGCCAGAGTAATTGCCCAGAAAAATATATTACATTTAATACAAAAATATAGCAGTCTAAACAGAACAAATATAATAATTAAAGTGTCATAAGTATCAATGTCATCAAGAACTGGGATTAAGAAAAATAAGGCTTTAAAATGAAGGGAATAGGCTAAAGGAGCATGAGTAGGCAAGATAGGGCTGGATGGACAAGGGCTTCAAGGCCTGTAAAAGTCGATCAATTCTGTCACTTGCAGCCCTCTGATCCTGAATCATTTGATCGTGGAGCTCATCAATCTTCTACTTCAACCGGTCATTTTCAGCCTTCAACTCAGCATTAGCTGCTGCTAGTTCACTATTGGAACCATCTTCCCTTGCTAGCTTAACCAACTGAGCTCTAAACTGAGCATACTCATCTTGTAGTCTCTCAATATCCGTAGTTTCCCTTTCCTGAGCTTCAATCAGACTGGAGATAGTGGAGTTGTTTCCCATGCCATCTTTCTTAGGCACACACTCAAACTCCTCTAGTGTGGTCATGGTGAACATCTGCTTACAATTTTCTTGAGTGGCTTTTCCAGTTGGCACATTAAAATGAGCACTCTGATCAAGAAGAACCCATATGAAAGGGTATTTGTCCTCTCTAACATTGACAACCTTGATCATATGTTCAATCATTAGAGCAGGCAAAATGATGGAGTTAAAACCGGCTAAAACCTCAAGGAGGGCCAGATATTTGATAGAGGCAATGCATCTCCTTTCAGCCCTAGGAAGCATTACCTTATTGACAAATTCAAATAGAAGCTGATACTGAGACTTATCTGCTTCTTAAAGAGCCGATCACTAGTCACCGGCCCTTCCTCTTTGACAATCAAGCTTTCAAAATCATCGGAGGTCATCCCTTTAATAGTTTTCAATGTATCAGTTGATATATCAAGAATCTCACCCAACTTTGCTTTATTCATTGCAAAATCCACCTCATTAACAAAGCAAATTAAAGTGGAGTCATCAGTGTACATCAAGTTTACATAGAACACCATCACTTCTTTTTCAAAGACACTAGGGGCAAGAGAAACAAATAAGTGATCCCATTTTGAAACTACACAATTTTCATTAGTTCCTTCATCTCATGTTTCTCAACAATCGCAGTGTCAAAAACTCTGCCTAAAAGCATTTTTTGTCTCTCCAAGTTGTCCTGCCTCTCTTTCGACATGGAATCAAGTTTCTCACTCACGGTGATCTTTATTTTCTTAGAGGGTCAAGACACGCTATTCCATTTGCCAACATCTTCAATTTCATCTACCACAACATCCTCCTCAACTACTGTTTTTTACTTCTCTTCCCTTTTCTTTTTGGAATTTTCCCTTTCTAATGGAGTTTGTTCCTCCTCTTCTTCCTTATTAGACATAATCACTACATCCTCTTCATATTTCAACTTACTCAAGTTGGCTTGTTTTACTAATCTCCTGCTTTTCTTCCCCGTACTCTTCTCCTTATTGGCTTTTAGAGAAAACTCAAGTAGAGCCTTGTTTTTTGCCTGGTAGTAGGTGGCCTATAAGTAATGTTTTTTCTGATATTGGCATTATTCTTTTTAACAGGGCCAGACCTCCTTTTAAAAATAGTGCGCCGAATGACATCATTATCTGAGTCAACCTCTAGAGAGGGTTGGGAGAACCAGGTTCCTCCTCATGAGAGGATTCTCGCCAAGGCACAACGATGGTAGACACATTTTTATGAGTAACAACATCCAAATCTACCCCTGAGGAACCAGGTCCCTCCTAACTCCTTTGTTTCTACCACACCGTCATTTTCCCATGACTCTGTGCCCCCTGACTCCCTGCACTCATTCCCTCAGTTTGAGTACTAACAACACCACTAGCCACATTTTCAGCACTACCAACCACATCTTCTACACTACCAGCCATGTTTTCTACACTACCAGTCACATTTTCTGTCAAGTTTCCATCAACAACTATGGATGAACCCTCTACCCTTTTATCACTATCAAGAGGGATATAATTACCTAATTTTGAGGAATATATCCTCATAAACGGCCACATTTTTAGATTCCTTTATACCACCACACTAACCGACTCACGCATGACGGTGGGATTAGATCCTTCACCAACCTCACATTGGTTTCTGGTACCCATATCCTCAATAATCGCATATTGGATTGAAATCTACTCCATCATTCTTTTCGTCAATTTCTTCTATGGTTTGATGAAATTTTGAAGTAATCACATTTGGAACGCTACTTTCCGATTCGGGCTTTTCAGTTGGAAAATGATTTGTAGATGAAGATATAAATTTTCATAGGGTTTGACTCTTGTGAGTCCTAAGGGGACCAGGAACTGTTGGTTTTGGTGGTGACATAGTGGGGTTTTGGTCCATGGAGATTGAAACTTTTGGGTAATTCGGGTGATTTTGGGTCTTACAGAGTTGGTTTTTTGAAAAATGAGTGAGTGGGGCTAGTTTCTGGTATAATGAGAGAGGAAGATTTATTGTGAGACATGGTGAATTTAGAGTAGAGAGGCAATACACAAAAGAGGATGAGAAACGGAAGAGAGAATTTTGTGAGTTTGATTTGAGTGAGGAAAGAGAAAAGAAATATTGGTTTAAAAGAGGGTGGAAGAAAACAACTCTAATTGGCTATTAAGACATTTTCCACATGTCGGTTCAAGAGAGTTGTAACGTTTTGGGCTCAAATTTTGAATTGGAGACGGGAAGCAGCAATACACTACTAACATGAGTCAGAGGAACAAGATTCCTTCACAAATTTTAAAATGCAGCCAAAAACTCTGAGAAATGCAATGTCTCCAACACTTATGTTGTCCTGAGAATGCCATGCGTTATACTTGTAACAATATAAGAGTGAGTTAGATGCCTTCAAAAAACACTTTTAAGTATTGTACATTTTCTCCCAACATAGCTAATCATTGAGGGGATTTTTTAAGAGGGGCAACTAGTTCAGCTAAATCAATCCCAATGCCAGACGATTTCTTTTAAAATTCTCCCTACTTGGTGCCTTTGTAAATATGTGTGCTACCTGGTCTCTGTCTTGCAAAATTTCAACATTATTCCTTAGAAAATGGTGTCTCACATCAATATGTTTGGTCCTTTTATGTTGCACTGAATTCTTTGCCATATTGAGTATACTTGTATTATCACACAAAAAGGACATACAGTCGGTAAGCACTCCAAAATCCTCAAGTTGTTATTTGATCCATAGCAATTGAGCACAACAAGAGGCAGCAACCACATACTCAGCTTCAGCAGTAGAAAGAGCCACATAATTTTTTTTGGTACCCCAAGAGATCAAGCATGTCTCCAGAAATATGACATTCCAGGTGTACTCTTCATATCCACCAAGTATCCAGCATCAACTTATCCAATCAAGTCAAAATTATCTCCAGAAGGATAGAAGAGGACCAGGTCCTGCAAACCCTTGAGATACCTCAATATTCTTTTTGCAGCTTTCAAATGAGATTCCTTTGGACTTGATTGGAACATTGCATACAACCCAATACTAAAAATAATGTCAGGTCTGGTGGTAATTATGTACAGTAGTGACCCAATGATATCCCTATACATGGTTTCAATCACAAGATAACCAGGTTCATCCATGTCTAACCTAATAGCGGTAAGCTATAAATGTATCAATGGGTTTTGCATTTTCCATCTCAAGCCTTTTAAGCAGCTCCTTGATGTATTTTTGCTGACTGATCATAGTGTCCTTCGGAGTTTCCTTTACTTGTAGCCCTAGGAAGAAATTTAGCTCACTCATCATGCTCATCTCAAATTCACTTCTCATAAGCTTGACAAATTCTTCACAAAGAATCATTGGTGGCACCAAAAAATAACAGAAATTTGCCCAATCAACAAATTCCTTTATCTTTTCTTCAAAAACAAAGTATTATCAATTTTTTCTCTTGTGAAGCCATTTTCAAGGAAAAAACTTTGACAATTTCTCATACCATGCTCGAGGAGCTTGATTTACACCATATAGAGTCTTATCAAGCTTGAACACATGCTTAGGGTGCTCATGACTTTCAAAACCAAGAGGTTGCTTGACAAAGACCTCCTCCTTCAGGTATTCATTACGAAAGACACTTTTTACATCCATTTGGAAATTTTGAATTCCATTGGGATGCAAATATAATAAGAATCCTGATTGCTTCCATTCTTGCCAAAGGTGCAAAGGTCTCATCATAGTCAATACCTTATTCTTAATTATAGCCTTGTACCAATGGTTTTGCCTTATTCCTTGTGGTGTTTCTAAATTCATCAAGCTTATTACGAAACACCCACCTAGTCCTAATAATTGCTCTGTTTGAAGCCTTAGGACCAGGTGTCACACCTTGTTTCTCTCAAATTGATGGAGCACTTCTTGCATAACAGCTATCCAATCAATATCTTTCAATGCCTTCTTGATATTTTGGGTTCAATTTGAGATAGAAAGGCTGAGAAGGCAAACATGTTTCTTGCCCTAGACCTAGTTTGAATACTAGAGTCTAGTGGAGTAATCACATTGTGTAGTGAATGAGATCATTTGTGCTTACCGTTGGATACTTGAACTTCAGGATTCGAGGGACTAGGTTCCTCCATATTTTATCCATCATTCATATTTGACTCATAAGTTTTTTTATTTTGTAAAGAAATATCCATAAGTTGGTAGATATATTTATCAACCATTTATATCAAATATTAAAAAAAAAAGATCTCCAAGTTGGTAGTATATTTATTACAAAATTTATTATTATCAACTATTTACTTCTACAATTCATGTTCAAATTTTCTTTTTATTGAACTGAAGTTCGATCAATGGAGGTTATATTTTTTAGAAAGGCCTTCTCTTAGCGTATTAACTTTGTAATAGGAAAGTTTTGATGGTTTTCACAACTTGTAGGGTTTTATGTTTATGAGAAAAAATATAATTTAAGAAATCTAAATTACATGTCCAAATAGAACTTCAACTTCAAATCATCCTGATTTCAAATCATGTCCAAGCGGGGCCTAAAAATCAAAATCTTAAAATATAAAGACAAAGTTAATATCTTTTGATTGCACAGTTTTCCCTCAAAATGGGATGGTCTTTAATTTTTGCCCTCAAATGAAACTTATGTCTATTGGGGCATAATTTATTTAAATGATCCAATACAAATTGTGTCAGATTCCCTAAAGAATTTATATCCTAATAAACATAAGTTTTATTTGAGGGGAAAAAATTAAAGACCATTACAAAATAGGGGGAAAAGTGCAACTTACTTTTTTTTTTGGTTTATTCCAAAAAAATGCATCTTTCTATATTTAGTAAGTTTTGTTAAGTTTAAGACCATAAAATTTAAAGAATCTCATACATCTTTAATTAGAGACCACAACCACAAGATTCAAAAAAAATCTTTGTTTCTTAAACTTCATGTCTAGTCAAAGACACTTAAATTGAGAAGGAAGGAGTATTATCTGGAAACAGCTAAGAGAATAATCTCTGTGATCATGTGTAAGAAGATTAAACTAACAACACGATGATCAATATTCACATACAAGAATTATATAGGTGGGATCAAGAATCAATAAATAGCACCGACATATCACACTAAATAGTCCAAATTAAGCAAAATGATGATATGATATATCAATAAGAATTGAAGTAATACTAATGATCTTCGTTTTTATTCTAAGTATTAATAGATTAGTTGGTTTAAGATGGGGGTTCAAAATGACTAGATGTGAATATTTGCTTGTTTTTTCTTTCTATTTTGCTGATATTTGAAGAAGGCAATATCTACTGATTGGCACAAAGCCACAAAATGTAAGGAAAAAGATAATGGAGTAAGACGCTTGCCATGCTCTGATTAGATCATTCTCAAATGCAGCCAGCCTCGACACCAGCAATGCGAGTTTCATTCCTCTTTTGTGGGGATAACTCGTTGTGGACATCAGGCACTGTCTCTCACCTAGTGGGCCGCTGAATCATCATAATTTATCTCATCCATCATCTTTATCGGCCCGGGGGTAAAGCCCCGTGGACAAGGAATTTTGTCTTTTACCCCAAGATAATGGAGTAAGAAATATTGACCGAAAAGAAAAGAGGGACAAATCAAATCAGATCGTCTACCTATGTCCGTGACCCACCGAATGGCATGTTACAGCACAAAAGCAAAAAAAGGGAACATTTTCTACAGCTTATGTGGGGCTATTTATGGACAATTGACAACTTTTTATTTTTTTTTATTTTTTTTTTATTTTATGATGGAGAACCCGAAGTCGCTATTTTATTATAAATGCGCATTGGGTAAACCCTCGGATTGACGCAATAGTCACCTAAAACTAAGGTAGGATAAACTTTTTAAAGTGACTGGTTCCACCGCATTACGGCCCCATACCCCAGAAAATCCCACCCCCCGACTGACCCTACGAATTAGTATACATCGCTTTGGCCTTCCATTAGTTGAGAGATTTTTTTGAAGAACACAGTTCCACTCTCATTGGTCAGGGAAATCAAACATGAGACCACATACAACAATACCCTAATGAAATAGCAACTCGACGAAACACTTTGGATAACTTATGTTTATTTCTACACAAGGTGGGTTTTATGTGGGACATTCAAATAGAGATCTCATAATCCATACACTCTCAACTTGGACAAAATAAGGGGAAAGTAATCTCACTGTTACCTCAAATATCTATGACTTGGCCCTACATTAGATACTTGAATCACTAATTTACAATAACCAAACAAAACACTAGATTAAAGGACTATATGATTTGTAGGGAGGGACCAAATGTTTCACAAACCCAATTTAAGTATCTTATTTTTTTTTGTTTCAAAAAAAATATATCTTTCTATATTTAGTAAGTTTTGTTAAGTTTAAAACTATAAGATTTAAAAAATGTCATACATCTTTAATTAGAGACCACAACCACAAGATTCAAAAAAAAATCTTTGTTTCTTAAACTTCATGTCTAGTAAGGGTTGGACATTCGGCCGATTCGGTTCGATTTCGCAAATTCGGTTCGATTTTCGATTTGGAAAAAATAGAACCGAAATCAAATCAAACTAATTTCGGTTCAGCTCGATTTTGCAATTTTAGATATTATTATATTGGGCCTTGTCATTCGTCTGCTTATAGATAAATAGCCAGCAGTCTGGCTGTTGTTAGTTGTTTTTGCTCATGAGTAAGGAAATGGACGCATAAGGTATTAGAATCAGTTTCCCTTTTTTTTTCTTACCTTCTCTCTTTCGCAAACAACTTCATCAATTTGTACTGATGTGAAAGGCTAGTTGAATCTGTGCAAATGACTTACAAATTTAGAAATGACAATGCACTATTTAAATGTTAACCACGCATAGATGACAATATGGTACTAGCTTCTGCAGGGCTTTTGAGAATGATCATCTAATCAAAGGAAGATGTGCAGTAGCTCTTTGGGCAGCAATGCAGCAAACTAACATAAATACAGCAGTAACAATATATTACTAATTTACTATGTATATAATTATATATTCAACGAATAAGGTTGCTAAAATTCAGTTTTTCGATTTAACCAAATTAAATTTCTCACAAACCGAAAAAACTAAACCGAATTATCAAAATTTTATAAATTAAAATTGAACCGGACCGAATAAACCGAAAACAAAATTAAAACGGTTCAATTCGATCGGTTTTTTCGGTTTGAACCGATATGTTCCCAGTCCTACTAATAGTCATAGGCCCCTATAAATAATAAGAACAAAATATTAGATTTTTAATCGTCTACCAGAATAATACTCGATAAAAAAAAACATAAAAGGAATAAGTAAAAGTCTTTAGTGTGAGTGCACCTGAAAACTGGATTCCACTCAGTATTCCCCACCATCAGGGCTTTAGATAATAAATCTTGAACATGTTTGGTCAAAATTTTGGCCCATATGTTTTATTTTACCTTTCATTTATTTTCTTTGCTTTTCCACCAAATATAATAATGATGTTAGTGACCTTTATCACTCTAATCCTTGCGTTTAACATGGAACATAATCCCTTTTGTCTGCTTGTCACTCCATTAGGGTCAGCTGTTCTTCTCTGCACTACTATTACAGTATTAGTTAATCAGAGGATCTACTATATTAAGCCTCAGAACATTCTATTCTTGATTTACCATTTGGTATTTCTCAAATTCATTGACACGATTAATCAGATTTGCACATTATAGGGTAGTGGTGGAGGTAAGAGACAGTAGTTCAATTGAATCTTCTTCGTCGAAAAAAATATAATACGTAAATAAAGTAAAAACACTCCCCCCTCCCCCTCAAGTTGTGAATGAAAATTTTCTTTCATTCCCAACTTGAAAATCAGTTGTTGATGTCCCAATGTCTTTGTCATGACATCAGCTGGTTGTTCTTGGATAGCAATGCGTAAAGTCTTGATCAGTCCATCTTGAATTTTTTTCATGCAAAGTGACAATCAATTTCTATATGTTTGGTTCTCTCATGATATATAGGGTTGACAACAATTTGTAATGATGCCTTATTGTCACAGTATAACACCATAGGCAGCTCTACATTCAATGTTAGTTCTTTAAGTAGACCATTTAACCACACCAACTCTGCCACTGTATGAGTCATGCTTCTATACTCGGCCTTTCTTGGCCTTCCATGAAATCAAAGAAGATCCCAGTTTCACACAATATCCTGATAAGATTTTCTAGACATGGGACATGATGCCCAGTCTGAATCACGAAATGCTGAAACTTGTTCTAAAATGGTACTTGACATTAATAACCCAAGGCCAAACCTCTTCTTTATATATCTAACAACATTCAAGGCAGCTTCATAGTGTGACTTATTTGGATCTTGCATGAACTAACTTAGACTTTGCACTGCATAAGATATATTAGGCATGGTGATGGTCAGGTACAATGATTTACCAATTGATCTCTGATATCTCCCCCTACCCTCTATGAGTTCATCTACTGGAGGTTCTTCCATAGTCTTGTCAAACTCTTGTTAATTTTAGGTTTTGCTCCATTGGTGTTTCCTTTGGTTTAGAGCCAAGCCTGACTCAGCAATCATTTCAAGAGCATATTTTCTTTGTGTCATGAGGATTCATTTCTTTGATCTAGCAAATTCAATCCCCAAAAAAAATATCTGAATTTGCCTAGTTCTTTCATTTTGAATTTGTTGTGCAACAGTGCTTTGGCTTTTTGGATTTCTTCTTCCTGACACCAGTAAGTCATCTACATATATCAATATAATAACAAACTTTCCATGATAGGATTTAGAGAACAATGAGTAGTCATATTTACTTTGAGTGAAATTAGAAGTAAGTAATACCTGAGACAACTTAAGATTACATTGCCTAGATGCTTGTTTTAGGCCACAGAGGGATTTAAACAGTCTGAAAATCTTATGCTCCCCCTGACTGCTAAAACTCTGTGGCAAGGTCATGTAGACGTCCTCAGTAAGGTCTCCATTGAGGAAGGCATTATGGACATCTAATTGAAAGATAGGCCAGTGTTTCAGTGCAGCAATTGCTATGACAGTTCTAATAGTAGTGAGCTTAGTTGTATGAGAGAATGTATCATGAAAATCTAGCCCTTCTTTTTTAGTATAGCATTTAACCACTAACATGGCTTTAAACCTTTCCACAGAACCGTCAGAATTATATTTTATTTTATTAATCCATTTACAACCAATGGGAACTTTACCAGCAGGCAAGTCAACTAAATCCCAAGTGTGATTGTGTTCTAAAGCCTCAATCTCAAGATGCATTGCTTTGACCCATATAGAATCTTTACTAGTATGAAGAAAGGAAGATGGTTCAGAATCAAAGGAGAAAGAAGTAAGAAAAGCCTGATAAGAAGGTGCAAGGTGAGAATATGCCACAGAGCGATGTATAGGATAAGTAGTGGAAGAGGAAGTAGTAGGTAATGGAGGATGAATGTTATCAGATAATCAGTTAGGATGTTTTGATGTTCTACTAGATTGTCTAGTAGGAACAGGTGGATGGATAGGCTCAGGAGAGGAAATAAGAGGTGCAGAAGTTGCATGAGATGCATTTAAACGATCATGAGCAGAACTAAGAATGATATCTTCATGATGGAAAGTATCAGGAATAGAAGTAGTAAGTGGATATTCACAAGAAGACGAGGAAGAAATAGATTCAGATAGAGGATGAAGAGTAATAGGAGGAACTGAGGATAGAGAAGGAGGAGAAGAAAGAGCAGTAGTAGGAACTGAAGTTGAGGCATACGTCCCTGGCCAACTTAGACTTCTTCTGAACACCTCCTTTAGATTTCAAGATTGTGGGTTTGACACCAGCCTTACCCTTATTTTTCTTGTTCTTACCTTTAGGTTTGAACTTAGTAGATGAGCCACTATGAGCATAGTCGTCCCCTTTGAAGTAGATGATTCATAAGTCTTTAGCATGCTGTGAAGTTCTGAAAGATTCATCTTGGTTTCATTCATGTTAAAGTTCACAATAAAATTCTCAAAAGAACCAAGAAACGAATTCAAAATCAGGTTAACAGACACATTCTGGGGCAGCTTCGTTCTAATCGAAGCCAACCTTTTTATCAACTCAATCATCTTCAGAACATGACCAGACACTTGGCCCCCATCATTCAGCTTACATTTGAAGAGGTCTCTCAACAGCTCATACTCCGTAGTCTGAGACTGTGAATCATAAAGACTCTTCAAATGTTCTAGCATCTCATAGGGACCCATGTTCTTATGCTGCCTCTGTAACTCTACAGTCATGGAGGACAACATGACACATTGTGCTTAGGTAGCATCATCCAAATGCTTCTGATAAACAACCTTGTCAAACAAAGCATACTCAACAGAATTTTTGGAACAGTGTCTAACACATACTCAATTTTCTCTTGTCTCAGTACGAAACGCAAATTACGCAACCAGTCCGGATAATTAGCTTCAGTTAACTTATTAGTCTCAACCCAGCATTTCAATGACAGATTCGACATTTTAAATAATCTGAAGAAATAGATAGACTGAAATTTAAACTCAAATATAATTTTTATGAACACGTTCGTTAACTAATTAACATGGCCTTTAGATTAATTAGCTCCTATTATTTTAACATATTATATGACCCCATTGAAGAATACGAACTCATATCAATATGATCATAACGGGCCAAGATCCAAGTTCATACTATCTCCGCATTTGCTAGGGCTGATAACTTCAACAGTACAACCTGGTAGGTCTTCAAACCAATTACAAACAATTTGCAACTCTTGGTTTGACTGACTGTTCTAAACGATCGATCTGCGCCCTTAGATTATTCAGATGCTAGGGCGTCAACACATAACTAAGTAAGTCAACCCCGTTACACGACTATAATCGTGCATCTAAGAAAGTTTGGCCTTGTAGAGCAAACGCTAAGGCGTAAATACTCACAAAGGTTTCTCACTCGCTACTGCAAACACATGTATCTATGAAGAGTCCGAGTCCTCGTATACTTAGAGCAAAAACTAGTGTGTAAATACTCTTATAGTCGAAAAGAAATTTGCACTCATTCAATTATAACAGACGACACGTTGATTCCAAATCAAACTTATATTAAACTGGGGAACATTTTAATCGGTGTTTTATCAAAATCCTTATTACGCGTACTAGATCAAATAAAGCACATGGGCGCCACCTACCCAAACATGATTTAATGCAGTCCGACAAATATTAGGTGTTGCCTACCTAGACATGTATGATGTGGTCTAATAAATACTGGGTGTCGCCTACCCAGACATATATATGCGGACTCAATGCTAATTATTTAAATGACAATCAATTAAACAATTAGGAGAAATAATTAATTATTACGCATATTATTAAATAATATGTTTAATAACAATAATCGTGGGTTAATTAATTTGTTTCAATTAAGAAAATATTTAAATTCCAAATTTAAAACCCAATTTTCAATTTCGGAATTTTTTGCTCATTCAAACAGTCCCTTAATAATTCAGAAATTAAAATTTAATTTTCAAGGGTTTTTATGTAATTTTCATAACCTTAAATAATTACAGATTCGACCAGGGACCAAATCTGCTTTTCAGAAATTTACAGATCTGCCCTAGGGACCAAATCTCCTTTTCAGAAATTTAAAAATTTACTCAAGGTTCTATATATTCTTTCTTTATTCAATTCATTCCTATCCTTTTTGTTTTCATCTTTTCGGAAATTTACAGATGTGCCCCAAGAACCAAATCTGCTGATTTTAAAACCTTTTAAATTTCCAGAAAAGGACTCAGGGACTCATTTGTAATTTCTAAAACTTAAAATATTTTTAGCTTTGTCCTGGGACCAATTTTCAATTTTAAAACCCTAATTTTAATTGCAAATAGGTCCTTGAACTATTTCAAAATTTTCAAAATAATTGTTAGGCTGATTTCCAATTGCTCAACGCAAGTGTACGTATCGTCACAAGTAATATAGTATGTAAGACCGGATATCGTCCACATAGATTGGTTATCATGTACCGATTATCTATTCTATGGTTTCTATTTGATGAACGTTAACTTGTTTGTATTTTTATCTAATAACTAAGACTAAGTAATTGCATAAAATGAACTAATTATGATAATATTTCGGTTTAAATCAGTTATGATGGAAATAGGGCTTCCAATATCCTTGACTATCCACTCTTTTCAATCCTTAATGCAACTAGAATGACTTCTTCTTCTACGTTAAGATAGCGGTTAACTAGACTGTTTTATATTCCGGTTAGAATATATAATCGCTCAACCCCAGTGCAGAACCCTTCTATATTTCTATGATAGGATTTACCACATAGGAGGATTAAGAACAGTAACCTTAGACTCGTTACGCTGTTCGACTGAACTCGTTGGCTCCGGTAACCTATAATGCTACACAAGTATCGGGGTACTTTCGTCCGCGATTTTAACCTATGTCTATTCAATTACAGCATATCTAAATCTCTCATATCGGTTCTTGATTTGAAATCATATAGATTATGATAATTAGTGATCAGTTAACTATCAAACATTCATACCAATATTGAATAAATCTTAATCAAGTGAAGAAGAAATCAAACTAATGCATTAATTCATGAAATAGAGTTTCAAGCGATTCAAAAGGAAAGCCCTAATTAAGTAATTAGCTCCTAAACATTGTCATGTCAAGAACTAATACAAACCAACATAAACTGAAATAAATAAAAGGAAAGAAAACGAAACTTGAACCAAAGTTGTCTCAAATCTTGTGTTGTAGCCTCATTTCTTCTCCCCAAAGTAGAATGTGGAATTATGTACAAGATCTCTAATAATGAGCAGGGTTTTAGGGTTTTATACTTGAGAAAAGTTGCGCTTCGGACCCTTTTAACCCTCTGAAATTCAGCCCAGAATCGTAAATCCCGTCAAGACCGCTGGCCGCAGACTGCACCGCGTGCGTAGCATCGCAGCTTTTCAGTAAATATGGCACCGCGGTCCTGTAGTCCGGCACCGCGATGCCGGTGGCTTCCCATTCTGGATTTTCTGATTTTTCGTTATTTTCTCGTCCGAACTTCGTCTGATTTCTTCTATACTTCCCGGAACTTCTTAGGCTTCATTTCTTGGCCTTTTATTATGCAATTTCATCTCAAATAAGCTCATTTCATCTTCTTTTTGACATTTCTCCATTTATGACCGTTGTAACTCAAAAGAAAGAAAAACGACCATAATACTATATTAAACACAAACGAAATGAGTAAAATACTAACTAAAAATGACTCAAAAAATGTATATAAAATACACCTAACAATAATTCCAACCCCAAATCAAATTTGGGATTCAAATTTCAGGGCGAAATTGACGAAATTGAACACCACCGGTCAACGGGCCACGTCGGGCTGAACTCATCAGTGATTTTCATCACCAGTTTGGTGGCCCACGGAGACCAAAATTCGAGATGCCGTCGGGTATTTCCAAAACAGTCGTTGGTGGCCTTTTTTCGGTGACTTACGTTGTGTAACACCACCACCATTCGATTTCTCTCATTGAGATGATCACGGTGGTGGCATTATTTCACAATTTCGATGCCCGAGGCGGCCGGAAATAGCCCCGCCATCCGCGGGCTCCCGGTGACTTTTTCGGCGTCTACGCCGCGTCCCGTCACCTCTCAACACCTTTATCGATCATCTTATAAAGTGGATTTTTCAATAATAGTGGAGACGGTGGTAGAACACGCCGAATCACCGAAACCCGCTGGAAACCGCCATTGCCCCGTCGCCGAAACAATGGTTGTCGCCATTGTTCACGCCGCTGGAACAGTGTTCTGGTTAATGTTCACTATTTTTTTTTTGAAATTTAATTTAATAAATTGAAACAATTAATGTTCCCACGTAATCATTATTGTGATTATCGTATAATCATTTAAATCAGTCTGGACTCTGATACCACTGTAGAGATTTATTGGGTTCGTAAATCAAACAGTAAGCACATCGAAAGTTTAAAATTTTCTTACCCAATAACAATCCTGGCATGACTTATACGATAATCATGTTGTATGTTCAAAATATGATAAAAAGAAAACTTACAGGTTTTCGTACGCGGGGATTCAACACTAAGGTATCCACGCGATTTGTTTCTTCGATTGCAAGATTTAACTCTAGTGTATTTCATGTTCAAGAAAGCTAGGAAATCTTGCTTTTAGGAACTGAGAAATTATTTTATGTAATCTTATAATTATGAGGTATGTGTTGTATATATAGGAGTTCAGGACAAAACCTAAATAGTTATAAAATTGGAAAACTGGGCCCATGTTAATGTTTAGTGGATCAGCCTAGCTGGTCCACTTCACACGCCCCTGTGGACGGCTAATGTTCCCATTTTAGGCTAGTAATTTCTAGCATTATTTCCCTTTAACTCGAAGGATGCCTTGTCCGACCCTAATTGGAATGCCGCAATGATTGACGAATATAATGCTCTTATTGATAATAAGATGTGGAACCTAGTACCCCGTCCACCTGATGCTAACCTGATTCATTCTATGTGGATTTTTAGACATAAAACAGAATTTGATGGTTCTTTTGAGAGGTACAAGGCGCGTCTTGTAGGTGATGGCAGTCTCAATAGGTGGGAGTGAACTGTGATGAAATGTTCAGCCCGATCGTAAAACCCGCAACCATCCGGACCGTCCTCGGCATTGTCATATCCACGTCTTGGCCCATTCATCAGCTTGATGTCAAGAATGTCTTCTTACATGAGGATCTTTATGAAAGGTATATATGTATCAGTCTATGGATTCAGGAATCCTATTCATTCGGATTATGTGTGTATATTGCAGAAATCTCTCTATGGATCGAAACAAGCTACTCGAGTATGGTACCAGTGGTTCGCCGATTATTCTCATCTATCAGTTTTTTACACAGCAGATCTGATCATTCCATGTTCATCTACAACAAGGGTACAAACATGGCTTACCTATTATTATATGTTGATGACATCATCCTCACCATATCATTTGATGCTCTCAGTCGTTCCATTATGTCTCTTTTTTCCTCTGAGTTTGCTATGAAAGATCTGGTCAACTGGATTATTTCTTGGACATCTCTGTCACTCGACATTCTGGTGGCCTATTTCTATGTCAGAAGAAGTACGCTGAAGATATCCTTGACCGTGCAGGCATGACATCTTGTAAACCATCCCACATGCCTATAGATACCAATTCCAAGCTCATCACTGATTCCGACACTTCATATTCAGTACCTCACATTCACGAGACCAAACATATCTTATGTGGTACAACAAATTTGTTTGCACATGCACATTCCGACAGAAGCACACATGCATGCCTCAAACGTATTTTACGATACGTCCAAGATACACTTCACTTCGGATTACATCTATACTGGTCTTCGCTCACTGGTCTCACTGCCTATTCTGATGCTGACTGGGGTGGATGTCCTGACACCCGACGCTCCACATCCGGTTATTGCATTTTCCTCGAAGATAACCTATTATCTTGGTGACTCAGTGGTCCACTAGGTGAGAGACATAGTGACCCACAAAAAAAGAATGAAACTCCACACTGCGATTGTCAGGGCTTGAACCTGCCAGAATTAATTTTTTTGTTTGCTTGTTGACCAGCAAACTGTTTGCTTCCTAAAGATAATCTTTTGTCAATTTTTTATCCTGCAAACTTAGAGCAATGTTTTCTATCTCTGCGTACCTTTTCTTCATTGAGGTTTCTTGAGAAGAGTTCTATCTTTTTAACAAGGCTTTACACGACTAGAAGCAATCCCAAATATAGCCACCAGATAACTTCATCAAAATAAGAACTATAACCACGAATGCACATTTAAGCCCTCTTTAAACCTTCTTAATTTTTTCAATGTTTGAAATTAGCCTCAAAATCAGTTTTATCCACTGTCAATATTTGTTGTTTATGTTCTCATCCAATTCCGTAGCTTTCAATTCAAAAATCTTGATTTGCCATGGACACTTCTTGAACCTTTGTAGTCCTTTGAACATTTGCTATTTAGGTCTCATTAGCTAATTAGAATGAGAGTTATATGACAATATAATGATGTAGGAAAACTAGCATCTTTTCACAAGACTTCAATCTACCGGTAACAACAATGGTTAGATTCGTAAATAATAGATCTTAGGTCTAACTTAACCCCAAAAATTATCATATAGTGTGAAGATTGTACAAGTTCATATAAGGAGTTTATGTTTTCTTTCCATATCCGATGTGAAACTCTTAATACTCCATGGTACGTTCAGACCTTGTTAACTGGAGCGCGAATAATATAATTTTGGGGGCCAACATCGATGAACAAAGAATTGAAATGGGCTTGGCTCTGATGAATTGATGTTTGGTCTAACTCAATCACAAAAACTAGCTTGTAGGTTGAGGATTGTCCAAGTACATATAAGGAATCTATGTTTGCATTTCATATCCGATGTGGACTCTGATCATTGTTATGAGGCTTTCTTTTGCCCTAACAGAAAAAGAACTTTCTGCTACATTTTCTTAATCTAATAAGTGTTCATGTAGGTATTTTGCAGAACAAAAAATTACTGGCAATGGTTGCAACATGAGTTGATTACAACGAAATTTGCAAGAGCTATTTTAAGTTTTGCCATATGGCCTCTGCTAGAGGTTAAGTGGGTTTTACCAACTACTTTAATACCAAAAATTACCCCTACTTGGAATTAACTTTCTATTAAACTTTCTAGGGTCTTTTAACTGAAGGATCAAAATCAATCCCATGATAAAATTGAAGGTTAATAGTGATAAGTTAGATAACAAGGACTAAAATCATAATATAACATTAACAGAGGGACTAAAAGTGTTATTCTCTCTATATAATACAAAATGAAATCCACACTTATGACTTCATGTCTCAATATGAGTTTAAGTCATACTATATTATCGGTGAAATGATTTTTTATTATGGTTGGCTAGTAGGCCGGGGCGGATTTAACAGGATCGTGCGGATTTGGCGAGATCGGGGCGGGAGGAGAGGGTGGCAGGATTGACGGGTCGGGTCCGAGCGGGACGATACCAAGTCTCGTCCCGGTTTCGATCCCGTTGGAACGGGGGTCGGGGCGGGATCGGGCGGAACGGAGTCGGGCGTTTTTTTTTTTGCACTTAATTATAAAAAAAAAAACATATATATAAACAACTCAAGAATTGAACCCGATGGTGTCACCCGATGGTGTAATAAAAACATCCCAAGACTATTTTTGTGTCTCTTATATTATTTAATAGATATATAATTTTTTTGTAATACATTATACAGATACAATTGTCAGAATTACAACTTTGTGGTGTTGTTCAAAAGTTGCAAATGACATAGTAAAATTGCAATTAAAGAAATTACATTTTCAAAAAAACTTGTTCTATTTTCTTTTTAATTTCCTGTGGTTCTTTGGTTGGAATTGATATTTGTTGGTCAAATTGCTCCACGTCGCTTCCACCACCTTCGGATAAGATGTCGTTGTAGTTTTCGTCTTCTTTGTTGATCTCTGATTGACCTCACCTTCTCTGCTTCGCTCGTATTCAATCTCTGAATAATACTGTAATCTCAAAGTTGTCTCCGGCGAGTGTATGTGCTCTCCTATTTGAAATTTGTCGACAAAAAAAAACACTTTCAGACGTCGTTGATGACGCTTGAATGTTCAAAACATCTTGGGTCATCATTGAAAGTGTCAGAAAGGTCTTCTCATTACCCCTCCGGTATTTTAGCAAGTCTTCACTTCATTCTTCATTGATAACTGTTTGGTACGGTAAAACACATTTTTAAACAAAAATATCAAACTCGCTAATTTGGTTAGTAGTGCTACCACCGCACATTCTATTTCTGAGGCTTTCAATACTAGCCGCAGAAACAACATGTCTTTTTTGAGGTTTTGTTGAACAAGAAGATGATGGTATGGAAGTCGGTTGGTTGCTAGCACTTTCTTGTTGGTAATACCTATAAACTTTTTTGCATTCATTTTCTATGCTAGACAACACTTGTTATTTAGTTTGTTCAATATGTGGTGGATCATTTGGATTTTTGGGAATTTGAGTTGGTAGTATTGTTATACAATCATAAATAGTTTCAATAAGTGATTTACATCCGTCTCTTTTAATAGTCGGAATTAATAAAGCACCAATAATATAAATAGTGGAAATAGCAATAAAATATTTTTTTATTTTGATAAACATTTTTTTAAAACTGCCTTCTAAGCTGGTTTATCCATATATTCATTAAGTAATAAAAATATGAAAGCTATATAAAACAACATAGTTGAAATAGTAGGATAATATATACCGAAAAATTCTTTTGTTGCCTGTTTTTTTTTTCTAAAAATACAATAAGTTCGACAATTTTATCTCAATCGCTATCTACAACCATATAAGTTGGATTTTGATTATGAGCGTTAAAAATAAAGTTATAGGTCTTCTATAGTCATAAACAACAAGTAGTTTCTCATACAAAGAATTTCACCTAGTGGGTACTTCTTTGGGAATTTTTCTATAAGGTAGTTGGCAATCGTGACAAGTTTTTTTATATTTTTTTTTCCGTTGTATTCTATTATTTTTTAAAATATAGTTTATAGCAAATTATATTTTATCAAGAATGTCTTCAAAAAGTGATAGATCGTCCTTTACAACTAAGTTATATATATGACACGCACATCTTATATGAAAATGATTTGAAAAAGAAGGAGTTAAACTATCTTTTAAAATTATAATAACATAATTATTAGAAGAAGCGTTATCTAATGTAATAGATATAATTTTATCAGTTATTCCGTAATAATGAATAAATATTTTCTGCAATAAAATTATCAGTATGCCTATCATCTTATATATATACGCTAAAATACGTTTTTGTATAGACCATTTATAATCTATCCAATGACATGTTACCGTTAAATAATCACGGTCGTTAGTACTACGACCTATATCATAAGTGATAGCACTTTGTCATTAAAATGATATAATGAGTAACGTAAATATTGTTGATATTCATGTGTAAATTTAAATATATCTCTCTTAACAATTGATCTAGAAAAACCTTTAAAAGCAGGATTATACATTTCTCTAATGTAATGAATAAAACCAAGAGATACAGGAAATGAAAAAGGTAAACCCTCCGCAATAACTAATTTTGCTAGTGCTTCTCTATCTCTTTGTTTATCGTATTTAAGGTCTACAATTCTCCCGTCATAAGGTTTTGACCCTGTACTTGGTCCAGGACAGTATGTGAACCTTGTCCCGATGGAGAGGGCACTTGCGCACCCGGTTTTTGTGTCTCGTATTGGGCATACCTAGCTGGGTGTTTCCCTGCTATGTGTCTCATTAAACCCCGTTCCACCGCTTTTTAAGTTTTAAATTTGAAAACAATTTTACAAAATTTACATATAGCTACTTGATGTTCTACGTCCCTAACAAAAAAAATGTCATGAATATGATTTTAATGATCGTTTTGCTGGACCCCGTCTCATACTGGGTGAATAAGAAGGCATTCCAATTGAAGGCGCACTAGTGGGTGTGTCATCTAGATCATCATCTTCTAAATTAAAGTCTTGTTGAGTTCCAGAAAATATCTCATCGTCTAAACCAAATGGTATTTCAGAAAAATCTTCAATATCAACAAAATCATCATGTTTAGGAATAGGATCTTGTCTAGGAATAGGATGACTAGAAGAAGTACCCCGACCCTTGTTACCCCTACTAGAAGAAGCTTTACCCTTACCCTTAAACATATCTCTTATTGATTTCATTTTAATTATGCTATAATAATTAGTTAAAGATAATGAAATTAAGTGCGCTAAATAAAATAAAGAAATAATAATAATTTAATGAAGGAACGAATGTACCAAACACCGACGTAACGTCGACGTGTAATCGAGAGGTTGAAAATTGAAACTTTGTTCGATAGATGATCCTCAAGCTAGTTTACAACTTCACTCCCAAATGAAAAAATAAAATTGAATATTTAGTACACAAATGTAGTCTTGTAGAGAGATAAATTGAGAGATTAGAGAGATTGTAGGAAGATTTGTGAGAAATATGAGGTTAAAGTGTAAATATAATAACTTAAGGGTTAAAAATAAATAGTAAGGGGGAGGGGGGACCAAAAATGATCGTTGCACAACGACCAAAATATAAAATGGTCGTTGGTGCAACGGTTATTCTGTGCAAAGGGGATGGATTGGGGAGGGACCGGGACCGGATCGGGCTTGCAGGATTGTGGCGGGTCGGGTCCGAGCGGGACGAGATCATGTCCCGTCCCGGTGCCATAAAAAATTAAATAGCAGGGTCGGGACCGGATCGTCCCGACCCACTGGCCAAATAATTTTTATACTATTAAGGTCACTCAAAGACTATTTATAAATTAGCCTTTTTAAAATGTAGTTTATAATCTTAAAATAACATAACTTATTTAATACAATAAATCAATATGACCTGATTGCATACAAATATCTTACGTTGATAATATATACAGTTTAACCTCGATAAATGAATACCCTCATGATCAGAAAAAAATATCCGTTTAGCGAGTTTATTTATTTATCGATAATTCATTTATCGATAAATGAATATATATATATATATATATATATAGTATTTTTACATTTTTATTTTAGTTTTTTCTTATGATTAGTATTTTTATATTTAATGTACAAATGTACCTAGAGGGTAATGGTCAAATTCTTCTGAAAAACTTAATTACATTCATTTTCTTTAGACCCTAGATTAGGAATACATGCACTATACGTGTGGACTAAGTACAATGTATTATGTATTGAGACTATTAATAAGATTGTATGTATAAAATACTTAGAGTCTAAGAAAATATACTTAACCTACACTACAAATTATATATAGTTCTAAAATCTTAGTTTGATAAAGAATCCATACTACTGTATCTTTCTTAATCTTTAATGTAATGGCTTTCAATCATAAGTCAAAATCAATAAAAAAAATAACTTTAACCGACGAGATAAGGAGAGTCATATGTGAGCATAAGAAGGAACATATAAGTATTAGCCAAAAAGATAATGCAAACATGGGTGAAACAAAAGTTTGATTTGGTTACTAGCCAAACCACAATATCAAATACTCTCAAAAGATCATCTGAATATTTATCGGAGGAGATGAAAATAGCGATGTTAAGAGTCATAAGTCAGCTAAGTACCCCGATTTAGAGAAAGCTTTATATGAATGGTTTCTTCAGAGACAAGGGAAAGCGAATATGTCAGGAGAAATGATCCAAAGTAAAGCAAAAGAGTTTTTGCGGAAAATGTATGGTGAAACAAATCCAGAATTCAGCTTTTCTAGTGGATGGTTAGAATGTTTCATGGCAAGATATTCAATCAAGTCTTACTGACGATTCGATGAAAGTGGTTCTGTTAACATGGAGGATATTGAAAATGCTTTACCTGGAATATGGTCAAAATTAGATCAATTCAGTTGATATATATTTACAATATGGATGAAACTGGATTATTTTACCGATTGGAAGCTTGATCATTAACTTGCCACAAAGCAGCTTGAAGGACGGAAGAAAGACAAGGAGAGAATCATTGTTGTTGTTTGTTGTAATGGTGATGGATCCGACAAAGTACTTCGTTGGGTTATTGGTAAGTCCCTCAACCCTACTTTCTTTTACAGGTTCGCTAATCAAAGGTGTTTGATTCTCACAATTATGCAAAACCTAGATGCTTTAAAAATGTGAACATGAACAATCTTAGTTGCGAGTATCGATTCAACAAGAAAGCTTGGATGACTGGTTTGTTTTTTCAAGAATATTCCCGTGGGTTTGACAAGAGAATGAATGACAGAAAGGTTCTCTTATTAGTAGACAATTTCTCAGCTCATCCAAAGGTTGTTGAAGGCTTGAAAAATGTAGAGTTATTTTTCTTGCCCCCTAACACAACGTCTAAAATTCAACCATGTGATGCTGGGATTATTCGAGCATTCAAAGTTCATTATCAACGTCGTTTTATTCTAGCATATTGCAGAGCCTTGAAGTTGACTCACCAAATCTTGAAAAGATTAACATTTTGGATGCTATTAATATTTCTACCATGGCTTGGAGATTTGATGTGACGGCAAAAACAATTGCAAATTGTTTCCGGCATTGCAAGATTAAGTCTGAAGAAATTGATGTTCCTGAAGTAGAAGTTGGTCAATTAGAAGAAGATATACAAGGATTAACTGATGTCATTTCTAATTTACGCTATAGAAATGTGATGGACGTCGAACATCTTTTGAACTATCCTAACGAGAATGATGCAGTTATGGAATTGCCTACAAACGAATAAATTATTGAGTCCATACTAAATGATGAGAATGATCCTGAACCAGATAATAGTAGTGTCATACCAAATGTGTCATCAAAAGAGGTCTTTCAAGCAATACTTACCATACAAAATTACTTGCTACAACACGAGGAAAATATTCCAGAAGTTGTGCATGCATTACAAAAAATCAAAGATGGAATGCATTTTGGTGGAAGGAAAAAACAAACAACTTTAGATGCATTTTTGAGATGAAATGACTTCTTATATGAACATTGTTG
Organism: Przewalskia tangutica; assembly: GCA_029844215.1. Lineage (NCBI taxonomy): Eukaryota > Viridiplantae > Streptophyta > Magnoliopsida > Solanales > Solanaceae > Przewalskia > Przewalskia tangutica. The sequence goes on along the minus strand of CM056738.1, from coordinate 86,386,507 downwards.
ATTGGATGAAATATTTTCATTTATTATATATACATATTTTTTATGGAATTTAGTGATTATTTATTTATGTTTACATGAAACCTTTAAGGACTCAAAAAAACATTATTCGTTAATGCATTTAGCGAAGTTATTCATTTATCCCCTTTGTCCAAGTCGGGATTGGAGAAAATTATTCATTTGGCAAGGTTATTCATTTATCAAACCTTCATTTATCGAGGTTATACTGTATATAACTTGAACTCTTTGCCTCAATGACAAGAAATATCAATTATATATGAACCAAAAAAAAGAAATAACAAGTAGGTATAGATTAAAACTATCCCATGAATAGAGGATTTCAATTCACTCCAAAGGTACCCCACCCGTTCCAGTTTTCACAACCAAACGTTAAGGGAAAATGATAGTTAAAGTAAGAAGTTGCATAGTAGCATTTTCTTGCCCCCAAGGATTGGAGGGAACCCCGTGAAGAATCTGTGACCGTTGTATCCAAATTGCATATTTTGCGCAGAGAGATTTGATTTGAATAAGTGTGTTCTACTTTGGTATGAAAATGACATTTAGGGTTGTAATTTAAGAGGCAAACGATCATCACTCTTTCTAACAACAACTTCAGTACCTAAAAATATTATTAACACTTATAACTTATTTTTAATCAATTGATTCAAAAAGGTTTAAGTAATATATGATGCTTTAGACTACGGCAAGAAAGGAACATGAAAGTCATTTTCTAATTCTTTAATCTCTGTCCTTTTCACTTTAAAACAGATAGGAATGCAGCAGGAAAGCTGTTGTCCAACGATGCCGTCCCACTTTGTTTTGTAGATCATATGATAATAAAGCACCGAATATTTGTTTTGTAATCTAATGTCATCTTAAGAAATTGTCTTAAATAACATCTATTTTTTACTCTCACTGACAAATGTTTTTCTTCATCAATTAGGTTAATTCATGTGCAAAATCAAACAGGTCACATAGTTTACTGTTGTTGTACGCTATTTTGGGGCTTGTTCATTTCGGTACTGTTTCAAATCGGCAGAAAATCAAGAAAAAACGTTTATTGCTACTCTTTCTGTCCAAAAAATTGTTTTACTTTTCTTATTAGTTTGTTTCAAAAAGATTGACACGTTTTTATATTTATAAATAATTTAACTTATTAGATAATTGTGAGTTACACAATGAATGTACATGAGTATTATACAACTACTACTAGTGCTTCGAAAGGATAAACGTCTAACAAGTGAAAACAACAACAAGATTGATGATCTTGGTCTTTGTTCTTGAATGATTCTTGTGTCCGTCTTGAGTCTCCGTTCTAATTGCAGCAAGTTCCTTGATTTTGATAGCCTGCAACCAAGTGACACTAAATCTGATAGCGTTATAGTTGTGTTGCTGAGTTCAGTGATATTCACTTGGTCCTTAAGACATTATTGCCCCGTATATATTCTTTTACAGTGATGGACAACTATCTCCCAAGATAAAACATCAACTAACAAATGAGAAAAGGAAACTCAAGTGTTTCTCAAGAAGAATCTTTTGAGTGTGTGAAAGTATGCTAGAGAGGAAGAGTTTTCAGAAAATCTGAAATCATACAAGTATGGAGTGTGTTCTTCAATTGAGCCTAAGACCTCAATATATAGATGTGTAAGATGGTCTTTCAATTGCCCCACAATGGCATTCAATTGCCATGTAATGGATGGTCTTTAATCCCCAAGTAATTCAGCAAAATAATGGTCTAAGTAATGGTCATTATTTGGTGGATTCAATGCCATTGAAATCCCCTCAACAATCAAGCTTTTGAGATTCCATCGGACCAGATAATGCCCCATTAGCGTCGTGGCGCCGAAGCTCTTGTGGACAAAAAACATCCAAGCGTCGCGGCCCTACCCTTGGGGCGTCGTGGCCCTTGTGGTGGTGGCGCCGCGGCGCCCCGGCTCCGTGGCGACGCTGCGACCCTTTTCCGATCTTACACCTATGTACATTTCTTCCTTCATTTACCAACGTGGAACACGTGTCATTTAACCAACGACCGTCCATCATTTCATGTCTCAAACGTTTACTCACGTACCAATATCTCTTTTACTAATGAAATTTACGATATTTGGCACTACGTTTGCTCGTGTGTGAAAATGACGTTTCCGATGTGCGGGATCCCAATTGTTCGAGTCATAAATAATGGGATCATCTTAATTCTACATTAGTAAATTTCCAACAATAACCACACAAATATCTAAGACTTATTTTGAATCATACGTTTCAAAAGTCTTTTGTTATTTTTTAAATTTTATGTCAAATTAAACTAATGCAATTTTTTGGGACGAAAAGAGTATATTTTAATTTAATCTGAAGTTCAAAGTCCCCACAATTCCAAGGGTCTGCTGGCTCCAGCTCAGTTAATGCCTCCGTTTCATAATTTTATTTGACGATTTATCAGGAGTCTAATGTAGAAATCTTGAAAAATTAGTGGTAGTGGCTGTGTATTTTATTAAATATGACATATATCATATCACAGTTCAATACTTTTTCCGTTTATTTTTACTGGTTCACTATATTAAAATAAATTTATTTTTACGGTCCACTTTAGCATATCAAAAAAAGTAAAAAAAAAATCTCTTATTTTATTCTGAACATTAATTACTTATTTTCGAACTATTTTTCAAGTCTATTAAAATTATACACCAATTATTATGGTGTTATGATAAATTATATTTTTTATTTATTAAATTTTAAAGATGTGTAAAGTCATAAATGGATAAAAAATGAACTGGGAAAATATTTATTTATAAGGTTAAGCAATATATAAGAAAAAAAATAGCGTATGTAACATTATCCTGAAAGGTAATCACAAATAGTATATTTAGGGGTCGTTTGGTTGAAAGGTAAGTTATACATGAATTAATTATACGGATGTTAGTTATACATTAATTAGGTATACCAGAATTAGCTATACAGGGACTAGTTATACAAGGATTATTTAATTTCATAATTCATGTATAAATTTATACCACCATGGAGGTGGAATAAAGTTATACAACTAGATATAAATTTAGGGGCATGTTATTAAGACCGGGGGTGTTGATGTCAACATCAACACCAATCAATTCAAACAGTGAATTTTCACTTTTGGCACGTTAAACATCATTATTTGACAAAAACATTCTGACTTTAATATCTATTTTATTCTTGTTAAATACTTTTCATTTTTCAATATCTAGATGACTTATAATAATTAAAGACGATATAATAAAATTATTATTTTATTTATTATTACTACTTCTTAAAGATGTGTCAAATAAAAAATAGATAAGTAAACATAAACAAATGAAGTAATAGAAAGAATTATGAGATGGGAAAAAGAGGAGTGAAATGTTCAAAGAAAAGAGGCAATAGGAAAACCGAAAACCCCATACCAATACAGAGAGGAGAAATGTCGGAAAGGTTAAAAGATAATATAGGATTGGGGATTGTTATTTGCACCGTGGTGTTTGATGTCAAATCAGAGATGTCCACATCATTTTCTGTTTTCATTCAACAATTCTACAACTCCATCAAATAGCTAGCCATAAATGCATCATAAAAGTGGAGCCCGCAATCACTATCGAGTCAAAATTTATGGGTTCAACCATAAATATTTTATTATTAAATTTATTATATTTTTAATATTAAGACTTCAAAATTTAATACATGTTATAGTTTTAACAATACTTCATATATATATGAAAATTTTGGGTTGTACGCAGGCGAATTCAGAAATTAAAATTTATACGGTTATTTTAATCATAATAAATGACTTTTGCTTATATTTTATTCTAAAAAATTAGCATATTTTTGCTTATAAATCATTCCGAAAGTACTTACTAAAAAAAAAATTGGGCCCCTCTAAATTTTGGGCCTAGGACGAAGGCATTGTTTGCCCCTGCCCAGGGTCGGCCCAGCCCAGAAGTGATTTTGGGTTGCTACTTTCGTAAAAATAGGTAAAATTAGAGTGTTTGAATTTTCTCTCCAAAATCAATTCTCCTCTTTAAAATTAATTCTGGAAGCTACAATTTCTAGCTTCTAATTTGTCGCATAAAAAAATTAAAAAAAAAAAAAATTTACAAATAAAAATTCAAGATTTATACAATTAAATTAAAAATAATTAGTTAGTATATATATTTTTATTTTTTTTATTTTTAAAAAGTAAAAAAAAACAGGAAGAACAAAATGTGCAAAATAGTTAAAGTAACAAAAATGAAAAAAAAAAAAAGAAAAAAAAAATACAAAACTCAAAAGGCAAATACCACGGTGTATGGCCTAGGGCTGCGGGGGCCTAGTGATGTGACTGCTAAATTTTTTTTATGGAGGGGACAGCAAATACCACGGTGTATTTAGCTGTCCCCTAAATTTATGCCGATATCTGATATTGAAATGACAATCTAACACAATAAAAGATATGCAAAATTCTATACGAACATGATGATACCAACCAAACGTCGTACTAAATTATGCAATGTTCTTTACGTGTATTAGCCTTATACACAACCAAATGATCCCTTAGGGCTCATTTGGTACGTCGCACTGGATTATACTATATTGGACTGAACTATATTAATATATAATGGACGGTATTAGAGTATTAATATATAATGGACTGTATTTTTTTTAGTACAGTCCAAGGGAGACCCACCTGCTAGATGGGTCTCAAAAATGGCAGTTGGACTATACTATTTCTAAAATAAGATGCAGTTCGATCTTGAAAATGCCCACCAAATTTGTATTATTTTTTGTCCACTACATCAGAACATCTTTTAATACAACAGAAATGCGTCTCTTAAAGTACAATTTTTTAAACTCGTAGTCCCTCTTTTTCAATTTATATGATATTCTTTCATTTTTAATCAATTCCAAAAAGAATAATATCTTTCTATATTTAGTAATAATTCGACTTTGATTTTAAATTTATATCAATAATGAAATAATTTCTAATCACACAATTTTTATGAGTTATTTTAATCGTAATTTTTTTAAAAACAATCTTTATTTCTTAAATTTAGCGTAAAAAGCTTTAGTATAAAATGAAACGGATTTGCGTATCTGTGAATAATAGGCTGGATGTTTGCGTCCACTAAGAAAAATTTACGTAGCAGCTAAAGACGGCCACTAACCCTAACGAAATATCGGTTTGATGACCTAACCATACATTTCAACTGCCCACCCTTAACTTTCACATTACTGCCACGCTGGCTTATCGTCAAAAGTTAAGATCCTTTGCTCACGACCTCCAACATTCAAGAATTCTAATTTGTATCCGGCGCACTGGCAGGTTAGTGCTTGAAGGCGAAGGTATCTTCGATGGTGTGGGTGAGGCGATCACAAGTTCGAACCGCAGTAACGCGTGCGCCGCGCTCTTGGGAACTGTCACACTGCTTGCCAAGTGTGGTTTAAGCGGGCGGCGTGGTTTGCGGTATTGCGTCGATCGGGTTTACTTGTGCTCACTTCGAAAGAAGCGTGAGTTCCTTCGTCAACAACAAAAAAAAAAATCTAATTTGTCACATAGCATATATTTATTAATATTACATATATTTATCACATAGCATATATTCATTAATTTTATGTAAATACCAATTATGTGTAACCTTTTACCGAATTTCTTTTAGTTTGTAGCTTAAAAGGAAATTTAATACCGAATTTCATTTTTAAGACCATTTAAAGTTGAGGCATATAAGCCGAGCCTCAATTTAGTATTGAAGATGTTAATTAAGACAATTTATTATGAACATATTCAACCGTACTTAATAATGTTTGGTGTTGAATATGCTATAAGTTGTCGTAGAATTATATACTTTGTGGCTTTTATCATAAATATATTCATAGATAGCTTTCCAAAATGTCCTAAATAAAAAAAAATAGGGAGTAGTAGATACTTTTACTAGCTTTGTGATAAAATGCATATCATGTGAAATCATTGCAATGTAGCCATAAAGGTAAGCTGCGGATAAATAACCTTTCTTTTATGATTCTTAAGTTAATATGGCTAGCTTCTTAATTTTTGTATTCATGATTATGTAGTTGGAACTTGGAAGTTGGAACCCAAGAATATGTGAGTGGTAATGTGTAGAACGGAAAAATAACAACAATAACAAATTGTAATAAAACTTGAAAATGATCAAATAGATGTGCTTGTTGAGTCGACTAAATTCTTGATCTATCCTTAAGATAATATTGCCCCGTATATCCTTTCAACGGTTGTAATGACAACTTATCTCCCAAGATAAAACAACAATCAAACAAATAAGCAAAGGGAACTCAAGTGTTTGTTTTGGAAGAAAGATCTTTGAGTGTTTTGTGCTTGCAAGAGAGGAATAAGTATTTCAGATTTCAAGTGTTTTGCAAATGAGCCTAAGGCCTCATTTTATAATGTTGTGAAGATGACTCTTCAATTGCTCATGTAATGTCTTGAATGACCATGTAATGGCATTGTATGACCATGTAATGACTTTGATTATGGAGTGTTAATTCAACCAAATAATGGTTTAATGCCTCAAAAACCATCCCAAGAGTCATGTCTTTTCGTCTCCCGTCGCAGCCTCTGGACTACCGGAGCCGCGGCCCTGCAGGGAGGCGTCGCGGCGCCACAACTTCAGAGAGTTGGCGCTGTGGCCCTGCAGTTTGGACAACTTCAGAGAATTGTCCTTGGTCCGGACAATTCTACTGTTCGGTCCTCAGTCCGGTTCGGTTCGGTTCGGTCCGGTTTTAATCCTTTGTGCACTCCTAGTCTCAAAGGTGTAATATGCGCATTTAAAGTTTCAATACGACATTCCTTAGGTTAATTTCTACATATTAATGATGTGTCAGACACAGTATAATTTATAATATTGCTTTAAGTTGGATGACTTGTTTTAACATGCCAAGAGAAGACATGCAAAGAATGTTCCTTTTGATCATCTAGCTTAGACTACTTTCTGTCTGATGAGTCCAGTTTTCTCCCTTTTTTATAATTTGCATAATGTGCTAGGGCTAGTTTGGTATATCGCATTAGACTGTATAATATTTTATGGACTGTATTTAGGGCTGTCTTTGAATTCGTGCGAGGTGTGTTACTGCATACAACCCATCGAAAAGCGAAAAATTTTAGGACCCTTTTTTTTATTAAGTAGTATTAGCCAAAATTTAATGTAAATGCCATAATTCGCAAGTCTTAGTCTAATTAAGGGTCAACTTTTACAAATTAGAACAGGGCCCCAAAATGTTTGAGACGACCTTGACTGTATTGTATTGTAATGGACTGGACTATATTAATATATAATGAACGATATTAGAGTATTAATATATAATGAACTGTATTTATTTATTTTTAGTACAGTCCAGGGGACTCAAAAATGGCAGTTTGAGTGTACTATTTTTAGAAATAGTAAAATCCAATCCAGCTGAAAACGCCCATCAAACGCTATATTATTTTTTTGTCCAGTGTAGTCCAGCGTAATACATCGTACCAAACGTGTCCCCAGAGTATTAAGAAATGTGAGTAGCTTGACAGTGTCCCCCTCCAAAATTAGATAAAATCATTTTAATTATGTTTCTTATACATAATTTATAGTTTGTTTGGATAAGCTTATTTTTCTCTGAAAGTGATTATTTTTATAAAAAAATTGCTTATTTTAAAAAATTAAGGTGTTTGACCAAGCTTTTGAAAAGTATAAAAAATAGCTTTTCACGGAAATATTTTTTCGAAAAGCACTTTTGAGAAAAATATATTTAGAATCACTTTTTAGACGTTTGGCCAAACATTAATTATTGTTCAAAAGTATTTTTTTTGGCCAAATATAAATTGTTTTTCACCAAAAAAATTTAAAAAAAAATTCAAAATAAACTGATTTTAGAAGTTTGATCAAAAAAGCTAGAAAAGAACGATGTGCCTTTATTTGGAGGTAACTAGCATTTATGCGAAATTTAGCTTCAATTGTAATGGAACAAAACAACAGTAAATACTATTTACTACAAATAAAAAGAGGGTTCACTTAGTCTTTATTTTTTATTTAAAAAGAGTCTTCATTTATCAAATTAAGAAAAAAATGATCTTACTTTTTCAGCTTTTATTAAGTGTTAAGTGATCAAATCTTAATACATATTTAATTAAGGTCATTTTAATCAAATTATCCATTTTTACTTAAAAATTAATATTTGTAAGAGGCGTGTAAATAGTTAAGTACACACTCTTTTTAATCCGGAGAGAGTAAATACTAATCCTAGAACGTTACAACTTACAAATATTCTGGTCTGCTAATCTCTTAAAAAGGACAAGGATAGATGAGGGAATATATTAGTCGTTTACATAAAAAAAAACAATTTAATTTAAAAGTTGCAAATCAATGATATAATATGTATGACTTAATTATAATTATGTGATTAATATTCTTACGAGAACACACGCCTTATATTTATAAATTTAGATTTTAGTGTAAACACGTTACACACGACATGAAGTTGATATGAGATACTAATGAAAATCTTCGTTGTCTAGTTCGATTTCCTGGATAAACCTTCTTGATTGAGGATGTCACACATGACTTATCAAGTGTGGTAAACGACTGATGTGATTTGCAGGCTATTGCGTCAGTCCGGGGTTTACCCAGAGCGCACTTGAAAGAGTAGCGGCTGCGGATTTCTTCGTCAAAAAAAAAAGTCAATTTAAAAGAAAACTAAATACTAAGAAATACTTACTTCAAAACAGAATATTTGTCTTTAAATAATTTAAAAAATAGTATATAGTAACATTAAGAAATTAATATTTAATTAACGCATTTCTCAAATTCATGAGCTACCTTTTATAGGTGAATCAAATTTGATACTATAATGTTTTAGTTATCACAATTTTTTTTGCCCCACACAGACACACACACACAAACACAAAATAGTTAATAATTAACTAGATTTACTTAAATACATAAATATTTTGAGGTTCATTCTCATCATTGGTGTCAACATGATCATCTACTGCTTCAATGATTTCATTCTCATCATTGGTATCAACATGAGTCATTATTTCAACATCTTCCGGTAACTTTTCAAGGTCTATATTTGTGTCTTACCCCTCAGTACTTTCTTCGTCCTCAACATTATTAATTGGATTCACAAATCTATAAAGACCACCGCCTTTATCATATTCTTTTGTGAATTCATCCCTATCTTTTTTCTTCTGTCTATTTTGATTTTTGAGTACCGAACGATTGTTTTCTCATAATTACGGTCCTGATTGAACAACAAAAAACTTAAATCATTGCGATTCTGATTGAACAACGAAAAAACTATAAAAAATCCATATTATTATTAAACAACAAAAAACTTAGTAATCTAGTTACATACTACTCATGAACCTTCAACAAATTCAACAACAAAAATCTAAATTAGATAGAGAGCAAAAACATAACAAACAGATAATTTAGATTTAGAGCTATACATGACAGAGAAACTTTAAAGTGCTAGGGACCTAGTGTTTTGAATTCTTGATTTTGTTTGACTTCCTATCGGCGCAGAAATTCAGGTTGATATAAGAGAGTTAGGAGAGGCTCTTAGCTCATCTACAAATGTGATGGAAATAAAACAAAAAGTTTAATTTCTGAACTAGCTATGGTGAGTGGTGGAGAGAAAACTTTTGTAAACCTAGTGAATAATGAATTGTTATTTGAGTTTATATGAGTGATTTTATTAGAGATTCTTTAGAGTCCAAAAAGATGTGAGGAATGTGTATTTTTACCCTAAATTTTTTGTTATTGTTGTATTTAATAGTGATTTTTCCCCCAAAAAAATATGCCCTAAATTTTTTTCAAAAAATGATGCCCTAAGTCATTGCATTGGTTGTTTTGGCTCAAGGCCGGTACAATATTTACCTATAAATAATTTTATAATTCAATAATGGAATAATTTATTTATGTTGATGAGTATATTATTTAAATTCATTATACACTTATTGTGGAATTTCACTGGATATGTTATTATTGTTGATATACTTATTGTGTTTATTTTTATTTTTATTTTTTAAAAAGAAAGAAAGCTGAAGTCAATTGACAAATCCTTTAACTTGTTCATTTATTTCACGTAGACCCTTCAAAGACCTCTCTACTATCTGAACCATCTAAAATCAATTTTATAATTTTTATTGTCACTCGTGAACACAATTGTTGAGATGACAAAGTGCGTGCAATACACTGCTCCAAAAGGGCGTGAGATACCAGATTTTTCCTTTTTAAATTTTTTTAATCATTGAAGATTTAATTTTAAGAAAAACCTATTTTAAAATTTATTAATTAAAAAACATTTCATACCAAAAAAAAGAAAAAATCTGGAAACCGAGCCCATCCTCCTCGATATGAAGCCGATATCAACTTCGTCGCCGTTGAATTTTTGTCGTTGCCACCGCCCACGGCGTTTTACCTTGAAATACTTCAAAATCAAGAGATCTCTCTGCAGACAGATCTTCTCATGGGCTCACAAGTTACGGGCTTTAAACATATGCACTCTGACCCTGTCGCCTATTTCCTAGACTATTTGCCTATTTCAAGACTCGTAAATTCACTTTCCCATTTAATTTAGAGAAAAGGGTCATATATGCCCTTAACGTTTGAAAAATAGTTTATATTTGTCCTTAGTTAATGTTTGGAGTCAAATATGCCTTTAACATTTATAAAAAAGTTTGTATTTGCCCTTATTTAACAGATTCGTCACGTGTACGACACGTCGGTGTCACGTGGACGACATGTGGCAAAATGGGACCCACTGAATTATTTAAAATTATTTTTTTCCAAGTGCTACCGTGAAATCCGTCGGTGAACAGTGATTCCGGCGGCGGAACAGTGATTTCGGCGACATCACGAATCCAACGGTGACGTGTGATATACCAAAAGATTCGTCTCGTCAAGCCCGTCATTTCCATACCAACCACGACCGTCGATTCATCCTAAAACGCCGGCAATTTCAGATCGAAAAACACCCCAGTTTTCACATCGTTTTTTTGGAAATTCCGGCCAATTTCGGTAACGTCGAGACACGGGGGTGGTACCAACATAATCGTCGTCTCCTCCCCGTCATTTCTATACCCACCCCGTTCGTCGATTCCTACTAAATTGTAGAATTACCCAAATCCCAAACCCGAAACCCTAGCGCCGCCGTTCGAATTTCCGGCTAGTTGGGCTATAATCGACGGTCGTGGTTGGTATGGAAATGACGGGCTTGACGAGATGAATCTTTTTCTATATCACACGTCGCCATTGGATTCGTGATGTCGTCGGAATCACTGTTCACCGACGGATTTCACGGTAGCACTTGGAAAAAAAATAGTGGGTCCCATTTTGCCACGTGTCGTCCACGTGGCACCGACGTGGCGTACACGTGGAGAATCTGTTAAATAAGGGCAAATACAAATCTTTTCATAAACGTTAAGGGCATATTTGACCCAAACATTAACTGAGGGCAAATACAAACCATTTTCAAACGTTAAGGGCATATATGACCTTTTCCCTTTAATTTATGAGATAATATTTATATTTTTTAATTTATTAAGTGATATTTTTTATATTTAAAAATAATTTATCGCTCATATTACATGTAGTTATAAGTTCTAAAAAAAAGATAAAAGTGTAAATATATTTCTCAACTTTGCTTATACCTCTTGAAAAAAAGTGATACATATATACATATGTCGTTATACAAATAGTGCAAGTATATACTTTTTTCACCTGATGAGATTTCAGTTGAATTTTAAAATAGCGCAGACATGACATGTTTGGAGTGACTGACTAAGTTATTTAATATCATTTTTAAGACGGTAAGAATATCCGAAATATGGAGGTAGAATACAATTATTCTTTTGTACAAGAACAAATGTGACATCCAGAGTTGCAACAACTATATGGGTATCAAGCTGTTAAGCCACACTATGAAAGTTTGAGAAATGGTCGTGGATATAAGGGTGAGAAGAGTAATGTCTATTTCCGAGAACTATTTTGGATTCATGTCGGGGCATTCGACTACAAAAGTTATTCATCTTATCAGGAGGTTGGTGGAATAATATAGGGAGAGGAAGAGAGACATAAATATGGTTTTCATCGACCTCGAGAAGACATACGACAAAGTCTCTAGGGAGGTTATATGGAGATGTTTGGAGATTAGAGGCGTACATGTGGCGTGCACTAGGGCAATCAATGATATGTATGATGGAGCCAAGACCATGGTACGAACAGTAGGAGAGGACTTAGAGCACTTTTCAGTGATGATGGGTTGTACCAGGGATCAAGTCTTAGCCTATTCTTATTTGTCTTGGTGATTGATGGACTGACGCGACAACTTCAAGGGGAGGTATCATAGTGTATGTTATTCGCAGATGACATAATCCTGATTGATGAGACTCATGAGTGAACGCCGAAATTGGAGGTTTGGAGGCAGGACTGCGAGTCTAAAGAGTTGGTCGAGTAGGACCAAGACAGAATACTTGGAGTGCAAATTCAGTAACGAGAGCGACCATGAGACAGGCGTGGGGCTGAGGCTTGGTAATTAGGTCATTTCGAAGAAAGGAAGTTTCGAGTATCTCGGGTCTATTATCCAAGGAAATTGAGAGATTAATGATGATGTCACACATCGTATTGATGCAGGGTGGATGTAATGGAGGCTCATATCTGGAGTCTTGTGCGATAAAAAGATGCCACCAAAATTTAAAAGCAAGTTCTATAGTGTGGTGGTTATACCGACTATGTTGTATGGGGCGGAGTGTTGGCCAGTCAAGACTTCACACATCCAAAAGATGAAATTTGCGGAGATGATGATGATGAGATGGATGTGTGGGCATACAAAGAGAGATATAATTAGAAATGATGATATCCGGGACATAGTGAGAGCGACCTCAGTGACGGATAAGATGCGGGAAGCTCCAGTGCAGAGGTGTGAGAGGTTGGCTATGAACGAGTTCATGAGGGGTAGATGTAGGTCGAAGAAGTATTGGGGAGAGGTGATTAGACGGGATATGACGCATGTACAACTTACTGAGGACATGACCTTAGATATGGGGGGCTGTGGAGGACACAGATTAGGGTAAAAGGGTAGTAGGTAGTTGAGCATAGTCCTACTTACGCTTACATATTAATAGTTGTAGTGTTATTATTGTAACTTTGCTTAGCCTATCATACTAGTAGACGAAGTATTGTTTTATAGTCCCATGTTGTTACACCCCAGAATTTCAGGTCAGGTATTGGGAACGTACGAAGGGAAATAAGAATTGGAATTGAAAAGATAAGTTGACAGAATGTTTTGGTCAGTTGTTGAGTCAATTGTGGAGCGGTATATCTCCTAGTTCATTAGGATTTTTTAGGTGTTTCAATAGCCCAGAATGAAGTTCGTTGAGTCTAGTTTCCAACGCAACAAACCGCTCGTCGATAGGACATCGGAGTAGGAAGTTATGGAGGTTACAAGTTCAGTGGGCAGACGAACAGGAAAGTGTTTTGATCGGTGCCACAGTGCATGGCGGAGTCTTTGGTGTATTACGAAGTTGCAGCGCGTGGCGCTACGCTGGCGCGCCGGATGTGCTGAGATATTCGGAAGTTTCAGCGCCGCGGCGCCGGCTGCAGGCGCGTGGAAATTCGCGAAGCAGGAAATCAGAGATATTTTGGAAAAAGGCCTATGGGAGGGTGACAAGTGTCCCTCCCATCTTTTTGACCAAGAGAGGATCTTACTTTAGGAGAAGACTTGGTCATTTGACAAAGTTCCTTCTAAGAAAAATCCCCTCTTCTCTCCCTAAAATTGTTGAACCCCGATGAGATTTTTGGAAAGACAACAAGAAGGAAATATGTTGGCAAGCTTGTAGAGGGTTCGTGTGGGTGATTTTCACGTGAAGACGATTTCGGAAAGAGGGCTTATTGAGGTAAAACCTTCACCTTCTTATGTAATTGAAGATTACAAGTTATAGTAGTTAAGAGATGAGCATGTGGTTTAATTATTAAAGTTTGAAAAGATTTGGATCATGTCGACTTGTTGAAAAACTGAAAATGGACATGTTAGTCACTGATGTTGTAATCAATTCGGTTGTTAGCTAAAATCGTTACATGTTATATATAGAAGGGTATATCGTTGTTATAATTGGTTATGACTTATATAACATGTTGAATTAACGAGCTGAATTGAAAGGATTTGAAAAGTTGATATGTGAGCATGTTATAGCCAAGGAGTTGCCTTAAACTAGTTGGATTGTTTTAATATGAATTGTGGGGCAGAATTTTACACGTCCGAGTTAGGCATGTAATCCCCTTTGTATTGTTGGATTGTTGGGCCTTAAAAGTGGTGTTTGGTTATTGAATTCGAGCCTTGAAAAAGGTGGAAAAGTGCGTAGAAACAAATGAAATACTGTCCAATTTTCCGTAGAATAAGGGACTTTCCAATTAGAATATTCTACGTTGAAGCTAGAAGCTAATAGACGTGTTATGACCATTATAGGGTGAAGTACTACGAGTAGCGTATTCTACTTGAAGGGTGGAAAAGGCTAGCAAGGTTATAGTACTTTGGAGCATTTTGCTACTTGTCGATAATCGTCGCGAGGTATGTGATTCTTCCTATTCTCTTGAGCATGATTATTTGTGAAATATATAGTGCGGTAGACGCACGTGTGTTAAAGGAGTTGGATTTCCTCTTTGTGTCCTTGACTTGATTCTAGAGTTAAGTGACTTGATATGAAATGTTAAGGACTGAATTGTGTAAAAAGGTTGTGAAACCTCACTCGTGAGTAATGGGTACTTGGTCTTTAAAAAGAATAAAGTTATCCTAGATCTTACCAAGTCTTATGGGGGATGTTGGTAAGAGTCGTTAGGAAATATTTGGAGTCGAGTTGATTTTGCTAATTTACGGCACGAATGAGAATAAATATCGAACAAGCCATTGCAGCGTTAAATAATGAAAATGTATTGACAACCAATTAAATTAAAATGAGTAGAATTCCTCCATCTGCATATAAGCTAAGATAAGACAAAATTTTATTACATTTTCTAGATCATGGCTGCTTTAATAAGATCATTATAAACAAGTATTGGTTTCTTGAATTTCCAAAGTAAGAAACTCGATTTCTAAAAGAGAAGAGACTTGAGAATTTGAAGTTAGGAAGCCTAAACTACTCTGAAAAGTATATTGTTACTTGACTTTAAAAGGGAGAAGTGTTTTTATTTTTAAAGAAAGGCATGGTATTGTCTTGATTTGGTTCTAAAGGAAGGCATGATTTTGTCTCGGTTTATTTAAAAAGGAAAGTACAGAAAATTGTTTTGGTTTACTTAAAATGATAGTTACTCTGTGTTGATACTACGAGTATTAGTATCGGGTGGCTTTTACGTAAAAAGAGGTCTTTTTAAAAGAATGAAAGTATGTAGTACTTTAGGGTTAAAACCCGGATTGTTGGCAATAAATGAGAGTACGTTGAGTTTATAAAAATGATGAATCACTTTACATGTTAATGAAAGTCTAAGAGTATGTTGAACCTGTCTATGCTAGTTGTGATAGCCTTTGTTGTGCAAGTACTATATTTCTATGCCACCGCGTCTCTCGATGGAGGGCCGACTGACTTGTTGTGAATTTACTTGGACATACCGACAGTGACGGAGGATTCCACGGGTATGCTTCCGTTGTTGTTGTCACATGGACATGTCTACACCGATGAGGAATTCCGGGGGCATGC
This sequence comes from Przewalskia tangutica, assembly GCA_029844215.1. Classification (NCBI taxonomy): domain Eukaryota; kingdom Viridiplantae; phylum Streptophyta; class Magnoliopsida; order Solanales; family Solanaceae; genus Przewalskia; species Przewalskia tangutica. The sequence continues at coordinate 86,370,831 of CM056738.1, read as the reverse complement.
GGCCATGCAGCGGGTTAAACTCCCGGTATGCTATTATTGTCACATGGACATGTCTACACCGATGAGGGATTCCGGGGGCATGTGGCCATTGTTATTACTCCATGGGCTAGCTCCCCATGAAGACATGTCTACACCGATGAGGGATTCCGGGGGCATGTTATATACGGTTATTACTCCATGGGCTAGCTTCCCATGAAGACCTGTCTACACCGATGAGGGATTCCGGGGGCATGTTATATACGATTGTTACTCCATGGACTAGCTCCCCATGAAGACATGTACCCGTGATGAGGGATGCCACGGGTATGTTATATATATATATGTATTGTATATGTGTACGCCGACAGTGAGGTAGGCTGCCACGGGCGTGTCACATGGTTATATGTTACACCTACGGCTGCCGGCAGTGATGGATGATTCCACGGGCAGGAGATATATATGTATTGTATATGTTACACCTACGGCTGCCGGCAGTGATGGAGGATTCCACGGGCAGGAGATATATATGTATTGTACATGTTACACCTACGACTGCCGGCAGTGATGGAGGATTCCACGGGCAGGAGATATATATGTATTGTATATGTGTACGCCGACAGTGAGATAGGATGCCACGGGCGCGTCCCATGATTATGATTTGTGTCATAGACTGCCGGCAGTGAGGAAGGAATTCCACGGGCATGATTGATGACTTTGAGGGCGTAAGTCCCTGATTTGACATAACTGCTTATATAGGGTGTACTATAGTTTGGTTATCATACATGTCTCCTGTTTTATATAGACTGTTATGATTCATTACAGTATTTTCAGTTTCACATACTTGGTACATGTTGATCGACTTCTTCGGCCGCGTCATGCCGCAGGTAGAGGTACACCGGTTGTTGATCCTCGCTCATAGGATCACAGTTCTGCGTATTGGAAAGCTCTGTTTCTCCGGAGGCTTATCTTTTGGTATGATTCCCTGAGATTGTAGGTTCTTGTACATTCAGGGGTATGGCGGAGCCCTGTCACGTCATAGTTGTTATAAAAACTCTTAGAGGCCTGTAGTACTGTTGTGAGTTGGGCTTGTAAAGTATGTAACTGTTCGAGTTTGTTATATAAACAGAAAGGTGATCGTCTTGGTTAGCCTGTTTCTTATTTTATATCCTGTTTCATGTCTAAGTTTTTATTTCCGCTGATTTTCTCTGATGATTGTATCACTAGGGTGCCCGGGGTAAGGCACCAGTCGCGGGCCCGAGGTCGGGTCGTGACACATGTCATTTGATTTTTGCTGATGTATGTTCTTTCGTGTACTTTGTTTATCTTAATTAACTGCGCTAGTTACTGCTTCTTTTTCAGAATAATTTATCATGGCTTGTTCACTTTTGTTACCATCATTTTCATACTGCTTTAAATTTTTTATCCGGGTATGACCGTTTCTCTTGCTTTGCTTGTGCTTATGCTTTGTCTTGAGTCGAGGGTTGTTCGGAAACAACTTTTCTATTTACCAAGGTAGATGTAAGGTCTACGTACACTCTACCTTTTTCAAATTCCACGTGGTGGGACTTCACTTGATATGTTGTTGTTGCTAATAATTATTTTTAAAGAAATTATTTAGCTTATGTTTAATTAAAAATACCATGAGGTTTTAAAAAAAAAATTCTATCTATTTTTTTAAAGTCTCGTAGTATTTTTCTTTCTAGTGGATCACGTCTGATTCGTTTAATTATTATTTTCATTGAGTTCTATCTCATCATAGCACATATTGTTTTGCGAAATTAGAAAGTCCCAATGAATACCTAAGTTTAACTATAAAATAATCATCCATTCCAAAATCTAGGACATTTTATAACTAGCCAATTAAGAAGTTTAAAATGAACTAGCACAACATCTGTAATGCAATTATCGATTCCCTCGACGGATTTTGATTGCCAAAGAGATATTTCTTGTTGATATTAAACACAGTCATTTTACTCGAGCTTAGCTGAATATTAATGTATTTGGTTCGCCCAGGGTAAACGAAATGGAATTCTGTAAGAGAATGAAAAGGAAAGAAAAGGAATTACCCTGATTATCCCTACATATTTGTGTCTGTTTCGGAAACGGAATGAAACCGGGGTCCGGCGTCCGAATCCGAGGTCCGAGTAATGAATTGGGGTAAGAGAATGGAAATACCTAAGGGGGTGGGGAATCAATGTAAGAGAATGAAAAAAGAAAAGATGATAAAAGAAATGGAAAAATAGGTCAAACAAACAACTTTAAAGGGAATCAAAGGATTTCATTCCCTTATTCTGATTCTATTACCCCGAACCAAACGCACCCTAAGTGAAATGATACACGTGCTTGCACGGGCCCAAACAATATAGGTAATTAGCTACTTTTGAACTATTAATTAATTTCTTGCCAACATTTTGTTGAAAATTTACTAAACGTGAAATAAAATTAATCCTATTAATTATAAGTCGAACAATTAGGGCCCCGCACGTCGAAAACATGGTTTCCACACACGTGCACATAAAGTATCAAGGATCGTAATTTCCTTAAATGAAAGAGATATTGGTACGTATACGAATTGTTTGAGACGTAAGAGAATATACGGTTATTGGTCAAATGACAAATGGTTTCACGTTGGTAAATGAAAGGAAGAAATGTGTAAAAAGATGAAACGAATCAGAAATCGCCGCGGAGCCGTTAAGGGCCGCGGCGCAACAAAGTTAGGGCCGTTGTGCTTTGAGCGCCGCGGTGGCTCCTCCTAGAGCCCCGACTCTAAATATCGTTTCCATTCCAGTAGCTCACTGGAATTGAAGCGCTGCGGCTCTAATTGGCGTTTTAGTTCCAGTGGGTTACTGGACATACAGCCCCGCGGTGCCCTCCCGAAGGGCCGTGGCGCTTCGACTGTTTTTCAAACCGTTGGAGGCGAATTAAAAATGATTCTTGGGCTGACTTTGGAGCAATTAATCTCCATTATTTGGCTATTGATTTCAGCTATTACTAGACTGTATTAATCTCAATATCAATGATTATTACTTGACATTGATGGTCATTCTTTTGGTTAATTGAGAAGACAAAATCATCTACCTATAAATTGATGTCTTTGGCACAATTGCAAAAGACACATTGGAATACATTTTTCAGAATACTTTCTTCCTCTCTTAGCAATCTTCACACACTCTAAGATCTTTCTTACTAAGCGAACACGTGAGTTCCTTTTGCTTATTTGTTTGATTGTTGTTTTATCTTGGGAGATAAGTTGTCATTACACCGTTGAAAGGATATACGGGGCAATATTATCTTAAGGATAGATTGAAACTTCAATCGACTCAATAAGCCAATTTCTTTGTTAATTTTCAAATTTTTTATTTACTTATTATTGTTGTTGTTACATTTCCCGTTTCTTGTTATTACACATTTTTACTCACACATTTGACCATAAATTAAATATGTTAGGTTTTAATGAGAAAAATATCATTTGAATGATCATACTCTTCTTGACCAAACATATTATAAATAGCCTTATATTCTTCGAATGCCTGGGTAATCTTTCAACTAATATGAAATTTATATTGGAATTGTTGAACCAATGCGCTATAAATTATTAACATTTCAACTGAACTTCAAAATTATTCAAGATATGGTTTGTAATGTATTAATATTTCAAGCTCACATTATTATGCATCACTTGAACGTTTATGTTTGCAGTACATACTTTATGGGTTGAAGGACCAGTTACAAATATAAATTTAGGAGTTAGCTTTCGAAGTTCTTTTTTTATTTCTTTATCTTCAATGTTTAGGTTTGGAATATTTTTTATTCTCTACAAAGAAAGGTGTGCTTAACCCTTGCATGATTTTTCCGAAGTTAGAAATAAGATGATGGCGTCCCCCGGAAATAGCTGAATGACAAAGAAGGTGAACTTAAAATCCAGCTGAAGGCTTGCAGCGTGGGTTCAAATCTTGGTGGGAGCACTTTGATCTGTTCTGGGATAGGACCTTGTAGGTGATATCAGTTGCTCTGTTCTCAAACTCTGATCATTCAGGCACATCTCGTGATTTAATGATAGTAGTGATAATGGTTATCGAAACAAGAAGTTCAATGGGTCCAACCGTAATCATAATTGATTGTGTCAGAAAGAATATAGTAAGTGATATAAGAACAAGGGTTAATTTGGTCAAGGCATCAAAATATTTATACATTTGTTGAAGATGAAATTTGGATCAAATCGTATGAAGGAAGAAGAAGGAAGAAGAAAGAAGAAGCGGTTACAGAAGAAGGAGAGAGATAGATGTGATCGGGAAGAGGGAGAAAGGAGAGAGAAGAGAGAGTTATATTGATTGAGTGAATTAATGAATGTACATGTGTGTGATTCTATTTATACACAAGACTCATCAGCCCAATTAACTAAGCTAAGCTATCATTAGCTACTAACCACCTTAACAACTTTTTAACTACATAACAAACTAACAAACTACTTAATCTTTTCTAACTATAGTTAGTTACAATATCATATTCTAACTATAGTTAGCTTCAATATTATATTTCTACACCCCCCTCAAGCTAGAATGTATGAAGATGTTCTTTAAGCCTAGCTTGGACAATAAAGAAGTATGCTGCTGCCGATTTAATGCCTTTGTCAAAACATCAGCTGGTTGCTCCTTCGTGGGTATAAAATGAGCATTGATCAATCCAGCTTGTATCTTCTCTCTAATAAAATGGCAGTCAATGTCTATATGCTTAGTTATTTCATGGAAGATCGGATTACCAGCAATTTGGATGGCAGATTTACTATCAGTAAACACTGCTACTGGTTTGGACACATCAATTCTCAACTCTTGAAATAATCTCTCCAACCAAACAACTTCAGCCATAGCTCTGTATTCTGCTTCTGCTGAACTCCTGGAAATTGTATCTTGCTTCTTTGATTTCCAGTTTATAGGTGAGGACCTATACATTGCCAAGTATCCAGTGACTGACCTTCTAGTATTTACACAGCCTCCCCAGTCTGCATCACAATACATCTTGAGTCGAGGAACACAATCAGGTGAACTGGACATACGTATACCCATTCCTGGTGTTTGTTTGATATATTTAACAAGTCTAAGACATGCCTCCATATGTGAGGTATTTGGTGCCTGCATAAATTGGCTGAGTGAATTTACTGCAAATGTGATATCTGGTCTTGTAGTGGTTAGGTACAAAATCTCCCAATTAGCCTTTTGTATACACAAGGATCACTTAGCAAATTATTTGCACTCAGTGATGATCCAGAATCAGAAACTATGAGTTTGTCCAGTTCAATAGTAGTAAGTTTCTGATTTGGTTCCATAGGAGAAGAAGTAGGTTTGGTTCCTGCCAATCCCATATCTGATATAAGCTCTAGTGCATACTTTCTTTGATGCATTAAAATTTCTTGTGAATTTCTTGCAAATTCAATTCCAAGAAAGTACCCCAACTCTCCCAAATCCTTAATCTTGAAGGCTGACTATAATACATCATTTGTAGACTGAATGAGAATTGAATCATTACCAGTTAATAAGAGATCATCCACATAAACCAATACTACCACAATTTTCTCCTTTTCCCTTTTTGTGAAAAAAGAATAATCTCTATGACTTTGTGTAAAACCTGATGATAATAGAGCATTAGTCAACTTTATGTTCCACTGTCTGGAGGCTTGTTTCAAGCCATATAAATATTTATTCAATCTGCATACATGTGTTCTCCTGTGTTTAGTATTGAACCCCTCTGGAATTATCACGAACACCTCTTCAGATAGATCCGCTTGAGGGAATGCATTGTAGACATCCATTTGATGTATTACCCAATGCTTCACTGCTGCAATGGACACCACTGTCCTAACTGTGGCCATTTTAACCACTGGTGAAAATGTCTCCCGATAATCAATCCCCTCATTTTGGTTGTATCCCTTGGCTACAAGTCTTGCTTTGAACCTTTTCACCTCCCTTGATGCCTTATATTTAATCTTGTAGACCCACCTACAACCAATTGCTTTCTTCCCTTCAGACAGCTTGACCAATTCCCATGTACCATTATCCTCAGTGCTTGGATTTCAGACTCCATAACTACCACACATCTGGGTTCCTTGGCAGCATATGAATATCCTGATGGTTCTGTATCTAGAGACACATTTGAAACATAGTGTTGATAAGCAGCAGATAAACTTGTATATGTGATACAATCAGAAATAGAATACAAACAGTTGAGATATCCTTTTATAGTGATGTAGTCCTTGTGCCAAATGGGAGGTCTGTTACTTCTTCCTGATTTCCTACTGCAGATCCAGTAATAGAATCTATTTGTGAGTCTGTTGACTGGTTGTTCTTATGTTGCTCAGCTTCATCTGCACAAACACTTCGTGTTCGACCGTATGGATGTGGTTACGATTATCGCAACACTGCATTTACCGGTCCTTCTCCTGCAAAAAACTCTTCATTTACTGAATTACCATCAATAACAGGAATGTTTATCAGTTCCTCATAACCGAACTGCTCATGTACTTTTATATTTATAGTCTCCTCATTCTACCCATTCTTGAAAGGGAAAATATCTTCCCTAAACATCACATCCATACTAACAAATATAACCATATTCTCCACATCATAAAGTTTTTATCCCTTTTGTGTAGGTGCATAACCAAGTAAGACATACCTAACTGCTCTTGGACTAAACTTATCATGTGTATGAAGTATGGTAGCAAAACACAAACAACCTATAACTCTCAAGTGGTTAAGTTGTGGTGTTTTGTTATATAGTTTGTGGAATGGAGACTCATTATTCAGGATTGTTGATGGTATCCTATTGATAATATATGCTGCAACTTCTACACACATCCCCCAGAACCTGTCTGGCAGACAACCCTGAAGCTTGATAGCTCTTGCTGTCTCAAGTATATGTCTATATTTCCTCTCAACCACCTCATTTTGTTGTGGTGTATATGGACAAGAACTCTCATGTATAACACCAAATGTCTGAAACAACTCCCTACAATTTTGATTGAAAAATTTAGAGTCAAATTGTGTAGTAACTTCAGCAAAGATTTTTTTTAGAATAGTAGACACATCAAATTTCAATCTCATTAGAAATATCCAGGTCCATCTAGAGAAGTCATCTACAATGGTTAAGAAGTACCTCATTCCATTATTTGTTTCAACTTTGTATGATCCCCAAAACATCTAAGCGTAACAATTGAAAAAGGTTTTGTTGATCTAATAGTACTAACAGGGAATGGAGATCTGGTTTGTCTAGCCGGTGGACAGATCTCATATTTATTTAAAACAAAATCATCATTGTCTTTGAAAAGAAATTTTTCTCAATACTGTCATAGGCACATGACATAGTCTCTGATGCCATGTCATTGCATCTATGTATTGAATAGCAGGCATACACTTCCTCAGTTCCTTCTCCTGATTCTGAGCATCCAGACACAAGATGTAGAGTCCATCTTTCTCACTACCAATCCCCCTCACCTTCCAGATGACAGGTCCTGAAACACACAACATGATGGAAAGAAAGTGACACTACAAATCAACTCCTTAGTCACTTTCAACACTGACATTAAATTAAACTTGAATGCTGGCACACAAAGAACATTTCTCAGAACATCACCTTTTCCAAGTTGGTAATCACCAACATGTGAGATTCTAGCTGAATCTCCTGTTGGTAACTGAACCTTTCTTGTTTCTTTTGTCATCAAATTGTTATGTAAGTGTTTAGAATCACTTATCATATGATTAGTTGCACCTGAGTCAACTATCCACTGTAGTAGTTCTTCTGCATCAGTAATATGTATACCTGCCATATTTGCACTGTGATTTCTGCTCCTGTCCTTTTCTTCCAGCATGTGAAGAATCTGTTGTCTTTGGCTAGGAGTGAACTGATCATACATCATTGTCTCCTTTGTGAATTGCTCCTGTTGTTGTGGCTTCATCATCCTGACTTCAGATTGTTGTCCTCCAAGGTCCTGACCTGTATCTTCAAATCCACCTGTTACTGCATAAGCCTTTTTAGTCTTGGGCTTGAAATCATCCGGATACCCAATTAACTGATAGCATCCCTCCTTCAAGTGACCTGTCTTATAACAATGGTTTCATTTTATCAATTTGAAACAATTCACCTTATAGTGTCCTTTCATGTGACAAAAATCACACATAGCATTAGGATTATATGGTTTCCTTTGTTTGTGGCCTCCTCCTTATCCTCATTTGTTGTTTCCACTCCTGGTTGTAAACATTGCAGATGGCTCAATGTGATCAGGTACTGTCCTGTTATTTCCTGCTAGAATTTTTTGGCTCTCCTCTTGATTAACTAGTGCATAGGCTTGATTCAGATTTGGAACTTGTGGCATCATAAGAACTTGACTTCTTGCATGATGATAGCTCTCATTAAGTCCCATTAGGAATTGCAGTAATTTTTTATACTGCATGTGATTGATAAATTCCTTTGCCTTGGGATAGCATAATGGTGTAGGTATGATAGAATCATACTCATCCCAAAAGTCATTCAGTTTTGAATAATATCCAGACATTGACATTGTTCCTTGTCGCAAAGTGAATATCTCTTTGTGAAGTTGGAAAGCCCTAGAGCTATTCGCCTTGTCGAATCTCTCCTTAAACTCCTCCCAGATAATATGTGAATCAATATTGAACAACATCTCTGTCAATAGGCTCTTGCTAACATTCTCCATTAGCCAAGATACTACAATAGCTTGCACCTGTCTCACACTCTTGTCAGCTCATCATTATAATGTTCTCTCCTGATTGTTCCATTAATGAACCCTATTTTGTTCTTCCCTAACAGTGTCAACTTCATAGCCCTACTCCACAGTGTATAATTATCCATTCCATTTAAAATAATCCCAACTGGCAAGGAATCAGGTGCATCCAACAGAAACAGATATAAAAGATGATTATGATTTACATCATTCCTTAGATATGTTGTATCTCCAACTACATTTATTCCACCATCCTCAATAGTTTCTGATGTAGTCATGTCCTTCTATTTCTGTATTCTTTCTAAATTCAAAGACTAAACCCCAATGGATCTATGATATGATCATTTATTTACAACAGAATGGTATACAAAGTCAACAGATCTCAATGAATACAATAGGATTTATGGCTACACAAACTGTTGAGAATAGTTCTAGATCTAGTCCAAGGCCATTTCCATAAAGGATATAATTGACAATTCGAAGTTGCACATTATCCCTTTCCTGCAATGGATCCGGTGGAAAATGGGTTGCTAAATTTATATCGTCCGTTATTTCATATGTGACGACAGGTCGAGCTAAAATAAAAAACTTTTTCTATCAGACTATTCGGGGGAGCTGGAGTGGGTAAAACAGTACTCATTATGGAATTGATTAACAATATTGCTAAAGCTCACGGGGCGTATCCGTATTTGGCGGTATCAATTATAGAAACAGAACAAACAAAATTTCAACTCTTTAATCAACAACAACAGAAACACAACTCCTGAAGTAAAACTTCACTCCTTTAATCCAATCATCAATTAACTATAACAGAACTACAATTCCTGAAGTAAAACTTCCAATTTCTGAAGTAAAACTTCTCAAATTCATTTGCATGTAACTCGATTACCTTCTACATAACAGAATTTTATCATATTTTCCTAACTCTGTTATCTGTAATCGAAATTACCTCCAATCTTCAATTATCAAGTCAGCTTGTACTCGATTATCGCAGATCTATTCTCTGTGATCTGAAACCTTCGATCGATTGCCTTTCATGTCATCATTTCTCTGAGATTTATTTCTGTTATCAATTAGAGCATAATTTCCTTGATCTAACTATATGTGATTCATTCATGTAGGCTCTGATACCATATTGAAGATGAAGTTTGGATCAAATCGTATGAAGGAATAAGAAAGAAGAAACGATTACAGAAGAAGGAGATAGAGAGATGTGATCTAGAAGAGGGAGAAATGAGAGAGAGAAGAGAGAGTTGTATTGATTGAATGAATTAATGAATGTACATGTGTGTGATTCTATTTATACACAAAGCTCATCAGCCCAATTAACTAAGCTAAGCTATCATTAACTACTAACCACCTTAACAACATTTTAACTACTTCATAACAAACTAATAAACTACTTAACCTCCTCTAACTATAATTAGTTACAATATCATATTCTAACTATAGTTAGCTTCAATATTATACTTCTACAACATCAACTACAATAAATAAGTTTGTTGACCAATAACATTTCTCTGTTCTCATGCATTTACAAAACTAACCTTTTGGATCCATATTATAAATGGACATGAGAATAGTATTCCTTTTTGAGTTCTATACTTCTATCTCATCATAACCTTTTTATTAGAGCAGACATGAATAGTAGTATTTTTGATATTGAGAATTTAACAAGTTATTATGTTGCTTTTTATCTTGAATACATAAACTTGACAGTTTTTATCTAAGGGTAGTGTTGGAAAAAAGTTAAAAACTAGCTAATTTATGTCTTGGGTTCCTAAGGTGACAATTATTATGAGATAATTTATTTTTGTTAAGGTGACACTCATTATGAAACGGAGGGAGTAAAAAGTATCTCGTTTGAACATGTAATTTTATCTCATGAGATGCAATCATAAGATAGCTAATTTATCTCGTTTGATTCTTTAATAAGTGTGCTAAATAAAAATGTGACAAGTAAAAATAGACGGAGAGTAATAATAGTATGGTGACACTTTGGAAGTAGTGGTTGTTCATGAAATCATTTTGGTTCTTGGTTTTAGTTCTGCCATTTAACTAATAAAGTTTAGCTGTTCTTTTGGATTTTCATTTAAAACAGGGGGAAGAGAATGTTTAACACCAAACAGTGATCAGACGAACCGATCTAACTCCGCACATGCGCCAACTCTTCTAAAATTTGGGTATTTTGAAAGAAATTTGCGGGTGCACGAAGCACACAAGCGCGTGAGTGTGTGATTGTGTGAATTTTTCAGAGTGAAAGAAGTATGAGCGGAATGTCAGTTTAAGGAAAGCAGTAAAAACAAATAGCAATTAAAACGATTAAACATACAAAATTAAAGCAAGCAATTTTAAGACATTTAAAACAAATAAAAGCAAATAAAGTCAAACAATAATAAACCTAGGTTTGCTATGATCAAGAACCTCAAATTTCCAGCGGAGTCGCCATTTCTGTCACGCCCTTTTTCGACCGCGACATTATAAAACTCCTGCTTAGAAGGTTAAAATAAAATAAAAAATGCAAAAGGGCTAAAAGGTTGTTATAAATGCTAAAAAGTGTAAAAAAGCTAAAATAACGCTAAAGGGTTCGCGGAGTCGCCATCTAATTAGTTTGGGTGAATTAGGACACCTAAATGTCAACTAGGTTAAGGTCAACATTAACTCCATTTTTATGGTCTGCAAAATTAGTATGAGATTCCGGGTAAGGTTTCTTTATTAATCTAGAGGGAAGAGATTAGGCACCCTCTAAAATCCGCTAACTTGCGGTTGTCCTGCCAAACCTAGGGTTAATTATTATGGTGTAGAAAATGCATGTTGATTAAAAATAGCAAAAGATTATTGGTAAATATAAGACGTATTATAAAAATGTAAGATTTTGCTTTAAAATGTATAAAGTGGAAAACATACGTTCATAAGAATGTTTTAATGACCTGAAAAATATGTGTTTACAAAATATATGAAAAATACCTATTATGCAAAGGTTGAAAAAAAGATTTTATTATATATGTTTAGCAAGAATTCATAAAAATGGGTTTTTCCTGTTGTTAATAATATCTTAGCTACCTGAATATTTATGCAAGTGAAAAATTGTTAGATGATTTAATATGATTTAAGCAATGCTAAAATAATTAACTTAAAGGAACAATCAAATTTCTAATGCCGAACTAATTTCTAATGATGACTCAAAGTTTAAGTATTCTAGGTATCTTACTGCTAATGTACGAGTGTTAGACAGTTAATTACACAAATGAACGGGGCGGGATAGGAAATAAAAAAGACTCGACATAGTGGCGATATTCCGCCAGTGTCTTTGAGATTTCCTATGCGAGATGTGAATGCGGGTATGGATCTTCATTCTTGGTAAGAGGCGTGATGAGTCTCGTGAAGAAACTCTTCATTCGGCTTCTCCGGGCAACGAACCGAGACAGCGTATCAAGTCGTAGATCCACTCGGGGTTGTGATTTGATTTGAGGGATGAAGTTTCTGTTTTGCTAACAGAACTTCGGTAAAAAATGACTTCTAGTGGTTCTAAGTTGTTGTCGGTCTCGCCCTCTCCTTTTGCTAATTTTCGGATGCCTATAATGTGTAAATAGCTTTGGTATTTATAGTCCTATTGTGGGTTCTAATTTTGATATCTCTTAAAACGATTTTAGGTAAGGATTTTGGTGCTGATCCTACACGAATTTGGTCTTTTTCAGTAATTAAAAGGGGCGATTTTATACTAGTTTCAGATGGTAAGTAATGGTTTTCCTAAGATTTGTTCTAATTTTAGGACCTAGGATTAACTAAGGTAATAGCATGATTCGATTTTGGGAGACTTGCTGGTACTGATTTGGTTATTGATAAGGAAGGTGACACGGTATGCGTACAAGGATAATCCCGGATTCTCCGACGAGAATCTGCCACTATCATGTGTGTAAAGACTTACTGTATAGGCATACTGGAAACCGTTTGGCAAGTCAAGGGACCCTGAAATCCGCTCCTCAATTTCTTTCTTTTTAACGCCTCCTAATTTCCAGGAACAGCCAGGTAATTCTCTCTTTTTTGAGTCGAGGATCTCAGCAGCTGGAGGTGCGGCGGGCTTCTCTAGTTCTCTAGGGTTCATTTTTTGGGTTTTTTTTTGTAGGTTTTACTTTGTATTAAGGGCTGTTGGGCGATGGGGAAGGGCTTCTGGGCTGCTCGGGTTTGGTCCGTGGAAGTGGGCTGGTCGAATTAAATGATGGGCTATTAATTATTTGATTTGGGTAGTGTGTTATTAGTTTTTAAGTGTTAGTTTTAGGTCTTAAATTTTAATTAGTGGTGAATAAATGGGATTTAAATTATTATTATTAAATTACTTAAATGCTAAATGCGGATATGATATTTAAAGATTGCTTAATGCTTTTATAAATGCGACGCTATTATTAAAACGCATGTATTAAGTTAAAATTAGTTTAATATGAGTTTAAATTACAAATAAAAAATTATGAAATTGTCTTGCGTATTAATAAATGTGAATATGATATTTAATGAATGTGTGATGCGACGTTATTGCTAGATTATTAATTTATTATTATTAAAATTATTAAAAATCAATAGAATTATGATAGGGCTTAAAAATAAATGCGGGCGCGAGACTCAAAGTGCTTAATACTCTATGTAAGACGCGGTGTCATTATTAAATCGCTTATTTATGCATGTATTAATATTTTATTGTTGCATTTTATTATTAAAAAATTGTTAGAATTATTTTGGAAAATTAGTGTAATTTTATAGTTAATGACTGGACGGGAGGGTCAAAATTGAGTGTCAACAGATGCAATCATCATTTGGACATGCGATTTCACCTCATGATTTCATTTTATGAGATGAAATTTCTAATCATCCAAAAAGACATGATTTGAGATTCCAAATTATGATTTTAAAATATTTAAATATAAAAGTTGACTCATAAATTTATATTTTATAAAAATAAATTTATAAGTTTGTAGATATATTTATCAATCATGTTTAGCAACTATTTATATCAAATATTAAAAGATCTACAAATTGGTAGTATATTTATAACAAATTTACTCTTACCAATCACTTGAGATGATTATATTAAAGAGTAGGAACACTACAAATCATGTTCAATTTTTCATTTTATTGAATTAAAGTTTGATCAATTGATTCTGTATTTTTTTAGAAAGGTCTTTTAGTAATATATTAATTTTGTTATGAACTATGACTTGCTCATTTGATAATATTGTATAAGAATTGAGGAATTTTTGATGATTTTCATAATTGTGTGGAATTTTTATGTCTATAATAAAATAATACAACTTGATATTTATGTTTTGCAGGATGTTGTACAGTACGAATCAATTGACAATGAAGATGGACGTGAAGACTTGCTGAAATATTGGAGGGAGAATGCGAAGACATTTCCGACACTATCAAAGATGACCCGAGATGTGTTGAATATTCAAGCGTCATCAACAACTTCTGAAAATATTTTTTATGCTGGAAGGTTTCAAATAGGAGAACACAAACACTCATTGGCGGGAGACAGCTTGAAGATCACAGTTTTATCCAGAGATTGGAATAGAGCGGAGCGTAGAAGGTGCGGTCAACCAGAGATCAATGAAGAAAACGACTACAACTACAACGAAATCTTATTCGAGGGAGCATGAAGCGACGTCGAACAATTTGACCAACAACTTCCAATTCCAACAGAAGATCCTCAAGAGATTGTGAAGAAATTAGAAAAAATATGGTTGAATATGGAATTTTTAATGACAATTTTACTATGTGATTTACAACTTTTGAACTACGAAACAAAGTTGCAATTTTGAAATTGTATTACAAAGAAAATCATATTTCTATTAAATAATATAAGAGGCGAAAAAATCTTGTTCAGTTATTTAAGTGATTAAATATATATATTTTTTAAATTAAGTGTCTTAAAAAAATTAAAGTCCCCCCAAATTCCCCTACCCGACCCGTTTTCTCTGCCGGCGGGATGTGGGACGGGAGCTCTTCCGATCCCCTATCTCGACCCGTCCAGTCCCGATCCCGACTACCCACCTTGTCCCCTCAAATCCCATCCCGTCCCATTCCGTCTCATTGACCACCCTTAATACAAACTACAAAGTGATGTTATAACAATAATTATAAACCAATAAGTGGCGTCACTGGCGACAAATTGATGTATTAAATATTCGAATTACTTGCAAAATAAGTGAGAATATTGTTAATTGATGCAAAGAACGAAGTACAACAAGGAGTGGATGCGGACAATCTGTGTGCTGCCACCCATATTGGCTTATCACAAAGGCGCTAACACGTTACCATTGATTTACGCTTTCATGTTTAACTCAACCTCACGCAGATGGCCGCAGAGGTGATCTCCGTTGAGTGGTGTGGGAGAGATCACAAGTTCAAACCCTGCGATAACGCTCGCCCCGCCGCTTCTTGAAGTCTCACACCGACCAAGCTGCCAGTTTAACCTGGCGTGGTTATGCGCTATGCGTACACCGATTTACCATGTGTGCACTAAAGAAAGAAATGATCATGATTCCTTCGTCAACAAAAAAAAACTAAACATGTTAATTATTTTACTCAATAGTTCCATCATTTACGTTGAAAATATGTATTTTCTCCTTCTCAAAATACTTAGTCATATATCATAGCATTATTTTAACTATTTTATCTTTAACATATTTTGTTATTTTTCCTCAATTAATATTTACTCTATGAATGATAAAATCTCTAAAATATTATTAATTAATAAAAGGGTAAAATGAAAAAAAAACTATTTAATTTTAATTTAATTAAATAAAATAATAAATGTTTTTAATAACGATGATAAGTATTTTGAAATGGAGAGAATTTATTTTTCAAAAAGTACAAGTACCTGTAGACTATAGTCTTCCACTTCCATACGTGGCCCCCACCACTACTCTCACGTGGCTCAGGTACGAGCTTAAAATAAATCGGCGCGCACTTATCTCTCATGTTACCTGGCAACCGCGTGTAATCCAATCGTGAACACCAAACATGTTTACCTAGGATTTACAATTTATAACCCCACCACAACATTCTGTATCTCACTAAATCCTTTTAATAAACTACATAAACATCAACTGTCTCCACAGCACACTCTCTCATCCTACAAAGTTTCATTTTCTAACCTCTTTTAATTTTAACATGGATTCTAAGGAGTGTGAGTTTTGTCTACCACCGCAATTTCTCACTGATGATGACATTCTATGTGGGTTTAAGAATAATACTAACAGTAAGTTATATTTTGGGTGTGATTTTAAGAATGAATTCTCGTATGGGTTTAACATGTTTGGTCCTAACTCGGATCTGAGTTCACCAGTTGATTCAGTTGTCGGGTCAATCGAGACAGAAAGTGAAGAAGACTATATCACTGAGTTAACTCGTCAAATGGCTTACTCCACTCTTGAAAACCTTAAGGTATAATATTCTTTTTTGTTGCTTAACTTAGGTAGTGTTGATCATAAATTTTGTGAAACTTTTAAAAAATAAGTTTTTAAGTTTGTGTTGAAAATAGTTTTTAGAACTTGAAGTTGTGTTTGGAGATGCATTTTACTTTAAAAAAATTCTTCAAAATATTTTTAAAAACTGATTAAATTTCATGGACAAACAATGTTTTCAAATTTTTTTTTTTTTGGGGAAAAAAGGTTCCAAAAAGATGGCCGAACAGGATTAGTCTTGTTATTCATTTGAATTTATACTTTGGGGCTTTTTTGTCATGATATTTTTTTGTTTTATGGTTGCTTTGCTTAGAACTTAGGTAGTGTTTGGTCATAAATTTTGTGAAAATTGAAAAAATAAGTTTTTAATGTTGAAAAAATAAAAATTTGTTAGTACACCCATAAACGGGTTTGGACCTGTTTTTTGAACGTTAAAATTTTACTTCAAAAACTGATAAAATTTCATGGACAAACAATGTTTTCAAAATCTATGGCCAAACGGGGCTTAGTCTTGTTATTTATTTTTTAACTTATATTTTGGGGCTTTGTTTCTTCTTATTTTTGTTTTTTGTAGGTCAAGAGTTTGACAAGTTCGCCACAGTCAACGTTATGTGGTGTGTTGGGGTCAAAACAAGGCTCAAATAGTGGAAGTCCAAAATACCCTTCTTTGATGGAAGGGGAGAGTAGAAAGGGGACAGTGGATTTGCTTTATGCTGCAGTTGGTGAGGTTGCAAGAATGAAGGTGATGGAGGAAAAAAATGGAATATGGGCTCCACCAAGAAAGACAAGTCCAGTTTATGTTGACCAAAAAATGGCTAAACCAAATCTTGGGTCATTTTACTCTAATCAACCACCACCACCACTCTCTTACCAACAGTTACAAATGGCTCAAGTAAGCTTCAACTTTAAAAATAAACTTATGCTGTGGTTGGTAGGCTGTTTAGATTATATTCAAATGCTTTTATGATATTTTTTGCTTTACCTACAAGCACAAGAAAATATTGAGGAAACTACTTATTTTATTTCCTTGCTACCAAACACACCCTTAATTGTTTTTTTTCCTTCCAAATTTATTTATTTTTGTGTATTTGGAAATGCAGTTTCAGCGTTTGAAGCAACAACAGATAATGAAGCAAGCGCAAAGCGTATTGGGTCTTGAAAAAGATGGGTTTTTGCAGAATTGGCCTACTCTGCAACAATCTCACGCCCCGCGGCAGTCTGGCTCAGGCATGCGGGCTGTTTTCCTAGGAAATTCTGGACCGAAAAGAGTGTGTGCTGGAACTGGTGTTTTCATTCCTAAAAGAGTTGGAACTCAAACTGAAACTCGGAAAAAACAAGGTAACTTTTTTAAAATTTCCACCTGTTTTATGAACTTAAATTGCAAGTTTGAATAGAGAAATACATGTGTATTATTTGGCTAACAGTGGGTTGTACTTGTTTTCCGTTATATTTTTTTAATTTTGCTTGTTCGGCACTACTAGTGGGAATGTGACTTGTGAGACTGAATTTTGGATATATTTTTCCTCGTATCTGGTTTTTTGACATTTTGTGTTATTTTGGGCGGGAATGAACTGTAAAGAAAGATTCAAATAGCATAATCTGATTTGGTTTGGCTGTGTTCTCAATATCTCATGTTATTTACTTCTCTATTCTGTGGTGCTTATATGTTTGTCAATTTACCAGGGTGTTCGACAGTTTTACTACCAGACAGGATGGTCCAGGCACTGAATCTGAATTTGCAGCCTCAGGTTCAACCCAGATGTAATAATAATGGTAAAAACTATTATCCTCTATCCAAAATCAACTTTTTTGCAGATTTATTTTGAATATTTTCTGATTTAAAATAATTTGTATAGGTGGTGTTTTGAAGTACCGGAATAATAATGTAGCGGTGGAGCAACAATGGCGGAGTTTGAGAAGTCAGCCACCGGCGGCAATCTCCCAAGAACTCCAGCTTCCTCAGGAGTGGACTTACTGACCAAGAAATTGTTTTTGGAAGTTTTAGAAGCAGAAAAAACTTGTCTGTAGTTTTTTGCTTGTCGAAATATGGTGAAAAAGATGGATTTTTTGGGGTAGTATTTAGGGTTTAAGATTAAGCAGCACAGCTAATTTCATAGTCTTCAAGGAAAGAATAATTTAGGTAGTAGCAGACAGGTTTTAGATTCAAGAAAAAAAATGGTTAGTAATGTTAGAATATTAGTTAGAATATTCTTGAATAGTGTCATTAATAGAATATTGTTTGTGTATCTTATATTAATGTAGTATCTCTTCATATATGATAGATAATTATTATATAGGAAATATTCCTATTATTATGATTTATTTTTCCTAGTCATTGTAATTAGTGTATATATTCTTACCTAATGGAAGAAGAAAATAATCTCAAAGTCTTACATGGTATCAAAAGTTTAAGGAAAATATTCAATTTTCTCTCCAAAAATTTTCGACCAACTCTACTCCTCGGCCGAAATTTGTCCTTCAATTTTTTAGTTTCTTTTGTTTTATCCCTCCATTGTTGAACAACATTCATTTCAACCAAAATATGTCTAAATCAAAATCCTCTTTTCATCCTGCTCTAGCCATTTCAAATATTAAGACACATATTTCTGTTAAATTGAAGATGGAAATCGTGCACTATGCTTCATGGACAGAATTGTTTAAAATATGTTATAGGGCTCACAAAGTCTTTCATCATATCATTCCACCAAAAAATGGAAAGGGAAAGGAACTCACGGATGCAGATAAGGACTAGTGGGATACACTTGATGCCATAGTCCTCGGTTGGATTTATGCAACAATTTTCACGGACTTGTTGCACACCGTAATGGCCGGATTCAACAATTATGACGGCGTGGGACCGCTTGAGATATCTTTCAAGATAATCAAAACTCCCGCAATGTTACACTGAAACAGGAATTCTCCACTATTGACATGACGAATTTTTTCAATGTTTAGGCATATTGTCAGTGTTGGCAGATCAGTCAAGTATGTTGTCCTTATAAAGACTCTTTGTTATTGAAGATGCTCAATCCTTGACTTTTCCTTTGTCCAATGGTTTCTGTTTTTTAACTTCAAATATTATCAGATTTGCCTCAATACAGTTGGAAATTGCGTTAATGGCGAGAGCAAACGCGAGGCTATTCACTAACAAAGGTGTCGCAACCCATTATTTTTCTAGTTTCGAATTTTATAAGTTTCCCACTCCGTTATAGTCATTCCCATTTTGTTTTGGCCGACATTTTTAGAGGAAACAACCCTAAAACTTCCCCAAAAATCTAAGGTAAGTTCTTGATCAATCCTCATCATTATTACATCAATCTAACATCAAATATACCTTAGTTTATCTCTCCAAATCCTAGGTTCTTAAAAAATCAAGAGAGGAGAAAGAGGAACGAGTAGAACTTCATCTAAAAGGTATGAACATTGATTTTCCTGATTTCGTTGGTGACATTTAGGCTAGTAGAGATTATACTATGCAATTAAAATCTATGAGTGATTCATATGAGGTTCAAGAACAAGTTTTAAGGCTTAGAAAAAACTCTAGTTTTCAAAAATTAAGAAAAGCTCGTAGAAACTATTAAAGTTCTAATCCTTATCAGTTGTAGAGCAATTATTGAATGAGGAGGAATATGTTTGCTATCTTTTAGCGGGAACCATGACATGTCTCTTTTTTAACATACTTTTTAATCTTTAAAAATGATTTTTGGGCAAGGTATCATGAGCGTGAGGGACAAGCCTTCATGGAGCCTTAGGTGTATTATAATTTATATATGTATTCGTGATTTCTCCTATCAAAGAGTTATTGAACGCGATTTATCTCGATAAGGGACACATTGAACTTGATTTTTGAAAGATTGAATTTAATGTGTTTTGCTTTATGAACGGGTTTGTTGAACCTGAAACTTATTTAATGACCTGAACTTGGTTTTCAAATTCATAAATGACTTGACGCACTCCTAATAACGGGATGATGAATAAAATTCATAATAAATGATTCAACTTCTATGTTGTGATTGTGATTCGGCTAATTTGCCAAGATTTTTATTGTTTGTGTTTGGTCTAGCTACTCAAGAGAAAGAGTAGTCATTATGGATCCTAATGGTGTTAACCTAACTATTCTAGAGGAAGGATAACCATCGAAGTCAAATAGCATCAGTATGGTTTGTCTAGCCATCAGGAGAAAGAGTGGTCATCGATGATTCATAATCCCGATGTGGTTTTGCCTAGCTATTAAGTAGGAAGGATAACCATCGAAGGCCAATAGCCTCAGTGTGGTTTGCCTAGCCATTTGAGGGGAAGAGGCCATCGAAGGTTCATAATCCCGATGTGGTTTTGCCTAGCTATTCAGGAGAAATGATAGCCATCGAGGGTGACAACCTGATGTTGTGTTTCTATGAGGTTTTAGGGAACTTTAATGGTTATCCCTTCGTTACATTGATTTGGGCATGTATTAGCATGTGTTAATATGTTGGTTGCATATGACTGGCTTGTTGATAATCTTGAATTCATGATTGAAAAGACTTAACATGAAGGACAATATAATAAATGAAAATTGATGTATTTCTATGTTATTGGCTTTTATTGGTGATTTTACTAAGGTTGTAATCTTACTCAATCTTTGGGATATCAAACTGTTTTGAAAGAACTTAAGGTAACGAGAATGACTTACATATTCAAGTAATTATTTATTTATCATTGACTTATACTTGATATTCATGAGTTGTTACCATTCGTTTTGAACTGATTCTCAATATTATTTTCAAGTACACTTAGTACTCATATATTTTGTTATACTAAATATTGTCCCAGAGATTCTCACTAAGTACCCAGTATTCATGCATATCATTGTTATTTTTATGATATGTTAGGTAGTGAAGAAGATAAGATTCATGGTACGCGTACGGAGTAGGAGAACTTGCTGCTTTCCAGACTTATTGGTGAGCCCACACCCTTATTCGTAGGTCACCACCTATCTAGCTTTATTATTTTAGTTTTCGGGATGTGTCCCGATGTGTTACTCTGTTTATGTTCTTAGAAGCTTCATAGACAGTAGTCAAAATTGTTGGTAGATGTTGAAAGTCTCATATGACAAGTTGGGCATTGCCACACTCATGACTTATTATCTTTATTAGACTTTCACTGATTTTATTTTATAAATGTGAGTACGATTTCAGTTAGTCTTAAATGTATTTTATTAAATAAATATTAAAAGAGATTAGATGTTTATTATCTTTATAAGGTTCTTCTGATGTTGTTCATAACATCATATGCCTGTTGCGTCCAGGGTGAGTTTTAGGGAGTGACAATTGACCTCTCATGCATCATCAGTTGTGATAGAGTTAGCAAAGTATTTAGCATGTGAAGCAGTTTGTCTATTTTTCTTCTTGCTCTTGAAATCAGGTGGATATCCAACAATTTTGTAGCATTCAACTGTCTTGTGCCCCTTGTATCCATATTAATCACAAGATGGTCCTCCAACTGTTGGTTTTTTTAACCTGTATCCTTGTGTTTTCCCTGCATGCATGGTCACTACTTCTCTTTATGCTTCAACTACTCCTATAAATCTGTGACTTTCCTCTTGTGGGGTGACTGCATATGCTTCATTCACTGTCAACCCAAATTTGTTTGCCAACAAATTGCTCCTTATACTACTATAACTTTCATTAAGTGCCATGAGAAACTGTATCAATCTCTAGGACTTAAGATGATCGATATACTTTTTTGATTGATCACAACAGGATGGAAGAGGGACCATGACATCTAGTTCATCCCATAACTGTGTCATTTCCTTGCTTCAGATTCACTAACTCTTGGTGTCACGCCCTTTTTCGACCGCGATATTTCTAACTCCTGCTTAGAAGTGTTAGGAATAAAATAAAAATGCTAAAAAGATGTTAAAATGTTAAAAGGTTGCTAATGCTAAAGGGTTCACGGAGTCGTCACCTAATTAGTTTGGGTGAATTAGGACACCTAAATGTCAACTAGGTTAAAGTCAACATTAACTCCATTTTTATGGACTGCGAAACTAGTGTGAGATTCCGGGTAAGAGTTCTTTATTAATCTAGAGGGAATGGTTAGGCACCCTCTAAGATCCGCTAACTCGCGGTTGTCCGTTCAAACCTAGGGTAATTATTTATGCTAAGATGCAATGTTGAAAGGTGTTTTAGTAAAAGAATGTATTTTGGTAAAGATTTATAAGACCAGTGCTATGGAAATACATGTAAAGTTTAAAAACATGCATTTATAGTATTTAAATAAAAGATGAAAAATATAATGAGCTTTGTTTAAAATATATAAAAAAAATTAAGAAAAAAATGCGTTCATAGAGTAGTTTAAGAATATATGAAAGCCTCTATTACCTAAGGCATATATGTGGTATAGCGTAATGTAGAGGTAATAATGCAAAAAAAAAATTATTATGATAAAGTATGTGCTTATAAAATAAGATGTGAAAAATGTCTATTATGCAAAGACTAACAAACCTACGATTTAAATAATCTTTCCTATATGAATACTAATAGGGATTTAAAAAATGGATTTCTCATGTTAGAAAAACAATATTTTAGTTACCTAAAATGATTATAGGAGTGAAAATTATTTAATGGTTAGTATGATTTAAGTAATGTGTGACAACTAAAGATAATTAACTTAAGGAGAATGAATTTCTAACGTCAAACTACTTTCTAATGGCAATCCAAAGTTTAACTATTCTAAGTGTACTATTAATTAATGTAGCGTTAGACAATTAATTTACAATAAATGAATGGGGAAAGGATATGAATTAATAAGGATGACTCGAAGAAGTGGCGATGTAATTTGGCCTGAGGTTTGGAATTTCTGGAGCAAAGATAAATGCACATAGATGTGGGTCTTCACGTTTGCCACGATGAGTCTCACCATGAGACTTTTTGTTGCTCCGGTACATTTCATGTAAATAAAATAAAAGATAAGGATTAGTAAATATTCTAAATGAATATGTGCATATTTTAGCTAACATTTAATTAAATCAGTCCCTAAAACTAATAGCCCTTAAACAAGACAAAGGGAACCGAAATCAATATGCATTTAGACATTTAAGTAATGTGCATTTGAACTTACAGAGCAGTTTAATCACGCATAATAGTCAGCAGAGCAGTGAATAAATACACTTAAACATGTGGAAAACCAGGTCATAAGCAACCAAACTACGATTTGTACAACTTCAGTGATCTTCCCATATTTTAAACTATCTAGAATCAATGCAATAGATCCGATATGCAATAACTTCCTTCATACATCTTAACAGTGAGTATAATTAATCGAACCCATCAAATATACATTACTTTAACACAGGAGAAAATCACAATGACAACCGTCGGACATATAATGTAACTAGGAAAATCGTGTGTCAAGTCTATCAGTATTAGACCAACACCAATTATCAATCGACATATTCAGAATTGATTCCATAGACCCGAACAAACAACCATATGAACGAACTAAATCCACACATATTTAACACACAGGGATATGAAATGAACTGAGCAGAATTTGAGATGAAAAGAAGGATGAATTTACATTCTCCGGACAGCGAACCGAGGCAGCGTATCAAGTCGTCGATCCACTCGAAGGATTTATTGTGATGCGATTGAAAGAGATGCGGTTTGTAGTCGATTCTAGGCTATTATTGAGAAGAAAGTTTCGGATTTGTGCTTAATTGTTGAGTTCCTGATTTCGCTGGTAAGAGACCCTCACTGCTGGTTATTCTCTGTTTTACGCCCCTATTTTGGATGCCCTCATTTTGGATGCCCTTCTATGTGTAAATTGCTATGTATATATAGTCCCATTGTGGGTTCTAATTTTGGTAATTAATTTTATGACTGATTTCGTGTGATTTTTTTGCGATTTAGTTACAATCTTTTTGTAAGATTTTAGGTGAATCGGTTATGGTAAAGATGATTTTGGTAAGGAAATGATTTGGTACATGATTTATTTTGGTCTCGATCCTTGGAAGATTTGTGTGAATTCGTGGGTGGGGCGGCTGTAGAGGCTCTTAGGTTTTCTTTTATTTCTCCATTAGGGGTTATTTAGGAAGATGGTGGTATTAAGGGTTTGGGTCATTCTTATGGGTTGGGTAGTTTAGGTGGGTTATTAACTATTATTGGGCTTGTGCATTTTATTAGAAGCTTTGTGTTATGTTTTGGGTTTTAGATTAATTTTAGTAAGGATGAGTTTAAATTGAATTATTTTAAAGTTGCTTTAAATATTATTAAAAATGAAAAATGTCGGGTATGATAGTTAAGGATTGCTTAACGCTTTTATAAATGCGACGCTATTATTAAAAATGCATGTATTAGATTAAACTCAATTTAATAGGGGTTTAAATTATTACAATAATAAATGCGGGCGTGCTATTTGATTAGTGCTTAATGTTTTATAATGCGATATCATTATTAAATTGTTTGTTTATTTATGTATTTATTATTGTTAAAATTATTGAGAATTAATGAAAATAGAATAGGGCTTGAATTATAAATAATATTTATGCAAATAACGAATGCGGGCGTGAGACTCGAAAATGCTTAATACTCTACGTGAAATGCGGTGTCATTATTAAATCGTTTATTTATGCATGTGTTAATATTTTATTGTTGCATTTTATTATTATAAAATTATTAAAATTATTAGTGTAATTTTATAGTTAATGACTGAGCGAGAGAGTTAAAATTGGGTGTCAACACTTGGCTTAGATGATAGATCCTTGTGAGCTTCGATTGATCAAATTTCTCCTTAAATTCATTCCAAATGCATTTAGCACTAGTCGCATATACAATGCTAGGTATTAATTCACTAGATACAGTGCTACCAATCCATGACAATATTGTAAGATGATATTAATCTCCCTTAGGGAGTCTTTCTCATTAATATCAATATATATAGTGTACAATGTTCATCTCATATACAAGAAGAATCCTAGTCCCATATACAAGAGGAATCATAGTCTTACCATAATTATATTTACACAAATATTTTAATTATGGGTATGGATATTATTATACTACTATACATGTTTACACACACCCCTCAGTCGGAGCGAGAGGAGGCCGGACGCTGATACTGGATCTGAAGTCAAGAAACAATTGTCTGAGACAAGAACATAACACAATTTGTCATCTTAGCCCTGTACACAATCTCCTCTGCATACTTACGCTGACACAAGAACATGTGGTTGACAGACCTGGTCACTGATATCCCCAAGAAATAACTCAGCTTTCCCAAATTATTCATTGTAAATTCGGTCTTAAGCAATGAAATAATCTCATTTTTCAACCCATCGGAGGAGGCAGTAAGAACAATAACATCCACGTAAAGTAATAAGTAAGCAATGTTACTACCTCGATGAAAAATGAAGACTGATGTATCACTCTTGCTGTATACAAACTCAATCTGTAAGATATACCTGGAAAAGCGATCATACCACGCACGGAGGCCTGTTTCATGCCATATAGTGACTTACAGAGACGACACACATAGTGAGGGACTGCAGGATGGGTGAACCCAAGCGGCTGATGCATGTAGATTGTCTCTCTCAGGTCCTCATGTAAAAATGCATTCTTCAAAACTGTGCGAATGGTAGCCGGTTTGACAACTGGACTGAATGTCTCACCACAATCAATGCCCTTCTGTTGATTCATGCCATTAACCACAAGACGTGTCTTATACCTCTCAAGATCCCCATTGTCTCTGAATTTCTGATGAAATAGCCACATACAACGAACCACATTCACCCCTTCAGGTCTAGGTACTAGATCTCATGTGTGTTGTTTAGTCAAAGCATTGAATTTCTCAGACATAGCCGCATTCCAATTAGGGTCCTGTTTGGCCAATTTGAGATTTTTGGGAAGTGAAGAGATGGTTTGGACAGACAGATTAAATTAGACTTTGGGTTTGAAGATCCCGTGTCTAGCATGAGTTTTCATATGGTGAGTGGGAAGAGTGGGGGGATCCGATACAGAGGGTGAGGTCGGATAAGAGGAGAGTGGAGGAACTGTCGTCGAAGGCGCCGCGGCACCGTGATCAAGGGTCACGACGCTTGAACTGCAGTCCTCTCTAAAGTTTTGGTGTCGCGGCACTGATGACGGTGGTGAAGACTATTGGTCACTGGAATAATGGCACCACGGCGCCTCATCGTTGGGCCGCGACGCTGACGACATGACAGAAGAATTTTCATCACTGGAAGAATGGAGCCGCGACACCTCCATGATGGGCCACGACGCTGATGATGTTGATGACTGTATTTGACTGAGAATGATGGGAGAAATGGCAGACTCGTCAAGAAATAATTAATTCGATTTTTGGAATTTTTGAAGATTGAAAAACGGGAATATGATCTCATCGAATGTGACATGACGAGAGATGTGGATTGTACGAGAGGACAAGTCATAACATAGATAGCCCCTATGGTTCGACGAAAAGCCTAGAAAGACACATGGAGTAGACCGGAGGCTAGTTTGTGAGGAGCAGTAGAGTAAGGTTAGGATATCATAGACATCCGAATATTCGTAGATGATCATAAGAGGGGACGATTGTGAAGGGTGCTAGTTGGGAGAATATTTAGAATGTATTCTGACATTTTAGCAGCATATACCCAGAAGGACGGAGGGAGGGAGGCATGAATCAATAAAGTGTGAATCATATTGTTATTGACGCGGATGATTCTTTCAACCTTACTATTTTGTGGGGAGGTGTGGGGGCAGGAGAAGCGAAAGACCATGCCATTATTAGTACAAAAATGGTGAATTATAGAGTTGTTGAATTCACGACCATTATCGCACTGAAAAGTTTTATACCTTTTTCAAAATGTGTTTGAATGAATGTTCGAAACTAAAGAAATTTGACAAACACTTCCGATTTAAATTTGAGAGGATATAACCAAACATAGTGGGAAAAATCATCTAGTAAGACAAGATAATATTTATGACCGAGAGAACTAGTAATAGGTGATGTCCATAAATTTACATGTATAATATCAAATAGTACAAAGGTAACACTAGTAGATGATTTAACTGAAAGACGAGTATGTTTGCCTAAAGAACAAGAAACACAGTTTTGGGTAAGCTTCCCATTATTATAAGTAATGAAATTATTGCTTCTAAGAAAATTAAAAACTGGGGCTCCTGGATGATTAAGCCTATTATGCCAAGTAATAGCCGCTAGAGAGACGGGAGAGCGAGATCCGGCAGTGGAGGAGGAACGAAATGGATAGAAATCCCCCATGCTATTGCATCTCGTAAGAGGTGTCCCCGTATACAGATCTTTCATAGTGAAATCAAAAGGGTCAAAGTCAACAGAGACAGAGTTATTACGAGTAAATTTGCGGACATAAATTAAGTTCTTAATGATGTGTGGGGAATATAGGACATTTTTAAGGGAAAAGGGTGAATGAGGAGGTGGTGTGTAGGATGTACCATAGCCATGTATTGGAATGCGGTGGCCATTGTCAACTGTAATAAATTGAGGATGCTTTAAACTAAACATTTTAGGAATGTTACCTGCAGACCAGGTGAAATGAGATGTGGCACCGGAGTCCATGATCCAACTGTTGTCCGGTTGTTGCAGGTTGAGACTGCTGAAGGCCTGACCTAAGTCAAAGGGGGCCATGCCGGAAGCGGGCGGCTGGAACTGTCCTTGCATGAAATGGGCTTGTTGCGGGTACTGGGCTTTCCGAGTGGCTGGAGCTCGGGCCAACAACCCGTGTTGAGAATACTGGTTGAAGGGCTGCTGGTACTGGAAAGGGGTCGGCGCCGCGACTTTGTACTGAGGCGTCGTGGTGTTGTACTGGTACTGCTGAGGCGCCATGGCCCAGTTGTTCTGCGGACCCTGCTGTTGCTGTTGGTTCTGCTAACCGCGACCCTTGTCACGACCACGACCTCCTCTGCCGCCGCGGCCCTTGCCGCCCTGACGCGGTTGAGAGTTTCCGGCGATGTCGGGTCTTGGGAATGCGTGTCGACAGCTAACGCCTGCTGATTGTGCTCGTCTTGCTTAGCACGACGTGTTTCTTCGAGCAACAACTGTGAGAGAGCTTTGTTAAAACTGGGTAATGGATCCGTCTGTTGAATCATGGTGGCCAAAGTATCATATTCGCCTTTAGGAAGGCCTGCAATCATTTTTAATACCATTTTAGTTTCAGAGACAGGCGTGCCGACGTTGGAGAGTTGATCTGCCACAAGTTTTAGTTGCTTGCAGTACTCAGTCACGTTGGAGAAGTTTTCACGACGTGTTTTGTTAAACTGTTCCTCTAAATACACAGCACGAGTGTGCTTGTTATCCTGAAAGATTTCTTCCAAACGAATCTACAATTCACTGGTGGTGGCGCCAGATTTCATGATGGTCAGGAGAAGATCATGAGAGATACTACCATATATCCACTGTTTGACGGCAGCGTCGAGACGATGCCATGTAGAATCATCGACCTCCGTAGGGCGAGAAATAGTGTTATCGATATGATCCAGCACGTTTTAGACACATGTATGAATGCGAAACAGTTCAACCCAAAGAGAATACTGACCGTTTACTTGATCAAGAAGAATGGGGATGCAGTTCTTGATATTGGTAACGGTTAGGGCTGGGTGAAAAGATGATTTTGGTGTTCGGGAGTGAATTCGGTGGAAGAGAAGGCTTTAGGGGATTCAGGAGGAGTCATGATAGTGGATGTAATTTAGAAGAGAAAGTAAAAAAATTAAACCCTAGAAAGTGTAGTAGCGCCCCGACCGAGAAGGAGGAACAAGAGGGGGGTCGGCGGCACAGAGAAGAAAGTTTAGAGAGAGGGTAGGGTTTTGGCTCTTGATACCATGTAAGATGATATTAATCTCCCTTGGGGAGTCTTTCTCATTAATATCAATAAATATATAGTGTACAATGTTTATCCCATATACAAGAGGAATCATAGTCTCATATACAAGAGGAATCTCAGTCTTACCATAATTATATTTACACAAATATTCTAATTATGAATATGAATATTATTATACTACTATACACGTTTACAAATACGATCATATCACACTTCTCCCATAGTTCTTCTAATTCTCTTTTATACTTGCTTTTTATACAAGTTTCATTAATGAACCTAATTTACCTTTTCCTCTTAAGGCTAATGTCATCGATCTACTCCATAACGTGTAATTTGCAGGTCCAGTAATCTTTGTAGGGATTAACACCAAACCTAGCACATCTGACGTCTGTAAATACAACGGATGATGATGATCCACCGCCATTGTTTCCATTGTCGTGGTTTATGTTGATTCGCACATTTTCCTTCTCCTTGTTGCTCTATTGCTCTTCTCCGATGGAGTATTGTAATTGCGGATATCAATCTAGATATCTCCGCTCTAATACCATAATAATTATTGAGCAAGGATATGAATTTGAGCAACAAGCTCATCCATGGCAGTAGCATACATTCGAGAGAAGAAAAAGGAGAGAAAATATCTATTGAATCAAAAGTACAATCCTTGCATGATCACACCACATTGATGTACTTTATAGGATCAGTACATGGTAAATGAATTAGTTACACCTAAGATCCAGCTGTCACTCTATCATATGTGCCACTAACAAACTAATCAAACAACTAACTGCCTAATTAACTATCTTAGCTCGGCTACTGATATATAGTGTGGTATACATGATATACTCTCAATCACACATCATATTTTAACACTGTCCCTTTAAAATCACTTAATACACACACACAAAAACATACATAGACAAACAATTATAGTATCACACTATCATGTAAAGTCAAATGGATGTAGTATATTTGGATTCATACGAAAGAAATGAAACCAATAAAGTATAGTATAAATTAGGGCTGGCCAGTGGGCCGGGCCAAGCCTAGTGGGATCGGGATGGGCGGGGTCGGGACGGGATCGGGATGGAGAGGAGGGGCGGGGTCGGGCTGGGGCGGGACCGGTACGAGCAGGACAATACATTGTCCCGTCCAGGTACCGATCGCGGTGGGCAGTGGGTCGGGTTGGGACGGGCGGGACATTTTTTTAAAATTTTTTTTTCCACTAAATTAGAAATACTAAAAAAGTAACATATAGTGATAGACTGATAGTTATATACTCATATTATACTCATATATATTTATAAACTAAATAATTGAACAAAGACAAGAAGAGTGTTAAAAAAAACATTCCAAGACTGTTTTTGTGTCTCTTCTATTATTAATTATTTCATTGAAATATTAAATATACAAGATTCAGAATTACAACATTGTAGTGTACTGTTGTTAATTTTTTTTGTAAAAGACAGAGAAAAAAAATACTAGAATTGCAATGAAATAAATTACCAATTTAAAAATATTTTTTCTAGTTTCTTTATAAGATGTCGTTGTAGTTTTCGTCTTCTTCTTCGTTAATCTCTGGGTGACCGCACCTTTTTCGCTCCGCTAGTCTTCAATCTCTGAATAGTACCGCCATCTCCAAGCTATCTCTGGCTAATGAGTGTCTGTGCTCTCCTATTTGAAATCTGTCGGCAGAAAAAGCGCTTTCAGAAGCGATTGATGACGCTTGATGTTCAAAACATCTCGGGCCATCATTGAAAGTGTCGAAAATGTCTTCTCATTCTGCATCCAATATTTCAGCAAGTCTTCCATTCCATCTTGATTGACAACTGCTTGGTAAGGTAAAGTGCCCTGCAAAACAAAAACATTGAACTCGCTAATTTGGTTAGCAGTGCTATCACCACACATTCTATATCTGAGGCTTTCAATACTGTCCGCAGAAACAACATATTTTTTAGAGGTTGTGTTGAAGCAGAAGAAGATGGTACGAAAGTCGGTTGGTTACTAGCACTTTCTTGCTGGTAATGTCGATATACTTTTTTGCATTCATCTTCTACGCTATCCAACACTTCTTCTAGCGTTTGTTCAATAGGTGGCTCAACATTTAAATTTTTGGGAGTTGAAGGTGGTAGTACGTCCATACAGTTATAAATATTTTCAATAAGACTTTTACAACCGTCTACTTTAATAGTCGGGTTTAATACAACACCAACAATATAAATAGAGGGAATAGAAATAAAATATTTCATTAATTTCATAAACATTTTTTAATGGATGCCTTATAAGCAGATTTTTTCATATATTCTTTAAGCAGTAAAAATATTATAGATATATAAAACAAATAATTGAAATAGTAGGATAATATAAAGTAGAAAATTATTTTGTTGCTCGTTGAAAATTCTCTAGAAATACAATAAGTTCTCTAATTTTGTCCCAATCATTATCCACAATCATATCAGTTGGATTTTGATTATGGACATTAAAAAATAGAGTGATAGGTTTTCTATAATCATAAGCAACAACTAGTTGGTCATATAAAGAATTCCACCTAGTGGGTACTTCTTCGAGAATTTTTCTGCAAGATAGTCCACAATCGTGACAAGTTTTTTTATATTCTTTTCTCTGTTGGATTCTATTATTTTTAAAAATAAAGTTTATAGCAAATTGTATTTTTTCAAGAATATCTTGAAAAAGTGAAAGACCATCCTTTACAACTAAGTTATAAATATGACACGCACATTTGATATGAAAATATTTTGGAAAAAACTGAGTTAAAACTTCTTTTAAAACATAAATAGCAGAATTGTTAGAAGCTGCATTATCTAATGTAATACTCATAACTTTATCAGTTATTCCGTAATAATCGCAGACTAAATAAATATTTTCTTAAATAAACTGACCAGTGTGTCTACTAACTATATATCTATATGCTAAAATACGTTTTTGCATAGAACATTTATAATTTATCCAATGATAGGTTACCGTTAAATAATCATGGTCGTTAGTACTACGACCTATATCAGAAGTTAGAGCGACTTTTCCATTAAAATGATATAATGCATAACGTAAATAATGTTGATATTCATGTGCAAATTTAAATACATCTCTTTTAACAGTTGATCTAGAAAAACCTTTATAAGCAGGATTATACATATCTCTAATATAATGAATAAAATCAGGAGATTCAGGAAATGAAAAAGGTAAACCCTCCACAACAATTAATTTTGCTAGTGTTTCCCTATCTTTATGATTATCGTATTTAGGGCCTACAACTTCCCCCGTCATATGGTTAATTTGATCCTGTACTTTGTCCAGAACAGTATGTGAACCTTGTCCCGATTGAGAGAACGCTTTCTCACAATCTTTTTCAATAATGTATTGTGCATGCAAGGCTTTGTATTTTTGTAGTAGGTGTCTTCCTAAACCTCCCGTTCCATCATGACCTTGTCCAGTTTTAAAAGTATAAACAACTTTACAAGTTTTACATATAGCTACTTGATTTGGTACGTCTCTGTGAAAATATTTCCATACTGCTGATTTTAATGATCGTTTTGCCGGACCTCGTCTCATACTAGGGGGAATATGAGGCATTTCACTAGTGGGTGTATCATCATCTACATTAGTGGGTGTATCATCATCTAGAGTGACATCTAAATCAAAGTCTTCTTCATTTTGAGAAAATACATGGTCTTCTAGATCATATGGTATTTCAGGAAACTGTTCAGGATCAATAAAATCATCTTGTCTAGGAGTAGGACTCGGAATACTAGAAGAAGTACCCTTTCCCTTGTTAGCGCCCTACTAGAAGAAGCCTGAGTCTTAGGACCTATGCCCAAAACACCTTTTGCTCTTTTCATTTTAATTATGATAATAAATAGTTAAAGACTTAAAGATAATGAAATTAAATGTGCTTAATGAAATAAAGACAAAATAATAATTTAATGAGAGAACGAATGTACCAAACGCCGACGTAGAGTCGACGTGTCATCGAGAGGTTGAAAATTGAAACTTTGTTCGATAGATAATCCTCAAGCTAGTTGACAACTTAACTCCCAATTCCCAAATTAATATAAATAGATTGAATATGTAGTAAACAATGTTGTATAGAGAATAGAGATTGATTGATTGAGAGATTAGAGATTGTAGGAAGATTTGTGAAAATAATAAGAAGAGAAATGAAATATTTATAGTTGGAAAATTAGGTTAAAGTGTAAATATAATAACTTAGGGGTTAAAAATAAATATAAAGGGGGTTGGGGGAGGCAAAAAATGGTCGTTGCCAAACGACCAAAATGTAAAATGATCGTTATTGCAACGGTTATTTTTGCAATCGGGTCGAGCCAAGTGATCGGAAGCGACGCGAGCGGGGCGTCGATTCATAGCGGGACCGGGCCAGGAGGGACCATACCATGTCCCGTCCCGGTTCGAGCCCCGGTCACGCTAATTTTTTATTTTTTTTAATAATTCGGGGTCGGGACGGGACCGGGTCGGGACTGGGCCGGCCCACTGGCCAGCCCTAGTATAAATAGTAGTATACAATTTTTATAGCTGAACTTCACAAATGTATCTATCCATCAAACTTTGGTTACTAACTCGGATGATACGTTCAGTGCTCATTTCTTGATCATTATGATATTGGTACACCTTACAAACAAATCTTCCTGCTGCATGACCTGTAACAGCCACCAGAAAAAACCTGAAATGTGTGGTAATAATAAAGATGACAACCAAATAAGTCATAAACATTCTAAGTCCACGAAATCCAGCTTCTTGTACCAACACTTTAAGGCCTTTCTCTCCTTTAAAAGGGTACAAAGTACAGAATTCACACATTAATGCTAGCAAGAAAATTAGACAGACTGGAAACAAGCAACCCCCTTTAGTTATTTCACAATCAGGCCATCCTGCGAATTGTGTCTCTGTGTATGAAATCCAGTAGTTTGAACTTACTGATGATTGTATAATGCTTGTATTTGTATTAGAAATGAAATAGCTTTGGGATTTGGAGAAACAGAGTAATTGGTTGGTTGAGGACATAACTTTATTTGTTCTCTGTTTTTGTGGGAATTAGAACTGAGAAATTTGCCTAATAGAGAGAGGAAGATAATGTGATCGAGTGGAGTAGTAATTTAAAAGCAAAGCTTAAGAATTTATCTGGCAACGTAGATGCATAATAGGCAATGATAGTCATCATAATCAAGAAGAGTAATTTATACTTCTACAACATCATCCTAAAGGGCTAATTACGGCTATCATTTCCCGTTACGAGTTCTTGGTGTAAGAATGGATCTTGGGCCTAACTCAACCCCAAAAGCTAGCTTGTAGGGTGAGGATTGTCCAAGTCCATATAAGTAGTCCATGTTCTCATTCTATTACCGATGTGGGACTCTTAACACTTGGGTTAAAATTCAATTAGTCGATTAAATTCACTGTTATGTACCTACTGTGTAAGCATACCTTTTCTTGTTACTTCACAAGCTATACCACATCTGTAAATTTCACCGGGTCTTTTTATCTTTGCTCACTCTTTGATTAGTGAGTTGCTGCCGATCAATAAATTGATGAAGAATCTCTATGAATATCCATTTGATTAGTTCTTAGAGAGATATGTAATCACGGGTGGAGCTACCGTTCTACTTACGGTATATTATATGAAAAATATTATTTTTATTAACGTGTACATATCATTAGAATATATTTTATATATTGTGTAATAATTAGTGATATATAATTATGGTTGATTTAAGATTCTTATTGTAATAGGGTTTCATATTATACACTATATATATTTGTATTTGTTAGTGTTAGGTTCTGTGTCCTAACATTTTCCGTAACATGTCTCTTTTTGGTGTTAAGTAAAAACAGGAAAATGTCATCCCAAATGTCGTGACATCTGGGAGGACATTTCTGGCAAGAGTTTTGCCTATCTTCACGCGATTTACGAGTCGAGAAGATTTTATCACGTGAATGTTTGGCTTGGTTAGGAGCTAAGGAAAACACGATAATACTTAACAGACCAAGTCCAAGGAGAGTGCATAACTAAGGAGCATTCTCGGGAAGACAAAGTCAAATCGTTGAGAATTTTAAGGTCAAGAACAACTCCACCAACCCTATTCGCTCAACCTCCACCGAGAATCAAGGAGCCTCTCGGGTGAACTCTCCACTATAAATAGAGGTTCACTCCAAGGCTTTGATATCCAGCTTTTTGGTAAGAAAATTTAGATCCGAGACGTCTCAAATATTGCCTCAAACACACCGGATCGAAGCGGCTGGTTTTGTGATTACACTTGTTCAAAATTGCGAATTGCTTTCTTAGATCTATACTTGTTCTTTCAATTCAAGCAATTGTAATAGGGTGTTTTTCACTTATATTTTAGATAGATTTTTCAGCTTAAGTTAGGATTTAACTTCTTTTAATCCCTTTCTTGTTTTACTTGACATCGCTCATTCTCAAGGGATTTGTAAGATTGTATAATTTTTATACAATAAATTTTTGGTCATGAGACCACTATAAGTTATATACAATTATATAACTTATGAAAAACAATCTTGGGTGTCCTTGATTTATTTCACGCATCTTAACTCGCTTTTTTTAGTTCTGCGTTTTTGTTAATGTTCGATTCATGTCACGTAACATTTTGGGAACATTCCTTATCGCCTTTAAGTTTACCTGTTTCTTCACGAAATTATTTATTCCATAGTTTAAGTTCGACAATCCCTTTAAGTGGTATCGAGTACACTTGACATAATAAGTGCTAAGGTCCTTTTACTTAACTATGGATCCGGCTAATCCAAATATTGGTAGACTTCCTATTTTAGATGGATCAAACTATCCTTATTGGAAGATTCGCCTACGTTCTCACATCAAATCCATTGATGTTAGAGCATGGAGATCTATTACTAATGGATACATCGTTCCTATGCTTCCACCTGACGAGGAAGGCGACATTTTGGTCAAGCCTGAGGCCGAATGGACTTTCGAAGAAACTAATAGTGCAGGCTTCAACGAAAAGGCACTAAATGCTATTTTCGGATGGGTTGATCTTTATATGTTCAAACTCATCCAAAATTGCTCTATTGCCAAGGATGCTTGAGATACTTTACAAACTCATTGTGAAGGTAGCTCAAGTGTTCGACGAACGAAGCTTCAGACGCCGTGAGTAAGTATGAACGTTTAAGGATGGAGGAATCGGAGGATATTAAAACCTATTTTGAAAAGTTAATTGATATCTCTAATGAATGTCAAGTTCTTGGTTCTCCATTGACCAACAATCAACTTGTTGAAAAAGCCCTTCGATCTCTTCCTGAAAAGTTCAACATTAAGATTTGTGCGATTGAAGAAGCACACAACCTTGCCACAATGGACCTACATACTTTAATGAGCATTCTCAAAACATATGAGATGAACATGGAAAATCAAAGGTCTTTATACAAAGGCAAGGATGTTGCCCTTCAAGCAAAATCCTTAGAGACTAAGTCAATGAAGAGGATGAAACACTTGAAGAAATTGGGGATGGTGCTAACGCGTTGCTCTTCTTACTCGTAGGTTCAATACGATGTTAAGAAGATTCAACGAAGATAAGAATAAATCTAAGTCTAAAGAGCACCAAAACCAAGGACTCAATCCACGAATTACCAAGAATTTTCCCACCGCACAAAAAGGCAATCAACTTAGGAGAATAAATTCTGACCGAACCAGGTTCGATCCTGCTCGACAAAGATTCAATGTCATGCTCGCCGGATGGGGCCATTATGCCAACGAGTGTGCAAACACTCTAAGAAAGGTTGGCAAAAGTCTATGGATTTCCAAGTGATGATGAAGGTGAAGGGAAGAGAATACGAAATAGAGTCACAAGCAACGCCGCTTTTTGAACATTCTCTGCCGGATGATGAAGGTTTACCGATTGTGATACACTAAATGTCATGACATTTCCGAACATCACCGTAACATTTGCAGATACAGCAATGCAGATGTGTATGAGTTTTTAATTCTTGGATGTCAATTGCTTCGTGGCTTTATTTCAAAAATGATTCTAAACACGAGACTCGAAGACTACAGGATGATATGATTAAGGAATTGCAAGCCCTTTGCAAGGACTTAATCATTGAATCTAATCAACTTGAATCAAAGGTGAAAACTATAACTCATGAGAATTCAGATTTGATAAGTAACATTACACGAATGGAAGTGACTCTTACCAAAAAAGATCTTTAATTCGGAAAGATAAGTGCAAAGTTTGATCCGCCAAGCAACCTTCAAAAAGCTTAACACAGCACCTCCAAATTAGATGAAATCCTTAGTGTTAGTCAACCTCACTGCATCTTGGTTTGGGCTACAAGAATCCTATCTATAAATTATTCTCCATCTTGTTTGTTAAAAATGGGTAAATTAACCGTAAGAATGGTAGCAAATATGTGTGCAATTATTGTAATAAATATGGACATTTAATACCTTTTTGCTTTATGTTACTAAAACTCGAAGAAAAGGTCTTCCGAATGTTGTCAAGAACTTGACAAAGACTCAAGAGACTCTCTATCTACAAAAATCGTAAGGTAACAAAAAGGTTTGGGTTCCCATCAAGAAAACAAGTTGTAATGTAGCCATAACCGCACTAAGGACCAATATCTCGGATCGTGGTACTTTGATGGTCGCTTTCCGCCATATGACAGAACAAAAGATCTAAAGAACTACGAAGCTCTAAATGGAGGAAATGTTACATATGGAGGAGGTGGAAAGAGTAAGATAATAGGAAGAGGAATCGCACGCCCCCGAATTCCAAAGATTGAATAATGTCTTGACGTTGATGGTCGATGGCTAACCTAATTAGTATAAGCCAACCGTGTGATGACAACTTAGAGGTAAGATTCAATAAACATGCATGCAGTGATGATGAAACTAACAAATGATAATGACAGTACAAGAACAAGTGATAATTGTTATCTTGTCGAGAACATAAGGTATGTAATAGTGTTAGGACTAATGACACAACATTGTGGCATCAAAAACTAGGACATGTCAATTACCACAACCTTAGAAAATTGATATCTTATGAGGCGAAAAGGCATTCCTAAACTAAGTCCTATGAGTGAAACCGTGTGTGAAGATTGTCTCAAAGGTAAGCAAATCCGTGTCCTCACAAAGTTGTTGAGTGATGGACATTTCTCGTGCACGTCTCATTGCTTTCAACTTTTACATATGGATCTTATGGGTCCAATCGAGGTAGATAGCCTAGAGGCGTAGGTACTCCTTTGTGATTGTAGATGACTTTTCAAGATACTCTTGGATATTCTTTTTGAAAGAAAAGTCTCAAACGTTTGACATGTTTAGAATATTGTACTCTAGAATTAGAAATCTATATCATTCCTCTATTTTTCGGATAAGATCTGATCATGGAAAGGAGTTTGAAAATAATCAATTTTCTACATTTTGTGAGAAAAAAGGTATTTTCCATGAATTTTCTGCTCCCAAAACCCCCCAACAAAATGGTGTAGCAGAGAGGAAGAATAGAACCCTACAAGAAATGGCTAGAGTCATGCTAAGTTCTAAAAAACTGTCAAAACGTTTTTGGGCAGAAGCCCTAAACACTGCAAGTCACATCTCTAATAAAGTCTATCTTAGACCAGGAACAAAAATGACACCCTATGAGATCTTGAATGGAAAGAAACCAAATCTACGTTACTTTCATGTTTTTGGGTGTGTATGCTATGTTCTAAATGATAGAGATAATCGAGCAAAGTTTGACTCTAAGAGTGATAAGGGAATTTTCATAGGCTATTCTCAAAATAGTCATGCTTACCGAGTGTACAATCTTGAACCAAATCCGTACAAGAATCATAACATTGTTTTTGATGATAATGCAGATTATGCAGAAATACACCAAGAATGATGATGTCGAATAATACAGGAGGCGGACCACGGAAAATGCAGATGTTACACCAAATGTCACAACATCCGCAGCAACACCAGAATCAAGATGAGAACACCGCGAGTTACGATGAGGATTCGAAGTGAACTTCGTGATTCAAGACGCAGGATCCTCATCCGTAATCAAGAAACCATCCCACTGAACAGATAATAGGAGAAGTATTCGAAGGAATAAAAACAAGGAGAAAAGAGCCAAAAAATTACCGAGACATGGTGAAGTATGCGTGTATGTCCACCATACATCACAAGGTAAGTCAATCTTGCTATGTTTCTACTTTGGAACCTAAAAACATTAATGAAGCACTAAAAGACAGTTGGTGGATACAAGTCATGCAAGAAGAACTAGAACAGTTCACCAGAAATGAGGTTTGGGATCTAGTTCCTCGCCCTGATGAGACTAATGTAATAGGAACTAAATGGATCTTTAAGAATAAATCGATTTAACTGAATCAAGTATT
This sequence comes from Przewalskia tangutica, assembly GCA_029844215.1. Classification (NCBI taxonomy): domain Eukaryota; kingdom Viridiplantae; phylum Streptophyta; class Magnoliopsida; order Solanales; family Solanaceae; genus Przewalskia; species Przewalskia tangutica. The sequence continues at coordinate 86,331,449 of CM056738.1, read as the reverse complement.
AGAAATAAAGCTAGACTAGTGGCTCAAGGATACTCTCAAGTCAAAGGTATCGACTATGATGAAACCTTTGCTCCAAAGAGCTGTAATTGAATCAATTAGATTATTACTTGCCATAACTTGTTGTTTAAAGATAACTCTTCACCAAATGGATGTGAAAGGTGCCTTTTTGAACGGATATATTGATAAGGAGGTATATGTTGAACAACCCAAAGGATTTGAAGATCCTCACCATCCACAACATGTATACAGGTTAAAAAAGGCCTTGTATGGACTAAAACAAGCTCCACGTGCATGGTATGGTCGTTTAACTCAATTCCTTCTTGAATTTGGTTTCCAACGTGGTGTAGCTGATTGTACTTTATTTATAAAACACCATGGATCAGATATGGTTATTGCTCAAATCTATGTAGATGACATAGTTTTGGTTCGACTTCAATGTCTCATCTTAAGACTTTTGTCGTTTATGTCCTCAACATTCGAAATGAGCATGATAGGGGAACTAACCTTTTTCTTAGGCTTGCAGATAAAACAAAATGAGGAGGGTATCTTCATTTCACAAAGCAAATATGCCAAGAACCTGGTTAAAAAGTTTGGATTGGAGAATGCCAAACATATGAAGACTCCGATGGGATCAACCCAGACTATATCCAAAGATGATGTTGGGAGAATGTTGACCCAACTTTATACAGATCTATGATAGGTAGTCTTTTGTATCTCACCGCGAGTCGTCCGGATCTTATGTTTAGTGTTTGTGTGTGTGCACGATTCCAAGCATGCCCTAAAATTTCCCACTTAAATCTTTGTCAAACGTGTCATAAGATATGTCACGACACGTGAGTTGGAATTTGGTATTCCAAAGACACTAATCCTAATCTAATAGGATATAGTGACTCGGATTAAGTGGGGATGTGAAAGATAGAAAAAGTACTAGTGGAGGATGTTTTTACCTTGCAATAACTTAGTTTCTCGCATATCAGAAACAAAATTGTGTCTCACTCTCAACCTTTGAATCAATATGTAGCGTTAGGAGTTGTTGCTCTCAATTATTATGGCTAAGACACATGTTAGACGATTATGGTGTTTCAAAAATATCTTAGTTTTGTCTTGTGATAATATGAGTGCCATCAATATATCTAAAAATCCGGTCAAAGACTCTCGTACAAAACATATAGATATAAGACATCACTTTCTTGAGACTTGGTTGAAAAAGCTAGTTAGAATCGATTATGTTGACACTTCTCATCAACTAGTGATATTTTTACAAAAGCTTTAGATCATGAGAGGTTTTCAAACTTGAAAACTCTCTGCCTCTGCTCAATATAAAAATTAACATCACAAGGGTGTGTTATCCGAAATGTCCCTGACATTTGTGGTAACATTCATCCAGTGTAAAATCTGGAACTGCTTCTTTTCGGTAAATGTTAAAGTTGTTTTGTGTTTCTAACGGGTCATGACTTCTCAAAGGAACACCTTTTAAAATGATACCGATTCTGCGATGAAATAAAAATCATAAAAAGGGAGTATCAAAAAATAAGGCAAAACCTTAAATTCCTCGGCAATTGTAAAATGTCACAAAGCCCACAAAATTGATACCGTTCCTATTCTATAGGAGTATCAACATACTTATAATTTATATCATGATAGACACAAGATCTTATCTATTTGGACTCAATATACATTGTTCCACTAATTTAGAGACAAAACTCTATAAAGTGTCTTGTTTAGTTGCCGAAACTGCTGTTCCTATGAGAAAATGACTCCCGTGTTACACAAAATGTGCTAACATTTCTGATAACACTCAGATTTCCAGATTTTTCAAAAGACGTGTGTCGATTAATGTTGAGTTGGGTTTTGTTGAAAAATTTCTCTTGGTTTTGATGTCTATTTTGAAACAACCTCTAAACCTTAGGAACTAGTCTTTGTATAGAATTTAAACACTTATGTAGATAGTTTTTGCCAAGTGTATAAATACCCATTCACTAAATACTAATTCTCACTTCCAAAGAAACTTCCTCCGAGAAACAACAACAAAAAAAAAAAAAAAGTGGAACGAAATTTTCAGACATTACCCACGATGAATCCTCGTGACAACACATCTCCTCACAAACTTCTCCCATTCCGTAACCTCCAAAACCCTAACTTCTCCTTCTCTTCTTCCTTTCTCTCCAATGGATGTCTCACCCATGTCACCGAAAATGTCACCACGGTCCCGAACACTCCTAACGAGCACAAGTCCACCATTGTACGATTTGGTGATAAGTGACTTCCAAGAACCTCTGAAATCGCCTATCCGGGAGACAAATAATCCTATCAACTTAGAAACCGGATGTTTCCGTCCTCCCAAAGAGGACAAATCAAGCGCCTTTTCCCACTCGCAGATCGGTCCGAAACTTTGAGAAGGCCTTTGGCGATGGTGAATCCTCCACCAAAAGGAAGAAGTCGACTCCTCCTCTTCAAGCTCGATTCACGATTGAGAGAAGACTCTTTCGGTTGAGTCCCAACACGAATCTCTGCTTCACCTTCCTTCACAAATCCGCGGAATCCGGTGAGGAAGATGAAATTCCGCACGACACCCACAAGAAGTTTTATCTCAAGAAATCTGGTCATGCTTGGGGAAACAAAATCATCATCAACCCTCAAGATGTCACGAGAAAATGTTATGACATCTTACGGATCATCTATCCACAAAACTTCGATTCGGTGTCCGAGGTCTCACAAGCAGTAGCTCTGAATCTGCGTCTGAGGTAACCCCTTTCTCTCCCAAGTTTTTAACAGCCAATCACTCAAAACATTGGTCTTGGTTCAACGGTCGAGCCATTCGAACCGAGAAGGTGTTGGACATCAAGGCCCTGTAGTAGCCACGGTCCGTGGATTTTTCACTTCAAGAAATCTACTAGACTCGGTAAATAACAAATGTCCTGATGTAGACAACGTAGTGAAGTTATTTTATGCAAATCTAACAAGTAAAATAGAGAAACACAAGGCAAAACACTTTGGGAAAGTGTTTCATAACAAATTTTATGACTTCACACCGACTACAATTAACCAATGTTTGAATAGAGTGAATGATGATGAGAGGCGAGAATGGGAAGTGATAAATGACAGGGGATGAGGTGATTTCATACCTCACCATGGAGTTGTGAAGAAATGGGTTTCAAGGTGTCCAACCTCCAAACTCACCGCCTTTATTTCTTTGCTTTTGCACAAGTTAATGATACACAAGTGGTTGTGTTATTTGTCCATATCATTTGTAACAAGTGAACTAGCATTGTTCCTTTACAAAATAGGAAAAGGTTTTAGTGTTGATATAGGAAAAACAATCTTTCAACAGATTGTAAATATGGCAGAAAAGGACACAGGTATCATCCTTCCTTTTCCCTCATTGATCTTTAAGGTACTAACCTCACAGGGATTCCAAGCCCTGCCAGGATCCGCCTGGAAAGAACCTGAAGTATACGTCGTTAATCAGACGATCCTGAAGAGCAAGAGCAGAGTCATTGATCTTCCATGGACGAATACAGCTGGAATTGCTAGTGTTACGTAAATGTCCCGACATCTCCAGAATATCTCACGCCGTCCTTGACAACCGCTGGCCGGTGCAAGAGATTGCAAAGCTCAATGCCGGATCGCAGGAGTGGACCAGTGCACGGAAGCCACGTGGAAGCTGGAACGCGTTACCTATTTTTGCTTTCTTCCCAAAAAGGGAGATGGAGTGCAGTCGGGGGAGCAACGGTGGCCGAATGCTCAAACCAGAGGATCTTGATCTGAGGGGAGATGAAACCAGAGGACAATCTGGAGACTGGCAGCTGAGCTGGGAAACAGATCTGAGGTTGCTGTGTTTAGGCTGCTAAGTAGCAGTTGTTGAATGCTTATTAGTTGTGGACTGTAGTTATTTGGCTCGATTTGAGACATTTTAATTGCTTTATATATTGCTATTTATTCTATCATTTATGTGTATATTGATGGTTTCAGTGCATTAATCTTTTAGATGTATACTCGCATTTGCATCATACTCTGATTCGAGTAACTTACTGGCACATAGTGTATATATCGTGCTTTATAACTGTTTCAGGTTGAAGGTTGAGATATTTGCATGTGATAAAATCATTAAACTATTTAGTTTTGTGAAGAAAGGCAAAAAGGGGGAGATTGTTAGTGTTAGGTTCTGTGTCCTAACATTTTCCGTAACATGTCTCTTTTTGGTGTTAAGTAAAAACAGGAAAATGTCATCCCAAATGTCGCGACATCTGGGAGGACATTTCTGGCAAGAGTTTTGCCTATCTTCACGGGCAGATTTACGGTAGAAGATTTTATCACGTGAATGTTTGGCTTGGTTAGGAGCTAAGGAAAACACGATAATACTTAACAAGACCAAGTCCAAGGAGAGTGCATAACGGAAGGAGCATTCTCAGGAAGACAAAGTCAAATCTGTTGAGAATTTTAAGGCTGAAGAACAGCTCCAGCCAACCCTATTCTCGCTTCAACCTCCACCGAGAATCAAGAGCCTCTCTGGGTGAACTCTCCACTATAAATAGAGGGTTCACTCCAAGGCTTTGATATCCGCTTTTTGAGAAGAAAATTTAGATCCGAGACGTCTCAAATATTGCCTCAAACACACCTTGGATCGAGCGGCTGGTTTTGTGATTACACTTGTTCAAAATTGCGAATTGCTTTCTTAGATCTATACTTGTTCTTTCAATTCAAGCAATTGTAATAGGTGTTTTTCACTTCTATTTTAGATAGATTTTTCAGCTTAGAAGTTAGGATTTAACTTCTTTTAATCCCTTTCTTGTTTTACTGACATCGCTCATTCTCGAGGATTTGTAAGATTGTATAATTTTTATACAATAAATTTTTGGTCATGAGACCACTATAAGTTATATACAATTATATAACTTATGAAAAACAATCTTGGGTGTCCTTGATTTATTTCCGCTGCATCTTAACTCGTTTTTTTAGTTCTGCGTTTTTGTTAATGTTCCATGTCACGTAACATTTTTAACATTCCTACTTGTCTTTAAGTTTACTCTCTTCTTTCAATAAATTATTTATTCCATAGTTTAAGTTCGACAATCCCTTTCAGTATTAATGAAAAAGACTCCCCAAAATAAATTAATAATATGATATGAAAGCCAAAACCTAAATCGAATTTGCTATGACGGCAAGTTGTTCCCTTTCTCTGCTTCCTGCTTCCGTTGCTTTCTTTTCCTCTAAACAAAAATTTCGCTTCTTTTTTGTTTTCTCTTGCAAGAAAGCACATTATATTTTTTTGTTATTCTCTGTTTTTTTATCCTTTGCCCGAAAAAAATCATAATATATTAACAATTTACAATCTATATTTGATATGTTAATACGTCCGGGCGTGGGGGGCTGGGGGCTGGGGAAATGCATTCGGTCCATTCGGTTCGAAAAACCGGACTGGACCGAAAATGACTTGGACCGGACCGGACCGAGAAATTCGATCCGGTCTTCGGTCCTAGTGATCTGAATTTTCGGTCTTCGGTCCGGTTTTAACCTTTTGTGCACCCCTACTTGCAAGAAAGCACATTATATTTTTTTGTTATTCTCTGTTTTTTTATCCTTTACCCAAAAAAAAAAAAATATATTAATATTTTCATGGCAGCCTACCAATCCACTCCAGACCTCTCCCAATTTAATTTGGGCCCGACTTTCATCACATTGTTATCTTGACAGACAATTCTGGTAATTTTTCCCAACCGCGAAGTTTAAATACTCCACGATTTATTATGGTTGGAAATGATCATCGCATTCCAATTCAATGGTTTGGCCACACACTAACCCCACCACCGCATCCTCACTTCTTCCTAAATAACGTCCTCTATGCCCTAAATATTATCAAGAACCTAATCTCCGTTAGAAAATTTGTCACAGATATTTTCTGGTATGTTTATAATGCAAGTAAACAAAAAACTGATCTTTATTCTCAAATCTATTCTCTCAGTCCATATCTTTCGGATCCATTGCCAAATCCTACGAATACCAAATTTAAGTGCCAAAATGATATGTTGTTAATATTCTTCAGTACAAGTTATATTCATGTTTTTTCATATACTTAAGAATTTATCCCTTCAAAAATAAAACTCTTATTCATATTTAATTTGTCACTCAAACTATTTATTCGATGTAAGCTTCACATTTCCCTTTAAAAAATGTGCACTCAGGCAAAACCAATCAAGAAACTGAAATTATATAAAACAGAACAAACAGTAATCAATAATGCATATCTCTTTTTTTTTTTCTTTTGTTAATTATAAATATAAGTTAACATGGATCATCTATCCATATCCTTTTTGAAAACTGGGCTTCCAAAAATCACGTAACCAACCGCATGGCCCAAAATAGCCGCAATGAAAACTCCTCCATTGTATGACATAACAGAAAGCATTACCATATAAGCAAACCCGGCTCGAATCGCTTGTACACCGGCTTGGAAGAAAACTGCTGCAGACCGGTTCGAACCCGGTTTAACCAACTTAAGATTTGAAAAAAACTCAACAAGAATAGCCAAAACAAAGACGAAAATAAGGCCTAAACCATACATTGCTCGGCTATTTCCAGGCCAATATGGGAAAAGAAACTGAGTATTTCTGCCCCAGTAAAATGATAAGTGCCAAAGATGAGTTCTTGGGTGAATGTGGGATGTGTCATTTGTGCATGCCATGGGCAGTGGTTGGGTATTATGGTGTGTAGAAAGTGCATGTGGGTACATGTGATTTACTCAGTTTTCAGGACCACATTAATGGGGTTTAAAAAGGTGAAAAACAAATGAAGAAGAGGAGACAAAGTGCATATTGTTTGTCCTTTTTTAATGTAAAAAGGATCTCATGCTTCCATTTCGAGAATGTTGTACACGCCATCTTCTTCTTTTACTTTAGTTGAAGTAACAAAGTTTTTTCTTTTTTAACTTAATGTTATTATAGGAATTAGTAGATATCTTTGTTATTACAAGGCTTCTTAGAAAGAAATTGAGTTTGTCCAATGACGGAGCCAGAATTTTCGTTAAAGGGTTCAAAATCTATTATATATATATATATAAAATAATTTTAACCATATATAAATAATATAATTTTTCGCCGAAGGGGTTCATCCGAACCCTCTGGACCTTCCTAGCTCAGCCCTGCTTACAAGTTGGGGAAAAGTAGTTAAGGTAGCCTGATGAGTGCAGGGGCGGAACTACATGGTGGTCAGGGGGTCCGGGCTCCCCCTCAAATTTAAAAATTTTCTAGTATACTATTAGTAATATTCATGATATTACAATAGAGTCCTCAATTTTTCGCTCCTCCTAGACCAAAAAATCTCAATTTTTCGCTCTCTAGATCAAAATAAGCTCTCCTAGCCCGGAATCCTGGCTTCGCTCTTCTGAAAGAATGAACATTTATCTCGCGTTGTTACAGAGTTCAAGGAAGAGTCTCACTTTAGGGGAGTGAGATATAGGCAAACTTACCCTAACATGGCATGTATGGTTTGTATTTATTGCATAACGCATATTTTATATGGGCTATAAAGTTTTTGTTAAAAAAATTAATTCAGGTAACAACTTTGACCACATAGTAGATATGCTCCTTTTTCTAAAAAAACACATTAGTTAGGTTTATAAAAATGATCCTCATTCTGAAACTGGTTTCAGACTCTTGGAAGAATCAGAGTGCGATACAAGCGACTTATACTTATTCTAAGTATGTAAACATATATATTATAGAAATAATTGTATTTCTACTCAAAATTGGAGTATTTTTACATATTGTGTAAATATAATTATGGTAAGACTAAGATTTCTCTTTTGTATAGATTTATGATTCCTATTGTATAAGAAATGAACATTGTACTCTATATATACTTTGATATTAATGAAAGACTCTTTAAGGGAGATTAATATCATCTTACATGGTATCAAGAGCCTAAAACAAAAACCCTAGAATTTTCTCTCAAAGTAGCCGCCGAAACCCTCCTCCCTCCCTCGGGATTCTCGCCGCGGTGCTACCCCTCCCCTACCCAAAATTCTTGATTTTTCTCTCCTTTCCTCTCTTCTCTAAATGGCTATTGAGAATTCTTTCAATACTTCTGATGCTTCAACCTCCACCAATCTCACCACCATGTTATCATCCTCTTTTCATCTCGCTCTAACTGTTACCAATATCAAGAACTATATTCTCATTCTTCTTGATCAAGAAAGCGATCGATTCTCCTCAGGTTGAACTGCTTCGTAATCACGCATGTCTCTATAACGCGCTTGATCGTATCGTACACTATTCTCGCACCTCCGGAGGTCTACTTGCGCCGTCTAGACGCTGGCGTCAAACAATGGATTTATGGTAGTATTTCTCAGGATCTTCTTCTTACTATCATGAAATCTGGCGCCACAGCCCTTGAGTTATGGAATCGCTTGGAGGAAATCTTTCAAGATAACAAGCACACTCGTGCAGTGTATTTGGAGGAACAGTTTAACAATACACGCCTTGAAAATTTATCCAACATGACTGAGTACTGCAAACAGTTGAAACTCCTGGCAGATCAACTCTTCAACGTTGACACGCCTGTCTCGGACACTAAATTAGTGTTGCAATTGATTGCAGGTCTCCCCAAAGGTGACTATGATACGTTAGCCGTCATAATTCAACATGCAGATCCGCTTCCCAGTTTTAACAAAGCTCGTAGTTGTTGCTCGAAGAAACTCGACGTGCTAAGTAGGATGAGCACAATCAGAAGACGTTAGCTGTCGAAACGTGCCCTCACGATCCAACGCCGCAAGAAAACTCTCAACCGCAGCAGGACGCGCGGTGGCGCAGAGCGAGGTCGCGGTCGCGTGGCAGGTCGCGACAGAATCAACAACAAAGAACACCAAAATCCACAGACCGATTCGGTACGCGGCTACCAAAGATATCCATATAGCGATGCGGCGCCGCCGCCTTTTCAATACCAGTAACCCTTCCACCAGTTCTCCCATCACGGTGTGTTGGGCTTTGCTCCAGCCCCTCGGCAAGTTCAAGACCGCAGAGCCCACGCCACGCACCCACTGGGCCAGAAATTTCATCCAAAGATGACACCCACTGAGTTAGGTCAGGCCTTCAGCAGTCTCAACATGCAACAGCCTGACAACAACTGGTACATGGACTCCGGAGCCACATCTCACCTCACCCGGACTGTAGGTAATATTCCCAAACTGTTTGGTTTAAAACATTCTCAATTTGTGACAGTTGGTAGTGATCACCACATTAAAGGGTTTTGGTACATCCTACACACCACCTCCTCATCAATTCCCCTTTAAAAATACCCTATATGCCCCACATATGATTAAGAATCTAATCTCTATCCGCAAATTCACTCGTAATAACTCTGTCTCTGTTGATTTTGACCCTTTTGGTTTCACTGTGAATGATCTTCATTCGGGGACACCTCTTACGAGATGCAATAGCACGAGGGATCTATATCCATTCACTGCCACCTCCGCTGCCAAATCTAGCTCTCCGTCTCTCTAGCGGTCATTTCTTCTTCAACATGACATAATAGACTTGGTCATCCAGGAGCTCCAGTTTTTAGTTTTCTTAGAGGCAATAATTTCATTACTTGTAATAGGAAGCTTTCCCAAACTGCGTTTCTTGTTCTTTAGGCAAACATACCCGTCTTCCATTTAAATCATCTACTAGTGTTACTTTTGCACCTTTTAATATTATACATGCCGACTTATGGACATCACCTGTTGTTAGTTCTCTCAGTCATAAATACTATCTTATCTTACTAGATGATTTTTCTCATTTTGTTTGGTTGTATCCTATCAAATTTAAATTGGAAGTATTTGCCAAATTTCTTGAGTTTCGAAAATTCATTCAAACACAGTTTGAAAAAGACATAAAATCTTTTCAGTGCGATAATGATCGTGAATTCAATAACTCTATGTTTCACCAATTTTGTACCAATAATGGCATGATATTTCGCTTCTCCTGCCCCCACACCTCCTCACAAAACGGTAAAGCTGAAAGAATCATCTGCACCATTAACAATATGATTCGCACTCTTTTGATTCATGTCTCCCTACCTCCATCTTTCTGGTTCTATGCTGCTAACATGTCGGCATACGTTCTAAATATTCTCCCAACTAGCACCCTTCATAATATGACCCTACCGAAATTCTCTAGATTCTCCTCTTATGATCATCTTCGAATATTTGGTTGTCTATTCTATCCTAACCTTGCCTCTACTGCCCCTCACAAACTAGCTCCCCGGTCAACTCCTTGTGTCTACCTAGGCTTTCCGCCGAACCATAGGGGCTATCTATGCTATGACTTGTCCACTCGTCAGATCCACATCCCTCGTCACGTCACATTCGACGAGACCACATTCCCGTTTTCGAATCTTAAAAAATTTCAAAAACCGGATTACTTTTTTCTTGACGAGCCTGCCATCTCTCCCATCATCCTAAGTCAACTAGAGCATAGCAGTTCTTATTCGTCACCCGCATGGCCGCGGTCGCCATGGGTTAAAATTCCTGCGAACAGTGTCCTCGATTCACTGCTTGACAGCCGCTGCCAAGGCGTCGCGGCGCTAAAACATCGAGAAGTGCACCCTCCAGTCGCAAGATTGATCACGCATTGCCGACGGTTCTTCCACACATGGCCTACTCCGGCGTCCGTCCCTCCTTCTTCGTATCCAACAAATCCCTCCGCCTTGGAACCTCCTACTATCCCTACTCACCAAATGGAAACTCGTGCAAAACATAGAATCTTCAAACCCAAAGTTCAATTTAACTTGTCTGCCCAAACCATTTCACCAATTCCCAAGAAATCTATATTGGTCAAACAAGACCCTAATTAGAATGCGACTATGACTGAGGAATTCAATTCTTTAACTAAACAACACATATGAGATCTAGTACCTAGACTTGAGGGGGTGAATGTGATTCGTTGTCTGTGGCTATTTCGTCACAAATTCAGAGACAATTGAGATCTTGAGAGGTATAAGGCAAGACTTGTGGCTAATGAGGGGATTGATTGTGGTGAGACCGTCAGCCCGGTTGTCAAACCAGCTACCATCCGCACAGTTTTGAGTATTGTCATGAACAAACACTGACCGATCCAACAACTTGATGTGAAGAATGCATTCTTACATGAGGATCTGAAAGAAACAGTCTACATGCATCAGCCATCAGGATTCACTCATCCAGCAGTTCCTCACTATGTGTGTCGTCTTCGTAAGTCACTATATGACCTGAAACAGGCCCTCCGTGCATGATACGATCGTTTTGTCAGGTATATCTTGCAGATTGAGTTTGTATGCAGCAAGAGTGATACATCACTTTTCATTTTTTCATCGAGGTAGTAGCACTGCTTATTTATTACTTTACATGGATGATATTGTTCTTACTGCCTCCTCCGACGGATTGAAAAATGAGATTATTGCCTTGCTTAAGTCCGAATTTGCAATGACTGATTTGGGAAAACTGAGTTATTTTTTGGGGATATCAGTGACCAGGTCTGCCAATCATATGTTCTTGTGTTATCGTAAGTATGCAGAAGAGACTGTGTACAGGGCTAAGATGACAAACTGCAAAGAGGTGCCTACTCCAGTTGATTCTAAATTTAAGCTCAGTGTCATGAATAGTGCTCCACTCTAATCCTACTCTGTATAGGAGCCTTGCAGGTGCACTTCAGTATCTCACCTTCACCAGGCCAGACATAGTTTATGTTGTTCAGTAGGTGTTCTTATTCATGCATGCCCCGTGAGAGTCTCATTTCACTGCTCTTAAGCGTATCATTCGATACATTAAGGGCACTCTTGATTATGGTTTGCACCTATACCCCTCTGCTCCAAACAGGTTGCTTTCATATACGGATGCAGATTGGGCAAGGTGTCCGGACACGCGACGCTCCACCTCCGTCTTTTGTATTTTTTAGGGGATAATCTGATTTTTTGGTCTGCCAAGCGACAGGCTACCCTATCTCGCTCGGTCACGAGATCGAGTCTGAGGCGTTGCAAATGTAGTGGCGAGATTTGTTGGCTCGTAAATTTCTTCGTTAGAACTTGATGTCCTTGCGCGACATCTATTGTAATCGTGATAACATCTCTGCCATCTATTTGTCTCATAATCCGGTTCAACATCAGCGAACCAAACACATTGAGATAGACCTACACTTTGTTCGTGAGAAAGTTGCACTAGACCATGTTAGAGTGTTACATGTTCCATCATCTTATCAGTATGCAGATATATTTACCAAAGGACTTTCCAGACAGTTATTTCTTAACTTCAGATCCAGTCTCAGCGTCCGGTCTCCTCTCGCTCCGACTGAGGGGATGTGTAAACATGTATATTATAGAAACAATTGTATCTCTACCCATAATTAGAGTATTTCCATATATTGTGTAAATATAATTATGGTAAGACTAGAATTCCTCTTTTGTATAGGTTTAGGATTCTTATTGTATAAGAGATAAACATTGTACTCTATATATACTTTAATATTAATGAAAGACTTTGGAGATTAATATCATCTTACAAAGTATCGTGGGCTGATCTCATGACTTGGACTCTTGACAATTTTACCGTCTTCCTTTGCGAAAAATACTTAATTAGACTCGATTTATTTGCTTGATCCGAAGTTATATTGATTAGGTACTTTATGTTTCTGCAATTTCTATAAACAGTGATTATTGCATAGTTATTCCTTTTATATTTTTAAGGGTTCAATACCCTCTCTTTAAAGATTGCTTAATTATTGGATGCTTTCATTGGAATTGTAATATGTGTCATATATCATCTACTCCAAGGATTAATTTTTACCTCAACGATTGATATATGTTGTTTACTTTTGAACTTTTTTGGCTTGTGAATAGCACACAAAATGCTATGCGCTACAAAGTAGTGGGTTAAATATGCATTTTCCTTTTAAAAGCGAGAATCGAATGTGCAATTACTTATTTTGAAGCAATCCTATTTCAGGCTTTCAGCACGCTTCGGTCTGGCAGTTGGTGGGCCACTAAGGCACCTCCTTTGTTCTTCATTTTCGGGTCATTCGCACGAATGCCCTATTTTGGGGTGGTCTTTAAATATTGCTCTTTATTATTTTTGATACAGTATAATTAATATTTATCCTCATCATATGTAACATACACAGTTATAACTGTCAACACTCAGCATAATATGAAAAAGACATAATTTCTAATTTTGACAAACATAATTAGCATTTAATTTCAACATATGTATCATAACGTCCACACAATTTACAACAATCACTTAATTTCAAATTTTATTATAAAATTATGTCACATAACTTAATTTCTACATAATTTATGTCGTGCGAGACAAACATTCAATTTTTGAAGAAGAAAAAATTAAAGAGACTATGTCTTATAAAGATACCGGAATATTTTCATAAAATAAATAGCAGGGAAAAAGAATTAAATATCACGTATATGAAGGGCAAAAATTAAAGACTAGTGCATTTGAGAGGAAATCCGCGCAAAAAATGTTCATTTTCTAGGAAATGATATGTGGTTGTTCGGTTGGAATTTTTATTCATGTTTAATAGTTTTTTTTTTTAAAATGACCTTAATTTGAAAAAAATTGCAGGGAAGAATTCTGCGGATATAAATTCTAGCTTTTGTTTATAAAATAGAACTCGTAGTCAATTGAGCAGATTTAATGTCTTGAAATATCCTAAACTTCTGGCTTATTGACAAAATTAATTGAAATATTTATTTATCTTCAGTAGCTATAGTTTGAAATAATTACAATATATCGCTAACTTTGAATAGCTAATTACAAAACACATCTTCCCCAATTTCTTCTTCTTATAATAATTTCAGATTTTCTACTACATTAACCATTAGGAGCTCTTAAGCTGATGGTCCTTTGAGAAGACCTATGGTACAACCCCCTACCCCTTTAAACCTACTCCACCATCATCACCATCTTCGCCTCCGCCTAGTACTCCACCGAAACAGGCGGCGATGTCAGCCGTGGATGGAAATAATGTAATTGCCACGGAGTTTCAGAGGCAAAAGGCTGAGGTGCTTCAAGAGTATTTCAAGAAGAAGAATCTTGTTGGTTACGAAAACTTCTTTTAGAGCTCGCTCCACTGTTTGATTCCGTAGGCCACATTGATCTATTGTGATAATGTTAGTGCAATTTATCTCTTAGGAAATCCGGTTTATCACCAACACACTAAACATATTGTGCTGGATATTCACTTTGTTAAAAGTAAAATCACTCTGTATGAACTTTTTTGAGAAAAAAATTAATCTTCCTGCTAGACTGATTTTCCTTACTTTTTTTATATTATTTTACCACTCATTTCCTGCTAAAAAGGATATTTTTTGTTAATTGGGTGTATGTTTGTTTTCGTTGAGATGAAACTTTGCAATAGTAGCGACAACAACAACATACATAGTGTAATCCCACAAATGAGGTGTAGGGAGGGTAGGATGTACGTTGCCCCTACCTTTGTGGGTAGATAAGCTGTTTCCGAAAACTTTGCAATAGTACTTTCTGATTAATCATTGTAGTTATAACTTTGCGGAGAGTTAATTGTAAATATATCCAATATATAATGGTGTATTTACTTTTATGATGAGTTGATTAGCCTAAACATTAAGACAGCTACAATTTTCTCTGTTTTTTTCCTGCTAAAAGTATAGCTTATCTAGTAATGACTTGCATTTGCATAAGTAGCCAAGTATTACAGTTCAGGTTGACGGGCGAGGAGAGATTGAGCAATCAAATTGGGCATTCATCTTCATTTCATATAGAATGATACCATTTGTGGTTTACATTTCTTGCTTACACTTTTTACTGTCATTGCGAAGTGTTGTTGGCTACTGTATGATGTATCATTTCCTTTTTCTAATGATCTATTATTAGTTTTTACACCTGTCATGAGTTTGGAATTTATTTGTCTCCTTTCTTCAGTACATCCATGGACTTGGTGCTCGTGGGGTTCACTACTTAAATCGACATGGACCAACTATTCAGGACGTTGTTGTTGTTGTTTTTTTTTTTAAATTTAATATCCAGCTTCCTGGCTTACGCCAGACTATTCCTGGAAATAGTAGTACCAGTACTTCAACACTACTACCAGTAAATCGCGGGATGTGTTTGAATGACCAGGGTTTGAGAACAAAGCAACTGATATCACCTACAAGGTGCTATCCCAAAAGAGAACAAAGTGCTCCCACCAGGCCTCTGGCTGGATTTTAAGTTCACCTCCTTTGCCATCCAGCTATGCCCGGGGGACACGTTGGCGTCTTTCTTCTTCTGGTAGGTTTTATTGATTGTTTTTCTATATCTGTCCACTATTTTGGATAAGGTGTATTCATATTTTTTTTTTCTTCCTTGTAAATTTCCAGGAGCTTGGAGCAGACAAAGCTTAAATAAGTGAAACTGTATTCACCGCGATTTTTCTATCTTTCGTCTTAGTGAGTTGGTTTTCATATAAATCTTTCCATCATCAGCTAACACTGAATATCTTTGCTCCCTCTTTTTGTTAATTACAAATTTTTAGCTTCGAAATTTGGTGCATTCTGTGTCTCTCATCTATTATAATTTGTAGGTAAATGAAGACCGTCTAGGCGTTCATAATCACAAGCATACTTGAATATTTTCAAGGCAAACTGTGAGGCCAAGCTAACCTTGGTTTTAAAAGTTAAAAATAGGAAAACCTGGAGATTAGACTCTAAAAATTATAATGTGGTGCTAGAATGACTTTCCATAACCCTCAACTGGCTATTAGCTTGTCTTATCATTTATAGTTTATTTATTTACCTACGGAAGTGAATTTTGTATGCTTCTGATCTAATTGTTGCTCATCTTTTGCTGCAGTGGTCATTCCATCCTTTCATTTTCCAGAGCAAAAAGATCTATACGGTTCTGATATGGTGCAGGGTTCTGGCATTCTTAGTTGTATGTGCCCTCTTTGGTAAGTCAATTTTCAATTAAAATAGTTTTATTTGTCATTATTATATATGGTTTAACTTGGGCAAAGATAACTAATTTGTTAAATAATTGTTTGGTACAGGCTTGTCAATTTCTTCGGATGATAACATTCTATTTTACACAGTTTCCTGCTCCAAATTATCACTGTCGTGAGGTAGAAAACTGGACCAATTGATGATTTGTTTGTTTGCAGTTTGGTTAGTGGTATCGGTGCGTTGTGCATTACCTTACAGTTGATTCTGTAATTTCCAGGGTTCAAAGCTTTCCACACTTCCTCGGCCTAATAGTGTTTTAGAAGTTCTACAACTTAATTGTAAGTTGCATTCACGTTTACACACACAGCATTTTTGGGTCTTTGGTTATAACATTGTGCTTAAATGATCTTTATGGCAGTTAGCCGGGGCATGCTCTATGGTTGTGGTGATTTGATATTTTCATGGCATATGATATTCTCTTTAGTCTTTGTGCGGACGTATCACAAGTATGGCACACGAAGGTAATGTTATTGCTTTATCAAACTATGTTACTTTTTTAACGTATGGGAGTTAGGGCTGATGTTCAAATTTAGCTTTTCTTCTGGTGAATGTGGCTGTGCAAGTGATATTATAAATGATTGTTTAATTTCATTCTGCAGGTTTATAAGGCAATGTGTTTGGTTAGTTGTTATTGCTTAGAGTTTTTTTATAGTTGCATCGCGTAAACATTACACTGTTGACGTTGTTGTGGCATGGTGAGTCAGATTTTTGGCTTCTGTCTTGCACATTTTTTGCAAATGTCTAACTTGACCCATATTGTTTTCCTACAGGTACACTGTTAATCTAGTAGTGTTCTTCATTGATAAAAAAATTACCAGGTTAGGCATTCAGTTTTGAACATCCCTTCGAGCAAATTCTTTGATCTGGTTTTATCTTCCTGTTATTGATACTCAAAAGAGAAGGGTAAAGAAAAGTTGAAGCATGAGATGTTTCTTGCAGAACTGTCGGACCGCACTAGTGCAGACTCGTTGCTACCAGTAAGCAAGAATAGCAAGACTAAAGAAGAGAATCACAAACTTCTGAATGGAAATTACGGAGATCCTGAAGATTGGGTATGGAGATTTATCCATTTTCATTTTCCAGTTAGATACAGTTAGTAGCTAATGAACTTTCTTTGACATTGCTTTTTCTTCATTGTTTATAGAGGCCTAGAACCCAAATCAACGGGATGATCATGGAAGATGGTAATGCGGTCCATGTTGAAACATCGATGAATGGTGTATAGACGATAATATGCATAGCGTGCAGCTAACAAAACCTGGATGGGGCACTACTGTTCGATGTCATTAGAAGTTGGGTTTCACAACTCATTCGTGGTGTTCTTCCAAGTCCAATAGTTTTGGTCCGTAGCATGGAATACGAAATCTAGATACGCGTTGAATGCCTCTGGTCCCTATGCTTAAATTTCATGGCTTCAATGTATCGTGGAATTCGATTTTTCCTCTGATAATGCCATTATTTGCTAATCATGCTCCTCGATTTGAGATGAGTTGCAACAGCTATGTATTATGAGGATTCATGATGAATTGGTAAATTTTACACTGGCTGTCAGCCTACTGCAACCCTCCTTTATCCGGGCTTGGACCAGCAATGTAGCAAGCTTAAACAGACTGGAGTTTTGATCTGTGGCGCTAGGGGTGTTATCGGTCCGGATCGATAAAGTTTCGGTCCAGAGTCCAGATCCGGGACCGGACCGAAACCTTATCGGTCCGGTTCCGGGACCTATTTTTTTTTTAAAAAAAGAAAAGAATTTTCAATACTGAAGTTGACATTCTCGGACACATTACCACGAAATTTGTACGTTGAAATCTATTGTATATCGCGAGATATTTAGATTTGAAAAGGAAAAAACGTAACGATTTTGGGGAAAAGTGAAATTGATTGGTAAGATGGAGGTTTTTGGAGAAATCGGCTGAATCAAACCGCTTTAGCAGTTTGTTCGGCCCTGTCTCGAAAAAATTCGTGAAATCATTTTTTTTAGGTGAAACGGACATCCGAGCGCAAAGTTACGACTATTTAAAGTTTCATTAATTTACAACTAATTTATATGTCAATGCTTTAAATTAAAACATAAAGTCTACCTCACATATATTTAAAACATGTAAAATAGTCGAATATTAAGAAATATTGCAATTAAATATAATTAGGGCCTCTGGGAGGGTGGAGGGGGAGTCCGGGTGGGGTAGGGTGTTACCAAGTATTTTATCGGGTTACCGGTCTGGCTCCTTATCGGTCCGGGTAATTTTTTGGTACTCGTATTCGGACCGTTAAGGTTTCGGTCCAAGTATCGGTCCGATTCTCGGATAATTATCGGGAGTATCCGGATCGCTAACAGCCCTATGTGGCGCAGTTATTGTTGTTTAGTTGTATCAAATCTGCAGCTGATGGTAACATGGGGTGTACAAAGCATGCAATGATCCTTTATGCAAGAGCAGTAGTGACAGGTGTTTTGGAAGCTAGATTATTAATAGATCAAAGTAAATGCTTTCTTTGGCTCAAGAACCATGTATTCCTTTTGTCCTGTATGGCCCCATTACCTGTTTGTTGCAAAAGGGCAATTGCAGATGAAGATAGAGATTGAACCTAAATAGCACATGCCTGCCCCTTCTTTTGGGGCATACAGGCATTGCCTTTCTCCCACGACAAGTGTTATCTCATCCCTCTTGACGCCTGAATCAACAACTTTTATTTTCTCACTCAGATCGTCATCTCTTCCATTGATAAAGAACAATCAGAGATTAGCCCATGTGCCACATTGGTCCTTGTGTCATCCTTTCCTTTCTAGTGAGAAATCAACCTATAGTGTATATTTTGGGGTACTTCTTAGAAGGTTCACGTTTTGGTTTGACTTAGGTTCTTTTCCTTTGATCTACGAGTTCTCATCCGTCCATCCATCCTTAACTAGAAGGTCTGGATTCGAATCTCGATTATGACTAACCTTTCCATAGGGAACACATTACTCGTATTAGCGTGTAAACCTACATGAATCTACTTTTTTTCCCTTCTATCCCGGTGTTGTTTGAGGTATGCTTTAAATTCCAAATTTGACATAAAACGCCTACAATTTTTACAGAGTCGGTACCTTACATCCTTCAACGCTTAGTCTTCAAAGGCTCTTTCTTAAACACCTAGACTGGCTTATATTTTTTGCACGAGTAATACGACCTATGATGGGCAAGCAAGCTAGCAAACTATGCATCAGAAAACAAGCGAAACCAAGCCCTAGACCTCCATCACTGTCTTGGAAGCCTGTTGCTGACTGTCATCGTCATTTAATTATTATATTTATTTTTTCTTGTTGTTGGTCATAAGTATAGAATCAATTTCGGGATTAAGCACAATATGAAAGATAAGAAGACCAACAGTAATCAATAAATATATATAGCAAAAGTGATAATTAATTACGAACGGAACTTTATAGTGTAATATTGGTTAGGAATAGGAAATTAGATATTTAGTAAAAGAAAATCAGTCACTATCTGATATAGAAACTTGCATCTGAATATGATTGACAAGGTTTTTACTTTCACATATTCCGATTAAATGTACATTCTATTTGTTTCAACAGACACTTTTTGGTCCTTCGATAATTTTTTTGGCCTCTCTTCTCTTTCCCCTAAATAACTAAACATCGAGTGCTGATTGCTAGAGTTAGGGCTGCACAAAATTCGGTCCGGACCGAAAAACCGGACCGAACCGGACCGAGAAATTCGGTCCGGTCTTCGGTCCCTGTTTTTTCAGAAATCGGTTTTCGGTCCGGTCCGGTCCGATCCAGGGTCGGTCCGGTCCGGTCCAGGGTCGGTCCGGTCCGGTTCAGTTCAGTCGGTCGGACCGAATTTTTTTTATTTTTTTTATTTTTTATAATATATATAATATATAGAATTCCTAATATATATAATATATATAATTTATAATTTTCTAAATTCCTAATATATATAATTCCTAATTTTCTAAATTTCTAATATATAATATTATATAATTCCGGGTCGGGTTTCGGGGCCCGTTTTTTTTTTAAAATTGAATTACCAATACTGAAATTGACATTCTCGGACGCGGTGCCACGAAATTTTTACGTTGAAATCTATTGTACATCGCGAGATATTTAGATTTGAAAATGGGAAAAACGTAACGATTTGGGGGAAAAGAGAAATTGAGGGACAAGATGGACGTTTTTGGAGAAATTCGGTGAAGTTTAGTCCGTTTGGGATTATTCGTCTCGAAAAAATACGCGAAATCAAAAAAGAAATTAGATCAAACGGACGTCCGAGCGCAAAGTTATGACCATTTAAAGTTTCACTAATTTACAACTTATATTTGATATGTCAATACGTGGGTGGTGAGGCGGGTGGGGTCAAATGGGGTCAAATGGTTGGGGTTGGGGCCGCGATCGTGCCCTACACAGGCACCCTTACAGTAAACATCGAGAAAATCACGAACATACATGAAACTTATAAATAAAACATCGGAGTAAAACAACAGGTTAGCCGATAGGGCTACCTTTCCCGAACATATATAAAAACAACCAAGCAGCTTGCCTTTCTTTTACAAACCGACCCACAATGTGTGACTACTGCACTTCTAAGAGTTTTTAACATAACATCACAAGTGGCGGGCCCGCCATACCACGAATATACGTGAATCTACTACTTGGAAAACTGTACAAGAGATAAAGCTTCCGAGCAAATGGAGCTTTTTCCCAAAATCAACCGAGATCCTAAGAGCAAGGATCACCAACCTGGTACCTAAAACTGCGGCATTTAACGCACTCGGCGGCCGCATAACAAAAGTTAATATGGAATGTAAATAACGCATAAGAAATGATCATAATCATAAAAGAATGACAAGGACAAGTATAAAAATACATACGGATCCGCCGTGTCATTACCACTTATGAACTTAATCGCACCTTATTATCTTTTTCATTCTCTATAAAAAGCTATAGCCACATTCTTACGTACATGATTAGGAAAAGTCATTAAGTTCATTACTGTATAACTTACTCATCTTTCATAGGTATAATCCGACCCTTAAAGGAGGGGCACCTATACTACCCGCCCGATCTAGACGCGATCAAGGTCACATAGTCTACCCGTAAAGGTATATCGCCCGATCACGGTCGATAATGTCATCTCGCTGCGCGTGAGCGGTATATCGCCCGCCCATTCTCGGTCGATAATGTCATATAGTGCGCCCATAAAGGTATCGCCCGCCCATTCTCGGTCGATAATGTCATATAGTCCGCCCATAAAGGTATCGCCCGACCCATTCATGGGTCGATAATGTCATATACCGCCCATAAAGCGATATCGCCCGCCCATTCTCGGTCGATAATGTCATATAGTTCGCCAGATAGTATATCGCCTCGCCCATTCTCGGTCGATAATGTCATATAGTGCGCCCATAAAGGTATCTCGCTCGCCCATTCTCGGTCGATAATGTCATATAGTCCGCCCATAAAGGTATCTCGCCCGCCATTCTCGGTCGATAATGTCATATACCGCCCATAAAGGTATCTTGCCTACCATTCTCGGTCGATAATGTCATATAGTCCGCGTGAAGGTATACCGCCCGCCCATCTCGGGTCGATAATGTCATATAAAACCCGAATTTAACCCAACGTACTACGACCTCTACTCTTTTAGAAAGACTCTTTTCAAATAAAACTCCCGGATACTAACAACCGTAGTATCAAGTCATCTCTACCTTTCAGACAAGTCACAATACCTTTTTAGAAATACAATTACCGGCTTCTAAATCAAGTGACTTCTTTCTTAAAGACCTTAAGCAATTGGTACCTTTAAAACAATTTGCCCTTCTTTATTTCAAATCATTTCTTGATTATGTTACTGAAGAAAAACCGCTCTCTTAACCTCCCATAAAGTTATTATAACCAACTTCCCATAAAGCCGTCATACTAACTTTATGCCTTAAACTAACTCATTCTTTTTATAACCAAGAGACTTATACTTTCAAATCAAATCACATAGCTTTCAAAATACTTCAAGTCTCTTAACTTTTAAGAAAACAAGTTTCAAAGTCGTAAAAACTTCATACGTAAACTCTTTTAATTTAAGTAACATATACTTTGTGTGCGTTGTGAATAAGTTATACTTATTTATAACGATCTTATTCAAGTAGTCATGATCTAGAAAATGTAATACAATTTTGTCTTATCTTAGCTTCTATGCAGATGGAGAATTCTACTTGTTTTAACATAATTAATTGTCATTACATTTTCCTTTATTAACGCTGCAATGGCTTGTTCGATACTTATTCTCATTTGTGCCGTAAATTAGCCAAGTCAACTCGACTCCAAATACTTCCTAACGACTCTTACCAACATCCCCCATAAGACTTGGTAAGGACTTAGGATTTCTTAGACGTAGCTTTTACATAGAGTAAATCAACATAACTACCTCTTAACTTCTAAGAGTAGACGGAATCATGAAATACTACTACATGTATATTGCATACATAGAATCATGCCAAAGGAAGGAAGAGGTTCACATACCTCGCGACGATTGTCGACAAATAGCAAAATGCTCCAAAGTACTCCAACCTTGATAGCTATTCCACTCTCCAAGTAGGATACGCTATACTTAGTACTTCAACCTATAATGGTCACAATATGGCCATTAACCTATCACTTGTAACGTAGAATAATTCTAAGTGCTAGGTCACTAATTCTACGAAAAATCGGACAGCACTTCCTTTGTTTCTACTAACTTTGCCACCTTTTTCAAGGTCGAATACAATAACCAATACAGCCCCAATTGGCTCACCACAATCTATAAGGTAGTCCAATATAAATAAATAACCATACAGCCCCAATTGGCTCACCACAATATGAAGGTAGTCCAATACAAATGAAAACCAACTATTACAAACTAGAAGTACAAATTCGGCCACCTTGAGTTCAACAATACTAATTCTTATCCAATTTCCATTTCAATCCAAATTGGTAGCATAACATGATATCAAGTCGCATTTGATTATAACAACCATAATCTTTAAGTAAGTAACATGCGACGATTTCTAATAAACGACCAATTAGTAATCCAACTTAACATGGCTTACATTTCATTTCGGATTTCCAAGGCTACAACCAATCCATAATCCTTATAAACTTCTACATATCAACTTCATGCTAGCAATAGGAAAAGCTAACAACACAAAATAAATATATAACCTTGTAACACTTTAAAAGACAAGATTATACCTCAACGACTCTTAATCCAAATCCAATCCGAAGTCGCTCCTTAGTAGTTTAGAACCTCTCCAAGACACTTCAATCCGCTTGTTGAGACTCTTAGAACCACACCAACAACTTTCCTTCAACTTACAATCCAAAACCTAGAAAAGCCACTAGGTTTTCACTTTGCGACCAATACGAAAACTCTCTTTTTTCCGGGATTTTTCTATTGAGATACACTTACATAACACTCATGAACCTTGGTTTAAAGTGTGGGGCTTATAGGACAAGAAACACAATTTTTTTTCTTTTCTAAGTCATGAAGCCGAGAGCTTCATTTGTTGCTCATCCAATTTTTGTGCAAATATGGCTAAGTGTTAAGCTTGTCTACTACTACTAGTATTAAATAAAGACTTGGAGGTTATGATATAAACACACGGGTGGTTTGGATGATCTCTTAACAAATATCAAGACTTGTGACCTTGACTTAGTCAAACTTCTCAAGCTAAACAACTTGCAAGACTTACCATCTACGGTCAATGACCATATTGGCCATGCCAATTTCGTCCAAGGCATCTATAAGGGGGGGTGACACGTGTCGTCCTCCCTTTCGTCACAATAATACGTTTTCCGACAAATTCCAATATTTCCGATAAATTTTTACAAGTCTCAAATCTTAACACTGAGAGTTCTAACGTACGTTCTTACACCATGTCCTGTAAATACGGGGTGTAACATTCTTCCCCCCTTAGAAACATTCGTCCCCGAATGTTCTTTCGGAGTCAATCCTTATAATTAGCGACATAGTTTCCTTTCACAACCCCGACATACCAATAATGCCACACATGGCCCTAATACCTCGCACACGCACATCCGTCCATCATAAGCCCAAAAGAGATTACCTTTTCGTACCTCCAACTCTTTCTAACATACATACATAACTTCCATACCTTCCTGCACTAGCTAGTCTTTACCAATTCTCGTAATCTAAAATCATTATAGGCAACACGCTGGCCCAATTTCATACATAACTCCGTATACCGTATGTCACAATACCAACTATACTATAATCATTACCAACCCGATACGCAATCCACATAATCCTTCCCGGTCGCCGCTTTCTCCGTCGCAATCAACATAACTCGTTAGGAGGGACGACCTAACAACACACTTCTATCGCACGATCTCGTGAGTGAAGAATGGAAACCAATCCTAAATGTCCCGCAGCCTCACGATTATAGATGTGGTGCACAACACACCGATAATCAAGACTCTACTAGACACGGTGCGTAGACACTTTCCGAGGACTAATCGCTCGATACCACTTTTGTCACGACGACCCTCGATCGCGATCGTGCCCTACACAGGCACCCTTACGGTAAACATCGAGAAAATCAGCGGAACATACATGAAACTTATAAATAAAACATCTAAGTAAAACAACAGTTAGCCGACAGGCTACCTTCCCGAACATATATAAAAACAACCGGCAGCGATTGCCTTTCTTTTACAAATCGACCCACAATGTGTGACTACGCACTTCTAAGAGTTTTTAACATAACCATTGTGGACAGGCCCCGCCATACCACGAATATACATGAATCTACTACTTGGAAAACTGCATCAAGAGATAAAGCCTCCGAGCAAATGGAGATTTTTCCTAAAATCAACCGAGATCCTAAGAGCAAGGATCACCAACCTGGTACCTAAAACTGCGGCATTTAACGCACTTGAAGGGGTCGATAACAAAAATTTAATATGGAATGTAAATAACGCATGAAATGTGATCATAATCGCATAAAAGAATGACAAGGACAAGTATAAAAATACATACGGATCCTCGCCGTGTCATTACCACTTATGAACTTAATCGCACCTTATCTTTTTTCATTCTCTATAAAAGCTATAGCCACATTCTTACGCATACGATTAGGAAAAGTCATTAAGTTCATTCAGTATAACTTACTCATCTTTCATAGGTATAATCCGCCTTAAAGGAGGGCACCTATACTACCCTACCCAATCTAGACGCGATCAAGGTCACATAGTCACCCGTAAAGGTATACCGCTCGCCCAACTCGGTCGATAATGTCATCTCGTCGCGCGTAGGGTATCTCGCCGACCATTCTCGGTCGATAATGTCATATAGTCCGCCCATAAAGGTATATTGCGCCCATTCTCGGTCGATAATGTCATATAGTGCGCCCATAAAGCGATATCGCCCGCCCATTCTCGGGTCGATAATGTCATATAGTGCGCCCATAAAGGTATCTCGCCCGCCCATTCTCGGTCGATAATGTCATATAGTGCGCTCAGATAGTATATCGCCGCCCATTCTCGGTCGATAATGTCATATACCGCCCATAAAGGTATCTCGCCTACCATTCTCGGTCGATAATGTCATATAGTGCGCCCATAAGGTATCTCGCCCGCCATTCTCGGTCGATAATGTCATATAGTCCGCCTGCAAGGTATACGCCTACCATCTCTCGGTCGATAATGTCATATAAAACCCGAATTTAACCCAACGTACTACGCACCTCTACTCTTTTAGAAAGACTCTTTTCAAATAAAACTCCCGGATACTAACAACCGTAGTATCAAGTCATCTCTACCTTTCAGGACAAGTCACAATACCTTTTTAGAAATACAATTACCGGCTTCTAAATCAAGTGACTTCTTTCTTAAAGACCTTAAGCAATTGGTACCTTTAAAACAATTTGCTCTTCTTTATTTCAAATCATTTCTTGATTATGTTACTGAAGAAAAACCGCTCTCTTAACCTCCCATAAAGTTATTATAACCAACTTCCCATAAAGCCGTCATACTAACTTTATGCCTTAAACTAACTCATTCTTTTTATAACCAAGAGACTTATACTTTCAAATCAAATCACATAGCTTTCAAAATACTTCAAGTCTCTTAACTTTTAAGAAAACAAGTTTCAAAGTCGTAAAAACTTCATACGTAAACTCTTTTAATTTAAGTAACATATACTTTGGTGCGTTGTGAATAAGTTATACTTATTTATAACGATCTTATTCAAGTAGTCATGATCTAGAAAATGTAATACAATTTTGTCTTATCTTAGCTTCTATGCAGATGGAGAATTTTACTTGTTTTAACATAATTAATTGTCATTACATTTTCCTTTATTAACGCTGCAATGGCTTGTTCGATACTTATTCTCATTCGTGCCGTAAATTAGCCAAGTCAACTCGACTCCAAATACTTCCTAACGACTCTTACCAACATCCCCCATAAGACTTGGTAAGGACTTAGGATTTCTTAGACGTAGCTTTTACATAGAGTAAATCAACATAACTACCTCTTAACTTCTAAGAGTAGACGGAATCATGAAATACTACTACATGTATATTGCATACATAGAATCATGCCAAAGGAAGGAAGAGGTTCACATACCTCGCGACGATTGTCGACAAATAGCAAAATGCTCCAAAGTACTCCAACCTTGATAGCTATTCCACTCTCCAAGTAGGATACGCTATACTTAGTACTTCAACCTATAATGGTCACAATATGTCCATTAACCTATCACTTGTAACGTAGAATAATTCTAAGTGCTAGGTCACTAATTCTACGAAAAATCGACAAAGACTTCCTTTGTTTCTACTAACTTTGCCACCTTTTTCAAGGTCGAATACAATAACCAATACAGCCCCAATTGGCTCACCACAATCTATAAGGTAGTCCAATATAAATAAATAACCATACAGCCCCAATTGGCTCACCACAATATAGAAGGTAGTCCAATACAAATGAAAACCAACTATTACAAACTAGAAGTACAAATTCGGCCACCTGAGTTCAACAATACTAATTCTTATCCAATTTCCATTTCAATCCAAATTGGTAGCATAACATGATATCAAGTCGCATTTGATTATAACAACCATAATCTTTAAGTAAGTAACACGCGACGATTTCTAATAAGCGACCAATTAGTAATCCAACTTAACATGGCTTACATTTCATTTCGATTTCCAAGGCTACAACCAATCCATAATCCTTATAAACTTCTACATATCAACTTCATGCTAGCAATAGGAAAAGCTAACAACACAAAAATAAATATATAACCTTGTAACACTTTAAAAGACAAGATTATACCTCAACGACTCTTAATCCAAATCCAATCCAAGTCGCTTCCTTAGTAGTTTAGAACCTCTCCAAGACACTTCAATCCGCTTGTGAGACTCTTAGAACCACACCAACAACTTTCCTTCAACTTACAATCCAAAACCTAGAAAAGCCACTAGGTTTTCACTTTGCACCAATACGAAACTCTCTTTTTTCCGGATTTTTCTATTGAGATACACTTACATAACACTCATGAACCTTGGTTTAAAGTGTGGGCTTATAGGACAAGAAACACAATTTTTTTCTTTTCTAAGTCATGGCCGAGAGCTTCATTTGTTGCTCATCCAATTTTTGTGCAAATATGGCTAAGTGTTAAGCTTGTCTACTACTACTAGTATTAAATAGCACCTTGGAGGTTATGATATAAACACACGGGTGGTTTGGATGATCTCTTAACAAATATCAAGACTTGTGACCTTGACTTAGTCAAACTTCTCAAGCTAAACAACTTGCAAGACTTGCCATCAGACTATGGTCAATGACCATATCGCCATGCCAATTTCGTCCCAAGGCATCTATAAGGGGGTGACACGTGTCGCCCTCCCTTTCGTCACAATAATACGTTTTCCGACAAATTCCAATATTTCCGATAAATTTTTACAAGTCTCAAATCTTAACACTGAGAGTTCTAACGTACGTTCTTACACCA
Organism: Przewalskia tangutica; assembly: GCA_029844215.1. NCBI lineage: Eukaryota > Viridiplantae > Streptophyta > Magnoliopsida > Solanales > Solanaceae > Przewalskia > Przewalskia tangutica. Next base: position 86,303,469 of record CM056738.1, on the reverse strand, counting down.
TGTCCTGTAAATACGGGGTGTAACATTTATGGTCCCTTTTAATATTATAAATTAATATTTCTATAAAATTACAAATATAACTAGGACAACATAGTAAAATATGATTCTATTGTTGTTTGCTTCTTCTTAAAATTTAAATCTAGGTGTATTTCATCTCTAATTTTTCTTACTGCATTCAAAAACTCCGGTTTTGCGTTCTCATACCGCAACAAAAAAATTGTGAAGAGTAGTTGCCGCTATGAGTGCTTCCTTCCGCGTAATTGGTTGCACAAGCATTGTATCATCTTCAGTTTCATCCTCAATAGGATTTTCAACAACACTAGCTACAATTTCTTCTAAATTTTGGACCTCTGAACATGTATCATTTTCACCCGGGTAATGTGATTGACATCCATTTTGTTGCGGTACCCAAGGCCATTAATCATCGTATCAAGTTCATGAATGCCTTCTTCAGTAGTTCCTATTTAGATTTCTTGAGGCTACTTCATTCTGCGAACGAATTTTATAGTGTCGAAAATAATTTGCTATTGTCTCTTGCTGAATATTTACCGTCCAAGCTGAGACTCAGGAGGTTGTTGAGGGTATAGAAGTTTCATCGTGTCTCTTGCCTTCTCCAAAATTAGCTCTCCGGACATGTTTACACGTTCTTGGTATTGGAGAAATCACTCATAAATAATCTTCTTCAATTAGTCAATACAATGTATATGTTTTATTCATGAAGAATAATGTAGGTTCGTTGAATCGAAAAAAATATCTTTAAATTAATAAATTATTAATTTATCGATTAATTAATGCCTCTTTAAATTAATAAAATTATGTGGTCCCGACATTATTAATTTATAAAGATTTTACTGTATATTACGTTCAACTGTGTACAAGGAGTAACATTTAGAAAATACAAGAAGCAAACAGTTTCAAACGGGAAGACATTTTGGGCACGTTTGGTATGTCAGACATACGAATCAGACCTTGGACAAAAATAATACAACGTTCGGTGACGCTTTCACCGGATCGATCTGCATTATTTCTAACAATAGTACACTCCAACGTTCAACTAGATGGGTCTCCCTTGGATTGCACTAAAAATAAAATAAAATAAAAAATACAGTTCATTATTAAAAAAAGGATATTATTGGGTATTTAGTCCCTGCCTTTTAGAAACCAAATTTGGGCTCGTTTGATAAGTGGCATTGATATTTTTATATTGGACTGAACTGTATTAATATATAATGGACGGTATTAAATTATTAATAAAGGAAAAAGGGGCATATTTGCCCTCCAACTTTGAGAAAAGGGGCATATTTGCCCTCCGTCAAAGTTGGGGGACAAATATACCCATTCTGTTAATAAACTTCCACCATGTGGACATATTTCATCACCATTAACTGCGATGCACAGGTGGAATCCACGTGGACGCCGCCTGTGTGCCACATGGATGACCCGACCCGTTAATTACCCGACCCGATATGAAATAAAATCCAAATACGCTGCAATGGAGAACACCCAACTATTTCTTCTTCAAATTTGTGCCCTAAAAATCAGCCACTTCATTCTCCAGCAACAGCAACATCGATTGCCTTCTTCCAACATCAATATTTCAAGCTTTGTCCTTGTCGTCAATCAGTACTCTTCCAGTACAACGAGCTATTCTTCCCCAAAAGCGAAAATCGAAGCTGTCAAGGTTTTAAATTTCATCAACTTCCGTCTTAACATTCAGGCCTACTAATCGCGTACGAGAAGGTTAGAAATTCTTGAACTTTATGTGTTTAATCGATACTTATATGGTTCTAAGTCTTTCGTCGACATTCTAATCGACACTTGAATTTCTGCAAATTTCGATTAAGTTATAGTCGATAGTGTTTGTTTAAGTTTATTAGTTAATACAATTGTGTCGTCGACATATAAATGTCTAATCGACACTTGAATTTCAGCAAATTTTTATTGTTTGAAGTTTATGTGTTAATCGATACAATTTTTATTGTTTGAAGACTTAGAACCAAGTCGTAATCAAGTATGCATACTTCAAGGTTAGAAATTTTTATTGTTTGAAGATTGAAGTTCTATGCTTCTTATTCTACTTCGAAAGTGTAAATTTGATTCGTCGATGAGTTTTGACAGTCTTTGTTTCGATTAAGTTATAGTCGATAGTGTTTGTTTAAGTTTATTAGTTAATACAATTGTGTCGTCGACATATAATTGTCTAATCGACACTTGAATTTCTGCAAATTTTTATTGTTTGAAGTTTATGTGTTAATCGATACAATTTTTATTGTTTGAAGACTTAGAACCAATTGTCGGGTAACTGTTAAGTGCATACTTGAAGGTTAGAAATTTTTATTGTTTGAAGTTTATGTGTTAATCGATACAATTTTTATTGTTTGAAGTCAAATTAGCTTTTGATATATTTCAACTTTATCTTGCTATTGATATGGAGTCAAATTAGCTCTCAATCAAACAATATTGCTGTTTGCAACTATGAAAATGCAACTGTAACAAGCAATTACGAAATAAAACTGCATATAATATAACCACAACCATTTTACAAAGTACATCTTTTACAGCAGCCAATGGTGACAAAATGAGACTGATTCTTCAAAAACATTTAACTGTCATTAAACTTCAATACACAACTACAAATATTAATTCCTAAACATAAAATTAAAAGTTCTTACTCAACTACAAATACATGATCATTTCATAATCGATGCCGCAACAAATCCAACAAATAACGCCCATGAAATCATCATAAACACGCGCATCTTCAAAACTTTGTTCATTTCAGCTTTATTTATACTCTTCAACACAACGATTTCTGCTTTCAACATATCTCTTTCACTCTTCAAATCTGCTATTACATTCTTAAACACATCCAATGACGACATTAATTCGCCAGAGAAACTTTCAATATGTTCCTCATCCTCCCATTGCCAATATCCACAACAACTTCTCTATAAGCAAAAAATGAAGAAGAAAAAAAACAAAATCAAACAAATAAAAAATGTCGTCAAAGTATTAGATTAAAATTACTTACCTTGGGTTTGGGGCATTTGAAGAATTTCCTTCCGGAATTTGAAGTAGTCCTCGAAATAAATTGATTCGCAGTCATACCACAATGACACCTCCTTTGTGAAGAAAAACTAACTTGAGACATTTCTTACTTGCTGAACATAAACACAATTGTATTAACTAATAAACTTAAACAAACACTATCGACTATAACTTAATCGAAACAAAGACTGTCAAAACTCATCGACGAACCAAATTTACACTTTCGAAGTATAAGAAGCATAGAACTTCAATCTTCAAACAATAAAAATTTCTAACCTTCAAGTATGCACTTAACAGTTACCCGACAATTGGTTCTAAGTCTTCAAACAATAAAAATTGTATCGATTAACACATAAACTTCAAACAATAAAAATTTGCAGAAATTCAAGTGTCGATTAGACATTTATATGTCGACGACACAATTGTATTAATTAATAAACTTAAACAAACACTATCGACTATAACTTAATCGAAACAAAGACTGTCAAAACTCATCGACGAACCAAATTTACACTTTCGAAGTAGAATAAGAAGCATAGAACTTCAATCTTCAAACAATAAAAATTTCTAACCTTCAAGTATGCACTTATGATTACGACAATTGGTTCAAAGTCTTCAAACAATAAAAATTGTATCGATTAACATAAACTTCAAACAATAAAAATTTCTAACCTTGAAGTATGCACTTAAAGCTAATTACGACAATTGGTTCTAAGTCTTCAAACAATAAAAATTGTATCGATTAACACATAAACTTCAAACAATAAAAATTTCTAACCTTGAAGTATGCACTTAACAGTTACCCGACAATTGGTTCTAAGTCTTCAAACAATAAAAATTGTATCGATTAACACATAAACTTCAAACAATAAAAATTTCTAACCTTCAAGTATGCACTTGATTGCGACAATTGGTTCTAAGTCTTCAAATAATAAAAATTGTATCGATTAACACATAAACTTCAAACAATAAAAATTTGCAGAAATTCAAGTATCGATTAGACATTTATATGTCGACGACACAATTGTATTAACTAATAAACTTAAACAAACACTATCGACTATAACTTAATCGAAACAAAGACTGTCAAAACTCATCGACGAACCAAATTTACACTTTCGAAGTAGAACTTCAATCTTCAAACAATAAAAATTTCTAACCTTCAAGTATGCACTTAACAGTTACCCGACAGTTGGTTCTAAGTCTTCAAACAATAAAAATTGTATCGATTAACACATAAACTTCAAACAATAAAAATTTGCAGAAATTCAAGTGTCGATTAGACATTTATATGTCGACGACACAATTGTATTAACTAATAAACTTAAACAAACACTATCGACTATAACTTAATCGAAATTTGCAGAAATTCAAGTGTCGATTAGAATGTCGACGAAAGACTTAGAACCATATAAGTATCGATTAAACACATAAAGTTCAAGAATTTCTAACCTTCTCGTACGCGATTAGTAGGCCTGAATGTTAAGACGGAAGTTGATGAAATTTAGAACCTTGACAGCTTCGATTTTCGCTTTTGGGGAAGAAGAGCTCGCTGTACTGGAAGAGTACTGATTGACGACAAGGACAAAACTTGAAATATTGATGTTGGAAGAAGGCAATCGATGTTGCTGTTGCTGGAGAATGAAGTGGCTGATTTTTAGGGCACAAATTTGAAGAAGAAATAGTTGGGTGTTCTCCATTGCAGCGTATTTGGATTTTATTTCAAATCGGGTCGGGTAATTAACGGGTCGGGTCATCCATGTGGCGCACAGGTGGCGTCCACGTGGATTCCACCTGTGCATCGCAGTTAATGGTGATGAAATATGTCCACATGGTGGAAGTTTATTAACAGAAGGGGTATATTTGTCCCCCAACTTTGACGGAGGGCAAATATGCCCCTTTTCTCAAAGTTGGAGGGCAAATATGCCCCTTTTCCCTTTATTAATACTTTAATACCGTTCATTATATATTAATACAGTTCAGTCCAATATAAAAATATCAATGCCACTTATCAAACGAGCCCGAATTTGGTTTCTAAAAGGCAGGGACTAAATACCCAATAATATCCTTTTTTTAATACCCCATTATCGAGTGAATTCATAGTGAAGCTAGCAGTGTAAAAAGTACCTATTGCAAATGGTCAAGGGGCACAAAATTGCATTCTAGTAACTTATTTTGTTTTGTGCCTTAAAAATCTGTGTGCAAGATTTCAACAATTTATTTTATGGGAGTCCCACGAAGATTTTGTGTCATGTGAATTATTGTAACATATGCAACATGTTCAGCTTCAGCTAGAGGATTATAATGAGCAAACGTTAATTAGTCACCTTCATTTGTACCTTTGTTTTTGTTGTTGATGTTGCTTGTTCTTTTTCCTTTATAATCTTGGCATGTTATATGATATTAATCTCTTTTGAAGAGTTTTTTTATTAATATCAATTATATATAGTGTATAATATTCATCACTTATACAATAGAAATCCTAATCCTAATCACAAGAGGAATCATAATCTTACCATAATTATATTTACACAATATATGAAATATATTCTAATTATGGAGTAGGGATGACTATACACGTTTACACACCCCCTCAGTCGGAGCGGGAGGAGACCGGACGCTGAGACTGGATCTGAAGTCAAGAAACCACTGTCTGAGAAGTTGTTAGCGATATTTCGACTGCTCACGCAAGCGTACGCATCGTTCACAAGTAATATAGTCTGTAAGACCGAATATCGTCCACAAAGACTGGTTTCTAAGTACCGTTCATCTATTTTATGTTATCTATTTGGCAATCGATATTTGATTGAGGTTTTTATTTAACTACTAGAATAATTAGAAGATTTAAACTAATAAAGTTGTAATCAGTTATGAATGAATTAGGGCTTCCAAAATCCTCGATTATCCACTTTATTCAATCCTTAATGCGACTAGAATGATTCTTCTTCTTCGTTAAGATAGCGGTTAACTAGACTGTCTTATATTCTGGTTAGGACATATAATCACTCAACCCCAGTGCAGAACCCTTCTATATTTCTATGATAGGATTTACCACATAGGAGGATTAAGAACAGTAACCTATAATGCTACACAAGTATTGGGGTACTTTCGTCTGCGATTTTAACATATGTCTAGTAAATTACAACATATTCAAATATCACCTTTCAGAATTTTGATTCGAAATCATACAAGTTATGATAATTAGTGATCAATTAATTATCAAAAATTTATACCAAATACTGACTAAATCTTAATCAAGTGAAGAAAAAATCAAACTACTGCATTAATTCATGAATAAAAGTTTCAAGCGATTCATAAGAAAAGCCCTAATAGAGTGTTTAGCTCCTAGCCATAGTCACGCTAAGAACTAACACAATATCCATACAAAAACTGAATTAAAAATGAAAGAAAATTACGTAGAACAAAATCTCCAATTATGACTACAAATCCGCCTTGTGTTGTGTTGTGTTGTAGAATGAGGTGGGGATTGTATGAGCCTTGGGCCTGAGGTTACTCTAAGGTCTAGCACATGTGGGACCCATTAGAGATTGTGTATATGTAATTAAGTTGTACAGTTTAAGTTAGTATTATATTTTTTGCGTATCTTTTTCTTAATGATAATTAGTTATCTTTATCGCTTGTTACTAACTCGTGCGATGTCCAAAATTAACTAGGAAAACAAATCTGGACATATTTGAAATAAAGTAATGCCTTGACTAAATAATAAAACGCTTAAATCAAAACCCTAAAAAGTAAAACACTTGAAGCTTATGATAACAAGTTTCTAAACAAAATTTACTTCTTGCAGTTTACAACCCCTAAAATGACGTTCCGAACGTTTAGGTATCCCTGATGTATTGATCCTACACTATTGTTCGCATAAAAAAAACTCAGTTTCTATATAAAATATTGACATTCCGGAGTCTTGAGACATGACTAATTTTTGGTCAAAGAATGAAAAAATTTGTGAATTTTAAATCTATTTTTTAAATTATTGCGCAGTAATTTACGGCGCAAAAGGTAATAATGTAATTTCTTTTTGGGTTATTTTGGTTCACTTCCTCACGTATTGGGTGAATTAAGTTCCGGACTCCTTACAAATCACAACCAACTTTCAAGCATTTGTCTCAGTTTAAATTTTAGTAATAAACTCTCAAATGTTTCCTTAATTTGTTAGGTATAATGAAACGAGTATAGAGTGGTCTTCTTCAAGAAGCGTTTTACTTTTATATGAGATTTTTCAACGCGGATTCAAATTTAATAATTCCCTAATATAGATACCAAACTTTGGATGTAAAGTGTGCTAAGTCATATATGACTGAGTCACTTTTTCAGGAAAATAATTTTCGACATTTTATAAAGAGTGAAAAATATTTTAAGGAAAACATATTTATTAGAGAAAAAAAATGATTGGAGGCAGATAAATACATTTATTGAATCATATTTGTGAAAAATGTAAATTTATGATAATATAGTACAAAAAGCAGGGCAATATTGACATGTTTGAAATGCAGAGGGGGAACTTGAGGGGTTGATGTTGAAATAAAAGTTGCTATTGTTCCGTCGTAGAAACTTAAGGACCAAAAACGACATATCTTCTTTTACTTCGTTCTACCACATCGAACACAGAAACAACTGTGTAGCACCTTAGAAGCCCTAGCGTAGCAGAAGACATTGTCCCTTCGGGGACATCCGATAAAATTGGAACGATACAGAGAAGATTAGCATGGCCCCTGCGCAAGGATGACACGCACAAATCGAGAAATGGTCCAAATTTTTTTTGCCGGACGTCGGCGGCGACGGTATATTATCGAGCCCTAGTTTATTTTTTCTCATAATCCTGATATTACTGTTATTGTGAAATTCACTCATGTTACATGTGAGATATTTATGAATATGAGCAATTACGTTCTCTATTCCACTAACCACTGTCTTTTTTGCGGTAAATAATTTTGAGGAAAACTTAAAAGATCATTCTTTTTACTGCATATCGATATAGTTGTCCTGTATTGCAAAAGTTACAGTTAGGTGGGGACTGTGTTACAATCTCAATGTTATTTGCTGGTAGCCTTTATGGTTGAAGATTTATTTGTTTATAAATTTGTTGTTGTTGCTACTTGTATTTCACTATTTTTTAACTGGACAGGTAGACAACCAAGTAATAATGAGTGCTTCAGTTAAATTTCATCTAAACAACAGGGTTGGAAAATTGTAATGATCATGGAAGGTGCAATCTTTAAGGCCTTGATAAACTATGCACGTTAACTATGAATTTTTTGGGAGAAAATTGTTGCTATTTCTTGATATCTCTCTACCTCCCCCCAGGTAGAGGTAAAGGCCCTCCTGCACTTCATGGGATTTCATTTGCCTCGTATTTTAGTGCCTTATTGGCATTCGTAGTGTGAATTATAATGATTTGAGCCTAATTGTGGATTTTTTTTATGTGTAAGAGGAATGAGAGTGAAAAATGATGAAGTTGGAGCAAATGGCTAGTGTGTTGCAGCACGCAACATGACACGAGGAATAACAATAGCCTTTTTGGGGTCTTTGGGGTGGTGGACATGATATTGTGAGATTTAACATCATTGGACAGTGAGGGGAATTGTGTTCTTTTTCCTTGGAGAAACGGTAAGTTGATTTTTTTGCTCCAGCACTTAGGATGTGGTGTAGAAAACTGTACATATAGAGCAAAAACCAAAAGTATATCTGATATCTAGTCTGGGGATTGTTAATGACGATATTGTGGACGGGATTGTCAATTGTGATACTTGTGTCATACATTTGGTTTTTGGTGGATTAGTCGAGGTGCACTCAGGGCACCACTGTCGTGAAAAAAGCTAGTCAAAGGTGTACTTACATCAAAAAAGAATTAAGCATGGTATCTCACGTTCCTTTTCATGGGGGGATAAACTTATCCTATGAATGGGGAACTCTAATCCAATTTCAACTCCAAATTCCACACAAATAAAATAATCCAAGCACTTGATTATCTTTTGTCCCCATTATGCAACCCCCAATCCACTAACTAAATGATCATGTTGATTGCAGTTGCTTGTTTGCTATTCAGAATCAATTTTCTTATAGATTCATTCTACTATCTTTAATCTACCTACACATTGAGCTGCTTTTTGTGCAATGACATTTCTCATCCTTCTTTACTTTTTAAGTTGAGGAGGCTCATCCAAATTGTTGGTAAATTCCTTGATGATACTTCTATAAAATGAAGAAAGCGAATACTAATTTGCACTATTCTAATATAATCATTGGGAAGTATCTATGTTCAAAGGTTAGCTTTTTCTCATACAGAAATTTTGGGAAGTATCTTAATCATACGTCTAAATCCTTCCATTTTAATTATGAAAATAAATAATTAAAGATAGTGAGCCAGTGTCGATTTGCCCAAGTGACGAGCCCACGCCCGCCCCGGTTCGAATCCCGCCCCGCTTTATTAAAGGGAGACCGGTCGACTGCCGACCCGCCGCTGGCCACTCTAGTCCAAACAGGCTATTAATCGGATTTAGTAGCATTTTTCTCATCTATTATGTTTTTAGTCCTCTAGCTAGTTTTAGAATGAGAAGGATGTTGAATGATTGATTGATTGATTGTTATATTGTTTCACTTTTTTATTATTGTTGGCAGTGAAACCGCAAAATACGTGTTTCCGAAGAGGATATTCGAAAGTCGGACTTTGGAGGAAGCTCTGATGTCTGGTATACTTTTCAATCTTATTTTTTATGAGATTCTAGATGGTTAAAATCGGTCCACGTAATGACTAGCTGATCCTATCACTGTCATCTTTTTGAAGTGCTCGATCTGGCAACAGTGAAATTCAAGGTTTTGAAAAACAGTGATCAGTATGAGATAAGAGAAGTCGAGGTATTTGCTCTTTGATTCTATTTATCAACTAGTACTAATTCGAGTATTATCTAGATTATATGCATCCTTTCTGCAACTTTAGAATGGCATTGGTTCTAGGGGAAATATTTGACTGACAAAAAAAGTTAAACCTAAATGCAAAATATGTTGACGATAGAGGGGAAATAATGAAAATATCTTAAATGGCTTATATAGATACAAATATTAGCCAAGATATATTGTTTATTAAAAGTTTGTTCGCACCAGCTAAATATTCTCACACAAAAAATCCTTTAGTCGGTATTTCCTGATTTATGGTGATTATAGTTAGTATGAACCATTCTGAAAGTAATCTAGTGTACTGATACAATAAACCATAAGTTGGTGAAATTTACTAGGTCATGTCAAATAGATACAAGAGGAGACATTTTGCGATTTTGGTGTAAATTGATTCTACGTCTTTCCTCGAAGAAATGGGCCTTTGTTCATATATGTGATTTCCACTTATGGTTACAAAAACAAACATCGTGGATTGAAAATGGAATTTCAAATGCACAATCCATAAGGAACACGGAAATTAATGTTGTTTAATCATTATGTACATGCCACAACATGAGACCGATAGTTATTGTGAGAGTTAGCATGTCTATCTATAAAAAGTAAGAGACAACCGGACTGTAAGGGATTTAGTTCTTGAAAATGAATGAAATTGACAAGAGTGCATGGTGATCACAATCAGGAGTTTCCTCAATTTTGAGGAATATGTTATTGACTCGGTGTTAAAACGTGACGAGAAAGCAGAAGTGGAATTTTGTTGAAATTAACATACTAAGTTTTAACTTTTGGTTTGATCTCATAGATTAATCATGTCATAAGCTCTTTCCATTGGCAGTATAGGCAGCATGTTCAGGATTCCAAACTCAACAATGGAAACTAAATATGAGGGTTGCACTCGTAGTGGCACCGCAGTGCTGCCTTCTTTCGCTCTGAGTTGTCAACTTTCGTCTTTTTCGCTTCGGGAGCACATTTTCTGCCCATTTCTCGTTCTTTTTGCCATTTTACCTTTTTTGCACCGCTGTGACTCAAAAGAAGGAAAAACAAACCTACTACTATACTAAACACAACAAAAACGAGGAAAATACCAACTAAGAATGACTCAAAATGCGTATACAAAATACGCCTAATAGAAGTCATTTGATAAATATATCTGCATACTGATATGATGAGGGAACATGTAACACTCTGACATGGCCTAGCACAACTTTCTCACGAATGAAATGTATGTTCATCTCAACATGCTTGGTTCACTGATGTTGAACCGGATTGTGAGAAAGGTAGATTGCAGAGATGTAATCACAGTACACAATAGATGTCTGACGCAAAAGAAACTGAAGTTCTAACAGTAAATTTCTGAGCCAACAAATCTCAGCTACCACATTTGCAACACCTCTGTACTCAACCTCGGCACTGGAATGGGATAGGATGGCATGTCGCTTGGCAGACCATGAAATCAGATTATCCCCTAAAAAACACAAAAGCCGGAGTTGGAGCGTCGCGTGTCCGGGCACCCTGCCCAATCTGCATCCGTATATGAGAGCAACTTGTTTGGTGCATAGAGGTATAGGTGCAAACCATAATCAAGTGTGTCATTAATGTATCGAATGATAAGCTTAAGGGCAGTGAAGTGAGACTCCCTGAGGGCATGCATAAATAAGCATACCTGCTGAACAACATAAGCAATGTCTGAACTTGTAAATGTGAGATACTGAAGTGAACCTGCAAGGCTCCTATACAGAGTAGGATCGGAGACTGGAGCACCATCCATAACACTGAACTTAGATTTTGAATCAACTGGAGTAGGCATAACTTTTCAATTCGCTATCTTAGCCCTGTACACAATCTCCTCTGCATACTTACGCTGACACAAGAACATGTGGTTGGAAGACATGATCACTGATATCCCCAAGAAATAACTCAGCTTTCTCAAATCAGTCATGGCAAATTCGATCTTAAGCAAGACAATAATCTCATTTTTCAACCCATCGGAGGAGGCAGTAAGAACAATATCATCCACGTAAAGTATTAAGTAAGCAATGCTACTACCTCGATAAAAATGAAGAGTGATGTATCACTCCTGCTGCAGACAAACCCAATTTGCAAAATATACCTGACAAAGAAATACCTGACAAAACGATCATACCACGCACGGGAGCATATTTCAGGCCATGTAGTGACTTACACCTAGTGAGGGACTACTGGATGGGTGAACCCAGGTGGCTGATGCATGTAGACTGTTTCTCTCAGGTCCTAATATAAAAATGCATTCTTCACATCAAGTTGATGTATCGACCAGTGTTTGCCTATAGCTATGCTCAGAATTGTGTGAATGGTAGCCGGTTTGACAACCGGGCTGAATGTCTCACCACAATCAATGCCCTCATGATGATTCATGTAATTAGCCACAAGACGTGTCTTATACCTCTCAAGATCCCTATTGTCTCTGAATTTGTGATGAAATAGCCACATACACCGAATCACATTCACCCCCTCAGGTCTAGGTACTAGATCTCACGTGTTCTGTTTAGTCAAAACCTTGAATTCCTCAGACATAACCGCATTCCAATTAGGGTCTTGTTTGACCAATTTGGGGTTCTTGGGAATTAGAGATATGGTTTGGGCAGACAAGTTAATGAGACTTTGGGTTTGAAGATTCCGTGTTTGGCACAAGTCTCCATTTGGTGAGTGGGGACAAGTCTCCAATAATTCCATACAAGTCTCGGCCAACACATCATAATTTCATAACTCTTCTCTTAATTCCTTATAATCCAATTCACCCTTCAACACTTCCATATAACTAATTACCATTCTAAATATCAATGTTTTTTTTCTCGATTTCAACATGTAATTAGCGACAAGGATAACAACAACAAAAATGAATCCAATGCACAAAACAACCCCAATTTCGGCTACAACACCCAATAGTCACATGTATTGTCTTAAATTTAAAGTTTCTCCTAACACAAGTTCATTCCTTAAACTATAACAACATGCAATTCCAATTATATCATAAGAAGAATAAATTTACCTTAATTTTGCTCCAAAATAATCCCTAAACTTTCGGCCATTCATGCTCCAAATGCTTCATCATTTTCACCATTCTTCAACTTATAATTACATGCATGTATTCTACAAGTTTAATTCATCATTCCTACATGTTTTTCTTTCAAAAAATCATCTTCAAAATTTGAAAATCCTGGGCTGAATTTTCGGCCAGCAGTGGCGAGTTGCCCACTGTTTTTGGTGCAAATTTTTGACTTATAATTTGTGAAAGAACTTAGGCTAGGAAGAAGGAACAAAAAAACTTCAATGTTGGCTATGGGGTGTGTGTTTCGGCTGAGTGAGGGAGAGGGGAGGAGTGAGAGGGAGAGTGTGTTTGAAATGGAATGTGGGAGATGAAAGGGTCCTTTAAGGTTTAGTGTAAAAATCTGAAAATTTATATTTATAATTTGGTCCAATTCTCACAATTAAATAAATCTTAGCTCCCTCTTCTTTTAAAACTTGCAATTTCCATAAGACCTTGTATTTTCAATGTCCTAATTTTTATAATACGACTAATCTATAATCCCGTTAGAAGATATACAACTATTATTATAAGTTCCCATCGTCACATTCATAGTAGCCAAAATTATTCCGGGATCACATCCTTTGTATACTAATTTACGGATTAGCTTATATAAATATACTCTAAATCCAAGATTCAAATCTTATTTCTTATTACGTTCTCTAATTATTGCCTTAAAACCACGGGGTGTAACAATTTAGAATGTATTCTGACATTTTAGCAGCATATACCCAGAAGGACGGGGGGAGAGAGACATGAATCAATAGAGTGCGAATCATATTGTTAATGGTGCGGATGATTCTTTCAGCTTTACCGTTTTGTGGGGAGGTGTGAGGACAGGAGAAACGAAAGACCATGTCATTATTAGACAAAAACGGTGAAACATAGAGTTGTTGAATTCACGACCATTATCACACTGAATTTTTTTTATACCTTTTTCAAACTATGTTTGAATGAATGTTCGAAACTCAAGAAATTTGACAAATACTTCCGATTTAAATTTGAGAAGATATAACCAAACATAGTAGGGAAAATCATCTAGTAAGACAAGCTAATATTTATGACCGAGAGAACTGGCAATAGGTGATGTCCATAAATCGGCATGTATAATATCAAATGGTGCAAAGGTAACACTAGTAGATGATTTAAATGAAAGACGAATATGTTTGCCTAAAGAACAAGAAACACAGTTTTGGGTAAATTTCCCATTATTACAAGTAATGAAATTATAGCCTCTAAGAAAATTAAAAATTGGGGCTCCGGGATGACAAAGTCTATTATGCCATGTTGATGAAGAAATAGCTGCTAGAGAGACGAGAGAGCAAAATCCGACAGCGGAGGTGGAAGAGAATGGATAGAGATCCCCATGCTATTGCATCTCGTAAAGGTGTTCCCGTATACAGATCCTTCATAGTGAAACCAAAATGGTCAAAGTCAACAGAGACAGAGTTATTACGAATAAATTTGTGGGCATAAATTAGGTTCTTAATGATGTGTGGAGCATATAGGACATTTTTAAGGGAGAATGGTGGATGAGGAGGTGGTGTGTAGGATGTACCATAGCCCTGTATTGGAATGTGATGGTCATTGCCAACTGTAATAAATTGAGGATGCTTTAAACTAAATATTTTAGGAATGTTACCGGCAGACCGGGTGAGGTAAGTGTTGACACCCAATTTTGTTCCTTCTTTACTGAACATTTCATTCTGATCGTCCTCTATCTTTAATTAATTAAGAGAACGAGATTAATTGCCAATTAACACAATTAATTAGGCTATTTAAATTTTCCAGCTCCCTCAGCCCAATCTCGCGACTCGATGACCCAGCCCACAACCTCCATTATTTTCCATCGTCCATATCAATCCCATCTTCCAAACCAAATAACACCCCTAAACACAGCACCTGCCCTAAACCACTAAACAAAAGAAAACCATGAATACCGCCAAGAACCGCCGGATAATCACCTCCATCACCCATCGTACCGCTGGACAAACCTCAACACCACTGCCAACACGTCCACTCCATTCTTTTCAGAATCTCCAGAGCGAAAAGAGACATTTTCTGTTCTCTGAAAAGGGGAAACATGGGTATCCTTTGGGTTGAAGCTCATTCTTGCTTCGGTCCGCCATGCAAAGGACCCAACCAGTTGGGTCTAAATCCCAACGACTCCATCTTTTTCAAGTCACTTTGAAAAGGCAAAATCAGGACGCTTTTGATTTTTTTTCTTTTCAATATCACAAAAAAAAAACCGGTCACTTTCCCTTTGAATTCGAATTTCGAATTCTAACTCTAAAATCCCAACTATAAATACAACCTCTTTGGGTTGTGTTTAGACCCTCTTTTTTTCTGGAAGAAAATCTAGATTCGGATTAAGAAAAAAACAAGAACAAACTCATAGTTTTACTGCTTTAGAAAATCAGAGGAATACAGACTCTATGTGAAACAGATCTCAAAGACCCCTTTTACTCTCGGTTCTGGTTCAAAAAACCACAAACCCTTAAACTTCTCCCTTTTCAATCGCATAACGTAAAAACATTTCCGAGCGGAATCGTCGAGTCGAAACACGCCTCGGTCTTCTGCCCGGAGAAGGTCAGCAATCTTTCCCTCTTGTTGATTCTGTCATTTTTTTTGTGCTAAAGTTTTGTATGCATTGTAAGAAATCTGTTCATTGTTCAGTTCTGTTTGCTTGTTATATCATGAGAAGGGTGTCCGACATACTTATTCTCACTCTTTAACGCTGCTAAATCGAATCGTCGTTCGGCGTTTGTCGATTATATTTGATGTTCTATAATCACTGTCCATATGGTAGAAATTATGTTACAAGGACTCGGTTATTTTTGTAGGCATTATACTCCTAGAAAGCCTAATTTTAATTAAAGTTGGTGCATGAATGAGACTTATTCAGTTTTAGTTTCATGTAATCCATATGTGCAAGTTGTGTCTTATCTAAAATGATATAAATCAGAAATCAGAAAGTTTGTTAGCTCTCTGTTAAATGAGTCATGTATGTCTCTGTATATATATTCACGGATAGGTTTATGCTACTCTTTGTCTTATTGGATCATATTGTACGCAAGTATATGTTCATTATGCTCTAATCCTTAGTTGGTTTTCTCTACGAACATGTTTCCTTCAAATCAGTAGAACTTGCCTGAATCCTGTGTGTTAAGAATGGAAGATAGCATTTTTCTTAAATGAATATATTGGTGATTCATAACAAAGGTGTCAAATGGATTTGTGTCAATATAAAAGTGCTTGTTTCTTTTAAATCTATACATACAATGAAGTTCCATATATGCTCACTGCGATTCATCTAAATATTCGAGGTATAATTCCTTTAGTTATCATAAAAATGCTGCCGTGCAAAGATATTTTGTTGCTAACTTGGATATGTGTTTAAATTCACATGAACATTTTATTTACTTTCATTATTGATGAACTTGGGATACTTACCAATCCTTTTCATTTTCATTATTTTACATGAAATGCATTGGGAGCAACGAAGAGTCTCGTTACGAGGCTCATCCTGATTTTATCAAGCGAGGAACTGCATCTACATTCATTGCATTCTCCCGCCTCGGGACTTCTAAACCAATAGGGAGGGATGATATTGTCTCATCTGTCCTAGTCGATCCTTTTTATTCTTTAATTCCGCCATTTACTTTTATTACCATTTAATTATATAATCTTGTATGATTTTCTAAATGCTTAGAATAGGTAAACTTAGGATTAACAAATTAAGAGGGTAGTTTTAGAAATCGAAACTCCCCACTAGTCTATTTTAGGCTTGTCATATATATTTTCGCCATATAAAGGCATATCTTTATCAAACACAAATTTTACATGTAACACATGCTTTCCCAAATAAATCATTTTCATGCATTTATAAACTAACCTTATGCTAATTTTTATTGAAGTATACATATTTCAAATGATTATTTGTACCATCTTTTGCTTTCAAAACATACATTTATTAAATCTAAGTTTGATTGGATAACCGCATGTTAGTGGATCTTAAAGGATGTATAATTTCTTCCCTTTGGGATAATAAAGAACTCTTATCTAGAATCTCGTTAAGTTTTGCAGACCATTAATTGGAGTTATTTTTAGCAGATTTTTGCTTAGTAGATGTCATAATTTATCTTTAAAGTAATTAGGTGGTGACACCTTAAATAAATTCAGGAATCACCCATATGTCGTATTCTTTTTCGACTTCGATTTAAATGGGGTATTACAGTGAGATGTGGCACCGAAGTCCATGATCCAACTGTTGTCCGATTATTGCGAGTTTAGGTCGCCGGGCGCCCGACCTAAGTCGGGGCTACGCCGAGGCGGGTTGTTGGAATCGCCCTGCTGCAGTAATCGGGCTTCTTTGAGTGGTCGAGCCGGGCCCAACAAATACGTGTTGAGAATCTTGGGCGGATGCCGCATCGAGCGGCCGGCGCCGCAACTCTATACTGAGGCGCTGCGACGCTGTACTGCTGAGGCGTCGCGACCCAGTTGTTCTGCGGACCCTGCTGTTGCTGGTTCTGCCGACCGTGATCCTTGCCGCGATCACGACCTCCTCTGTCGCCGCGGCCCTAGTCGCCACGGCCCTGACGCGGTTGAGAGTTTTTCGGCGATATCGGGTCTTGAGGTTGCGTGTCGACAGCTAACGCCTGCTGGTTGTGCTCATCTTGCTTAGCACGACGAGTTTCTTCGAGCAACAATTGTGAGCGAGCTTTGTTAAAATTGGGTAATAAATTCGCCTGTTTCAAGGTGGCCAAAGTATCATATTCGCCTTTAGGAAGACCTGTAATCATTTGTATCACCATTTTAGTTTCAGAGACAGGCGTGACGACGTTGGAGAGTTGACCCGCCACAAGTTTTAGCTGCTTGCAGTACTCAGTCACATTGAAGAAGTTTTCAAGACGTGTTTTGTTAAACTGTTCCTCCAAATACACAGCACGAGTGTGCTTGTTATCCTGAAAGATTTCTTCCAAACGAATCCACAATTCACTGGCGGTGGCGACAGATTTCATGATGGTCATGAGAAGATCCTGAGAGATACTACCATATATTCACTGTTTGACGACAGCGTCGAGACGATGCCATGTAGAATCATCAACATCCGGGGGGCGAGGAATAATGTTATTGATATGATCAAACACGTTATAGACACATGCATGAATGCGAAACAATTCAACCCAAGGAGAATATTGACCATTTTCTTGATCAAGAAGAATGTGAATGTAGTTCTTGATGTTGGTAACAGTTAGGGCTGGATGAAAAGATGGTTTTGGTGTTTCGAGAGTGATAACGTTGGAGGAGGGGGCTGTAGGGGATTCAGGAGGAGTCATGATAGTGGATGTAATTTAGAAGAGAAGAGAAGAAAGGAAGAAAACTAAGAAAATTTTCGGGAGGGCCGCGACTGAGAAGGGTGAGGGTCGGCGGCTCTTGGAAAGAAATTGTAGAGTTTTGTTTATTTGGCTCTTGATACCATGTTAAGATGATATTAATCTCCCTTGGGGAGTCTTCTCATTAATATCAAATATATATAGTGTATAATATTCATCCTTTATACAATATGAATTCTAATCTTAATCACAAAAGGAATTCTAGTCTTAGCATAATTATATTTACACAATATATAAAATATATTTTAATTATGGGATAGAGATTACTATACACATTTACATGGCCAAATACATTGACGGCCCTCTAAACTTGTTTGATACTTTCAATTTGATATTTGAACTAGAACTAATACTTATTGGATACATCATGTTGCATAAAATTGTTCCTATTAAACACAAGTTCTACAAAAAATAAAGACCTGACATGCTCAAAACTAGTATAGGACACACAATCACACATTGTCTATGTTGGAGTCAGGAACTTAAATGACTCTAGAAAAGACACAAGTGACTAAAGTAACCCAAGGGAAAAAAATTTACCAAACTAATTTTTGCGCACTTTTTTTGTGTTATATAAAAATGACTTAACTTGTGTGGTTAACTTCTGTTACCCATTTGCGCACTAATTTGTTGCTCTATGCAACAAACCACACAATCAAAAGTTACTTTGCAATTCCAATTTTCAAGAGTTTTTTTTTTGCAATTCCAATTTCCAAGAGTTGCTTTCCAGGGTTTCCATCATGTGTGCAATTTAAGGATTATTTCATTATTTAATTGAATTAGTCTTTTTCTCAATTTTTAATTTCTCAAGAGGGAATTTCTTCGATCTTCAAAAAGATGACTTTGTAAGTTTCAGTATGAGTAATGATAATGTATTGATCGGGAATCATTCAACTAGGGATTCCTTACTCAAAGATGTTCATTTCTATGTGTATCATATATATCACAAGACTTGTGATAAGAGAAAGCCATTTACGCTCAAATCCATATGTTATTAAATATTGTGAAAAATATTGAGAGCATTACATATTGAGAACTACTTTATATGTTATTAAATAATTACTCCTACATGATTACTACTTTATATGTAATTAAAAAGTGCATACAAACTAAAAATTGTGAAAAAGGCTAATTCAATTAAATAATAAATAATCTTTAAATTGCACACATGATGGAAACTCTCGAAAACAAATCTTGAAAATTGGAATTGCAAAGTAACTTGTTTTTTTTTTTTTTTTTTGTCGACGGCGAACCGCTACTCTTTCGAGCGCATGGTAAACCCCGATCGACGCAGAGTCGCAAACCACGCCGCCATGTAAACTACACTTGGCAAGCCATGTGTGCGATGCGCTCAACCAAGAAGGTTTATGCGAGGATCGAACTCGTGACCTTCATGGCCCCGCTCATCGCTACACCAACTTGGCTACCCTTGCGGGTTTCAAAGTAACTTTTGGTTTTGTGGTTTGTTGCATAACCCAACAAATTAGTGCGTAAATGAGTAATGGAAGTTAACAGCATACGTTAGTTATTTATATATAACGCATAAAAAAGTATGCAAAAGATAGTTTGATAACTTTTTTTTCTTCGGTTATTTAAGTTTCGGACTCGTCTATCTTTAGCAGACCGTCTCAAATATTTTGGGGGTCTTGTTCTAATTCGTAAAAGTGAGCCCTTAATTGGGCTAATACTTGCGAATTATGAGTCTTTACAGTAAATTTTAACTAATATTACTTGATAAAAAATGAAAAAAGTGATCCTAAATTTTTTCATTTTTTGGAGAGTCTTGTGCGATAGCACACCTTGCACGGTCCAAAGACGTCCCTGATCTTGAGTGGTATTCAATATATACTAGTCCTAGTTCAGATATCAAAATGAAAGTATCCAACAAATTTAGGGACTACTTATATATTTGGCCTTCTTTCTTTTCTGGGAACATCTTTCTCTATGGGTGCAACATAATAGAAGCCAATAGCAATAACCTGTCCACAGCTAGTTTTGTTGATCTCTTTTTTTTATAGTGCTACTTTTGCATTGTCATGAGTCATGACTCATGATTAGGGTATGTCTAACGATCGCTGTTGTTGAGTCTATATACTGTTACGAGTGGGGCTCAAACTTCAAACACTGACTTGATGATGAGGCTGAGCCTCTTGACACCCTTGTTGCTACACATTATAAACACAATGGGCCTACTTGTTTCTTTAGTGGATGTGGAATTAGTAGTGTTGATCATCATTCATTTGGTCAAGCTTTTGGTCCAAAATTGAGGGATTAACCATTTCTTTTGGATTATATACTTAACTAGAATCACTTAGAAATAGCAATCCAATTTCTGCATAAAAAGAAAAGATCTACTCCCTCCGTCCCAATTTATGTGATATAGTTTGACTGAATACAGAGTTTAAGGAATAAAAGAAGACTTTAAAATCTTGTGGTCTAAAACAAACTAAAGATATTTGTGTGGTTATAAATCATTTCGTTAAAAGTAAAAGGTAAAGTTTAAAGTTAAATTATTATCAAATAAGAAAATGTATCATTTTTTTTTGGACGGACTAACAAAGAAAGTGTATCACATAAATTGGGATAGATGTGGAATATCATTTTTAGCTAGGCGAATAGAAAGAAAGTTTCACCCACCTGACCATAGTTGTTTGTATCCATCACTAGCGTATACTCAATATATAACAGGTGTATAATTAATGTATTATATATACACAAAATATACAGTGATTATACTGACTAAAAATTATAAAATAAACAAGTATTGGAGTGACTTTTTTGTGAGTCCATTAAAGAAAAGCGGCCTAATATTTACCATGTGCTGAAGTATTTGAAAGGATCGAACCATACTGAATCTATCTTCTTGCATTTTTGCATGAAAACAACTTGAACTCATGGCTTTCTGATCATACAACTAGAATTTTTATCAATGCGCCAAATACTCCTCTTTAATTTAATCCAATGCACCAAATACCCCTCTTCAATTGAATCCAAATCCTGCATAGTTTAATGTAAAAGATGAAAGAGACAGAGAGGAGAAAAGGGAAAGAAACAGATGACCAAGCAGTGAAAACACAAGTAACATTCCAAAAATACTAGCCCAAAATTCTTGTATCTGAAATTTGAAGCAGTCTAAGATTCAGTGATGCAACACCTTGAAATCAATTATTTCACATACTGGAAATTGGGTTTGCCTTTTTCTCCTATATTTTCTGACTAGGTCAAGTCACCGTTATTTTTTAAAAAATTAGGTAATTTTTGAATTCAAGATTCAGAATGGAATATTTGTAGTTTATGAGGTAAACTACTTCCTATCAAATGAACTTGAAGCATGATGACATTTAATTTTAGTTTGAACTTCAAGATTCAAATCGATACCAGATCTCACGTTTGAGTCTTTGATAAAATTAAGTTTTTGTTTTTTGTATGCAAAATGACAAATCATTCAAAGTTGATTAAAACTTTGGAAGAATGTTAGTGTTCATTTACTAAAATAATTATCCATTTAGTAAACAAAAGCTCTCTGTTCCAATCATTAATCCATATAACATCGATTTCAGATAAGAAAGAGTGATTAACTAAAGGTAATTCACCAATGAAAAAAATATGTTGTATTTCCATCAAAATGAATAAATTATTTTTCGGATTCAAATTCTGGGAATGAAAAAAATTCTGATAGTGAATACTGTTAACAATACTTGTCCCACATCGGACAAACTTTTCTTTTGGTTTGTTATTTCCCCTTATATAAAGGGATGTAATTGTTTTTCTTTTATTTACCAATTCACTATCAATAATAGAGTTATTCTCTTTTCTTTACTCTTGTTATTGTCTTCAAGAATTAATAAATAATATGAATTCTAACATGGTATCAAGAGCGCAAGTTAATATTTTTAGCTCGATTGCGGATCCAACTTCGCGATGAGTTAATTGGGGGTTCGGATGCAGCACGTCACTGGTATTAGTTAATTTTTTTCCTCTCTTGGCTTGTTTTGGAAGCTCGTGCTCGTTTTGGCTTGTTTTGGCGGCTCGTGCTCATTCTGATCTGGGTTTCGTCTTCTTCGCTTCCGCATCTGATTGGTGAGATATGTCTCTTATTATTTTGTTGCTTGTTATTTGGGATTGTTGCTTGTTTTGGGATTGTTGTCTGTCATTTCCATCACGAAGTAAGTAGGTTTTGTCTAAGGAGGTTGGTATTTAAGTGGTCCAGCTGTGACCCTCCAATCTTTCCTGGAATCTTCTTACAGAGGTCGGATTTGAGATTTTTCTTTTTTCTTTTAAATTCATAATAGTTGGAGGTGATGATTCTTTGCAATCTATTGGTGTTCGATTAAATGGAAAAAATTATTCCTATTGGAGCTATGTCATGGTAAATTTTTTGAAGGGAAAGGGGTTTTGGAATTATATGTCTGGAAAAGTCAAATGTTCTAAAGTTAGAGATGAAAATTTTGATGAAGTATTTAAGACTTAGGAGACCAATAATTCAAAGATTATTAGTTGGATTAATAACTCTGTTGAACAAAAAATTGGTGTTCAATTGGCTAAATTCAAAACGGCTAAAGAGATTTGGGACTATTTGTCAAGATTGTTTGTGCAGAATAATTTTGCTGTTAAATATCAGTTAACATCTGAAATTCGTGCACTAGTACAAAATGATTTGAGCATTCAAGATTATTTCTGTGCAATGACCACTTTGTGGGATCAGTTAGCTATGACGGAATTGATGCGCGATTTATACACACGCTAAACGCAAGTGCACGTATCGTTACAAGTAATATAGTCTAGGTAATACCGAATATCGTCCTCAGGGACTGGTTTTTAAGTACCGATTATCTATGCTTTAGTTTCTATTTGGTTAACGTTAATTGAGTTAGAATTCTAAACTAATAATGCAGGAAATAAACTAATTATGAAAATACTTTGATTTAAATCAGTTATGATGGAGAATTAGGGCTTCCAAGATCATCAACTATCCACTCTATTCAATCCTTAATACAATTAGACTGACTTTTTCTTCTACGTTAAGATAGCAGGTTAACTAGACCGTTTTATACTCCTGTTAAGGTAATATAAACACTCAACCCCAATGGAGAACCCTTCTATCTTTCGATGACAAGATTGACTACAAATGAGGATTAAGAGCAATAACCTATTAAGCTACACAAGTATCGGGGTACTTTCGTCCACAATTTAAACCTATGTTTATTCAACTATAGCATATTCAAAATCTCCCCTTTCGGATTTCGATTAGAACTCATATAAGTGATGATAACTAGTGATCAATTAATTATCAAGCAATCAAAGCAACTATTGAATAAATCTTAAATAAGTGAAGAAGAAACCAAACTAATATATTAATTCATGAATAGAGTTTCAAGTGAATCACAAGGAAATCCCTAATAAAGTAATTAGTTCCTAGCCATAGTCACGCTAAGAACTAATATAATCTCCATACATGAACTGAAATAAACAAAGCAAAAGAAAGAAAAGAAAAATACTCAAGAACAAGTCTCCAAACCTTCTAGCATCCAAGGATTGTGTGGAATATTTACAAGATGAAATGGTGGATGGAGAATGGAATTTGTCAAGTGTGGGATGGAATGTAGGATGGAGAATTATTCTAATGATGTAGAGACTATTTATAGCCCAAGAATCCTTTAGGTAAAGGGTTAGGGATTATGTAGGTAGGAAAAGTTATGGAATCCTTTAGGTAACGGGTTAAGGAAAAGTTATCCCTTTTGGACTCTGAAAAACGTGTCAAATTCGGCCCAAAACTCAGAAATCCCGCCACAGGAGCTCAGAAATCAGCCACGCGCTAAAAACTGTAGTCAAATCATCTTTTCAACATTCGTCATGCCGGGCCATTTGCGCCACGGCGCTGAGGCGTCTCGCGGATTGCTTCGCCGCCCTTTTTCGTCCGGTCTTCGTCTGATTTCTTCTATACTTCTCGGGACTTCTTAGACTTCATTTATTGGCCCCTTTTAGTGTGCAATTCCATCTCAATTAAGCTCATTTCCTCTTCTTTTCGCCATTTCTCCATTTCGACGTCAGTGACACAAAAGGAAGAAAGACGACCCTAATACTATACTAAACATCAACAAAATGAGTAAAATACTAACTAAAAATGACTCAAAAGGAATATATAAAATACACCGATCAGGAATCTACTGAATTGCAAGCATGTGATGCTTATATTAAATGTAGATATGAAGACCGTCTTTTTCAACTATTGATGGGTCTTCGGTCAGAATTTGAGAATTGTCGTTCAGGCTTGTTGCACCGCAAACCCTTACCATCTGTTGAAGATGTGGTAAATGAACTTATGGCTGAAGAAACATGTTTGAAGACTCTAAAAGGAGTACATAAGGCTTCTACTTCCGTATTGACAACTCCTTCATCTGCACCGGTTCTTGCAACCCCTACTCACCTGAATAGAACATCTGTCATGGGTAATTGTAATTATTGCAAGAAACCAGGACACTGGAAAAATCAATGTCTTGAGCTGCGAAAGACGTTAGGTTCTAAACCTTCATATTCGGGACAAGGACAGAAGCTGTCACGCCCCGAACCCCGGGCCCGCGACTGGTACCCTACCTGGACACCCTTCTATACATACAACATGAGTAACACGCGGAAGATAATAACACTCATTTTTTTCTTAAAGCAAAGGCAAAACCGATAAGACTGTCGTATATATACCATACCCATCTGGGTCTACACTGTACAACAATGTAAATATAACTCTCACCAGTCCAGCCCACATATGAATACAGACCTCTAAGTGTAAAATCCGAAAAAAAATAATAATATATAGTTGTTGGTTGGGTTAATAATATATATATATATATATATATATATATATATAAGAAAACAAAGAATAAATTGCATGAGATGGAGTTAGTGTTAAAATTAGATAAATAGATAGAGGAAATGAAAAAAAAAGAAAAAAAAAGAAGAAAAAAAAGGGCAGAATGTATGCTGCCACGTCCATTTCCCCCCTCCCCCTTTTTCATTTCCCTTCAATCTCTTGGCTTTCCTCTTCCCATAAGTTATACAATCATCTCCACTTATACATTGTATTTACACACAAACAAAGTACATAGCATAAAGACTAGAAAATCAGGAAAAAACAAGTGAACAAGAAGAGAAAAAATCTAGAAAAAAACAAGAGAGCAAGAAGAACAACAATAAAAGAAATACTAGGGAACAAGAGTCCCTTGTAGCAACCGAACAACAATCATTTCACACATACAAGGTGAGTTTTCTCACTCAGAAATTCTTGGTAACATCCTTTATTTTAAGTTCAATACATGTTAGAATAAGAATTGAGTGTTGAAAAGAAATAACGAGCTTTTGATTGTTTAGACAACTAGTTGCGTCACGAACTTTACGAACTGATTTCACTAAGTTATAATGGTTAGAATTTGATGAAATTAGAAAGAATGGTACACCTCTCTATTATGATCATATAGAACCAAAAATGAGGTAAAATGGACATACGGTTTAAAAGTTATCATAGTTCAAAGTTTTTGCCTTAGATTTGGCCGAAATTCGGAAAGGCATAATTACAGACTGTTTTTATTGAGTTTTACTTATTAGAATTGTATATAAATTTACATGGTTGTAAATCTCTCTGTTACGGACAGATATAGCTAAAGAGAGGTTAAAACGGACTTACGAGTTGAGAGTTATGGTAGTTTGAAGTTGTTGTCTCGGATGAATTCAGAAGGGCAGGACGTTGAAACGTAAAACTATAATAATACGTGGGAAATATGAAAATTGGTGTTAAATGAAAGTTCTAGATATCTCTGTTGTGGACATTTTGAGACCTTACGGAGGTGTATCCGACTTACGGATTGAGATTTATCGCTGTTTAAAGTTTCTGCCTCGGATCTATCGAGATCCAGGAAGGGCAGCGAATAAAAGTGTAAAACTGTACCAAATGGTACAGAATATGAAAGGATGGTTCACATGGAGACGTAGCTCTGCTCGCTGCTTTGAGATTTTATGGGGCTTGAAAGAGTTTACATATTAGGGGTTATGACTATTCTAAGATTTGGTTCTGTTTAATAAAAATTCTGCCGAAACAAATTTCATGTAGCTGTTTTGAGGATAAATTTGTTTTAGTTACCCAAAGTAGTTTTAAATGAAATTTGGTACAGTGAAAGATCCCCGTCTTACCTTAGTTTCTCCTTGAGAAACACCTTAGTTGGAGTTATGGTTAAAAAGTTATAATCGGTACAAATATGAATGACAGAATGTTGGGAAAGAAAATATTATTTATTCGATCTTCTTAAAAAGATGAAAAGTGAATACGTGTTCACATAAATATATAAATATATAATTGATCGGGTTGCACGCCGCAACAAAACGTAAAGTGAATATGCGTTCACAAATACGTAAACATAATGGATCGGGTTGCACGCCGCAACAAAACGTAAAGTGAATACGCGTTCACAAATACGTAAACATAATGGATCGGGTTGCACGCCGCAACAAAATGTAAAGTGAATATGCGTTCACAAATACGTAAACATAATGGATCGGGTTGCACGCCGCAACAAAACGTAAAGTGAATATGCGTTCACAAATACGTAAGCATAATGGATCGGGTTGCACGCCGCAACAAAACGTAAAGTGAATACGTGTTCACAAATACGTAAGTATAATGGATCGGGTTGCACGCCGTAACAAATATGAAAGATGAATACATGTTCACCTATATATATAAATATGAAAAGTGAATACGCGTTCACAAATATATAAATGTAACAAACATATGGAAATGCAGGGGAATGTCTTAACGTATAATACGAGATAAAATGAAGTGTTAGTTAAACTGAGAATTTCCTATGAGGAGTTGCTGCATATTTAAAAGTGTTGTAACCTGATATGTTTTTGCAATATGCTTATTACGTTATAATGTGATTGCACTTGGAATATTGTGGTGTTACTTTGAATTGTTGGGTAAGGTTCTCACTCACCTGACGGATGGTAGACTTTTATTTAACATGTTTCAGAAAGCGTGATAGAGAAAGGCTTCACGCCAAGGCTAGCGATCGTCCATGACCTCTTGTCATACCAAGTCCATTGTTTGGCTTGTACTCGTCGAGTTCAGAATGTCGATTTGATGTCTCGAAATGCCCGTGTTGAATGGTCTTCCTTCCAACTTAGAATAATCTTTGTCAGTATGTCTATGTAGAAACATTATTTGCACGAGCATGGACTCGCGTTATGTTTTTCAATAAAGTCATAAACAGATTTCTTTATTGTTATTTTTATTAATAACTTCGTATTTAAATATAAGTTTAAATTTCTAAATAAAGAGAAATAAATGGTGCTCCTGGTGAGAAATAATTGTCCAGGTGCCATCACGCCCTAAGTAAAAGCTTAGGAAAAGTCGGGGCGTGACACTAAAAATTTGACAACAACTGTGACGGGACAAGGCCTCGTCGTACCCCTGAATATACCTAGCCATAAGGATAAGCTTCAGAACATTGGAGCTATCCAAAATGCTGAACAAGGATCCTAAGCTCGCGGATCCACAACTGAGTACCTAGACCTGCAGACATGAACGCAGCCCCCCGAAGAAGGTCAGTACAACAGGTACCAAATATGTGAAACTGAAAGTACTGTAATGGAATCATAATAGTCTAAATATAAAACAAGAGACATGTATGATAACCAAAATACAGTGCATTGTGCCTGGTTAACAATAAGAGTAATGAAAATCAATTTCATCTTTTAAAAGACCATTTCACAATATATAAGCAGTCATGTCAAGTCAGGGACGCATGCCCTCAAAATCATTACTCAAATATAACCCTGGGTCTCACGCCCACAATATAAATCATGCCCGTGGAATTCCTTCCTCACTGCCGGCAGTCCATGATATAATATAATACCAATATGTGTACCTGAACACCAGATCCCACTGCCATAAACCGACCGCCAAGTAGAAATCCAACTACGGATCCAAAGATGCATCATAAACCGACCGCCAAGTACGAAAGCTAACTACCGTAATCCACTGGTCACTTAAACCGACCGGCGGTATCTAAAGCCAACGTACCAGAGCCTACCGTATCACGAGATATGACCGGGGCAAGTATCTAAAGCCATCTACCAGAGCATGTCGTATCACGAGAAATGACCAGGGCAAGTATCTAAAGTGTGCTCGTATCTATATATATAAATCAAGCCCGTGGCCACTCATCACTGCGGCAAGCTTCATGGGTAGCTAGTCCATGAAATAATAACATCATCCGAAAATTGAACCCGCATCATGGCCGCATTCCCCCAGAATCTCTCATCGGTGTAAGCATGTCCATGGAACAATCATAGTGGAAGCATACCCGTGGACCCTCCAACAACGTCAGTATGTCCAAGTAAATAACAAGATGACCGACCCTCCATCGAGAGACGCGGTAGCATAAGAATACAACACTTGCACAACAAGGCTATCACAAGCAAGCATAGGCAAGTTACCATACTTCTAGACTTTCATTAACATGTAAACTGATTTACCATTTTATAAACTCAAGGTACTTTCATTTTATGCCAACAATCCGAGTTTTAACCCTAAAGTACTACGTACTTCAACTCTCTTAAAAAGATTCCTTTTTACGTAAAAGCCACACGATACTAATACCCGTAGTATCAAGACACGTTTTCTTTTCAAACTAAGTTACTACACCTTCAGAAAATCATTTCAAGGCTTTTTAAAATCAAGTAACTTCTACTTTCATAGTTCAAGTAACCTATTCTTTAAATCAAGTTACCAGTTTAAATCAAATAAATAAATCACTATTTTGTCTTCATAAAGTCGTTATAACTAACTTCCCATAAAGCCATTATAACACTTTATTTTAGAAATCTAAAGTACTACCACGTCTTTTCTTTTAATACAATCAAGCATTATCATGTCATGTAAGGGAATTGAACCCAAAGTACTTTGTACATCTATTCTTTATAAAAGAATCATTTCATGAAATATTAGGGCGTTGGACCCAAAAGTACTTTCACTATTAAAACCAAGTTACTTACTCTTTTAAACTCAAGTAACTTATACTTTTAAAACCAAGTAACTTATGCCTTTAAATCAAGTCACTTACTCTTTCCAATCAAATTAATTATTCTCTTTAAATCAATCAAGTAACTTATACCTTTAACTCAAGTTACTTCCCCTTTCAAAATCAAGTAACATATACTTTTCAAAACCAAGTCTCATGTACTTACAAAATTAATACTTTTATGAGCCGTGAATAGGTTATACTCGTTTATAACGATCTTGTCCATTAAGCCATGATCTAGAAAATGTAATAAAATTTTGTCTTATCTTAGTTTCTATGCAGATGGAAGATTCTACTCATTTCAATATAATTGGTTACCGATACATTTTTATTAACGTTGCAATGACTTGTTCGTTCCCTGTTTCATTAGTGTAGTAACTTAGCAAGGTCAACTAGACTCCAATACTTCCTAACGACTCTTACCAACATCCCCCATAAGACTTGGTAAGAACTTAGGAATATTCTAGACATGATTTTAGCCTAAAATCTATAACATGAATACTTCCTAATTACAAGGCAAGTACTTCAAGAAGGCAAGTCACGTATACTCCAAATAACAAGGCAAGTATACTCAAATATCAAGTCATGTATACTCCTAACAACAAGACAAGTATACTTCAAACAACAAGTCATGTATACTCCCAACAATAAGGTAAGTATACTCAAATATCAAGTCATGTATACTCCTAACAACAAGGCAAGTATACCATAAAAATACTCATGTCTTATAGAAGAGGAAGCCCACATACCTCGCGACGACTAACCATTTCGACACGTAGCAAAACGCTCCAAGTACTTCAACTTCATCGGTTATTCCTTAAGCCAAGTATACCATGCTACACGTAGTACTTCAACCTAAAATGGCCATAGTACTTCTATCAAAATTATATTTACTATTGTAAGACTTATACCAATTAATAGCACTCTAATTCTACAGAAAATCGGGCAGCACTTCCTTTGTTTCTACGTACTTTTCCATCTTTTCCAAGGTCCGTATTCATCAACCAACAAGCCACATTTAAGGCTCAACCAACAGTTAACTAAAGGGGATTACACGCCTAACTGGACGTGTAAAATTCTGCCCCACAATCATAATAAAACAGTCCGCAAAACAGTCCACAATATCCAACATTAAGGGTACCATATGAAGCCTTCAACACCCTTATTTCTTAGGACTTCCATTAGCCAATTACTACATTAATCATGCAGGTTAAGGGCTGAATTTCCAGCATATTAACACCCCAAAACAGTTCATAAAAACTGCATAACAACGTCTAATAGTTTAAGACAGTTTTCGGCTAACCACAACTACAACAATACAAAGTCTTTTTCCTTAATTCCTTTTAATCCAATTCTCATTCCAACATGTTATATAAGTTATAACAATTTATCAACTATATTTCCTTCATTATATAACATGCGACAAGTGTAGATGACAACAATAAAAATCAACGAATTCAATGGCCCGAAAAAGTCCTAGTCCCGGCCTCAACTTGGAAATGGTACTTGCACACCTTATTTTCCATATCTTCCTTAACAAGAAGTCATATATACACTATAACAATGAGTAATATCCAATTACTGCGGAAAAAGAAGAATTATTACCTCATTTTTAGCCTTAAAAACGCCCCGGGCAGAATGCTATGTTTTTGTCCGCAGTTTTCGTTTCACTCCACTTCTTCAAGTTCCAATCACATATATGTATCCCTTACAACCTTAAGAGCAACTCCACTTCACGTTTCACTTCCAAAAAGTCGATAAACTTAGGGTTTTTCTCACCCCATTCTCGGCCCAAACAAGCTACACAAGGTTGAGATGTTAATCTTGGTTCAACACTTGGATTAGGGGCTTAATCATGGATGAAATGAACTAATCAACACTAGGTGTTCTTGGTGTTGAGCTCAAATGAGAGAAAGATGAGAGCTTATTTGGCTAAGTATTAAGGCAAGTCTTGCAAGCCCTCTAATATATAGATGTACATCTCAAGTAGCAAGACAAGTGGAGTGGGACCCACATGGCCCACTTGTCTACTTGTCCACAAAATATCTTGCCAAGTCTCACAAATATCTAAAGTCAAATAGTCAAGGTCTTCCAAGACCAAGACAAGGGGGTGGGGTGTGCCACGTGTCACCCTATGATTCGTCCAAAATATTTTCATCTCCCAAAAAGTCCATAATTGGCCAAAATATCGAAAAACTTGTGGTCCCCATAAAAACGTAAAATTTCCCGGGTGGGCCCCACATGACCAAATCCGAAAATTAAAATTC
The DNA here is from genome assembly GCA_029844215.1 of Przewalskia tangutica. Lineage (NCBI taxonomy): Eukaryota > Viridiplantae > Streptophyta > Magnoliopsida > Solanales > Solanaceae > Przewalskia > Przewalskia tangutica. The sequence goes on along the minus strand of CM056738.1, from coordinate 86,271,710 downwards.
ATAATTTTAATATATTCTCTAAGTCCCAAATATCAAATTTGAGAATCAAACTCCACTTTATAAACTTTTTTCCTTCACGAGGTTCGGAGGATTTTTCTGAAATTTTTCATTCTTTTCAAAATTCAAATCTCAATTTCTCACGTACGTTCTCATTTCAAACTGTTGGAAATACGGGGTGTAACAGAAGTCTTCTCAACAGAAGCCATATTCTGGGGGTCAATTCCAGAACTCGTATCCACCGACTCAGGCTGCCTTTGTGCCATCTCTTGATCACCCAGCTTCAGGAGCCTCTATGAGACACAGTACTGATTCTGTAGCTGACCAATTTCAGCAGTTTCTCGCCTTCCAAGAGTTTCAAAATAATACTCAGTCTTATGCTCTTTCTACTCCTTCCGCCTCATCACTATCTATCGTTCGTGTAACACTGCCTTCGATCTTAGACTCTGGAGCTGTAAATCATATGTCTCCTGATTCTTCTGTCTTTGTATCTATGTCTTCTGACCCCCTTCCACTTCTGTTGTGACTGCTGATGGCACACCTATGCCATTGACAGACATTGTAACCATTCATACATCTACTATATCATTACCCGGTGTTTATTGCATTCCAAAATTACATATGAATCTTGCTTCCGCTGGTCAAATATGTGACTCTGGATGCTTTATTGGACTTTTACCTAATTCTTATTATGTGCAGGATCTAAAATCCAAGAGAGTGATTGAGACCGGGCGTAGAAAGGGGAGAGGTATCTATATTTTGGATGAGCCGCATCTTCCTACTCATGCAACAGTTATGCATGTTAATTTATCTCCTTTTCATTTAACATCTTCCTTTTCAAAATTTTATTTGTGGCACTCTAGACTTGGTCATGTATCAAGCTCTCGTCTGCGTTTTATGTGTAGTACTGATGTTCTTGGTGATTTACAATCCAATGATATTTCTGACTGTAGTGGATGTAAACTTGGAAAATTTTCTGCTTTGTCTTTTAATCTTAGTACTTCTACTTCTTCTGCACCATTTGATCTAATTCATTCAGATGTTTGGGGGCCAACATCTATCCCTACTAAGGGAGTCTCTAGATATTATGTTTAATTTATTGATGATTATACTCGTTATTGTTGGGTTTATTTGTTGAAAAAACATTCTGATTTTGTTCATACTTATGTTGAGTTTCAAACCTATGTGAAAAATCAACATTCTGCCATTATTAAATGTTTTCGGGCTGATTTAGGAGGTGAATACACTAATGGGGATCTTTCTGGTATTTTCAAAGCTGATGATACAATACATCAGTCTTCTTGTACTGATACACCACAACAAAATGGGGTAGCCGAGAGAAAACATAGACATATTGTTGAGACCGCTAGATCTATGCTTCTGTCCGCTAGAGTACCAAGTGAATTTTGGGGAGAAACTGTCCTTACTTCTGTTTATCTTATTAATAGGATCCCTACCTCTCATAATTCTGGAATCTCTCCGTATGCTAGACTATTTGGTCATACCCCACTATATTCTCATTTGAAAGTTTTTGGTTCTACATATTTTGTTCTACGTCCACATGCAGAGCGTACTAAGTTATCTTCTCGTGCCGCCATATGCGTTTTTCTTGGATATGAGGTTGGGGAAAAAGGTTATCGTTGTCATGATCCAGTATCTGGAAAATTATATGTGTCTCGTAGTGTTTTCTTTATTGAGCATGTTCCTTTCTTTTCCATCCCACCTACCTCACATGACATGACAAAATCTGACTTTATTGATATTGATCCATTTGATGTTGATTGTCCATCTGATTCTACATCTATATCATTTGTTCCTTCTCAGTCTTCTGGCAGGTCTCATGACATTGATACTCACCCCCCTTCTACGCCTATTTCAGAATCTCTTGTGGTTGCAGATCCAGATCCACCTCGCTATCCTCTTGTGAAGGCAATATTATTCACCTTGAGTCACAATCCTAAATTCTAAATATTTATATTTCTCGCAATTAACTAACAAGGATGTTGAATTGTTGATTTATAAAATAAAAAGGGATGGCAAAAACACATTAGAGTGATATATATAAAGGTGAAATACGACAACATACAAAGTGTAATCCAACAGGATGGGATATATAAAGCTAAAATAGGAGTAGTAAAACTAAAAGAGAACTAGTCATTAGTCAACAAAAATGAATATCTTCTATCAAATTCTTAATTTTGCTTCCAATACACATTGATATTTCGAGACTTAAATTCTCTTTTCTATTTAGTTAATAAGAAATTGTTAACTTTAATTCTCTAATTTATAAAGTAGAGTGTAACATCAGTATGTTACAATGCATCAGACCATGTAAAGTTACTTTTATTCCAGGTTTACTTATTTTTTAACTGAGAATATCACTGGTACTGTTGGTAGCCTCTAATTTAGTACTTTGTTTGTTTGTCTTGAAGTGTGGATGTCTATCTAAAAGGCTAAGCTATTAGAGAGAACATACTTTTTAATATTTTAATTGTATTCTCAACACGTTTCTTTATGTGTTGGCCTGATTCTTTTTTATGGTCCAAGCACGTGAAAATTCGTTTTGATAATAGGTGATGGCGAGATTCGATTCTAGAACCTTTGATCTACTCTGATACAATATTGAAGTGTGTGACCAACTCATTTAAAAGCTTAAGCTATTAGAAAGATCACACTTTTTAATATTTTGATTATATTCTCAAACAGTTCGTCTCTTCCGTGGTTGAAGTAGAAGTAAAATAAACATAACCCCATTTTATCACACAACTATTACTCAGTAACTACTAATAATTCTCACCAAAAAAAAAAAGTACCAACAACTAGTTATGGGTTCCACAGGGGCATTTGAAGAATTTTTTGGTGAGATCGGCTTTACCACCTACTATTTTAAATGTTTTCTTCGTTATTTGTTCTTTGCACGCGAGATTAATAACAAAATATATTACAACTTTCCTCTCAATTTATGTGATGCATTATAATTAAGAGGCGAATTTGAAAGTGTGAATTATGAATATTAAATTTTTGAAAAATTATTTACTAATTTTTGAATAAATTATTTATACATATTTAGTGAATATTTTAATAAAAGTATAGAGTTTTGACTAGTTATTGACTTATATAGAACCTACACGTAATTTAAGAGTGAAGATAGACTTTAAACTTATGATCTAAACCAAATTATAAATATTTGTATGCAAAGTGTGTTGGAAATTTACTAATGTGAAATTAAGTTTAACCTATTATTTATGACTCGAACAATTGAGGCCTCACACGTCGGAAACGTCGTTTCCACACACGTGCACACGTAGTGCCAAGTATCGTAAATTTCATTAAGTGAAAGACATATTAATACGTAAGTGAAACGTTTGAGACATAGAATGATGAACGGTTATTGTCCAAATGACACGTGTTCCACGTTGGTAAATGAAGGAAGAAGTGTAAGATTGAAATAAGTCGAAAAGGGTCGCGACGCCGCCGTAGAGCCGCGGCGCCATCACCACAAGGGCCGCGGTGCAGCGGCGCTAATTCCATGTTTGGTCACTGGAGCCCAGGCGCCGCGACGCTTCGGAGGCAGTGTGATCGACGGAAGACGGGAATTTCTGACTTTTTGGCTGATTTTGGAGCATTAATCCTCCATTACTTGACACTTGAATTCAGTCATTATTTGGCTTAATTATAACCTCTCATTTAGTGTCATTACATGGTCTTGATTGCCACTAGTTGACTAGATGAGAAGACATCTTACACACACTATAAATTGAGGCCCCTGGCTCAATTGTAGAACACTCCATACTTGTATGATTTCATATTTTCTGAAAACTCTTCCTCTCTAGCAATTTCCATACACTCAAAAGGATCTTCTTGAGAGACACTTGAGTTTTCTTTGCTCATTTGTTAGTTGATGTTTTATCTTGGTAGATAGTTGCCCATCATCGTAAAATGATATATATATATATATATATATATATCTATATATATATATATATATATATATATATATATATATATATATGTGGCAATAATGTCTTAAGGACCAAGTGAACATCACTTAACTCAGCAACGCAACTATAACACTACCAGATTCAGTGTCTTTTGTTTTCAGTTGACAAAAAATCAAGGGGTTTACTGCAATTGGAACGAAGATCTCAAGACAGACTCAAGAGTGCAGATTCAAGGCCATTCAAGAACTCTCAAGTTTGTTGTAGCCACAACTCTTGTTGGCTACAAGATTGTAACCATTGTAATTCATTATTGTTTATCCTTTCAAAACACTAATAGTAGTTGTAAACTATTCATGTACATCCATTGTCTAACTCACAATCCTAGGACATTATTTGTACTAGTGCTAGAAAGATGATTGTCAGCCGACGTGATCCCAAATCTGGTTGTGTTTTTTTTTAAAAACCAGTTCTATTGACAGTTCTATGAACAGTTCAAACACTGTCACTGTCAACAGATATGGTCCTAGTTTCGGGTCTCTCTTTGACGATAGTTACAGATCTGTTTTCGTCAAAGGGGAGATCTATGTTGCTGATCCTGAACTTGAAGATATCGTTGATAGTCATGTTGACAAGGTTAAGGATCAAGGAAGATTGTTGTCACCGCTCCTGAGAGTGGTGGAAACAAGCGTCCACAAGAGGTTGAGGATGTCAACAGGGACATGAGGAGAAGGCTGAAGAAGATGTTTCATCTTGTAGCAGAAAGCTTACATCTCATGGAAAGGAGAATTTGGACACGTCACTAACGTGGGCCGGATTCCTAAGGTATGAGTTAATTAGTCTTCCTTGTCCGTAATATGTTAAGAGAATTTTTGAATAAAAGGAATAAAACAAGGCTAGGAATATGAAGTGTTTTCATTAAAACTTATATTTCCTACACCCTAAAATCAGAAATTGGACTACTCACCTTCCCGTTTAAAGATTGGACTATTATAAACAACGGCCTAAAAGAAATGGACTTAGATTGTAATAAACTCGATTTATGGACAATCTTAAGAAAAGGAAGAGGACTAAAGACAAGGACTAGAGGACTAGAGACAATCATGTCACCGTTTCTGACAGAAGATCCGTATTTTGATAGGATAGTATTGGACACTCAGTCATACAAAAGCTACGAGCGACTGGAGTGAGTCAGAGTTTCCAGATCTTAAATGATTTGAAGGCCAAAACAAAGGTAGAAATTGGACACTCAGTCTGCTAAGGCAACTAGAGTGGGCCAGAGTATCTAGATCTCATACGATCTGGTTATACCCTAACCACGGGCAAGAGGTTGTTCATGTGAAGCAATGTCACATCTAAAGTAAAAGAAGTTGAAGAGGTTGTCCTAAAAAAGACTTAAGGGAATGAGATCACTCTAACAAGAGGTGATACATGTCCCAGACTTGGTTTCAAGGATGTTGTTGGTAAAGATGGTTTGAGTCTAGTCCAACGGGTCTATAATAACTAAGAGTGGTACAGTAAGACTAAGACTGTAGCCTAGAGATTGATATATTTGTAATTCGTGCATCTATGCCTTCATAGATTAAGACACGTTAAATAGAAAGTCATTCAAAACTAATTAAGTTGAGATTGTTGTCATCTGTCGACATAAACCCTCAAATGAGTATGAGGTAGGTGTTAGACATATTTTATATGCACTTTTAGAGTCATTTTTAGTTAGTATTTTGCCCAATTTCACTCAAATATGTGTCGTGTCAGGGTAGTTTTTCTTTCTTTTGAGTCACAGTGGTTTAAAAAGGTAAAGTAGCGAAAAAGAGCAAAAAATGGGCTGAAAAGGAGTTTCCCGAGCCAAAATTGAAGAAAGCTGGAAATCCTTACCTGTAATCGTTTCATGTCATCTATCCACAGTGGAGGTTGAGAAGCTTCTGAGAGTATTGAGGGCTCACAAGTGTGCTATTTGGTGGACATTGGCAGACATAAGAGGGATAAGTCTTTCAACAGTGATGCATAAGATCCGTCTAGAAGATAACAACAGATCCTCCATTGAGGCATAGAGGAGACTGAATCCAAACATGAAGGAGGTGGTGAGAAAAGAGATCATGAAATGGCTTGATGCTGGGGCAATTTATCCTATCTCTGATAGTGCATGGGTGAGTCATGTATAAGTGGTGCCCAAGAAGGGTGGTATGACTGTGGTGACCAATGAAAATGAGCTCATTCCATCTAGAACAGTTACATGATGGAGGATTTGCATTTACTACCGCAAGTTGAACAAGGAAACCAGAAAAGACCACTTTCCATTGCCTTTTCTAGATCAGATGCTGGACATGCTCGCAGGGCACAATTATTATTGGTTCCTCGATGGCTACTCAGGGTATCATCAGATTTCCATATCACCAGAAGATCAGGAAAATATGACATTCACCTGCCCCTTTGGTACACTCGCTTTCAGAAGAATGCCATTCGGGCTCTGCAATGCACCTGCTACATTTTAGCGGTGCATGATGGCAATCTTCTCTGACATGGTGGAGAGGACCATAGAGATTTTCATGGATGACTTTTCAATTTTTGGGTCTTCTTTTGATGAGTGTTTGAAGCATTTGAAAGCAGTGTTGCAACGGTGCGAAGAGTCCAACTTCGTGCTGAAGTGGGAGAAGTGTCATTTTATGGTAAAGAAAGGTATTGTTCTTGACCACAAAATATCCATCCAAGGCGTTGAGGTGGATAGAGCAAAGATTTCAGTGATTGAAAATCTGCCACCTCCACTGTCAGTAAAAAGGGTTAGAAGTTTCCTTGGGCATGATGTTTTCTATAGAAGATTCATCAAAGACTTGTCAAAAGTTTCGAAACCTCTTTCCACCTTGCTGATGAGCGGAGTTGCTTTTTAATTTAATGAGGAATGCATGACCGCTTTCCAGACACTCAAGGAGAGGCTAATTTTAGCACCTATAGTCATTGCGCCGAACTGGAAGCTTACATTTGAACTAATGTGTGATGCAAGTGATTATGCAGTGGGAGCAGTTCTTGGGCAGAGAGTTGATAAGGTATTCAGATCCATCTACTACGCTAGCAAAACTCTTAATGATGCACAATTGAATTATTCCACCATAGAGAAAGAGCTGCTAGCGATAGTATGCGCATTTGAGAAGTTCAGGCCATACCTGATTGGGAATAAGGTAATAGTGTATACCGACCACTCTGCTATAAAGTACTTGATGACAAAGAAGGATGCAAAACCCCGTCTTATCCGATGAGTGTTGTTATTACAAGAATTTGACATGGAAATTCGTGATAAGAAGGGAACATAGAACTTGGTTGCTGATCACCTATCAAGGCTTAAAAACAAGGAGAGCCAGAACACCAATGATGTGCAAATAAATGATCACTTTCCAGATGAGCAATTGTTTCAGGTAAGCACTGGTTTTAATTTACCTTGGTACGCCGATTTTGTTAATTTTCTTGCAGCCAAGGTAATACCCCCAGGACTGACAAGACAGCAAGTGAAAAGGTTATATTCAGAGGTAAAACACTACTACTGGGAGGAGCCGATTCTCTACAAGCACTGCGCCGACCAAGTCATTAGGCGTTATATACCAGAAGATGAGATGCCCCAGATTCTCACCCATTGTCACACCTTATAATGTGGTGGGCACTTTGGAGCATCACGAACAACCGCCAAAATACTGCAGAGCGGGTTTTACTGGCCATCCCTATTCAAAGATGCCAACACCTTTCTGAAGGGCTATGATCGTTGTTAACGAACTGGGAACATATCAAGGCGAAATGAAATGCCCTTGAATGGGATCTTGGAAGTGGAGCTGTTTGATGTTTGGGGAATCGACTTCATGGGCCCATTCCCGTCGTCCTTTGGAAATCAATACATTCTTCTTGCAGTGAATTATGTGTCCAAATGGGTAGAAGCAGTAGCCACCAAAGAGAATGACAGTAAGACTGTCCAAAAATTCCTTCAGAAAAATATATTCACCAGGTTTGGTACTCCTAGAGCTATCATCAGCGATAAATGAAGCCATTTTTGCAACAAGCAGCTTGATACGCTACTTTACCGCTATGGAGTCTACTACCGTACCACATTGCCCTATCACGCTCAAACAAATGGGCAGGCCAAAATTTCTAACAAGGAAGTGAAAAGCATACTGGAAAAGACAGTGGATGGCTCAAGGAAGAATTGGTCTATCAAGTTGGATGACACACTTTGGGAGTATAGAACGACGTTCAAAACTCCCATTGGAATGTCACCATACCGGTTAGTCTTTGGGAAAGCATGTCATCTGCCAGTGGAGTTAGAACACAGGGCTTATTGGGCAATGAAGAAGTTGAACATGGATGCCAAGGCAACAGGGCAGAAGAGGCTGCTACAGCTGAGTGAGTTAGATGAATTCAGATACAATGCTTATGAGAATGCAAAGATCTACAAGGAAAGAACCAAGGAATGGCATGATAAGACTTATTCAACTATAGGTTGCGACTCTTTCCCGGAAAGCTTAAATCTCGATGGTCATGCCCTTTCAATGTTGAAAGAGTATTCCCCTATGGTGCAGTTGAAGTAAGAGGAAGAGAGGGAGCCCTATTCAAAGTGAACGGACATAGATTGAAACCTTTCTTGATAAATGACATGGAACATGTGAGTGATGTGATCCATCTCAATCCAATGTAAAGAGGGGCCTGCGTCCGGCTACACGACGTTAAAGACAACGCTTTTTGGGAGGCAACCCAACACTTTAGAAATTTTGTTAATTTTTCTCTTGAACAAACTCACAATCTTGTAATCCCAGGAAGATCATGGACTAGAAGCAGAAGGGTAAAGAAAAGGGAGCTGCAGAAAAAATGGCAACGTGGCGCCAAATAGCAGTGCCGCGACGCCGAAAGACCAGAGAACCTACAGGAGTTTTGGCGCCGTGGCGCCAAAATAAAGGGTCGCGGCGCCTATCTAAAATTGTCTTCCATGCCAATGCCACCACCACCATTTTAAACTGTAAAGTCTGTAAGTCGTCCCGTCTTTTTATTTTGAGTCATGTACACATTAGGGACAATGTGTGATTTAAGTTTGGGGGGGGGTTCTTAGTTTATTTTGGTTGTCTATTTTGTGTCTATTTGATTATTATTTTTATGTTTTATATGAGTCAATTTTTTTTTATGATCGTGCATGTTATAGTTACTTGAAACGCCTAATGAAGTAAGTGGGATAATGTAATGGAATTAGAAGCAACAATCTGAACGCTTAAATTAGATATATCAAGAATTCATGAAATCAAATTATCTGGGATATCCGTGCTTAATTTATGCGTTGCTAATGATAAAGTCTATGTGTCTGCTTGCTTGTTATTTGAGGCGAAAAGTTAGGATGTACATGTTAGGGAAATGACTCAGACATTTCTTTGTTAGCCCTTCTTACCATTCACTGCCTATCCATGACAATAAAATGTATCACTAGTCAGCCCCTTTGAGCCTAAATAAGATCTTTATTTGACACCCTATGATTCCATGTTTGTGACATAAGTGAAAATTGAAGATTCTTGGAATAAAAAGTGTTGAAAAAGAAACAAAAAGAGAGTGAAAAATTTATGCACCCCAATAAAAAATATGCAAAAGTCTAAGTTTAGGGGTGCCTGTTATTTATAATGTATCTCATTCTCTCAAAATAAAAGAGGAAAAAATAGGTATGAGATTAAAAAAGAAATAAAAAAAAAGAAGGAAAAGGAGATGAATGAAAATAGTTTATGGTGCGTAAATTGAGCCTAAATGTCTATTTTTACATATCCTGCCTAAGCCTACATTACAACCCTGAAAAGTCCTGAAGATCTCTAGTATGTATGTCTATGATTAGTGGAGAATAACAAGTGAACATGCCATAGAATTTTGAAATTAACATGCATAGGTTAGGTATTCTTACTTCCATTGAGCATGATTGAAATGAATTTACGAAATATCCGACTTGAAAGTTTTAGAGTGCTAAAAATTCATGTTATATCTGTTCCTGCATATTATCCCAACTGACACTCATGTTTTTCTAGTGACATTTGTGCAGTAAGTGATCAGAGTCTTTGAGTCTTTTTTTTTGTGTCTTAGATTCTGTTTTGATCTTTACTCGAGGGTGAGCAATGTTAAGTTTGGGGGTGTTTGTTAGGCATATTTTATATGCACTTTTAGAGTCATTTTAGTTAGTATTTTGCCAATTTTCACTCAAATATGTGCAGTGTTAGGGTAGTTTTTCTTCCTTTTGAGTCACAGTGGTTTAAAAAGGTAAAGTAGCGTAAAAGAGCAAAAAATGGGCAGAAAAGGAGTTTCCCGAGCCAAAATTGACGAAAGCTGGAAATTCGGACAAAGGCGAAGCAGCGCCGTGGCGCAAGAATGCAGGGCCACGGCGCCCAAAGTTCCGAGAGGCTACAAGAGTTACATCGCCGCGGCGCCGGTCTGTAAGGCCGCGACGCCGAGGCGGAAAACAGTCCAGATCCGAATGGAAATTGGTCAACGGCAGGGATTTCCAGGGCACACGTTTTTGGGAGCTTATAAAAGGCCCTTTGGGCAGATTTTTTAAGGGTTCCACAATCCTTTCTTGACAACACAGCCTAGTTTCTTGGAGGCTACGAGATTGGAGACTTGTTCCAAAGTATTTTCTTTTCTTTGCTTTAGTTTGATTTAGTTATGTTGGATATTAATTTGGTTCTTAGCATGTCTATGACTAGGAGCTAAACTTTTAATTGGGGCTTTCCTTTCGAATCACTTGAACATTGTCTTTATGAATTAATGCAGTATTCTGGTTTCTTCTTCGTATAGTTAAGATTTATTCATTATTTGGTTTGATTGTTTGATAATTAATTGATCACTAGTTATCATCACGTATATGATTTCGAATCGATGTCCGAGAGGGGAGATTTGTATATGCTATAATTGAATAAACATAGGTTAAAATTGTGGACGAAAGTACCCCGATACTTGTGTAGTTTTATAGGTTATTGTTCTTAATCCTCCTATGTGGTAAAATCTATCATAGAAATATAGAAGATTTCTGCACTGGGATTGAACGTTTTTATATTCTAACCGGAATATAAAACAGTCTAGTCAACTTGCTATCTTAACATAGAAGAAGAGCATTTATTGTTGCATTAAGGATTAAAGCGAGTGGATAGTCGAGGAGATTGGAAGCCCTATTTTCACCATAACTGATTCAAATAAAGTATCTTAGTTAATTTATGCAATTACTTCAGTAGTTTATAGATAAAACCAAAACAAAATATCGATAGTCAAATAGATAACGTAGGATAGATGTCTGGTAATTGAACATCAGTCCCTGAGGACGATATTCGGTCTTACCAAGACTATATTACTTGTCACGATACGTACACATGCGTTAAGCGTGTGGAAAATCGCTAACAAGTTTTTGGCGCCGTTGCCGGGGATTGGCGTAGTCTCAATATCAAACTATCTATTCTTAATTTTTAATTTGACTTTTATTTTCTTTTTATTATTTTCTTTTATTTGTGGAATCGTGCGCCGTGATTTGTTTGTTGGTTTTGATCCATCTCAGGGACCCAACGAACATGGACTACCACTATCACGCTCTGTAACTATCAGCAACGCAACCTCATATCCCACAGGAAGATCAAAATGGGTTGCAGGCGGCCATACTCATGCTCACTAAGCGCTAGACTCAGTTCATGGATGAGACAAGAGTGTCCCTCAAAAATTTGGAGACACAAATAGGATAACTCGTTGGCATGCTGAGCAACAAAATACAAGGGAACCACCCTGACAATATTGGGGTGAATCCGAAAGAGCAGTGCAAGGCGATTGATCTAAGAAATTGCGAACTAGTGGAAGCTAGATCACCACCACCGTGAGTGTCTGGCTGTCCGGAACTAGTCATTATAGATCTGCAGGACTCAAAAGTTACTAGCTATTCAGAACTTAATGTTACATATCTACAGAACTCAGAGATTCTAGATATTAAATCGAGACATAGCAAAAAGAGGGGAAAAGACTTGTTCCAGGCCTTCTAGCTTATATGGTTGAGAATGACATGGACAATTAACTAAAAATTGTCATCTCCAGAAGCGCTGCTTTGGAAAGAAACTAAAAAGAGAGAAATAGACTCCATCAGACAGAACCACACTTGTGTGATGGTTGATTTTCCTCCAGGAAAAGAACCTCTGGGTTGTAAAAGTGGATACTCAAATTGAGTACAAAGTAAATGGATCTATTGACGAGTATAAGGCCTACTTGGACATGTGCTCCTCTGAAAATATCTTAACATCTAGGGCCACTACAGTCTTGCGTGACATGGATGTTAAGACAACCTTCCTAATCAGAGAGTTGGTTTGATGGACTGTTGAGCTTCTTCCCGAACTTTCTTTGTGGTCACTGAAATATTTACATTTTGGTCCTGGAAGGTTCAGATAAAACAGAAAAAATGAATCTGACTATAGAAACATTGACTCTGAAGCTATAAAGCCAATAGTTGAAGAAGAAAGTAATATAGAACAACCCAGGGTATGTGGTTCCGGGAAGAGAAGAAAGTCTGTTGACTTGCTAAATCTATGTGCGGGCTAAAACAGGCCCCAAAGCAATGCACAAAAACCTTGACAGTACTCTACTATCGAAGAGTTTCTCCATTCATGAGTGTGACAAATGTGTCTACATGAAAGGTAATCCTGGCTCGTTCGTCATGATGGTTTTGTACGTAGACGACATGTTCAATACATGAAGTAGTCCTAGTTTGTTACTAGAGACTAATAATATGTTGAAATGATGTTTTGACATGAATGATATGGGTATTACAGATGACATCTTAGGAATTGTGAATTCTAAGACATCTAACGGATTGGTCTAAACCAAACTCATCTGTGAGGTATTTTGACAGTCTCATTGAAGTCACCAATGGATATGAATCACAGAATTGATTGGAATCATGGTGAACCCATATATCAGGAGCGATAGACGCAGGTCACATGTAGTTCAACACACTACAACTGACCTTGTATCGGCTCATAAAGAAGATCGGTTGAACTAAGTTCACTGGTAATGATCAATAAAAGGCTTTAAATGAAATGTGACGACATCTGAATTATTTGCTTTTCTATGGATTATGGTATTCTGGATGTCTAGCGGTTCTGGGAGAACTCAGTGATGCAAACTGGATATCAGACTTGAAGAACACTAAAGACACAAGTGAATGTGCATGATGTGTCTTTGGAAAATCCTCTAAGCAAATTTGCATCGGTCGATTTGTGAAGGAATCAGAGTTTATCGCTTTATTCAGAGCATGATGGGAAGTTGAGTAACTTCACGACCTTTTAGAGGAGGTCCCTTATTGGTAGTAATTCGTGTCTTCCTCAGTTATACACTGTAAGGGCACGGATGACGGCGTCTGGACATATCTATCGTAGACATAAGACCATATGACAGTTGATCGGGTGACACATTCTTGATTACTAAATGAAATGATGTAACGAACCCTTTAATTAAGGGATTACCCAAGAATCAAGAGTTCTGCCGGTCTAGGGGAATGGGCTTAAAACCCAAACAATACGAACTGATATGGTGGATACCCAACCATACTGACTGAAGATCCCAAGAATTTGGTTCAATGAGTAAATTAAATCGTAAAGGTTCAATTGAGCGCATCGGTGGAAGCAAGAGAACTTCAGATAATGATTTCTTCATAGAAACATGAATCCAAGGTCGTTCCCATGATAGACATAAAGTGTTTTCTGCAGAGTGGGTAAAGGTTACACAACAACAACATACCCAGTGAAAATCCCACAATGTGGGGTTTGGGGAGGGTAGAATGTACACAGACCACACCTCCACCTTGGTAGGTAGAGCGGCTGTTTTCGGGAGACCCTCGGCTCAAGATAAAGCATAATCAGGAAAAGCAAGCAAAACAAAACAAAGTATGAGAAACAATCAACCTCAGACGAGAAATCAACGCATTATGGACATACAGATAATAAAAATCAAATACGCAACGGTAATGCATTCTAACAACAGGGAGCAGTAACTAACAGGAAATAGTAGCTAACACCACTAAATAAGATAAATAAATTAAATAAATAAAATAAATAAATAAAATAAATAAAATAAATAAATAAATAAATAAATAAAATAAAATTAATAAATAAATTACACTAAATATCACATTGCACCAGGAATCAAACTACACAGTACTATACAACAATAATGCGCCTATAAGTGTGACAAGCTAACCGAACCTACAATAATACTACACTATCATTTTGTAAGCGTAAAGAGGACTACGCTAAACTACCTACTACCCTGATTTGTGTCCTCCACAACCCCCTATATAAGGTCATGTCCTCAGTAAGTTGCACCTGCGCCATATCCCGTCTAATCACCTCTCCCCAATACTTTTTTGGCCGACCTTTACCCATCCTGAACCCATCCATTGCCAACCTCTCACACCTCCGCACTGGGGCATTTGTATCTCTCCTCTGCACATGTCCGAACCACCTCAACATCGCTTTCCGCATCTTATCCTCCACCGAGTGGGTAAAGGTTAAGTTTTCAAAACCTTTTATGATCCTCAACGTTTGAGGTTAGGTTTGGGGAAACTTTTAATGGTGTCTAACACTTGTGAAGTGGGGTATAACAGGATACCTTGTAGGAGACCACCTATTTAAATGCGAGGACTGACCGCCTCAAATAAACACACTTAAGAATCCAAGTGTGTCCACAACACAACAGATAAAACATTAAGAAAAACAGAGTAAGGAAATGTGTTGTGTTGGTATCATTATCTTGGCTTACACTAAACACTGACGGTTCAAGACATCACGTTCACTGATCAGTAAGTAAGTCCAATGGTATTCTACTATGGAAGGTTCAAAGCCACGGCTACCTATTCAGATGCAACATCGATCCGTCGAAAGATTGCTAGAAAGACACATTGTGAGTGCGCCAAAATCTCTTTCAAGAGGGGATTGTTGGAAATTTACTAATGTGGAATTAAGTTTAACCTAATATTTATGACTCGAACAATTGAGGTCTCGCACGTCGGAAATGTCGTTTCCACATACGTGCACACGTAGTGCCAAGTATCGTAAATTTCATTAAGTGAAAGAGATATTGGTACGTAAGTGAAACGTTTGAGACATAGAATGATGGACGGTTATTGGTCAAATGACACGTGTTCCACGTTGGTAAATGAAGGAAGAAGTGTAATATCGAAATGAGTCGGAAAAGGGCCGCGACGCTGCCGTAGAGTCGGAACGCTGCAGTGCCACCACCCCAAGGGTCGCGGCTCAGCGGTGCCCCAAGGGTAGGTCCGCGACGCTAATTCCATGTTTGGTCATTGGAGCTCAGGCGCCGTGGCGCTTCCGAGGCAGTGTGATCGACAGGAGACGGGAATTTCTGAATTTTGGGTTGGTTTTGAAGCATTAATACTTCATTACTTGGCACTTGAATTCAACAATTATTTGGCTGAATTATAACCTCTCATTTAGTGCCATTATGATCTTGATTGCCATTAGTTGACTAGATGAGAAGAAATCTTACACACACTATAAATTGAGGCCCTTGGCTCAATTGTAGAACACTCCATACTTGTATGATTTCAGATTTTCTGAAAACTCTTCCTCTCTAGCATATTTTCATATACTCAAAAAGTTCTTCTTGAGAAACACTTGAGTTTTCTTTGCTCATTTGTTAGTTGTTGTTTTATCTTGGGAGACAGTTGTCCATCACTGTAAAATAATATATATACGAGACAATAATGTCTTAAGGACCAAGTGAACATCACTGAACTCAACAACACAACTATAACGCTACCAGATTTAGTGTTTTTTGGTTTCAGGTGACAAAAGATCAAGGAGTTTGCTGCAACTGGAACGAAGATCTCAAGAAAGATTCAAGAGTGCATATTCAAGACCATTCAAGAACTCTCAAGTTTGTTGTAGCCACAACTCTTGTTGGCTACAAAATTCTAATCATTGTAATTCATTGTTGTTTATCCTTTCAAAACACTAATAGTAGTTATAAACTATTCTCGTACATTCATCATCTAACTCACAAAGTGCAACACATAAATTGAGTCAGAAAGAGAATATGCATCTCAATTTATTTGAAAACGCTTTATTTTTAGTCATTCACAAAAAAAAAACATTTCTATACTAACAATTTAAATCATTTAACTTTTAATAAAATGATTTATAGTCATACAAATATCTGACTTGTTTTAAACTACAAAATTCAAATCTCTCCCTTACAATTTTAAACTCAATGTTAGTTAAACACCTTTTATATTGAGTCGAGTCAAATAGAAGTCGATTTTTGTAGTGTCATTTTCTCGGATCTTGTGTATATAAGATCATTTTCTCTACCAAACTTAACAATTCAACTTAAAGACTAAAAGTCATAACTTAGGTGAACACAATTATTAACTTTTTTTCATTTTTTAGCAAAGGGAGTTGGAAGAGAAATCAAACAGAAAAGTTATACCAAAAAGAAAAAGAAAAAAGCAGACACATTTATATATATCTCCAATTCCAAACAAACAAAGAAAAGGTCATTCTCTTTGCAATATAACTTTTTCAGCATAAACACATGAAATATCATACTTTTCTTCATCATTCAACCAACTCATATAACTCTTTTTTCTCTTCTTATTTACTCATAATAATACCATAAACACAAACCCCTCCTTTCTCTATCACTCTATATGTTCTTGAAAATACCAAACAACACTTGCTTAGGCAAAAAAATATCCTTTCTTTAAATACCACATACTAGTAATTATCTTTCATATAGTAAAACCATATTTTTGCCCTCGTGTGTTCTTGCAAATGCTTAAAAAGTGTCTAAATATTTTTCAAGAAATCTCATAATAATAATGTGCTGTCAAAATGGGTGTGCCTTGTTCAAAATTCTCTCTGTTGCTTGAAAGTATATATGTCCTAGAAACAATCATTTTAGGAGCACATGTACTTGAACACATTCATATTATTAATAAGATTAATATATACTTGACATTTGCAATTATTGAATTATTATTTGATTATTTATATTATTCATTAATGTGCATCCCTTGAACTTACATTGTCATTAATAGTGTGAGATATTAATGATAGAGTGTAGTTCTTAAAATAGCCTAGACTAATGATCATTGAGAATGAGATATCAATGATATGTTATAAGTCGACATGTGGTCTGCATCACATTCTTAGAGAATGTAGTATATCTCACTTACTGCAAGCAATAGTTGCTAGTGATGGACACATGGATACTCTTAGAGGAGTATTGGCATACCCTGCTGATAAACTATTTGTTATACATGTCTAGAGTATTATCAGCATGTGGGAGATAGATGTCCTTAGACTTGAGGTCAATATCGCCTTGTTTACGGAGCAATGCACTTTGATCCTGTCCTAAGCTCAAATGCCTTATAGGTTGAGACGGCTTGTATTGGGTGCATTCTGAAGTAGATTGAAGGTGGTAGTTGAGCGAGAATAGGATTCATTCCTCGATTGGAATTTGAAAGAACACCGACCTACCGGAGATGTTAGGTCGACGAGTCATTGGCAACGCAAGAAACATATCTAGGATACGGTCTAGTTGTCGACTAATATATATGAGATAAAGTGATCGCCATTTGGATAGACAACGACAAATCTTAAGCTTGATCGAGTGTGTCGCGAATGAAAGGAATTTATCATCTCACATAGAGGTTTGTTTACTTGAGTCTTGTAAGCGTCTTCACATATTGGGTCGTCGCACCGTCGTCTGGAGTTAGTGTGAACCTTGATTTGATCAGTCTTGGATGTGTGAAGGCCTAAAGGGTCACACTAAGTCGATTGTCTTTTCGGTCTAAGGGTATATTGAGCGAATGTAAAATATCGGATTTTGAATCAAGATATTTTATTTTATAATAAATTATGGGATAATTTTCATTTGATGAAAATTAATTAATTAACTTAAAATTAAGTCTTGGATTTAATTAGAACTAAAACGTGCAGAAAATAAATAAAGGAGTCATGTGATGGGCCCGGTTCGTCGCCCATCGCACTTTGAATATGGGTCAGGTCTTGAAGCCTGATCCAAATCTGATTGGGTTTAGGGTTTTCTCACTATATATTTGGCACTTAACCCATAATTTCATTAGAACTCATTTTTCACTTTCTGAACTTAGAGTTCAGGAAATAACTTCTCTCAAACCTCTGCCAAGATTTCCTAGCTTTCTTCGGCAAAGGAATATACCGAAGCAAGGCTTGCACTCGGATTGACAATCGCGTGCGCACCTTTTAGTAGAGACTGCATTAAAAGCATAAACTGTAAGTTTTCATGTCTTTGCAGATTTGTATTATCGCATAATCATACCAGGAATGTTTGTTGGAGCAAGTAAGTTTACTCAAAATTTTAAACTTCCGTTGTGCCTTACTTGTATGTTTTTACACCCAACAAATTCCTACAGTGGTATCAGAGCCCAGGCTGGTTTAATGATTATACGATAATCTTTAATAACGATATGTGGGATAATTAATTGTTTTGATTTAGAACTGATTTTCGGAATTAAAAAAAAAAAATTAGAAACGATCACATCGCTCACGATGAAACGATCGAATTCGTTCGACGTGAACAAGATGTCGCGATCATCGTTCGGCGTGGCTGATGGCGGATTTTAAAAAAAAAAATTGGAGCGATGAGCGATGGCAAACCTTTGTTCGGCGTGAGCGATGTCGATCATTCGGCGTGAGCGATCATGATTTGAAAAAAATTTTTTAGGTCATTGGAAACGCCGGCGCGGGGCGGTTCCGCCACCACGCGACGGCAATCAAAGTAATAATATCATCGTGTTCGTCTCGACGAGAGGAATCTAATGGTGGTAGTGTTACACGCAACGATAATGGAAAAGGAGCACCGACGGTTTTAGAACCCGTCGGCGGCGTCGGTCGACCACGCAGTGGCCACCAAATCGTGGTGAAAACCACCGTGAGTTCGTCCCGACGTGTGCCATCGCTTGGTGTGTTTTAATTAGTCAATTTGAACCAAATCCCAAATTTGATTTGGAGTTGGAATTGGTTTTGAAAATTTGAAATAGTGTAAGGACCTTTTGCAAATTAAAATTAGGGTTTTAAATTGTAGATTGGTCCTTTAACAAATCTGAAAATATTTAAGTTCAAAATTACAAATTAGTCCTCGAGATATTTTACGAAATTTTAAAAGTTTTAAAATCGTGATTAGATCCACAGGTCAATCAGTAAATTTGAAAAAGCGATTTGGTCCTGGGTAAATCAGTAAATATTTTAAGGTTCTGAAAATTGCGAAATACCACGAAAATTAAATTTTAATTTACGAATTGTTAAGGAATTTGTTTGGATGAGCATAAAATTCCGAAAATTAAAAATTGAGTTTAAATTTTGAATTTAAATATTTTCTAAATTGAAACAAAATTAATTAACCCACAATTATTGTTATTTAGCATATTATTTGATAATGTGTGCACAAATTAATGGTTTCTCCTAATTGTTTAATTGATTGTCATTTAAATAATTAGATTAGAGTCATGATTATTATGCAGGTAGGCGGCGCCCGGTAATTGTTACTTTGATGACCGCTATAATTATGCAGGTAGGCGGCGCCAGTATATGATTAAAATCATCTTATATCATGCCTATTGGGTTTGATGGTTTCCCATCTAAATGTGTTTAAAAATTGCATGATAGGATTTCATGTGATGTATGATATAAAAGTTGATCTTGGTCATAACCACGAATTAAAATGTTCCCAAATTTAATACAAGTCTCATTTAAAATGAACGCGTAAATCCGTTATAATTGATTGTGGTGCAAAATCCTTTTCGGCGAGATGAGTATTTATGCCCCAGCATTTGCTCTAAGTCTACGAGGACTCAGACCCTTTCATAGATGCATATAAATGTTGTAGTAGGTGATAAACCTTCGTGAGTATTTACACCCCCAGTGTTTGCTTGATGAAGGCTAAGCCCACTTAGATACATAATTGCGATCGCATAAGGTTGACTTGCTAGCTGTCTTGGCGCCTCGATGTCGGACGGTAGGACCTTGGTCGAATTGTTTAGAACATTCGGTCAACCAAGAATTGTAAATTGTTTTCAATTGGTTTAGAGACCTACCAGATCGTGTTGTTGAAGTTATCACCTCGTGAAGCGGAGACAACATGAGTTTGGATCTTGGCCCATTATGGCCGTATTTGATATGAGTCCGTATTCTTTATGGGGTAAAGAGTATGTTAAAATAGTGGGAGCTAATTAAACTAAAGACCGTATTAGTTAGTTAGTTAATGAATGTGTTCAATATAAATTATATTAAAGTATTGATTTCAAGTCTATCTTTTCTTCAGCTACAATGTCGAATCTATCACTTAAAATGTTGGTTGAAACGAACAAGTTGAATGGAGCCAATTTTCCTGACTGGTTAAGAAATCTGCGTTTGGTACTGCGATTAGAAAAGGTTGAGTATGTATTGGATACATCACTCCTCTGATCTCTTGAAGATTACGAAGAGTATGTTACGTTTGACAAAGCGACTATCGAAATATCTTGATGATCTTTGTTGCGGCCTGATGTGTTATGCTATCTTACATGACTCGAGTTACAAAGCGGCGATGAAAATATGGGCCCCAACGAGATGCTAGAACACTTGAAGAGTCTCATGACTCGCGATCTCGAACGATGGAGTATGAACCGTTGAGAGATCTTTTAAGTGTAAGCTAAACGAAGGGTGCAGTGTCACAACATGTTTTGAAGATGATTGGATTAATTGAGAGGTTGGCTTGATTGGAGCGAAGTGCACGTGAATGTTTCGTTAATCTAATCTTGAACTCGCTTCTGGTTTCTTTGAGAACTTCATTGTGAATTACAACATGAATGGAGCAAGCAAGTCTCCCGAACTTCATAATATGTTGAAGACCTTTGAGTCGCCCACCTCCAAAGGTAAAGTTGTGCTCGTGGTGGGCTCATCTAGCAAGTTCAAACCTAAGGGTAAGAATATGCGAGAAGAAGAAGGGTAAGGCGGTTCTTGCAAACCCACAACTATGAAACCTAAAGGAGTTGTTGAAAGAAGGCCAAGATAGGCTGGCGATGTGCCTCAATTGTAAGAGAAAGGGACATTGGAAGAAGGACTGTACAGCCCCAGGGGGAGACAAGACACAATGTGCTGGCCCTGCTGGACAAGGTATGTTTGTTATTGAAATAAATATGTCTATAACTAATTCTCACTGTTGGGTATTGGATACCGCTTGTGGCTCACACATTTGTAATAATGTGCAGGGGCTAGTGTGTGAGAAAGATTGGACCTTGGGAAGTAGATCACGCGTTGGCAATGGAGCTAGAGTTGATGCGAGCAGCGTGGGGACTTATAGACTAGATTTACCTTTAGGCTTTTGTTTAGAACTTAATAATTGTTATTTTGTCCCGTCTTTGACGAGAAATATTATTTCTATCCCTATGTTAGACATTGAGGGGTTTTCCACACATATTACCAATGGAAACTATGTTTTGTCTTATAAAGGTTTTATTTGTGGAAATGCCCCGCTTGTGGATGGATTGTATGTTCTAAACTGTAGCCATGAAATTTTCAATATACAAAATAAAAGAGCTAAAATAAGTAATCAAAGAAATCTCACCTACTTATGGCATTGCAGACTTGGTCACATCAATGAATCAAGGATAGCAAGATTGAGGAAATTAGATTACTTAGAACCATTTGACTTAGAGTCATATGGTGATTGCGAATTTTGCTTAAGAGGAAATATGACAACCAAATCACTTTCTGGGAAAGGAGTACGTGCCAAAGAGGTGCTTGAGTTAGTCCATACCGATGTATGTGGGCCTTTTCCAACTCAAGCTAAGGGAGACTTTCTTTATTTCATCACTTTTACGATTTCTCGAGGTTTGGGCATGTGTATCTTATGGCATAAGTCGAAGCTTTTGAGAAATTCATGGAGTACAAGTCAGTAGAGAAGCAACTTGAAACAAGTATTAAAACTCTTGATCGGATCGAGGAGGTGAGTACTTAAGTAAAGAATTTCTAGATTACTTGAAGCCGTGAGTCCATTCAGAATGGACACCTCGGAGCATACAAATGAATGGTGTTCTTGAGAGGAGAAATTGTACCTTATTAGATATGGTTAGATCCATGATGAGCTTCTCATTTCTACCAACATACCTATGGGGATATGAATTGCAAAGCTCAATCTACATTTTGAATAGAGTTCCATCAAAGTCGGTTGAAAACTCCATATGAGATATGTAATGGCAGAAGCGACAACTTAAACACATGCGACCACAGGGTGCCTGCGTATGTAAAGAAGTTGCTCATGACAAATTGGAATCTAAAAGTGAGAAGTATTATTTTGTAGGGTATCCTAAGGAAACAAGAGGTACTACTTCTATCTTCCCGAGGAACATAAAATAATTGTTTCAGAAATGCAACTTTCCTTGAAGAAGACTATGTCTACAAGGAACGAGTTGCAACAGATAGAACTTGAAGAAATTCAAGAAGTACAAAATAATGTAGAGAATGACCCACTTGTTAAATAACCTAGACAAGGATTCGGTGGGAGTATTTGATGATGATTGGGTACTTAGAGTACGCCCGGCCGATGGGAGTGTTGTGAGGATCTGCGAAATGCAAGACCTCATGCACGACGATGATAGATGACACAATAGTTGTGCATCATCCTATTCAAAATGATATTCTGAAAGTTCTCATGGTGGTGGATTGTCCAACACACAAACATCTTCTCAAAATCAAAATACAACAAACATCAAACGCAGAATGTTCAACTCAGTAGACCACAGAGACTCATCCGCACTGAAAGACTTAATCTCCTTGTTGAAACACATAATGAGATAGATATTCACGATGATGATGAGCCTACTACCTACAACGAAGCAATGTTAGACATTGATTCACGAGAGAT
Organism: Przewalskia tangutica; assembly: GCA_029844215.1. Lineage (NCBI taxonomy): Eukaryota > Viridiplantae > Streptophyta > Magnoliopsida > Solanales > Solanaceae > Przewalskia > Przewalskia tangutica. The sequence goes on along the minus strand of CM056738.1, from coordinate 86,248,842 downwards.
GGCAAGCCATGAAATCCGAAATGGAGTCTATGTACATAAACCAAGTATGGAACTTGGTTGACTTGCCAATGAGGTTAGACCCATATGATGCAAATGGGTCTTGAAGTTAAGATTGATGATATGGCAAAATACAGACTTATAAAGCAAGATTGGTGGCTAAAGGTTATAATCAACGGCCTGGGGTCGATTATGATGAAACCTTTTCGCCTGTTGCAAAGATTAAGTCCATTCGGATTTTGCTTGCTATAGCTGTATACTATGATTATCATATTTGACAAATGGATGTTAAAGCGTCTTCGCAATGGTAATCTAATTGAGGAGGTGTATATGATCTGACGGAGGGTTTTACATCTAAGACTCAACCCAAAGCAGTATGCAAACTACAAAAGTCCATTTATGGACTTAAGCAAGCCTCGAGGAGTTGGAACATTTGTTTTGACAAAACAATCAAATCGTTTGACTTTGTTAGAAGCAAGGAAGATCCGTGCGTTTATAGTAAACGCACAAATGAGAGCATTGTCTTCATTGTTATATATGTAGATGACATATTGATAATGGGAGACAATAAAGCTCTCGTCTGATCGATCAAAGAATGGTTATCCGAACGCCCGTGATGAAGGACTTGGGTGAAGCTGCTACATTCTTGGAATTAGAATCTGAGAGATAGACCTAATAGATTGTTGAAATTGTCACGATCGTATACATAGACAAAGTGCTAAAATGTTTCTCTATGGAAAATTCCAAAAAGGAATCTTCGCATGGGTCAAGGCATCAGTTGTCGGAAGGATTGTCCTTCCTGATTCTGAACTTGAGCAACGTGAAGAGAATCTAATATCTTGTTATAGGATCAATCATGTATGTCATGACTGTCTGAGACAGATGTGGCCTATGACTTAGCATGACTTTCAAATTCAGCGAGAATCACGGGAGGAACATCGATCAAGAGTATTCTTAAGTATCTTAGACGAATGAAAAATACTTCTTAGTCTATGGCGGACAAGAAGAGCTAGTAGCTACCGGGTACCGATGCTAGCTTCAGACAGGATCTTGATGACTTCAAATCTCGATGCGGTTATGCGCCATTTTAAATGGTGGAGTAGTTAGTTGGAAGAGTTCCAAGCAAGATACAAGCCCGATTCGACAACGAAGTCGAGTACATTCTTTGGATCGGAAGTGGTAAAGAAGTTGTCGCGATATCCGAGTTCTTAAAGGAATTAGGGGTTGTTCAGTATCGGTTGTCCAATAACGATTTATTGTGACAACAGTGCGATGCTCAAGCTAAGGAACCAAGATCAACGAATAGAAACAAACATGTACCAGAAAATACCACGTACTCGGGGAGATGGTGGAGCGGAAGAAATAAAGATAAACTATATTCCCAGAAAATAATCTAGCGGACCCGTTTACTAAACCATTAAGCTTGGTCAAGCATAATGGTCATTTAAAACATGGGCATTAGATACATTGGTGATTGGCTCTAGGCAGTGGGAGATTGAAAGTATATATGTCCAGAAACAATCATTTTAGGAGCACGTGTACTTGAACACATTCATATTATTAATAAGATTAATATATACTTGTCATTTGCAATTATTGAATTATTATTTGATTGTTTATATTATTCATTAATGTGCATCCCTTGAACTTACATTGTCATTAATAGTGTGAGATATTAATGATAGAGTGTAGTTCTTAAAATAGCCTAGACTAATGATCATTGAGAATGAGATATTAATGATATGTTATAAGTCGACATGTAGTGCAAATCACATTCTTAGAGAATGTAGTATATCTCACTTCTCGCAAGCAATAGTTGCTAGTGATGGACACGTGGATACTCTTGAGGAGTATTGACATACCTGGCGATAAACTATTTGTTATACATGTCTAGAGTATTATCGGACGCGTGGGAGATAGAGGTCCTTAGACTTGAGGTCAATATCGCCTTGTTTACGAGCAATGCACTTTGATCTGTCCTAAGCTCAAATGCCTTATAGGTTGAGGCGGCTTGTATTGGGTGCATTCTGAAGTAGATTGAAGGTGGTAGTTGAGCGAAGAATAGGATTCATTCCTCGATTGGAATTTGAGAGAACACTCGACTTCCGGAGATGTTAGGTCGACCAAGTCATTGGCGACGAGAGACATATCTAGGATATGGTCTAGTTGTCGACTAATATAGATGAGATAAAGTGATCAAGCCATTTGGATAGACACTTGAAAAATCTTAAGTTTGATCGAGTGTGTCGCGAATGAAAGGAATTTATCATCTCACATAGAGGTCTGTTTACTTGAGTCTTGTAAACGTACTTCACACATTGGGTCTGTCACTGGCGTCGTCTAGGAGTTCCGTGTGAACCTTGATTTGATCAAGTGTCGATATGTGAAGGCCTAAAGGGTCACACTAAGTCGATTGTCTTTTCGGTCTAAGGGTATATTGAGAGAATGTAAAATATCGGATTTAGAATCAAGATATTTTATTTAATAATAAATTATGGGATAATTTTCATTTGATGAAAATTAATTAATTAAGTTAAAATTAAGTCTTGGATTTAATTAGAACTAAAACATGCAGAAAATAAATAAAGGAGCATAACGATGGGCCCGGTTCGTAGCCATGCAATTTAATTTGGGTCAGTCTTGGCCCGATCCAATCTGATTGAGTTTAGGGTTTCTACTATATATTTGGCACTTAACCCATAATTTCATTAGAACTCATTTTTCACTTTACGAACTTAGAGTTGAAATAACTTCTCTCAAACCTCTGCGAGATTTCCTAGCTTTCTTGGGCAAAAGAATATCTGAAGCAAGGCTTGCACGGATTGACAATCGCGTGCGCACTTTTAGTAGATCGCATTAAAAGCATAAAGCGTAAGTTTTCATGTCTTTCAGATTTGTATTATCGCATAATCATACCAGGAATGTTTGTTGGAGCAAGTAAGTTTACTCAAAATTTTAAACTTCCGCTGTGCCTTACTTGTATGTTTTTACACCCAACAAATCCCTACATTGCTTTCATTCCAATCTTAAACCATCCCCTCATGATTTCTCTAATATGGGTAATTTATTTTCTTTTACATATATTCTTTTAGATTAAGAGCCCATTTGAATGAACTTAAAAAAAGTGACTTTTATTTATAAAGTGGTTTTAGAACTTTTAAGTGCTGAAAGTTATTTTTATAAATAAACAGTTAAGTGTTTGGATAAAAGTGCTTATTGGTGAGAGCGTAGTGTGAGAATTAGAATAAAATATAAAGGATACAAAAATAATTTTATTGGTCAACAGAAATTACTTTTAAGCCCCCCAAAAAAATTAGAAATCTCAACTTCTCATAAATGACTGACTTTAAGCACTTTCTGGCTTAAAGTCAACACTTTAAATTTGGGTCCCAAACACTAAAATAAACTAAAAAGACTTATAAGCCCATCCAAACGGGCTCTAAATGTTAAAATTGTTGTCATGTTAGCAGAAGATCACTAGTTCAAGTATTGAAAACAATACGAGTTTGTTGTGGTCCGACCTTCCCCGACCTCACACATCGGGAGATTAGTGCATCAGGGCTGACTTATATCTATTGTATACTTCATCCATCTCAATTTAAATTTTTTACTTTTTTTTTTGATAGTCCAGGTTTGAAGGTTTGCGTCTGACTACTTCACTGGTATTACCCAGACGTCCTGGAGGTAATAACACAGGTCCTTCAACACTATTATCAGTAAATCACGGAATGTACTTTGGTGTCCAGTTTCTGGGAGCGTACAACTGATTAATGAAACAAAGTCCAATTCCCCAACATGCAGAGTTACTTCGTGCTTGCGGGGAATCGAACTCACGCTGTCCATGCGAGAGGGTCTTATAGCGCTCAGACTTTGCCACTGGACTATGACCCGGAGGACTTTTTACTTCTCTTTTTGGTCTGTGCCAAAAGAGTTTCTCTTTTTATATTTAGCTTAATACAAGATTTAAAACACTCTTTAATTTAAGATAACAACATCTTTAATTTAAAATAACAAAATTCAAAAGTTTCTTTTATTTATTAAGCAACGTGTAATATTAAACAAACCCACTTAAATTGGGAATGAACGAAATGTGCTTTTGCCATTCTTGATTTTTTTTAATGTATTGTTATATTTTGTGCAGAGAATGGAGGGGAAAATGGGTTGCCAAGTTTTACTGAGTTTAGCTTAGATGTGTTGATGATTGCAACTGATGGATTTGCTGCTGATAACATAGTGTCTGAACATGGAGAGAAAGCCCCAAATGTTGTTTATAAAGGGTTGCTTGAGAATGGTCAATGGGTTGCTGTTAAACGTTTCAATAGGTCTGCTTGGCCAGATTCTCGCCAATTCTTGGTTAGCTTTGATTAAACTCTATTGCTGCTATTGAATTATGTTTAATCATAGATAAGGCACATATTTATTTACTTAAAGTGGGTCTAATTCTTTTTCTTGATCAAGCATATAAAAAGATTTGTTTTTTATCGATGGCAGTGAGAAACTAACTTAGACATTAGCCCGCTGCAGTCTTTACCAGATCTAGGATTTCGAATTTATGGTTCTTACTGTGCTCACAATCAAGGGAAGCGGGTAAAGTTGCTTCCATGGTCAGGAGGTCACGGTTCAAGCCGAAAACAGTCTTTTGCAAAAATGCAAGATAAAGCTACGTACAATAGACCCTTGTGGTCCGGTTCTTCTCCCGGACCCTGCGCATAATGGATTTTGGTACACGGGGCTGCTCTCTCCTTTTTTCTTACTGTGCTCACATTCAAATATTTATAGATATTTAGTGATTTTTTTAATGCATATACCGGCCTACGAAAAAGCTATTGGTAACCGTGAACCTACTATAGATCTACCACTGACTCTAATACAGTAATGGGTCATTTGGTAGGTTGTATAAGAATAGTAGGCTCTAATACAGTAATGGGTCATTTGGTAGGTTGTATAAGAATAGTACTTACTATAATGCTGAGATTATTTATGTTGGCATTATTTTTTTATGATTGTTTGGTTTGTTATATTAAATGAATAGGGTGTAGTAGTGCAGGAATAGTACTGAATATGGTGTATTAGAATAGGGTAGTACTGGTATTGTTAATGCCACGGCTTACTATGTATAAGAATAGTGCTGAATAAGGTGTATAACTAATGTTATGGGTTGAAAACACTACCAAACAAGGGATTAAATAATACCAAAGCTAATACCAGCATTATTTTCTCTTAACACCTCCTACCAAACGACCCCTAAATCATGTTGAATTGTGTGTGATCATCTTATCTAATAGAGAGAGAGAGAACACATTTGTTAATAATTTATTATGTAGTATACAATAGCTTCATCACCACAATTTTTATTGTATCCAATTTATTTTACCAGTTTGTATGTTGAGCTCTGTTTTGGACACTGTTTATGTAATGCACAGGATGAGGCTAAGGCAGTGGGGAATCTGAGGAGTGAGAAACTGGAAAATCTACTTGGATGTTGCTGTGAAGGCGAACAAAGGTTGCTCGTAGCAGAGTTCATGCCAAATGAGACCCTAGCAAAACATTTATTTCACTGTGAGTTTTCCTCAAAATCTTGATTAATAGTACTTAAATCTTTATAACTGAGATGTGGAGCATAGGAGCACTATCTTAGAACTCCAATGCTGATATTTGATTTACTGTGAAATGCAATAGGGGACAGCCAACCTATGAAGTGGGCTATGAGATTGAGGGTGGCTCTTTACTCAGCTCAAGCTATGAATACTGCTGCAATAAGGGTCGAGCAATATATCATGATCTTAATGCTTACAGAATCTTATTTGATCAGGTAAAACTAGTTGTACCTTATGTTTGTTAATCCTAATAAGGTTCTGTTTGTGTGGCTTTTTAATTATGTTTTGTATTCTACAGGATGGTAATCCTAGGCTCTCTTGCTTTGGCCTGATGAAGAACAGTAGAGATGGAAAAAGTTATAGTACAAACTTGGCTTTTACTCCTCCAGAGTACATGCGAACAGGTCAAATATCTGTTTCTTAAGCTATTATTAACTCAGTGTTCTATATCATGGGCTCCTAGTGACTTTTAGTTGTTTGCTGCAAAAATCTAGCTGCGAGAGGGTGCTGCTTCATTAATTTATGAATTTATTACAGTCAGGAATTTCCTTTGTACCATATTATGATGTAATAGTTACATTTTTGGACCGCTCAAAAAATAATAGCCACCAAATGTATAGGTTTTGTATATTAAGTATAAATATACATATAATATGCATATTGTTTACATAAATATACATAATCGTTTTGTATATTTTGGCTAGCGCCTATAATTAATTTCGGCCGATTGGCCAAAAATGGAAAAAGCCCTTGATGATTTCCTACCTTTATTCAACTAATGTCAAACCTGAGACAAAGAGTTTTTTATGATTGACAGGAAGAGTGACATCTGAAAGTGTAGTTTACAGCTTTGGAACAATGTTGCTAGATCTTTTGAGTGGAAAACATATACCTCCAAGCCATGTAAGTTTCGAAAGATTGTTGGACCCTGTTTTCTAGAAAAACATGTGAACTCTTAGTGTGGATCCATGTATTAGTGGACGTTATTGATTCTATTATCTGAGTACCTAAATATAAGATTTTATTTTACCTTCCTGTAGGCACTTGATCTAATTCGGGTGAAGAATTTGACGATGTTAATGGATTCTTGTTTGGAGGGTGATTTCTCTAATGATGATGGAACCGAGCTAGTCCGGCTAGCCACCCGTTGTTTACGGTACGAAGCACGTGAGAGGCCAAATGCAAAATCTCTTGCTCATTCTCTTATAACCATTCAGAAAGAAACAGAGGTACGACCAAATAATAGTAGAATGTATTCCCCTTGACTTGCTTTGAGATCATTGCTACATTTGAAAAAATAATAATTATTGTAATAATAATGCTCGAGGCTCAAACTATCTGATTATGTAATGGCAGGTGCTATCACATGTTTTGCTAGGCATTAAACATGGAACTGCGACCCCACCCCAACCATTGGTGTTGACAACAACAGGTGAAGCATGTTTGAGAAGAGATCTTACTGCCCTTCACAAGATATTGCAAAAGACTGGATACAAGGATGATGAAGGAATTGCCAATGAGGTTTGTCCCTTTACTATTTATTGATGATGTATGATTTTCCAAATGTACATTGTCCCTCTCTTGTTTTTCAAAAATTAATAATATGGGAGCTGCTTTCTTGCTAAAGTATTCTTTTCATGATCTCACATACTTAATCGTATTTCCTCTCCCGTTGAGCACTTTGTAGGAATGATATTCCATTTTCTTAACATGTTTTTGCTTCTTTTTTGTTTCAGAATTCGCTATTATGACTTACGCACTTTATTTGTCTTACTTTGCCTGGGCTTGTGCTTTGTCTTGAGCCGAGGGTCTCTCGGAAACAGCCGCTCTACCTACCAAAGTAGAGGTAACGTCTGTGTACACTCTACCCTCCCCAAGACCCCACATTGTGGGATTTCACTGGGTGTGTTGTTGTTGTACCATCCCCCTCCCCACCCCAACAACCGAAAAGAACGAAAAAGGAAAAAATTAGTGATCCAATTTTGTTAACATGTGTATACTTTAATAATTCCCTTGGAAGACCCCACTGTGTTTTCCCTTTTAGAGAAGTTTTATGCACTATCTCCATCAAATATCATTTCATGTAGGACCTTCTAGGCTATCATTATCATGCCCTTCTATTATTCGTGTCGATATGTAAGCATTCTAAGATCTTGTGTTGTGACTAATTACTGGAATTAATTAAAAGTAAGATATGCTGATGTTATATAGTGACTTTTATACTACTACAATAACAACATACCCAGTGAAATCCCACAATGTGGGGTCTGAGAAGGGTAGAGCGTACGCAGACCTTACCTCTACCTTAGTAGGTGGAGCGGCTGTTTCGGGAGACCCTCGGCTCAAGACAAAGCATAATCACAAGCAAAGCAAAGTAAGAGAAACAATCAGACAAGAAATTAAAGCGGCTGATAGCAAAATCGAATACGCCATGTAGTAGGACTTTCATACTACTACATTGGTTAAAAACATGATAACCTCTCTTATTTTAATAATTCAGAAGTATATTCTCTCTCTCCCATAAGCTGTAAAAGAATTTCTCGATTTCTCTCCGTTTACTATTTTAACTCAAACTTTGCCTTCTGTAGGATAGCTTTTCTCACTACAGTGAATAAATTTGGACTATAAGGCACACACAATAGAGTAATATGATGACCATGAACTGTAATTTATTTTCCTAGGGAGAAAATGAACTTATTGTTGTGCTAGTTATAGCATAAGAAGTGAGTGACGTGTTTCTCTTCTTTCTTACTGTGTAGAGCGACTATCTCTTTGTGTAATACTCTTTCAGTTATCTGTTATGCTACCTAAGTTGATCATTGATTTTTTGTTTTGCAGCTTTCTTTCCAAATGTGGACAAATCAGATGCAGGAAACCTTGAATAATAAGCAGCAAGGAGATGCTGCTTTCCGAGCTAAGGATTTCATAACTGCCATTGAATGCTATACACAGGTTTAACCATCTAAAATTGTTCATTGTCTTAATGATTCATGTGCATCTTTAACATTACTGCTCGGTTCTGCTTACAACAACAACAACATACCCAGTGAAATCGAAATCCCACATTGTGGTTAAATATTTTATCAAATCATTTAACTAATATCCTCTCAATTTGTCTGAAAAAGTTCAAAATGAAAGACTAACTCTTAAATATTTCGCCCATTATTGTTGTGGTGCTGATCTTGGAATAACATTTTAGTTTGAAGAAGATAAGAAGGGGCTTACATAAATACATTTTTTTTTTCTATTAGTTCAATGATGGAGGGACCATGGTGTCGCCAACCATATATGGGAGGCGCTGCTTGTGTTACCTGATGAGCGACATGGCGCAAGAGGCTCTAGGGGATGCAATGCAAGCTCAGGTTATATCCTCTGAGTGGCCTACTGCCTTTTACCTTCAGTCTGTTGCCCTTTTTAGCCTTGGGATGGAGAATGATGCCCAAGAAGCACTTAAAGAAGCCACAAAGTTGGAAGCTAAAAGGAGCAAAAACTAAAATAAAATGTGTAGATTTTTCTTGATTGTTTAATGGAAATTGAGTCTTAACTTTACTTGACTTGTAGTTTAATACAGTAGAAAGGTACTTCTTTTTATTATTTTGTTCTTCCAATGCCAATTAATTATGTTACATATTCTTGTAAGTGTAGTATTTATTAATTTACCGAGGTTTTTCAAGTTGCAAAATGTTAGAACTTTCATGAATCAAGAATCAAGAATTTGCTTGTTTATAAGACCCATTTTCGAACACTTTATCCGACAACTCGCACACCAAATCCCTTGTCTCCTTTGATAATTCCCAGCATCCCATGTGGAGAAGTATAGCATAGTCCACGCCTCCACGGACCACGATTGAAGAGAATAATAGTAACAAATTAATTTGAGAAGAAATATGATATGCCAAACTAAAGCAAGTTGAGCAACCTAGTCCATAATCTAGTAATCCACGCATTTTACTTATTTGCACTTTGAAGTTTATATAAAACTCAAACAATTTAACCTTAGTTGAAAATTAGAACGACAATATATATATCGTTTAATCATGTCATATTATAAAAATTTATATGTAAGACATATGTTGCATTTATTGGCTTGGTACAAACATTGAGTATAGACAATTTTTTTTTTTACATTGATATCTAACTATTCATGATGGAGGAGCTTGCATTGATATATAACGATTCATGATGCAGGAGTAGCTCCGCATACCGGCGAAAGATAAAGAAATGGACTTGAACCTAACTCAATTCTAAAAGTTAAATCTTGAGAGGAGAATTGTTTAAATCCATATAAGGAGACTACTAATCCATTTTTCAATCAATGTAGGACTCTAACCCACTCTAACACATTACTGTACAATAAACATAACTAATAGACTAGTATCAAGTAAAAAAAATGGCTTCAAGTTAGTGGAGCATAAAAATATGAATATAGTGATTTGATGCTAGTATATATGAATTATGATAACTTATATCTTCAAATAACTAGTTACTGTCTAATATTGGCTGACATTCTTGCAAGAAATGGGAAGAGAAGATGCAGCGATAACTAAGCTTATCATTCAATCACATAACTAAGGTATATAACGTAGATTCAGGCAGGCCAGGCCAGGCCAAGATCAATTATTTATAGTCCATGAAATGCTTTAGACTTGCGTTAAGACATTTTGGGTCATGTCATAGCTACATGGCTAAATGCGACCAGTAAATTGGATCACTATAAGAGCGGACTGCAGTGGCAAAGCCACATTAATCGAAGAGAATTTCTTTCAAAGAATTGTACATTGTGTATATATAAGTGAAATTTATTTTTACAGAGGAAGGAAACACACTCTTAATTACAGTATAAATTAATAAATTAATGTTCTTGGGATCATCAAAATTTATTAATTAAAGAGATATTAATTAATCGATAAATTAATAATTATTAATTAATACTTTATCAATTTATAGATAAATTTATAATGAAATAACCAATTTACAAACACCCTTCAATCTTCCACTTCATTATTGTTCAATGTACTATATCAAATGAAGTATGTACCAATTTAAAAACACCCTTCAATCTCCCATTTTATTATGCTTCTTGTGTTCAACCTTGTGACGCGGGGATTATACGAGCTTTTAAGATGCATTATCGTCGTCGATTTTATAGAAGTCTTTTGGAGGGCTATGAATTAGGGGCACCAAATCCAGAAAAAATAAATGTGTTAGATTCAATGAATCTTGCAATTTCAGCATGAACTATGGATGTACGTGCAAATACATTTGCGAACTGCTTTTGTCATTGTAAACTTCAATCAACAGATAACATGACTTTTGAGAACTCAGATGAACAGTTAGATGGTGAAAGCACTCGAGAACTGCAAATTTTGATCGAAAATTTGGGTTATCGTAATGCAATGGATGTCGAACATGTCCTGAACTACTCAGAAGAAAATGCAGTTGCACAGTTGTTAACTAATGAAGAAATAATTGAGAGCGTTATGGGAATTGATAAAGGTGATGAAGATGATGATGAAAGTTCTACAGTAGAGCCCCCTTCGCGAAACGAGGTTATTAAAGGGGCAATCACATTGAATAATTTCTTGTTGAGCTATGAAAAAACAACACCAAAAGTTCTTACAATGATAAGAAAAATTAGAGATGAGATTCAATGTGACATTGATTTTCAACAAAAAACAAAAGACAATTAAGTCATTTTCAAGAAGTCTTCATAAATCACTCATGTATTATGTAGTATATAAGGAATTATTAATTTATATTTTACATGGGGTCTATATGAGTAATAAAAAATGTATTATCTTATAATTTTAGCGAATTATTAATTTAGCACATTATTTCTAAGTTGGGACCAACCAAAATATTATCTAAGAAAGTTTATTAAATAATCGAATATTAATTAATAGAGTTTCTACTTTACTTAATTATATCATGTCTCAGTAAACATAGGTTGAAATCCCACCAATTCACTTCGCTATTTTCATTTATTCACAGGCCAAGCCAACCAACAAAAAAGAAATTCCAGGGACATGTAATAGTAATATTTACTTCCTCACATTTCATCCATATAAACAAAGGTGAAGTTGTTGGTATAATAATCTGTATATGGCCAAAATAATGTTTCAACATAATCTGTTTAAATATTTAGTAAAAAAACAGATTTCACAGTATAAAAAATACTTAATTGAAATCAGTACAATAAACAGAATATGTTTTGAATAAGAAAATTTTTTCAGAATATAATCGAGACCACTTAGTTCAAAGTGTGTCCTTAAGGAAATTATTCTCCTCACAGTACTCGAGGTTAATGGAATATCGCCTCCCAGGATAAAACGATTATCTTACCAGAATAGTAGTACTCCAAATTCCGGTAGCAGCGAACCACTCAACGACAGTATATACTTAGGAAGAGAGAATTTTTCAGATGAAATTTCAAAATTTTGGAGGGAAATTCGAAAAGAAAGGACTTAATCAATCCGAGGCCGAGCGACGACGACGACAGCGCGAGGGGTCCTTGCCCTCTCAACCCTTTTAGCAACTAGAGATGTAATGTAATATATACACCTCTCTTTCCTTCTCTTTTTTCGATGTGGGACAAAAGAGCCTTTTACTCCTTTTAGTTTTCATCCCATCATTTCCCATTCACCAATATCAAAATCGAACGGAAGTAAATTAATGAGTGAAAGTGGAAAAAAAAAACAGGAGACATGTAAAGGAAGATTTTTTTTATTAAAGTCCCAGCCGAGAAAACTGGTGAACAAATTCTCTTACAACAATTTCCTATAAACCCTATGAAACATAAAAAAATGAGATCAAAATCCCATCTCTCACTATATACTATAATAACGGTTACAATTATAATATTGTAACAAATACTTGTTTCGCATTTCCTTTGGATGAAGGAAAATGACTTAGACTATAGTATAAATTTAGAAGGTGTATGAATAGATAAATTAGAAAGAAGCAGGGGAAATATCAGGAGCACCAACAACTATTTCTTGAGAAGCAATAGGTGCAGAGGCATCCATAGCAGCTCCACTGCTCAATAGTTCAATCATGGCACGGTGTGGGCTGCTCCTTTGCTTGTTGCATAAGTCTGGCAAATAAACTCCTGCAAAATAAATAAATTTAACAGACATAAAACTTGCAAATGTGAAGAACAATTTATTAAAAGAATATTCTTTGATTCAACTATAAGATTTTGATTTGCAAGAAAAGCATAAACTTTTTTGTCAAACTAAAAAGAAAAATATGACACATAATTGGAACAGATGAAGTACTTGACATTTATTAAATATTTTCATTCTTTTTCTCTAGTATAAATATAGTTTTAATGCCATCCATAGACTATATGAGGGTGTGTTAAAGATATAATCAATTAAATAAAAGTATGTTTTTTTTAACGATTTAAATATTTAGATGAGATAGACATATAATAATTCAACAAAGACACGAACAGAAAAAGGATTTGTTACCTTTCCTGTAAAATTAATTTAAAGGATAAAAGGAAAAACACTGAATAATCTTATTATTTACCTTCTCCAGCAGCCAAATTGAAGTAAAGATCAACAATGTTGGGGCAATTCTGATAACAAGCAGGGGAACAAAGTTTTGCAGTAAATTGAGGTTCAAGTAAAGCATCTGAAGATATCCCCACAGAGCTCCTATCAACACCACATGCATTAACACATTCATCTGTCTCAATATACTCTGCAATGTTTCCAACAATAACCTCTGATGTCTTGCATTGGTACTCCATCTTCCCATCCTTATTCTCTGAGTTCTCCAATAAACATCTCTTCCCGGATGATGCGATCGAAAACGAACAAACATTTGTTGGCAAGTTTTCACAGATAATTTCCCCTAAAATGGAAAAACAAAAGTATGAATGTTAACTAGTGCATATATAATACATGTGAATCGAAGGGGAATTTTGGTGCAATGGTAAGAGTTGTTGCTTTGTGAACATGTCACGAGTTTAAACTTCGAAAAATGTCTTTTGAAAAAATGCAGGTAACATTACGTACAATAGACTCAATGTGATTTAACTGTTCTCAAAATCACGCTCATAACAAGGCTTTGTGTACCAATTATGCCTTTTTATTTAAAGATTATACATTTGTTGAATTGAAAGGGAATCTTGGTGTAATGGTAAGCGTTACTATCATTTTGTGATCAGGTCATGAGTTTAAACCATGAAAACAATTTCTTACAAAATAACATGACTATGTACAACAGACTTAATATGATTTGATCATTCTCAAGATTTTACTCATAACGGGAGCTTTGTGCACCAAAATGCTCCTTTGTGTATACATGTTAATTCATATGGAATTCATGCATGATATGATCAAAATTAAGAAAACAAATTCATCATAAGAACATCAGGTGCATAAAAGGAATAAAACTGAATATAAACATACCTAATGCGCCTTGGAGGAAAAGGGTGCAAGCAAAGAAAAGAATCATGGAAGAGTGCTTCATGGATGAGGCCATTTTTCTTCTTTCTTTGTTCTTTTGGTTTGTTTAGAATTTGTTTTGTCCTGGTGATTTTTTTAAGGCTTTGTGTAGTTGAGAATGTTGGAAGAATGAAGTTTAAGAATTGTGTTTGTAATATGAGAGGGGGTTTTCTTGAATATATATAGGGAGGACATGACAATGAGAAACCAAAGATGACATGCGGTCATGACAAATATCCAATGTCTGGTCACAAGTTTACTTTCATTTGTTTGGTCGTTCCTTTTTTTCTATTTTGGGTGGGTGTGTATTGTTATTTGTTTCTTAATTCTGAATTGGTAGAATTTAAATTTAAGAGCGGCGCTAAGTGAGGGGAAGGGATTGAATTTATCATTTTCATCGAAAAATTAAATTGCGTAAAAAGAAAAAAAAGTAATTTTATTATATATATATGAGTTGTTGAATTCCTTTAATTCAAACTTCGAGCGCAACGATAAAGAGTCGTGCCACAGCTCTAATCCGAATGGATTGTTCTTCCACTATTCACGCAATTTTCAGTTCGAGCAAGAGCGGTTTTTAGAGAAAATAAAGTAAAGAGAGAATGCTTGGTAGCAGGACAGTAGGAGTTCAATAGGCGGGCCAGTAACACACATGTTAAAGATAGATGTCCAAGAGTTGAAAGAACCGCATGTCAAGGATAGTTGTCCAAGAGTTGAAAGGAAATAGTAAACCAGTTAACTAGCTGAAGTTAGAAAGTTCAGAGGTAGGACTCGAAAGTTATTTAGGTCACTAATTCAAATTTCAATTTTAGTATTTTTTAAAATTCTCTTGTATAAAATTCCTAGTTTCACTTTTGATTACATTTGTAATGCATGTATCTTCACTAAATATGAAAGGATTGGTTCATGCCTGGTTATTCAAAGGTCAAGGTCCTTGACAAAACTTAGTGGAGCCCACGCATTTGCTTAACTAATTTATTTGCTTATTTTTCTCTTTTTATTTCTTCAAAATTTTAAAAATAATTGTTTCTTTGATTCTCTTGTCAATTGGTTGTAATAAGTTTACTCGTGACTTGTAATTGACGACTAAATGAACACGTCTTTTTGATGTCTGCTTGTTGAAGGTTTCAAACTCCTTGGATGTTAGTCATGTTACTAAAGAATTTTATCTTCTCGTCAAGTTCTCCATTAAGCCTTCAACAATACTCTATCATCCCCGGTCTATGTTTCAATTAAAGTGAACCTACGTGATTGTGATGGGATGGTTGAGGTTCCTTCACTATTAATCAGAAGTTTTGGGTTCAAATTTAAAGAATGATTGGGAGCGAATCTATAGAAAATAGGTCCCGTAACGCGCGATTCGAATTTAATCGGGACCCTTACTCTTAAGCAGAGATTTCGAGTTCAAACCCTAAAAATGAAAAAAAATCATATTGGGAGTACTAGCTGGCTCCAAAAGGGGTCCTTCAATGACCGATCCGGATTTCGGCCCCAATACGAGTATCAGATACCGAGTGAGAAACCCAAAAAATGGAATAATAAATTAGTGTGTTCTTATTTTTTGTTCAGATTGTTTGACTTCAGATTCAGAATAGTAAATTCTGGCCAACATGGAGAGACGGATCTAGAGTTACATTAGCCGAAGAGACGTTTACTTTAAAGAAAGGTAAGGTGACAGGTGGACGCGCATTGCACTGGCAGACGAATAAAAGTCTTTACTTGCAAATAATGTTCCGTCGGTCTTCACAATAGGCAGCTTAATTGACCTCTAAGGCCCGTTTGATTTGATGCACATGTTAAACAATTCTTTTTTTTTTATATCCGTGTCCGATATCTTCATTGGAGCCCAACTATATTCGAATTTGCGCTGTGTAGGGCCCATTCATGGAAAGTGATCCTAACATTGATTTTTCCATACTCAGGACTCGAACCCAAGACATCTGATTAAGAGAGGAGCAACTTCATCCGCTGCACCACATTCTTTGATGGTTCATGGTAAACAATTATGTGTAAGTTTAAGCATAAAATTACTACATTATTTGGTTGCATTTTGTCTTAAATATAGAAATAAAATATGTATAAGTTATTAACCCTTGCATATTGAATTTCTGCATAACTAATTTTTACATTACTAATCGGGTAGTAATCGCTATATAATTTATCTTCCAACTAAACGACCTGAGGTGAGGTGTCACATCCTTACCGGTGGAAATAGAATTTTGAAGCCATAAATGATGGAATTATGTGGGGGGAAATTGCATACCGTGTAGTTGACGATGAACGGTAAACGGTAGGACACTTGCAATTTTCTATTAATACGTACTTTGTTAAATTCCACATCTTCGCCAACGTTCAGAAGGTTCTTTTTGGTTTCTCTTGACCCACAAAGAGGTGAAGACGACTAAGACTTGGCACATTTGTTATTTCTTACCATGTTAGGGCTCAGGTCGTCTTTGGACTCGTGTGATATTTGCTACAGCACAAGAACCCTAAAAAATGAAAAAATTTAGGATTTTTTTTTTCATTTTTTATTAAGTATTATTAGTCAAAATTTACTGTAAATGTCCATAATTCGCAGGTTTTAGCCCAATTAAGGATCTACTTTTACGAATTAGAACATCACCCCCAAAATATTTGAGACGGACCCTGTTAGGCCTCTTCCTAATTGCTAAATGCTAATGACTTTTTTGCAGAAAATCCAGCTGATCGTTGTTAGTTTGGCCCTCTAACACACTGTTCGAATACATTTTTCCAATCATTAGATAGTGCATGTATCATTTTGTACTATATTCAATTATACTGTGTTGGTACTTGGGAGCAAAAGGCGAAATCCCTCGCCCACAGGGCCCCCACCCCTCCGATCCGACAGAGATTGGTGGAGGAAGGTAAATCATGGTACTCAGCGGCCCACTAGGTGGGAGGCACAGTGTCTGGTGCCGCGAGTCATCCTCACAAAGGAGAAATGAACTCCCGCGCTGCTGTGGCTCGAACTCGCTTTCGAGCACCTGAACTAATCGAGCAGGTAACACCTATTCTGCGCGGGTTCTTGTGTTGGTACTTTGTATACAATGTTTAGCATATAACTTATTGTCTCCTATTCAATTTTAATTTTGTTTTTTTAATCACAGTGTTCAAATCAACTTGTGTGCGCATCCGTTAATTTTATAATCCAGACTTGAACAAATATATTAAGAAATTACCTAGTATTTTCCCCCCGCTTCAATTTTGTTTTTTTTAACATGTATATTTTTATCAAATAAAGTATTAGGCAAATTTATCAGAAACAACCTTTTATTTATCACATTTTACGAGAGACAACATTTTAATTTTTTTTTGCAATGTCAGATCTTTTTTTTTTTTTTTTGCAAAAAGACAACCTTATAACGAAAAATCAAATTTTCTGTTAAAAAATTAACACCCCTTATTTTAAATTCCAGAAATACCCCTTCTTCTATTCCTTTAATATCGACTTGCCCGCATTCTCTGTATTACTTTCACAAAAAACTTCTACGACTTCATCTCTTCAAGAACTCATTTCCCCCCATTTCGTTTTTCCTCATCGTCTTCAACAACCCAAATTCAGAAAAACCCATTTCGTTTTTTATCATCGTCTTCTGCGACATCATCGATTTATGCTTCTTCATCTTCCCCTCTTCCTCATTTCGTTTGAACTCATTTAACCTGTAATTCGCTGCAATTCGTTCAACTATATATTCAAGTAAGTTTTTTCATTGTTTTCGTTTTGCCATTGTTGAATTAGGCCATTGCTTTCTCTGAAAATAACTTGCAATTCGCTGCATAAAAATTAGGACTTTTTATCTAATTTTTTAAATCGATTGCTTTCAAGTTTCTAAATCTTAACTTTATGTGTTAATCGATAGTTATATGGTTCTAAGTCAATCGTCGACGCATAAATTTATAATCGACAGTGAACTCAATCGTTGACATAAATTTTTTTTTTACTTAAGTGTAAGGTTTTAAGTATCGATTTTTTCCAATTTCTTAAAAAAAGAAACACCCCATTACAAACTCAAAATTTCGACGATTGTGACGACTTTGTTTGTTTCGTTGTTGTTTGTTCTATTTGTTCGAATTTATATTTCGACGACGATTGAGTTAGAGCATACTTCTAATCTGTTTTGAAAAATTGTGTTCTATTATAATCGACAATTTTTTCTATGATTGTATGCTACTGAGTTTGTTTTAGAAAAGTATTTTGTTATAATCGACAATGTTTGTTTTATATTATAAGTTAATACAACTGAGTTTATGTTCAACAACTAAGAAATGTCTCAAGTGAGTTGTTCTTCACAAAGGATGTGTCATTGTGGTATGACTGCGAATCAATTTATTTCGACGACTACTTCAAATTCAGTAAGAAAATTCTTCAAATTCCCCAAGCCTAAGGTAAGTAATATTAATGTAATACTTTGACGATAGTCTTTGTTTGTTTGTTTGTTTTTGTTTTTGATTCTTTCTTCATTTTTTTCTTATAGAGAAGTTCTTGTGGATATTGACAATGGGAGAATGAGGAATATATTGAAAGTTTCGCCGGCGAATTAGTGTCGTCATTGAATGTGTTTAAGAATGTAATAGCAGATTTGAAGAGTGAAAGAGATACATTGAAAGCCGAAATCGGTGTGTTGAAGGGTATAAATGAAGTTGAAATGAACAAAGTTTTGAAGATGCACGTGTTTATGATGATTTCATGGGCGTTATTTATTGGATTTGTTGCGGCATCGATTATGAAATGATTATGTATTTGTAGTTGAATAAGAACTTTTAATGTTATGTTTAGGAACTAGTAGTTGTAGTGTTGCAAATGATGTAATTGATGTACTTAGTTAATGTAATGTAATTGATGTACTCCGTTAATGTAATGTAATTGATGTACTCAGTTATGTAACTTTTAATGTGTTGCAAAGGATGCCCATATTTTATTTTGCCCTAATGTGTTGGAAGTTCAGCCTTTCTTTATGCAACAGTAGCATTTCCTAAACATTTCAGCAGTAGCAGCCTTTCTTTATGCAGCAGTAGCATTTACTTTGCCCTGTTGTTGTTCTTGCTATTTCTGCCTGAAACTTGTTGTTCCAGAAGGAGAACAAGAAATTATTCTTCTTTAATAAAGAAGCAGCAGCAACGCAGCACAAAGCTGCTGCATTTTTTGCTGAAATTGTGCATAAGACTAGAATTGGCAGTAGTGTCACGACCCGACCCGACGGATCGCGACTAAACGCCCTAATAACGTCATTATACTAACCTGTCGCACATAATCTAATTAACACATAAGGAAAATATGAAATCCGACAGCATAACGCTGCAACAATAACATATGCCAGAATAGACAAGCGAATTTGCGCACCTGAGAATGTACTGCATCGCCCCGGGAGTCACAACTAGCCAACATAATATAACAGGCAAGCCGACAAGGCTACCACCAAATAGTATCACGTATACAAGGGAACATCTGATGCGCGATTTATGCACACACTAAACGCAATTGCACGTGTCGTGACAAGTAATATAGTCTAGGTAAGACCGAATATCGTCCTCAAAGACTGATTTTCAAGTACCGATTATCTATCCTTTAGTTTCTATTTGGTTAACGTTAATTGAGTTGGAATTCTAAACTAATAATGCAGGAAATAAACTAATTATGAAAATACTTTGATTTAAATCAGTTATGATGGAGAATTAGGGCTTCCAAGATCATCAACTATCCACTCTATTCAATCCTTAATACAATTAGACTGACTTCTTCTTCTACGTTAAGATAACAGGTTAACTAGACCATTTTATACTCCTGTTAAAGTAATATAAACACTCAACCCCAATGGAGAACCCTTCTATATTTCGATGACAAGATTGACTACAAAGGAAGATTAAGAGCAATAACCTATTAAGCTACACAAGTATCGGGGTACTTTCGTCCACGATTTAAACCTATGTTTATTCAACTATAGCATATTCACAATCTCCTCTTTCGGATTTTGATTAAACTCATATAAGTGATGATAACTAGTGATCAATTAATTATCAAGCAATCAAATCAATTATTGAATAAATCTTAAGCAAATGAAGAAGAAATCAACTAATGTATTAATTCATGAATAAGAGTTTCAAGAGAATCACAAGGAAATCCCTAATAAAGTAATTAGCTCCTAGCCATAGTCACGCTAAGAACTAATACAGTCTCCATACATGAACTGAAATAAACAAAGTAAAAGAAAGAAAAGAAAAATACTCAAGAACAAGTCTCCAAGCATCCAAGGATTGTGTTGTGGAATATTTACAAGATGGAATGGAATGCCATTCTTCTAATGATGTAGAGACTATTTATAGCCCAAGAATCCTTTAGGTAAAGGGTTAGGGATTATGTAGGTAGGAAAAGTTATAGAATCCTTTAGGTAAAGGGTTAAGGATTATGTAGGTAGGAAACGTTATAGAATCCTTTAGGTAAAGGGTTAAGGATTATGTAGGTAGGAAAAGTTATCCCTTTTGGACCCTGAAAATGTGTCAAATTCGGCCCAGAACGTCAAAAATACAGCGTCAGCGTCGTGGCCCTGCAGTCGGGCGCCACGGCGCCTGAAAATCAGAGAGTTTCAGACGACTTCAGTGGTCGGCGCTGCTGCCAGGCGCCGCGGCTCAAAATGACGGCATTCTTCTGGATTTTTTGTTTCTTCGTCCTTTGTTCGTCCGGTCTTCGTCTGATTTCTTCTATATTTCCCGGAACTTCTTAGGCTTCATTTCTTGACTTTTTAGTGTGCAATTCCATCTCATTTATGCTAATTTCATCACCTTTTCGTCATTTCTCCATTTCTAACCGCTGTGACACAAAAGAAAGGAAAACAACCCTAATACTATACTAAACATAAATGAAATGAGTAAAATACTAACTAAAAATGACTCAAAATGTGTATATAAAATACACCGATCAAATACCCCCAAACTTAAACTTTGTTCGTCCTCGAGTAAAGCTAAAAAAGATAGAAATAAAGTGTTATACCCCGTAGTTCTGACCCTACGTATGGAAACGTACGAAAGTATGTAAGACTTAAAAATTTCCGAAGGACAGGTTGACGGGTCGTTCCGGACGGTTTTTAGTCAACTTTGAGGCGGGTTATGACCCGATTCGTTGAGAGTTCCTAAGTATTTTAAAGGCCTAGGACGTAGTTCGTTGAGTCTTGATTCCAACGCAACCAACCGTTCGTCGATAGGGCGTCGGAGTAGAAAGTTATGAGAGTTACAAGTTCAGCGATCGGGCGAAATGCGTTCGAGCAAAGCGGCGGCAGCGCGGCGCGTATGCGAACGCGGCGCCTAAATCGAGAGGTCGCGAAGTTGCAGCGTGGCTGGAGCAGCGGCGCGGCCGAAAGTTGAAACTGCGGAGGTTTTGTGGCCATGGCCGTGCGTGGCGCGGCGAGGAGGCGGGCGAAAAACTTAGAAAATCTGATTTTTGTTTTAAAGAGACCATGGGAGGGTGACAAGTGTCCCCATCTGATTTTCTGTTGCATGATATATTGACCAAGACTTGGTCATTGTCTATCTTTCATCTTCTCTCTCTCTCTCAAATTGCTCCTTCTCTCTAAAAACCCTTAGAAAAATCGAAAGTTAAGAACAAGAAAAGGCTTGTAGCTAGCTTGTTGGCATTGTTGTGGTAGTGTTCTTGGCAAGGAAGCTAGCAATATTTGGAATAAGTTTTGGCTAAAACTTTAAGGTAACATTTCTTCCTTTAAACTTAGTTCTAGTGTTGCGTGCTTAGAAAGCAAGATCTCGTGGTAGTAAAGTAATGCACTTAGAGTCTTTGCATGCAGTAAATGTGGTTTGGATATGAAGAATGGGTTAAGAAGAACAAATGAGCTTGTTGTAGCCTAAAAACTACCTTAGAATTGTTAAGTGACTTGTTGTAAACTTATGGCGAGAAATTTTGGGTGTGAAATCCCTTTGAATTGTTGGATTGATTGAGCCTAAAATGTGGTGTTTTGATGATAATTTCGGCCTTGAGAAAGGTGGCAAAGTGAGTAGAAACAAAGGAAATCTTTCCGATTTTCTTAGAATTTAGTGACTTTGAACTTGGATTGTTCTACATTAAGATTAGAGGTTAATAAACGTATCATGACTATTATAGGTTGAAATATTACTTGCGGTAGTTTGGACTTGGCAAGTGGATTGACCAAAGAGGTATGTGAAGCTTTCCTATCTCTTGAGCATGAATAGATGAAACTATGTAGTGCGGTGAGCGTCTGAGATTTGGTGTTCTTACTTGTTTTGAGTATAAAATGACTTTTCGTTTTAGAACGTATAAGTCCCTTGGTTAAGGAAAAGTATGATTTTTACTAAAGTATAGAGTTAATATAACAACTTTATGGGAAGTTGGTCTATTAGCTTCATAAAAGGTTAATGAGAAGGGATTTACTCTAAGTAAGATAATTATATGAAGAGGCAAATTGATTTAAAGGCATCAATTGCCCAAAGGCTTTTATGTATAAAGAAGAGTCACTTTTGAAAGAGTTGAAGTATGTAGTACTTGGGTTAAATTCAGTGTTCTTTATTAAAGATATGGTTAAGTGCCTTAAGTAAACTAAAAAGAGAGTATGTGAACAAGACTAAAAGAAGTTATAAGTTTTCTTAACTTATTATTATTATGATATGATGTGATTTGTGATAGGGTAAGAGTATGTCCGAGGCAAGCCCCAAGATCGTCATACCACCTCCTTGATGTAAGAGTATATGCGAGGCGGCCCAAGATCGTCATACCATCCTTGATGTAAGAGTATATCGAGGCGGATCCAAGATCGTTATACCATCCGCACGGTATAAGAGTATATCGAGGCAAGCCCCAAGATCGTTATACCATCTGCTCAGGTGTAAGAGTATATCGAGGTACAGCCCAGATCGTTATACCATCTGTTTGAGGTAAGAGTATATCCGGGAAAGTCCCCAGATCGTTATACCACGATTAGTGGATTTGCTACCCGTGATGCGAGGAATGCCTCATGCGAGTCCTTATGGGCTTATGCGGGTGAAATAGTCCCATGCCGGTGCAGCCGATCACGAGTACCTCAATGCGGGTCCACGGGACCCGTGCGGGTGAAATAGTCCCGAGTAGGATGGTTTCTTTTTGATACTACGAGGCGAGTACCACTGTTTTGATCATGAGCCTCTATTTTATGCATTATTATATATGTATATATACTTGTCACTCGTTGTTAGTAAGGCACGATAAAAGGTATTTTATTGTCTTCCATGACTCGACTTGCTTTTAGACTTATGATATCATATTACGATATTTTCCGACTTTACATACTTGGTACATATGTGTCTTGACCCTTCCCTGGCCGTTAATCTGCAGGTGGTAAGCGATTGAGGATCCTCGTTCTTAGGATCACTATTCGGTGTCGAAGCTCCATTCCTCGGAAGCTTATTTATTGGTATGGATATTCCACGATCTTATAGGTATTTTGTACATCCGGTATGGCGGGCCTGTCCGCCACGATTGTTATCTTTAAGTGCGTGGCCACCTATATATTTTGGGCTATAAGAACCGGTTGTATTATAAATACTTTGTTTAAGTATGTTTATGGAAGCGACCTTATCGGTGGCGATTATGTTTACCCTTTTATGAAGTTATGTGTTGTGTTATGTTCATTGCTATTCTCGACATATACGGCGATGTACGAAGAGGGTACTAGTCGCGGCCGGTCGGAGTCGTGACAAAAGTGGTATCAAAGCGATTAGTCCTCGGAAAGTGTCCGCGGTAGTGTACAGTAAGTCTTGATTATCGGTGTGTCGTGCACCACATCTATAATCGGAGGTGCAGGATATTTAGGATTGGTTTCATTCTTTCACTCTAAGATCGTGCAATAGAGTGAGTTATAGGTTGAATCTCCCGATGTTTTCCTTTATGTATCGATTATGCCTCACGCAAGGCAACCGCGACCCGGAAGGCAAGCGGTGAGAGTCGCTAGTGGGACGCGGAGAATCACGAGGCACAGGCCCAATCCTTACGAGAGATGATGTTTAGGCGGCGAGTTCCACGTCGTCGCCCGACCTCAGTGAGTTCGAGGCGTGGACGCGGCATCGAGATCATGATGCGGAGCCTCGGCTCGCGATCGAGAACTGATCTGAGAGATTATAGAGCAATTGATTCGGCGGCAGCGTAGTGGCGGCGTGGCGAAGCGAGCGGCAACCCTGGCCGGCGATTCTGGTTGGGATTTCTGGTTATCACCCACCCGAGTTCTATGGTTCGAGATTCGATGAGGATCGCGAGGAGTTTGTCAAGCGATTCTGGACCATGCGAGTTCTTAGGGCATCGAATCGAGTCATTACACTAGCTTGCTACGGTTCTGCGATATTGCGTTGAACTGGTTTGAGTCATGGGTATTGTCGAGGTGATGATGCTCTTCCGGTGATTGGGAGGAGTTCACAGAGGCGTTCTAGACCACTTCTTGCCTCACGAGGTGAGAGAGCCGCGTAGATAGGTTCTTGACCTTGAGGCGGGGCGGGAGGACTATCGTGAGCACACTGAGTTTGACTCGCGGCGGATATGCACACACCATTGTAGGCGATATGGCGAGCGGGGTTCATAGATACGTGATGGGGCTAGGCCGTCACATGATTCGCTGCTTAGGAGTAGCACTTCAGCCGAGGATGGATATTGCGGAGATGCGAGCATACGCGCGAGGATCGAGAGAGCGGCGGATCGGCTAGATTTGGGCGGCCAAGAGGCGTGACATCGGGTTCTCGAGCGATTTTGGCGGCGGCCTCGGCGAACTAGTCCACCTTCCGGCCCGGCTCAGTGCTCCTTCGATTTTACGGCGGGAGGTCGATCAGCGAGGTTATTCGAGGCGGTCGGGCTCCGGGGCGTCGAGTTTCGAGGCGAGACGGCGCAATCGAGACCACCTACCTCGGTGCGTTCGATGCGGTAGGTCTCATCCGGCGAGTGCCGTATGGGTTCGAGATCATGTTACTCTTGTGGCGGCAGGGCCATCGAAGAAGATTGTCCGTCGCCAGGCGGCGGGAGCATTACGTGCAGTTCGGTAGCGAAGTGCATTCTTTGGATCTTCATCTTCGATGGTTAGACGCCCGGAGCGAGTACTTATGGGCCAGCGGCGCGGCGAAGGTCGTGGTAGGGGTTCGATTCTAGCGGTCCTCGTAACCGCATCTATGCTATGTCGGTCAGCGGGACCGGGAGGCGTCGCGGATGTAATCGCAGTGCATTATTGGTTTCTTCTTTGTGATGTATATGCTTTGATAGATCCAGTTCTACCTTGTCCTACATATCTCCTCATATTGCCGGTAGAATAGGGATGAGCCCGAGTCCATAAGACCTTTTGAGGTGGCTACGCGATGAGTGATTGATGGTAGCTGAGCGAGTGTATAAGGCTTGTCCTGTGACTATAGATAGCCGTCAGACTCTAGCCGACTTGATAGAGTTGGATATGACGGACTTTGATGTGATTATGGGTATGGATTGGCTAGCATCTTGCTATGCCAACGTGGGTATGGAGAGATTAGTTCGGTTCGGTTTCCGTGGCCGGTTATCAGTGGAAGGGAATCTTTGCGTGCCGAGGGTAAGTTTATTTCTTACCTCGAGGCTAGGAAGATGGTGCGGAAAGGGTATATCTACCATATGGTTCGGGTATTCGACATCGAGGTGAGGTACGGACCTTGATCGATTCGGTCGTTAGAGAGTTTCGGACATATTCCCGGATGAGCTTAGGGTATCCCTCGAAAGGAGATTGAGTTTTGCATTGATTTGGCGCGGATACTCGTAGATATCTATTCCGCCATCTGAGGATGGCACTGCCGAAGTGAAGGAGTTGAAGGACCGGTGAAAGATTTCTTTGGAGAAAGGCTTTATTAGGCCAAGTGTTTCTCCTTGAGGGAGCACGATGTTATTTGTAAAGAAGAAGGATGGGGCGCTGCGTATGTGTATTGATTCTGACGGTGAACAAGGTAACTATCAAGAATAGATATCCTCCCGGGATTGACGATTTGTTTGACGATTGCGAGGGTGCAAAGTGTTTTCCAAGATAGACCTACGGTGCAGTTATCATCAGTACGAGTTAGAGAGGTAGATATCCCAAAGCGCATTCGGGACCGGTATGGGCACTATGAGTTCGGTGATGTCTTTCGGGTTGACAGCGCTTGCGGTATTCATGGATTTGATGAATAGGGTGTTGAGCCATTCTTGGATATGTTCGTTATAGTGTTTATTGATGATATCTTGGTGTATTCGCGCCTGAGCGGGAGCATCTGGTCATTTGAGGCGGTATTAGGAGTCCTCGAGGCCGTGATTGTATGCCAAGTTCTCGAAGTCACGAGTTAGTGAAGTCGTGGCTTTCTTAGGGCATGTTATCGGGTAGATGGTATTCGGGTTGTCTGACAAAGATTGAAGCGATCAAGACTTGGCCTAGACCAGCTGGCAAGCAGTGCGCGACTTTGGGCACTTGCGAGTTATTATCGGAGGTTTGTGGAGAAGTTTGCTTCTATTTCACCTTTGACTAAGTGACTCGGAAGCGGCTATGTTAGGGACGGATACTTGTGAGAAAGTTTTCAGTTGCTAAAGGAGAAGTTGACAACCGCCCGATTCTTACTCTTGGAGGGCTTAGATGGATATGTGGTTTTATTGTGACGCGTCAGTGTCGGGCTTGGAGTGCGTCTTGATGCGGCCACGGCAAGGTTATAGCTTATCGTCAGCGGCTTAGGAAACATGAGAAGAACTATCCCACACATGACTTGGAGTGGCGTGATGATTCGTACCTTAAAGATGCGGAGACATTATTTATATGGAGTTCGTGTGGACATTTACACGGACGCGAAGTCTCGGTATATCTTGGCCAGAGGAGTGAACTTGCGGCGAGGCGGTGGTTGGAACTACTTAAGGATTACGATGTTGATATTCTATACCACCCGGGGAAGGCGATGTGGTGGCGGATGCCGCAATCGCGGTCGATGGGTAGTGCATGCGATGTTCACGAGAAGAGGATATGGTCCGAAGTTACATCGATTAGCGAGCCTTGGGGTTCGTTTGGTTGATTCGATAGTGAGGAATTCGGGTTCGAGAGGTTGCGAGTCTTCTATCATCGAGGAGGTAAGGCGGCAGTATGAGGATCCGATTTTGAGTGCAGTGCAGAGATGCGGCTCTCGGAAGGAGAAAGAGTCTATTTGAGGTAGCGCTGATGGGGTGCTAAGATTCGAGGCGGTTGTGTGTTCCGATGTAGCGAGACTTGTCGGTGGTGCAGGGAGGCACGCGGTGCTCGTTATTCTATTCATCCGGTCGACTAAGATGTACCATGACCTCGGATCGTGTATTGGTGGGATGGCCTAAAGAGGGGCGTTGCGGAGTTCGTGGCACGGTGCGAATTATCGTGAGTTAAGATTGAGCACGAAGCCGGAGGGCTATTGCGAGCCATTGATATTCCGACTTGGAAGTGGGAGGTGATAAATATGGATTTTATTACGGGGCTACCTACCACTCGGAGGAAGCATGATTCCATTTGGGCGATTGTCGGCGGTGTGAAATCAGCCCATTTTCTTCCGATCGAGCAGCGTTTTGGTGAGGACTATGCCCGATTATATATTAGAGAGATTGTGAGGCGCACGAGTCGGTGTCGATTATATCGAATAGAGAGCCCGGTTCTCGGCTAACTTAGAGTCCTTTGAAGGATTAGGACACAGTGAGTCTCGATGCGGCGTTTCACCTCGTGACGGACGGGCGAGCGCACTATCCGACACTCGAGGATATCTTTGCGGTCTTGTGTTATTGATTTCGAGTGGTAGGAGGATCATTTACCTCGTGGAGTTTGCTTATAATAATAGCTACCATTCGGTATTCGGATGGCGCCTTATGAGGCCTTATACGGGAGAAGTGCAGTCACCGATAGGCTGGTTCGAGGTGGGAGAAGTTCGATTAGTCGGGCGGACTTAGTCGGTGAGCGATGGATAAGGTGAAGCTTATCCAGGAGCGGTTGTTGGCAGCTCAGAGTCGTCAAAAGTCGTATGCAGATCATCTGTTACACCCCGTAGTTCAGGTCATGCGTTTGAGTACGTACGAAAGGGGGTAAGACTTAAAATTTTCAAAGGATAGGTTGTGGATTATTAAGGCGGTTTTAGTCAACTTTGAGGCGGGTTATGACCGGTACATTGAGAGTACCTAAGTGTTTTAAAGGCCTAGGGCGTAGTTCGTTGAGTCTGGATTCCAGCGCAACCAACCGTTAAATCGATAGGGCGTCGGAGTAGAAAGTTATGAGAGTTACAAGTTCGGTCTGTGATCGGGAAATGCGTTTGGACCAAGCGGCAGGCGCGGCGCGGATGCGAACGCGGCGCCTAAAGTTCTGAAGGGTCGCTGAAGTTGCAGCGTGTGCGCCGAATAAGCAGGCGCGCGAAAGATCGAGAAACTGCGGAGGTTTTATTGCCGGCTGTGCGAACATGGCCGGCGAGATTTTGGGCGGAAAAACTTAGAAAAGTCTGGTTTTGTTTTAAAAGAGACCATGGGAGGGTGACAAGTGTCCCCATCTGATTTTCTGTTGCATGCAATATATTGACCAAGACTTGGACATTTTCTATCTTTCATCTTCTCTCTCTCTCTCAGGTTCTCTCTGCAAAACCCTTAGAAAAATCTGAATAGTTAAGAACCAAAAGGAAGCTTGTAGCTAGCTTGTGGGCATTGTTGTGGTGGTGTTCTTGGCAAGGAAGCTAGCAATATTTGGAATAAGTTTGGGCTAAAACTTTAAGGTAATGATTCTTTCTTTAGATTTAGTTTGCATGTTAAGAAGAAAGAACTTGTGGTAGTAAATAATGCTCTTAGAGTCATTGCGTGCTAGAAATGTGTTTTGAATATGAAAAATGGGTTAAGAAGAGTTTATGAGCATGTTGAAGCCTAAAAACTACCTTAGGATTGTTAAATGAATTGTTGTAAACTTATGGGGCAGAATTGGTATTTGGGTGTGTAATCCCTTTAAAATGTTGGATTGATTGAGCCTTCTGATGTGGTGTTTTGATGGTAAATTCGACCTTGAGAAAGGTGGCAAAGTGAGTAGAAACAAAGAAATCTTTGTGCCAATTTTCTATAGAATTTTAGTGGCTTTGAGTTAGATTATTCTACATTGGAATTAGAGGTTAATGAACATATCATGGTTATTATAGGTTGAAATATTACTTGCGGTAGTTGAGCTTAGCAAGTGGATTGACCAAAGAGGTATGTGGAGCTTTCTTATCTCTTGAGCATGAGTAGTTTGAACTATATAGTACGGTAGACGTACGTGTTTTAAATGAAGTAAATCTATTTGTTGTACTTGACTTGTTTTACGAAAATGTCTAAGTTGGTTGGGTTAGAGAGCTAACCCACTTATTCCTAAGTAATGGTTTAACCTAAATAAGGTAGATAAGGATTTAGTGACATGAATAAGTATTACGGAAATTGTGTGAGTTTTATTTGAAGTATAAGTCTCTTGGTTAATAAAAGAACGAAATCTTTTGAAACATAAGGAGTTATAACGGCACTTATGGGAGGTTAGTTATGCGGTCTTATGAAAGAGTATGAACGTCTAAAGCTTTAAAGCATAAAGTTAGTATAACGGCTTTATGGGGAGTTGGTTATAATAACTTTATGAAAGGTTAAAGAGTTGGGTTTTCTTGAATAAGGTCATGAAAATGAGATTCATTTTGTATGTTAATGAAAGCCTAAAGAAGTTATGAGTTTATTGGACGTGCCGCCAGTGATGAAGGATTCCACGGGTATGCTTCCATGGTATCAATATGAGTTTATTTGGATGTCTGCGATGATGAAGGATTCCAGGTATGCTTCCATTGTTCGATTATGAGTTTACTTGGGCGTCACTTGATGATGAAGGATTCCACGGGTATGCTTCCATTGTTCAGTTATGAGTTTACTTGGGCGTCTGCTTGATGATGAAGGATCCACGGGTATGCACCTTGGACATGCTTTACGATGAAGGATTAGGGCATGCGATATGAAGGGTAAGAGTATAAATGAGGCAAGCCCCAGATCGTTATACCACCTTCTTCGGGTAAGAGTATGAATGAGGGCAAGCCCCAAGATCGTCATACCACTGTTGAGTTTATTGGGCGTCGCCCGATGATGAAGGATTCCACGGGTATGCTTCCGTTGTTTTAGTATGAGCTTATTGGGCGTACCGCGATGTGAAGGATTCCGGGTATGCTTCCATTGTCTTAGTATGAGTTTATTGGACGTGCCGTCAGTGATGAAGGATTCCACGGGTATGCTTCCATGGTCTCTATATGAGTTTACTTGGACGTGTTGATTATGAGCTTCCTATTTTCATGCAGTATAGTATATGACTGATTTTCTCATTGTTGGTAAGGCACAGTGTTCTGTAAACTGATTTTATACATGTCCCCAATTATTTTAGACTTATGAGGTATTTTCAGTATTTTCTCAGTTTCACATACTTGGTACTGTTATCTTGACCTCCTTGGAAATGCGTTCATCCGCAGTCGAGATCGTAACTCTTTGGTCCGCACTATTAGGATCATTGTCCATTTTGAAAGCTCCGTCCTCAGGAGCTTTTGTCTTTTGGTATGATTCACGAGGTTATTTACTTTTGTCAATCGGGGGTATGGCGGGGCCTGTCCATCACGGTTATTATTCCTAAGTGCAGTAGTCACGTTTGTGGTTTGGGCTGTAATGATAAGATGTACTGTTTCACTTTCGGTTAAGTTATTTTATGAAAAGCGGCCTTATCGGCTTGCTAGTGATGTTCACCTTATACAGATTTTGTTTCATGTATGTTCATTGCTATTCTCGATCATACGATGAGTACCGGTAGGGTACGATCGCGGCCGAGGTGGTCGTGACAAAAGTGGTATCGAAGCGATTAGTCTCGGAAAGTGTCTGACCGTATCTAGTAGAGTCTTGATTATCGGTGTGTTGTGCACCACATCTATAATCGTGAAGGCTGCGAGATATTTAGGATGGGTTTCCATTCTTCTCACTCGAGATCGTGCCTTGAAGGCGTGTTATAAGTTGGACTCCTCGGCGTATTCTTTTATAGCGATGATGCCTCGCGTAAAGCAACGAGCCCGAAGGCAAAGCGATTGAGAGCTGCAGCGAGGCCTTGAGAGGCTACGAGGCGAGCCAGTCTTTGCGGAGATGATGTTTGAGCGGCGAGTTCCGCAACGTCGCCCGGCCTCAGCGAGTTCGAGGCAACGGCGGCTCACGAGGCCGCGGTACGAGCCTCCGTTCCTGGCCGGCGAGTATGAGATTATGGGAAGCGGTCAGGTTGTTGACTAGCATCGTGGCGGCGATCTGCGAGGCCGGTGGCTAACCCTGGCCAGCGATTTAAGATTGGGACTTTCTAAGTTGTGATCCACCCGAGTTCTATGGTTGAGTGCGAGGAGGATCTCGGGAGTTTATCCGACAAGTGCGTGACTACGCAGTGCTTAGGGCCTCGGAGGCGAGTCCGTTGTGTTAGCTTCTTCAGGATTCTGCGATATTGCGTTGAATTGGTTTGAGTCGTGGTTGTTGTCAAAGGTATGGGTGCTCCTCCGGTGCTTGGGATGAGTTCACGGAAGCCTTCCTCGGTCACTTTTGCCTCGAGGCGAGAGAGCCGGCTTGGATAGGTTTTGGCATTGAGGCGAGAATGGGAAGACCATCGAGAATACAATCTAGAGTTTGATTCATTGGCGGATATCGCGCCACTATTGTGGCAAACATGGCGGACCGAGTTCACCGCTATGTGATGGGGTTAGATCGTTACATGATTCTTGCGTATGCAGGGTAGCTCTTGACCGGTATGGATATTGCGAGATGCGGCGTTTGCGAGGATTGAGGGCGAGGAGAGTGAGGGCGGCCAGTCGGCCCGGCCCGAGGCGGGGCAGCGGGGTTTCGGGATAGCTTTGGGGTGGGCGGCCTGTGGCGAGTTGGGTCTACATTCGAGTGCCCTTCCGGTCTTGGCGGGTGGTTTTGGCCGTCGAGGATATTCGAGGCGGGTCGAGCTCGGCGGCGAGTTGCGGTATCAGAAGATAGTATGCGAGGGGGCCACCTTTGCCTCGATGTGGTCATTGTGGTAGATCTCATTTTGGGAGTGTCGGACTAGATCGGCGACTTATTACACTGCGGCAACAAGGCCATTTAGCGAGAGCTTGTCAGGCGAAGTAGTCTTGGTGGGATGGCACAATCTATTGGATCGATTCGCGGGTTCTTCACTTTCAATGGCTGGCGGGATGTTCATACACGGCGGGGCCTTGAAGTCGTGGTAGCGGTTCGATTTTAGCGGTCCTTTGACACTTTATATGACGTCGGTATACCTTTGACCCTTTAGAGATTAGTATGCGTGATAGGATTGTTGTATGATGGAATGCCATGAGTGGAGGATATTAGGGTTATGTATGTATGCTAGCGATGAGTTGGAAATGCGATAAGAGAATCCTTCAGGCCTTGAAAAGAATTAAGATAGCGTTAGTGCACCGCAGGGTCTGTTGTCTTGTGTGATAGTGATGAGTGGATATGTGTATGCGATATCTTAGGACCGTGTGTGGCATAATAAAGTTCCATTAGTGTAAAGTGCGAGAAGTCTGGGGATATTAGATTGGCTCCAAAAGAACATTCGGGGCGAATGTTTCTAAGGGAGAATGTTACACCCGTAGTTCAGGTCATGCGTTTGAGTGCGTGCGAAAGGGGTAAGACTTAAAATTTTCAAAGGATAGGTTGACGGATTATTAGGGCGGTTTTAGTCAACTTTGAGGCGGGTTATGACCGGTACATTGAGAGTACCTAAGTGTTTTAAAGGCCTAGGCGTAGTTCGTTGAGTCTGGATTCCAACGCAACCAACCGTTCGTCGATAGGGCGTCGGAGTAGAAAGTTATAGAGTTACAAGTTCGATGCGTGATCGGACAGAAATGCGTTTGGACCAAGCGGCGAGGCGGCGCGGATCACGAGGCGCGGCGCCTAAAGTTCTGAAGATCGCTGAAGTTGCAGCGCCCTTGGCCGAATAGCAGAGGGCGCGGCGAAAGATCGAGAAACTGCGGAGGTTTATTCATGGCCTTGGCGGCGGGTGCGGCGAGGCGGGGCGGAAAAACTTAGAAAAGTCTGGTTTTGTTTTAAAGAGACCATGGGAGGGTGACAAGTGTCCCCATCTGATTTTCTGTTGCATGCAATATATTGACCAAGACTTGGACATTTTCTATCTTTCATCTTCTCTCTCTCTCAAATTGCTCCCTTCTCTCTAAAAACCCTTAGAAAAATCTGAATAGTTAAGAACCAAAAGGAAGCTTGTAGCTAGCTTGTGGGCATTGTTGTGGTGGTGTTCTTGGCAAGGAAGCTAGCAATATTTGGAATAAGTTTGGGCTAAAACTTTAAGGTAATGATTCTTTCTTTAGATTTAGTTTTGCATGTTAAGAAGAAAGAACTTGTGGTAGTAAATAATGCTCTTAGAGTCATTCGTGCTAGAAATGTGTTTTGAATATGAAAAATGGGTTAAGAAGAGTTTATGAGCATGTTGAAGCCTAAAAACTACCTTAGGATTGTTAAATGAATTGTTGTAAACTTATGGGGCGAATTGGTATTTGGGTGTGTAATCCCTTTAAAATGTTGGATTGATTGAGCCTTCTGATGTGGTGTTTTGATGGTAAATTCGACCTTGAGAAAGGTGGCAAAGTGAGTAGAAACAAAGGAAATGCTGCCCAATTTTCTATAGAATTTTAGTGGCTTTGAGTTAGATTATTCTACATTGGAATTAGAGGTTAATGAACATATCATGGTTATTATAGGTTGAAATATTACTTGCGGTAGTTGAGCTTAGCAAGTGGATTGACCAAAGAGGTATGTGGAGCTTTCTTATCTCTTGAGCATGAGTAGTTTGAACTATATAGTGCGGTGAGCGTGCGTGTTTTAAATGAAGTAAATCTATTTGTTGTACTTGACTTGTTTTACGAAAATGTCTAAGTTGGTTGGGTTAGAGAGCTAACCCACTTATTCCTAAGTAATGGTTTAACCTAAATAAGGTAGATAAGGATTTCGTGACATGAAGAAGTATTACGGAAATTGTGTGAGTTTGATTTGAAGTATAAGTCTCTTGGTTAATAAAAGAAACGAA
This sequence comes from Przewalskia tangutica, assembly GCA_029844215.1. Taxonomy (NCBI): domain Eukaryota; kingdom Viridiplantae; phylum Streptophyta; class Magnoliopsida; order Solanales; family Solanaceae; genus Przewalskia; species Przewalskia tangutica. Next base: position 86,214,717 of record CM056738.1, on the reverse strand, counting down.
ATCTTTTGAAACATGGGAGTTATAAGCACTTATGGGAGGTTAGTTATAACGGTCTTATGAAAGAGTATGAGCGTCTAAAGCTTTAAAGCATAAAGTTAGTATAACGGCTTTATGGGAGTTAGTTATAATAACTTTATGAAAGGTTAAAGAGTTGGGTTTTCTTGAATAAGGTCATGAAAATGAGATTCATTTGTATGTTAATGAAAGCCTAAAGAAGTTATGAGTTTATTGGGCGTACACTTGATGATGAAGGATTCCGGGTATGCTTCCATTGTTGATTATGAGTTTACTTGGATGTACCGCGATGATGAAGGATTCCAGGTATGCTTCCATTGTTCGATTATGAGTTTACTTGGGCGTCTGCTTGATGATGAAGGATTCCACGGGTATGCTTCCATTGTTCGATTATGAGTTTACTTGGGCGTCACTTGGTGATGAAGGATTCCACGGGTATGCACCTTGGACATGCTACGATGAAGGATTAGGCATGCGATATGAAGCGGTAAGAGTATAAATGAGGGCAAGCCCCAGATCGTTATACCACCTGCGGGGTAAGAGTATGAATGAGGCAAGCCCAAGATCGTCATACCACTGTTGAGTTTATTGGGCGTCGCGGTGATGAAGGATTCCACGGGTATGCTTCCATTGTTTTAGTATGAGCTTATTGGGCGTCTGCCCGATGTGAAGGATTCCACGGGTATGCTTCCATTGTCTTAGTATGAGTTTATTGGGCGTGCGTCGGTGATGAAGGATTCCACGGGTATGCTTCCATGGTCTCTATATGAGTTTACTTGGGCGTGTTGATTATGAGCTTCTATTTTCATGCGGTATAGTATATGGTGATTTTCTCATTGTTGGTAGATGCGGTGTTACGTAAGCGATTTTATACATGTCCCCGATTATTTTAGACTTATGAGGTATTTTCGGTATTTTCTCGATTTACATACTTGGTACTGTTATCGACCTCGCCTTGAAGTGCGTTCATCTGCAGTCGAGATACGTAGCTTCTTTGGTCCGCACTATTAGGATCACCATCCATTTCTCTCGAAAGCTCCGTCCACTCGGAGGCTTTGTCTTTTGGTATGATTCCCGAGGTTATTTACTTTGTCTAATCGGGGTATGGCGGGGCCTGTCCGCGGTTATTATTCTAAGTGCGTAGTCACGTTTGTGGTTTGAAATGTAATGATAAGATGTCTTGTTTCACTTTCGGTTAAGTTATTTTATGAAAGCGGCCTTATCGGCTTGCTAGTGATGTTCACCTTATCTGATTTTGTTTCATGTATGTTCATTGCTATTCTCGATGCATACGATGGGTACCACGGTGAGTACGATCGCGACCCGAAGTCGGTCGTGACATCATCAGCGTCGACACTTGGAATTTGAGATAGATGATTGGGTTTTCCTAAAGGTATCGCCCGTGAAGGCGTGATGAGATTTGGAAAGAAAGGAAGCTTAGCCCAAGTACGTTGGGCGTATCAGTTGTCGTAGGGTAGGCAAGGTTACTATGAGTTAGATCTTCCGTCCGATTTGGAGGCGGTGCATCGATTTTCATGTGTCCATGTTGCGGAAATGTATTGGAGATCCATCTAGAGTGCACCGGTTCGGGATGTCAGTATGAAGGAGTTATCGTATGAGAGAGTCCATAGCGATACTCGATCGTCGAGTTAGGCGACCGGACGAAAGGCGTGGCTTCGTCAAGGTCTATGGCGGAGCAGCGAGGAGGAAATGGCGTGGGAAGCGAGAGGATGACATGATGAAGAAGTATCCTCACTTATTCCCTATACCTCCAGGTAACCTACTTTCCTGCTTGTTAGTTTTGATTTAGCATTTACGCTTCTGTATGTTGTGGCTCGTGGAGCTTCTTTATTACGAATGAAGCGTTAAGGGGGTCTATGTCGATGTTGTGATTTGAGTAAGCCTAGAAGGCGTTCGGGCGAATGTTTCTAAGGGAGAATGTTATACCGTAGTTCGACCTACGTATGGAAGCGTCTGAAAGTATGTAAGACTTAAAAATTTCAGAAGGAGCGAGGTTGTGAGTCGTTCGGACGGTTTTAGTCAACTTTGAGGCGGAGTTATGACCCGATTCGTTGAAGTTCCTAAGTATTTTAAAGGCTGGGGCGTAGTTCGTTGAGTCTTGATTCCAACGCAACCAACCGTTCGTCGATAGGGCATCGGAGTAGAAAGTTATGAGAGTTACAAGTTCAGTGTGATCGGCGAAATGCGTTCGAGCAAAGCGGCGGGGCGGCGCGCGTATGCGAACGCGGCGCCTAAAATCTTGAGTCGAGAAGTTGCAGCGCCCATGGCTGAGGACAGCGAGGGCATGGCGAAAGTTGAAACTGCGGAGGTTTATTGTGTGGCGCCCGTGGCGCGTGGCGCGGCAGGCGGAAATTTGGGCGGAAAAACTTAGAAAATCTGATTTTTGTTTTAAAAGAGACCATGGGAGGTGACAAGTGTCCCCCGTCTGATTCTGTTGCATGCAATATATTGACCAAGACTTGGTCATTGTCTATCTTTCATCTTCTCTCTCTCTCTCAAATTGCTCCTTCTCTAAAAACCCTTAGAAAAATCGAAAGTTAAGAACAAGAAAAGGAAGCTTGTAGCTAGCTTGTTGGCATTGTTGTGGTAGTGTTCTTGGCAGGAAGCTAGCAATATTTGGAATAAGTTTTGGCTAAAACTTTAAGGTAACATTTCTTCCTTTAAACTTAGTTCTAGTGTTGCATGCTTAGAAAGCAAGATCTCGTGGTAGTAAAGTAATGCACTTAGAGTCTTTGCATGCAGTAAATGTGGTTTGGATATGAAGAATGGGTTAAGAAGAACAAATGAGCTTGTTGTAGCCTAAAAACTACCTTAGAATTGTTAAGTGACTTGTTGTAAACTTATGAGGCAGAAATTTTGGGTGTGAAATCCCTTTGAATTGTTGGATTGATTGAGCCTAAAATGTGGTGTTTTGATGATAATTCGGCCTTGAGAAAGGTGGCAAAGTGAGTAGAAACAAAGGAAATCTTTGCGATTTTCTTAGAATTTAGTGACTTTGAACTTGGATTGTTCTACATTAAGATTAGAGGTTAATAAGCGTCATGACTATTATAGGTTGAAATATTACTTGCGGTAGTTTGGACGTGGCAAGTGGATTGACCAAAGAGGTATGTGAAGCTTTCCTATCTCTTGAGCATGAATAGATGAAACTATGTAGTGCGGTAGGCGTCTGAGATTTGGTGTTCTTACTTGTTTTGAGTATAAAATGACTTTCGTTTTAGAGCGTATAAGTCCCTTGGTTAAGGAAAAGTATGATTTTTACTAAAGTATAGAGTTAATATAACAACTTTATGGGAAGTTGGTCTATTAGCTTCATAAAAGGTTAATGAGAAGGATTTACTCTAAGTAAGATAATTATATGAAGAGGCAAATTGATTTAAAGGCATCAATTGCCCAAAGGCTTTATGTATAAGAAGAGTCACTTTTGAAAGAGTTGAAGTATGTAGTACTTGGGTTAAATTCGGTGTTCTTTTATTAAAGATATGGTTAAGTGCCTTAAGTAAACTAAAAAGAGAGAGTATGTGAACAAGACTAAAAAGAAGTTATAAGTTTTCTTAACTTATTATTATTATGATATGATGATTTGTGATAGGGTAAGAGTATATGCGAGGCAAGCCCCAAGATCGTCATACCACTCCTTGATGTAAGAGTATGTCGAGGCGGCCACCAAGATCGTCATACCATCCGCTTGATGTAAGAGTATATCGAGGCGAGATCGAAGATCGTTATACCATCTGCACGATATAAGAGTATATCGAGGCAAGCCCAGATCGTTATACCATCTGCTCAGGTGTAAGAGTATATCGGTCTGACCTCAAGATCGTTATACCATCATTTGAGTAAGAGTATATCGAGGGGAAAGTCCCCAGATCGTTATACCACGCATTAGTGGATTTGCTACCCGTGATGCGAGGAATACCTCATGCGAGTCCTTATGGGCTTATGCGGGTGAAATAGTCCCGTCGGCGAAGTACGGCCGATCACGAGAGTACCTCGTGCGGGTCCACGGGACCCGTGCGGGTGAAATAGTCCCGAGTAGGATGGTTTCTTTTTGATACTACAGGCGAGGTACCTGTTTTGATCATGAGCCTCTATTTTATGCGATTATTATATATGTATATATACTTGTCACTCGTTGTTAGTAAGGCACTGATAAAAGGTATTTTATTGTCTTCCATGACTCAACTTGCTTTTAGACTTATGATATCATATTACTGATATTTTCCAGCTTTACATACTTGGTACATATTGTGTCTTGACCCCTTCCCGGGGCTGCGTTCATCTGCAGTAAGGGTAGCGATTGAGATCCTCGTTCTTAGGATCACTATTCGGTGTCGAAGCTCCATTCCTCAGGAAGCTTATTTATTGGTATGGATATTCCACGATGCTATAGGTATTTTGTACATCGAGGTATGGCGGGGCCTGTCCGCCACGATTATTATCTTTAAGTGCATGGCCACCTATATATTTTGGGCTATAAGAACGGTTGTATTATAAATACTTTGTTTAAGTATGTTTATGGAAAGCGACCTTTATCGGTGGCGATTATATTTACCCTTTTTATGAAGTTATGTGTTGTGTTATGTTCCGCTGCTATTCTCTGACATATACCTGACAGGGTACCCCAGTAGGGTACTAGTCGCGGCCCCGGGGTCGGGTCGTGACATAAAGACACGAAAGAAAAGACACGAAAAGAAAAGAAAAGAAAAGAAAAGAAAAGAAAATGACTCAAAGACACTGATCAATTTGCTGCACAATTATCACTTAGAAAAGCATGAAGGTTAGTAGGATAATATGCAGGAACTTATAGCATGGATTTTTTTAGCATTCTAAACACTCAAGTCAGATATTTCGCAAATTCAATTCAATTATGCTCAATGGATGTAAAAATATCTAACTATGCATGTCAATTTCAAAATCTTATGGCATATTCACTTGTTATTCTCCACTAATCATGGATACACACATTGGAGATCTTCAGGGCTTTTCAGGGTTGTAATGTAGGCTTAGGCAAGGGTAGGTAAAAATAGGCATTTAGGCTCAATTTACGTATCATAAGCTCTTTTGCTTTAAATTCTTCCCTTTTCTTTTGGTTCTCTTTTTTCACTTCATACCTATCTTCCCCCTCTTTTGTTTTGAGAGAATGAGGTGTATGATGAATAGCAGGCACCCTCAAACTTAGGCTTTTGCCTATTTATTATTACATTTCACTGGGGTGCTTCAAAATTGTTCAATCTCTTTTGTCTCTTTTTCAACACTTTATATTTCAGTCATCTCAATTTTTCACTCATGGCACAAATATGAAATTATCGGGTGTCAAAGAAAGATCTTATTTTTAGGCTCAATGGGGCTGACTAGGGATACAATTTATTGTCAGGGATAGGCAAAGAATGGTAAAAAGGGGTTAACAAAGAAATGCCTGAATCATCTCCCTAACATGCATATCCTAACTATTTCGCCTCAAATAGCAAGCAAGCAGACACATAGGATTAATCATTAACAATGCATAAATCAAGCAAGATACCCCAAATAGTTCGATTTCATAAATATTTGGCATATTTATCCTAAATGTTCAGATGGTTGCTTCTAATTCCATTACATTATTCAACCTTACTTCACTAGGCGTTTCAAGTAACTACAGCATGCATGATCTTAAAAAAATTATGACTAAAAAATACTCAAAAAAAAAACACAAAACAAATCACAAAGACGCAAAACAATAAAACAAAATATAAGACACCCCCCCCCCCCCAAACATAAATCACATATTGTCCCCAATGTGTGAAGACTAAAAATAGGGACAACTTACTGACACAACACAGCGGTCATAATGGAGGTCTGGGAGGAAAAATTCTGGAATTTGCACTGTGTCTGACTCTCCTTAATACAATTTAGACTAACTTCTTCTTCTACGTTAAGATAGCAGGTTAACTAGACCGTTTTATACTCCTGTTAAGGTAATATAAACACTCAACCCCAATGGAGAACCCTTCTACCTTTCGGTGACAAGATTGACTACAAAGGAGGATTAAGAGCAATAACCTATTAAGCTACACAAGTATCGGGGTACTTTCGTCCACGATTTAAACCTATGTTTATTCAACTATAGCATATTCACAATCTCCCCTTTCGGATTTCGATTAAAACTCATATAAGTGATGATAACTAGTGATCAATTAATTATCAAGCAATCAAAACAATTATTGAATAAATCTTTAACAAGTGAAGAAGAAATTCAACTAAAGTATTAATTCATGAATAAGAGTTTCAAGAGAATCACAAGGAAATCCCTAATAAAGTAATTAGCTCATAGCCATTGTCACGCTAAGAACTAATACAATCCCCATACATGAACTGAAATAAACAAAACAAAAAATAAAAGAAAAGAAAATACTTAAGAACAAGTCTCCAAGCCTTCTAGCATCCAAGGATTGTGTTGTGGAATATTTACAAGCTAGAATGGAATGGAATGGTGGATGGAGAATGGAATGCAATTCTTCTAATGATGTAGAGACTATTTATAGCCCAAGAATCCTTTAGGTAAAGGGTTAGAGATTATGTAGGTAGGAAAAGTTATAGAATCCTTTAGGTAAAGGGTTAAGGATTATGTAGGTAGGAAAAGTTATAGAATCCTTTAGGTAAAGGGTTAAGAATTATGTAGGTAGGAAAAGTTATCTCTTTTGGACCCTGAAAATGTGTCAAATTCGGCCCAAAACGTCAAAAATACAGCGTCGGCGTCGTGGCCCTGCAGTCGGGCGCCACGACGCCTGAAAATCAGAGAGTTTCGGACGACTTCAGTGGTCGGCGCTGCTGCCAGGCGCCGCGGCTCCGGTGACGGCATTCTTTCGGATTTTTCGTTTCTTCGTCCTTTGTTCGTCCGGTCTTCGTCTGATTTCTTCTATATTTCCCAGAACTTGAAGCCGTTTCTTGGCCCTTTTAGTGTGCAATTCCATCTCATTTATGCTCATTTCATCTCCTTTTCGCCATTTCTCCATTTCTGACCGTTGTGACACAAAAGAAAGGAAAACAACCCTAATACTATACTAAACATAAATGAAATGAGTAAAATACTAACTAAAAATGACTCAAAAGGTGTATATAAAATTCACCGATCAACATCCCAACACAAAGTACAACAACATGGCTGACCAAAACAGATTTATAACTCTACATAAGTACAACCCACATCTGTCTACAGACCTCTATAAGAAGGATAACGACATGTGACGGGACAGGGCCCCATCGTGCCCCTAAATATACCAAAAGTCAAAATAATAGGGTTCTGTAACAAAATGACAAAGCTCTGAATCAAAGGAGCTTTCCAGCCAGCTGAGCAGAAACCTAGACCGGAGGATCACCAAACTGAGCACCTGTACCTGCGGGCATGAACGCAGCCCCCCGAGAAAAGTGGGTCAGTAGGAAATAATGTACTGAGTATGTAAAACAGATAATACTGTAAGGAAGATCATAAGTGGCCAATAGATAACAGGAGACAGATATAATAATCAGAATCCAAATCCAACTGTGTCATAAAAATGAGAGTCAACTGTGCCCTATAAAAATGAGAGTCATGTACATTAATATATCGTACCCGGTCCCCCAGTGAGAGTCTCTGTGTGAATGAACCCATATACACATATATATCGTACCCAACTCATTGTGGAACTCGGTGTGAAATCATATACATACCGTATCCGGCCCATTATGGGACTCGGTGTGACATCATATACATGCCGTACCCGGCCCATTATGAGACTCGATGGAACTCATCATTCGACTCTTAATAAAATCATTAAATCGAACTCTTTACTGAAAATCTAAGGCACTTCTCATAACTCATATTACTAGGAATTAGACTGTATAGAAACCATGTACGTCTGCCGTACGTTTTCTTAATAAAAATTATGCCAAAAGAAAGAATGAATAGTTCACATACCTCTTAGTCGAACTAATCAATTCAATATTAAGATATGTCTCGTCTAGTACGTCAACCTATAATAATGATAATACGTTCGTCAATTCTATGATCACTAGCATACTTTATATCGAATGGCGACTTCCTATTCTATAAAAAATCTGGGCAGCACTTCCCCTGTTTATATGTACATCCACAATTTACAACAAATGCCAACCAAACTAGTAACCAAGCACAATTCCATGATATAACCAAATTAGTCCCATGTACTTCATATACGCTACCATAATACATTCTTTCTCTTTTACATTTATGCAATACGACAACTACAATGACCAAGGTGATTACTCCACCTATTTCTCATGTTAATTCAGCCCTTAATCCATATTAGAACAATCTTAAAACAATCCATCAACTCTAGGACAACAATAACAAGTAGTGCAAGTTCTACAATTTTTAACATAATATCCTTTTTACTCTTTAATTCTTTAAGACAAGTATTAGTAATTACCACAACATATATATACATGTTTATAATAAAATCTCCAACATTTAAACTTCACAAAATCAACCCCTAACTCGACGCGACAATGTCCAACAATTTCAAGCCAGTTTTCGGCCAACATCCACAAAATCAATTCTTTTCTTAATTCCTTAGAGTCCAATTCATGTTTCAACAATACCTTAAGAACAACTATAATCTAAATATCAAGATTTCCTTCAATTCCAACATGCGATAAGTGACGAGATTAACAACATAATACTTGAACACAACAACTTCCGGAATTAGTAAAACTAGTCCCACAATCGGCTTACAACATCTAAATATTCACATGCAATATCTTAATTCCAATTTCCCCTTAACATAAATTCATTTCCTTAATTCTAACAACATGCACTCTAATTATATCATAGAAAGAAGAATTTTATACCTTAAAATGAAGTCAAAACAGTCCCTACGAACCAGTCACTGTGCCCTCGATTTTTGCTTCAATTTCACACTTTTTCAACTCCAAATTGACATGCACACATTCTACAATGTTAATCGATTATTCTTACACGTTTTTCTTTCCAAAAGCTTGTCCAAAAATCCGAAATTTCTTGGACTAAATCAGGCCAGCAGTCCCGATATTTGCCCAATGTTTTCTCGTTTGTTCCCTTTTTTTGGCTTATAGTTGTAAAGGATTTATCTTGGAATGGTGGTTAACAAGGTACTTTAGTTTTCCTATATCAATGAAGAAGAAATCTGTGGAGAGAAATGTAATGTTAGAAAATGGTGAAAAATATGAAGAGGGTGAAAGGGTTTAAAATTTAACTAAAACCTGAAAATTTAATTTGGACATAAGCCTCTAATTTTCTCTTAATTTAATCTCTCAAATACCTATTAAAACTTTGATCCCACTTCTTTTAATTTCCGAAAATTCATAAGACCTCGTATCCACATTGTCGTAATTTATATAATACGTTACTAATCCATAACGGAAATATACAATTATTCTTTTCAATTTCCCTTGTCACGCTTGTTGTAACCAAAATTTTCTCCGAAAGCACATCCTTCGTATACTAACTTCCGGATTAGCATATATTAATATACTTTATATCCAATATTCGAATCTTAACTCCTTAATAACGTTCTTAATTACCGTCTTAACTTACGAGGTGTAACAAGTAGACTACAAACTGCAGTGCTACGCATTTATGCATAAGACTAGAATTGTGATGGTATTATATAGTAACGTGTCGTGAGCTTTTGCATTTTTGTTGTTTCTTGCTATATAATTGGTAGAGGCAGCTTGCATTTTTGAGCAAATACTTGTTGAAATTACATGTCCTCAAACATGTTACTTATGTAGCTCCCAACAACAACATTTATTGAAAGAACTGTGAGGCCAAGACATGCTAGAAATACCACATCTGTACCACAACTCAACAACACAAAATGGGAGCAATTTTGTCTCTTAAAGGCAAAGTAAATACCCTTGAGGTACATAGATCAGGTTATATTAGCAATAAGTAGTCCACCAAAACAGTAGTCATAAGCAACAACAAGCATAACAAACACATGGAAGTAATAAGCTTTATCAGACACTGACTACAAAAAATACGCCATCAGATTGTAGCAACAACAGTGAGTTCATACAAAAGTATCTGAAATAAGTGGGTTGTAAATATTTCCATACAAAAACTGATTGCATACTACTACACATAGTGCCATCGTACTACAAAAACTAATGACCTAATACACTAAAAAATTAGCCTTGACTTGAATTCTGAGTTTGTGTCATTGGTGGTGGTGTGGATGCTGATGTTGAATCTTGTGAAGCTTGAATAAAATTACTTAGAGGAAGAATGCATGATTCAGTTCTAAACTTATTTATTTTGGATGAAGATTTCTTTTGTACAAGTCCTTTCTTTTCTGCATCAGGCATCAGAGTATTAGAACACTTAGTTTGTAGTGACCTAGACCACCAAATCTACTACACTTGTTCTGCTTTTTTCCCCTCTTCACTTGTTGTCTTTCTTGATCTTCCCAGCTTCAGTTGTCCTCTTCTTTTTGCTAGGCCTACAGATATAAAACAACATTAGTTATTACTAGTCATTGCTATATAATTAACAATATATAGCCACACAATCACATTCAACGGACACTTCATATTTCCTTTGTTGAAGATCTAACTCAATCGTCGTCGACATCATCGAAATATAAATTCGAACAAATAGAACAAACAACAACTAACAACAAAACAAACAAAGTCGTCACAATCGTCGATATTCTGGGTTTGTAATGGGGTGATTCTTTTGTAAGAAATTGGAAAAAATCGGTACTTAGAACCTTACACTCGGGTCAAAAAAATTCTATGTCGACGATTGAGTTCACTGTCGATTAGAAATTTCTATGTCGACGATTGACTTAGAACCATATAACTATCGATTAACACATAAAGTTAAGATTTAGAAACCTGAAAGCAATCGATTTAGAAAACTAGATAAAAAGCCCTAATTTTTATGCAGCGAATTGCAAGTTATTTTCAGAGAAAACAATGGTCTAATTCAATAATGGCAAAACGAAAACAATGAAAAAACATACTTGAATATATAGTTGAACGAATTGCAGTGAATTACAAGTTAAATGAAATGGGGAAGATGGAAAGATGAAAAAGCAGAAATCGATGATGTCGCAGAAGACGATGATAAAAACGAAATAGATTTTTCTGGGTTTGGTGTTATACCCCGTATTTCCAGAGTATGTACGTAAGGGAATACGTACAAAAAGTCTAGCCTTAAAGTTTAGGCAAAACGTTTTTTTTTGGGCACAACTCACAAAACGAATAGTTTTCCGACGAAACGTTTCCACAGCTTTCGTAGGGTAAATTCCGGCTATGCCATTTCTAATTTTTGCGGATTTTTCCGAGAGACGAAACATTTTGGACCAACGGGAGGGCGACACTTGGCACCCTCCAATTTGTGGACTTGAAATCGTCCATTGGACGAATTGAAGACCATTGGCACGTTTTTTGTGCCTTGTGCACAAGTCAAGGAGTTGGTAGGATATTTGTGTATAGTTAATCCTCACCCTACACTTGCCTTGCACTTGTCTTAATCTTGGCCATTGGTTGGCCACTTCTTGACCTATAAATACCCCCTTAGAGATGAAGAGTTCTTCATCCACAAATCTTTCCAAGTCTTGAAAATCCTCTCCTCTCCCTTTGTAGCCTTTTCGTCCAACACCTCCCGCTCCTCACTTGTGAGGCCTGGCGAATACCCCCTCTAGCCTAGTAGTTTGGCGAGGCCCACAGCCTAGCCAAAAATCTACCCTCCTCTTGGTAGAAAAGTTGTCTTCTAGTATTGTTATAATGCCCAAAATACCTAGCCCAAATCCCTTAGTACTTAGTAGAAGTTGTGAAGAACTTCTAAGGTTTCTTAGACTCTGAGCGTACAACTTAGGAGCTAAACCTTGTTCAGTGCGACTTTATCTAGGATATTATTGGGCTTCGAGGTAACAAATCCTAACCCTCTTTTGAATTAGAGAATACTTCTTTGTTGTAGTATTAGAATAAGTATTAAATACTTAGAAGAATATCACAGAATAGAATTGGCTATTACCACAGTAGAAGGGTTTAAAGAAGAATAATCAAATCAGACTTACATGGGATTGTTTTCACGATGAACTTATATAGCTCAGGGTAGGGAAATCTTTGACTTTCCATAGAATTGTGAACCCACTGTTTAGAATGACCTTGAGTAGTCTTTGATAGATGTCGTGACTATTATAGGGTGACTCTGTGCGACATATTGACTTGGCGGTGGTTTTATTTGAGAAGGTATGTGATTCTTCCTAAAGCATGATATTTTACAATATATATAGTACGGTAGACGTACATGTGTTAACTGAATAATAACTACGGCAATGTCTTTGACTTAAGCCTGAATAACACTTACGGCAATGCCTGACTTAAGCTTTGAATAACACTTACGCGATGCCTCAGCTTAAGCACGAATAATAAAGATCTGAAAGCATTTCATAAGAATCTTGAATCATTTTTATGAAGAGAACTAATCGGTTTTTAAAAGCGAAGCTTAAGAGTTATACTAGCTTTATGGGAAGTTAAGTATAACCACTTAAGATTGATAAAAGAAACAAGTTTGCCTATGTGCTTATAACAGACTTATGTTGAATTGTGAAAAGAATAATAAGATGGTTTGATAAGTAGACATGATATGATGCTATGTGTGTTAGTATCTTGTAATGTTTGTATAAGAGAGTATCCTTGTTGTGCTTATGTTGTTTAAAGATAAGCTGTTATGTTAGTGTACTATCACTCACCTCTTGAGGCGATCACAGGGGTTAGGCGCCTCGATGCGGGGTAGACTCGGTGATGCAGGACCGTGATTCGAGAATACCTCATGCGGGTCGGGGGCCTATGCGAGCTACGAGTTCGAGTTAGTATGCGGGGTTATGCCTCATGCGGTCTATGTGGCCATGCGGACAACGAGTCCAGGACGATGCCGAGGAGTAGCTACCCTCGATGCGGGGTTATACCTCATGCGGGCCCATGTGAGTGGCCTATGCGGACTCCGGGAGTCCAGGATTAGGCTTGCAGAGTGATAATACGGGCGAGTGGCCTGCTTGAATCATTCGCGACCTAGAAAAGACCTATTACAGTTTACCTATTGTTGCTCTTGTTTGTGATGTGGCACTATGTGCGGTTTCCTTGATTGTTTCACACATATTTGTAAACTGGTTTTAAAAGTGTTATGATTTCATTTAAGTACTTTACAGTTTCACATACTTAGTACTGTTATCGACCTCCTTGAGCTGCGTTCATGCCGCGAGTAAAGGCGGCAGTGCTAGATCCACATTCTTAGGATCTCTACGTTGGTGTCGGGAGCTCCATCTTTTCCGGAGGCTCTACTTTTGGGTATGATCTCCCTGTTGTAGATAGTTTTATCTGATCGAGGTATGGCGGGGCCCTGTCGCCATAGTTGTATATTTCCTTAGAAGTGCTGTAGTCATGTTATGCGATTGCCGGATGTAGCGCTAAACCATGTTTATATATATATGCCGAAAGCGATGTTTTCTCACATAAATTGTGTCTTATTTTATAAAGCTGTTTCATGTCTTGCTTTATTTTTCCGATTACACGATGTATGACTACTTGGGTGCCGGTAAGGCACGATCCACGGGCCGGGCAGGTCGTGACAAAAGTGGTATCGAGCGATTAATCCTCGGAAAGTGTCTGACCGTATCTAGTAGAGTTTTGATTATCGGTGTGTTGTGCACCACACCAATAATCGAGGCTATAGGATATTTAGGATTTGTTTCCATTTTCTCATTACGAGATCGTGCTTTAGAGGCGTGTTATAGGTTGGACCCCTAACGTATTCCTTTCTGTATGATTATGCCTCGCGTAAGGCAACGGGCCCGAAGGCAAAGCGGGAGGCGCTAGCGAGACACCCAGTCACGAGGCTCGGTCGATCTATACGAGCGGCGAGTTCTATGGCGCCGCCCGGCCCAGCGAGACCACAGTACCACTCGCACCTCCCGCGGCTGGGCGGAGAGTTAGGTACAAGAGAGATGGCCCAACTATTGGCTAAAGTTGTGGCCCGTCTGAGAGAGATTGATCACGGCGATTCAGTTCGATTCAGCTCGGCTCGATCGCGCCGTGGTACACGAGGCGAATAGTTTGAGACTACGAGATTTCTTGAGTTGTAGCCGCGAGTTTCTGGTCAAGGCGGAGGATGATCCACGGGAGTTCATCCGTCATTCTGAGAATCATGAGGTGATCGAGGCCTCGGAGACGAGTCTGTGACCTTTGGTTCGCGTCGTTTGCGTGATACCGATCGATTGGTTTGATTCATGGGAGTTATCGGGAAACCGCGTCCCCGCTACTTGGGATGAGTTCTCGAGGCTTTCTCATCACTTCTTGCCTCGCGGATGAGGAGGCGCGGGTGATAGATTTTACTCGAGGCGAGAGGACGACCGTCGTGAGTACAATGTCGAGTTTGATTCATTGGCTCGATATGTCCCGGCATTAGTAGCGAATATGGAGGATAGGGTGCACCGTATGTCACCGGGCTGAAACGACTATATGGCCGAGTCGTATGCGGGTGTTTCTCTCGGCCGGGTATGGACATTACCGCACGCGAGCTCACGCCCAGATGCGAGGCGCGAGGTCGGCAGTGGGCGACGGGCGGCGAAGAAGGCCGGGGCGGGAGGGTCTTACGGTGGTTATCGTGGTGGCGGCCTCGGCAGCGATCTAGATTCGCACCACCCGGCTCGAGCACTCTGCACCGTCCTCGGCCTGACGAGTTTTGAGGCGGACCGGGGCCGAGGCGGGCGTCGAGTAGCGAGTGCTGGTCGATCGGGACCACCCCGATGTGGCCGTCGGTAGATCCATTACGGGAAGTGTGGTACTACTTTGGAGCTTATTCTGATTGTGGCCAGCAGTCACTGCGGTGTCAGGCCGAAGCGTGGCGGTGGTAGGGCTCGACGCCGGGTTAGTTGCCGCTTCATCATCTCCTGATTACTCGCCCGGGCGGGTACTCATGGGTCAGCGGTCGCGGCGAGGTCGTGGCTCGGGTCCCGATTCTAGCGGTCCTCGAACCGCATTTATGCTGTCCGGTAAGCGGATCGGAGGCCTCGCTGATGTCGTCGGGTACCTTATCGGTTCCCAGGTTTGATGTGTATGCTTTGATAGATCCGGGTTCTACTCATCCTATATATCTCCCTTTGTTGCTAGTAGGATAGGGATAGAGCACGAGTCCATAGACCGCTTTCGAGGTAGCTACGCGATGGTGATTCGGTGGTAGCTCGGCGGGAATATAGAGCTTGTCTGTGACCATTCTGATCGTCGGACCTAGCCGACTTGATAGAGTTGGAGATGATTGACATCGACGTGATTATGGGGATGGATTGGCTAGCTTCGCTACGCCAATGTAGGCTGAGAAAGTAGTGCGGTTCCGTTTCACGAGGCCGGTTGTTGAGTGGGAGAACGCGGTATCGCCGAGGTAGGTTTATTTCCTACCTCGAGGCTAGAAAGATGGTGCGAAGGGTATATCTACCATCTCGTTCGGGTGTTTGATCTTGAAGGCTGCGGTACAGATTTTCGATCGATTCGAGTCGTGAGTTCCCAGGCGTGTTTCCAAATGACCTCTGGTGTCCCTCCCGAGAGGAGATCGAGTTTTGTATAGATGTGTTGCGGATACTCGGCCTATTTCCATTCCGCCATACGAGAATGGCACTGCCGAGTTGAGAGAGTTGAAGGACCGGTGAGGATTTCTTTGGAGAAGGGCTTCATCGGGCCTAGTATTTCTCCAGGGAAGCGCGGTATTGTTCGTGAAGAAGAAGGGCGGGGCCAGCTGCGCATGTGTGTTGATCTGACGGTGAACAAGGTGACCATTAAACAGATACCCTTCCCGAGATTGATGATTTGTTCGACCGGTTGCGAGTGCGAGATGTTTCTCAAGATTGATCTGCGATCGGGCTATCATCAGTGCGAGTCGAGAGAGGTGGATGTCCCAGATCGCATTCGGACGGTATGGGCATTATGAGTTGTGGTCATGTCTTTTGGGTTGACCAATGCTCCGTGGTATTCATGGATTTGATGAACCGAGTGTTCAAACCATTTTTGGACACGTTTGTGATAGTGTTCATTGATGATATCTTGGTTTATTCTCGCTCGAGCGAGGCATGCGGAGCATTTGAGGCTATCTTGTGATTCTCGGACAGTGATTATGCGCCAAGTTTTCCAAATGTGAGTTTTGGTTGACTTGATGGCGTTTCTTGGGCATATTGTGGCTGATGGCATTCGAGTTGATCTGGCCAAGATCGGCGATCGAGGACTTGGCCTGACCTCTTACTCCGAGAGGTTCGCGATTTTACGGGCCTTGCGAGATATTATCGGCGGTTCGTAGAAGTTTGCTTCTATCTGCACCATTGACTAGGTGACTCGAAGCGACCAAGTTTGATGGTGATGCTTGTGGCGAGGTTTCGATTCTTGAAAGAAGGCGACGCCGCCGTTCTTACTCTTCCGGAGGTCGGATGGTTATGTCGTGTATTGCGATCGTCGAGCATCGGGTTGGGATGTGTGTTGATGCGGCATGGCGGGGTTATAGCATATGCATCCCGGCATTTGAAGAAACATGAGAGGAACTACCCGCATGATTTGGAGTTGGCGTGTGATTCACGCCTTGAAGATCTGGAGGCACTATTTGTATGGGGTTCACGTGGATATTTATCTGAGACCACAAGAGCCTCGAGTATATCTTGACCAGAGGAGCTGAACTTACGGCGAGAGGCGGTGGTTAGAGTTGCTTAAGGATTACGATGTTGATATCTGTACCACCCGGGGAAGGCGATGTTGTGGCAGATGCTCTTAGTCGTAGGTCGATGGGAGCCTATCGGATGTGCGGCTAGAGAGGAGGGACATGGTTCGTGATTTGCATCGATTAGCGAGCCTTGGTGTCCGTTTGATTGATTACGATAGCGATGGGGTTAGAGTTCGTGAGGTTGCGAGTCTTCCATTGTCGAGGAGGTGAAGAGGCAACGATTCGAGGATCCGGCTTTGATTCGATATCGTGATCTGACTCTTCGTGAGGCAAGGTCCTTTTGAGGTAGCACTGATGGGGTGCTAAGGTTTGAGCGGATTGTGTGTCCCGGATGTTTGAGGACTTGGCGGTAGGGTTCTTGGGAAGCACCGCGGCGCAGCGTTACTCTATCCATCCGGTCGACCAAGATGTACCACGAGCTTAGATCTGTGTATTAGTGGGATGGCTTGAAGAGGGACGTTGCAGAGTTCGTAGCTCAGTGCCCGTGTTGTCAGCAGGTGAAGGTAGAGCACGAGAGGCCTGGTGGTTTGTTACAGACGATTGAGATCCCGACCTGGAAGTGGGAGGTAATCAACATGGACTTCATCACAGATTACCTCGCACTCGGAGAGACATGATTCTATATGGGTTATCGTCGACGGTGTGAAATCAGCCCACTTTCTTCCGTCGGGGCGACTTTTCGGTGAGGATTATGCGGACTTTACATCAGAGATCGTCGATGCATGAGTCCCTACTTCGATCATATCGAGCGAGAGCCCGATTCGGCTAACTGGAGGTCCTTCCGAGAGGGTTTAGGACGCGGTGAGCACGAGTGCGCATTTCATCCACGCATGCACGGTGGCGAGCGCACTATCCGACTCTTGAGGATATCTGCGAGCTGTGTTATTGACCGATGGTAGTTGGGAGGATCATTTGCCTCTAGTTGAGTTCGCGTATAATAATAGCTACCACTCAAAGATTCGGATGGCGCCTTATGAGGCCTTGTATGGGAGGAAGTGCAGATCGCCTATAGGTTGGTTCGATGTGGGCGAGTGCGGCTAGTGGGACGATTTGATACAGCAGCGATGGATAAGGTGAAGCTTATCCGAGAGCGGCTATCGATGACTCATAGTCGGCAAGTCGTATCACAGATCATCGTCGTCGGCATCTTGAGTTCGAGGTTCATGATTGGGTTTTCCTAAAGTGTCACCCATGAAGGGTGTGATGAGATTCGGAAGAAGAAACTTCGGCCCAGTACATTGGGCGTTTAGTTGTCGCGAGGTAGGCAAGGTTGCCTACGAGTTGAATCTGCCGTCCGATCCGGAGGCGATGCATCCGGTTTTCACGTATCTATCTTGAGAGATGTATCGGGGATCCATCTGGTACACCCGATTGGCGATGTCCGGGTGGCCAGGGGTTATCGTATGAGAGATTCCCATAGCGATAGTCGATCGTCGAGTTAGGCGTCTGCGGACGGGGCGTGGCTTAGTCAAAGTCTTGTGGCGGAGCGAGCTCGGGAGGAGATGGCGTGGGAAGCCGGGAGGACATGAGGCGAAGTATCCTCACTATTCCCTACACCTCCGGGTAATTCACTTTCCTACTTGTAAATTTTCGTTATCGTTTACGCCTAAGTGTTGTTACGTGGCGTGTGTGGCATTTGCAATCGTTTAAGTTATGAAGAATCTTATCGTTAATCGTCTTGGGAAGGAATATTCGACGAATGTTTCTAAGGAGGGGAGAATGTTATACCGTATTTCAGTATGTACATGGGAATACGCATAAAAGTCTAGCCTTAAAGTTTAGGCAAAGCGTTTTTTTGCACAACTCACAAAGCGAATAGTTTTCCGAAAACGTTTCCACGACTTTCGTAGGGTAAATTCGGCTATGCCATTTCTAATTTTGCGGATTTTTCCGAGAGGCGAAACATTTTGGACCAACGGGAGGCGACACTTGGCACCTCCAATTTGTGGACTTGAAATCGTCCGTTGGGCGAATTGAAGACCATTGGCACGTTTTTGTGCCTTGTGCACAAGTCGAGTTGGTAGGATATTTGTGTATAGTTAATCCTCACCCTACACTTGCCTTGCACTTGTCTTAATCTTGGCCATTGGTTGGCCACTTCTTGACCTATAAATACCGCCCAGAGATGAAGAGTTCTTCATCCACAAATCTTTCAAGTCTTGAAAATCCTCTCCTCTCCCTTTGTAGCCTTTTAGTCCAACACCTCCTCCCCTTGAAGGCCCTTGGCCGAATACCCCTCTAGCCTAGTAGTTTGGCGAGCCCCACTGCCTAGCCAAAAATCTACCCCTCCCTGGTAGAAAAGTTGTCTTCTAGTATTGTTATAATGCCCAAAATACCCTAGCCCAAATCCCTTAGTACTTAGTAGAAGTTGTGAAGAACTTCTAAGGTTTCTTGAGCTCTGGAGCGTACAACTTAGGAGCTAAACCTTGCTCAGCGCGACTTTATCTAGGATATTATTGGGCTTCTTGAGGTAACAAATCCTAACTCTCTTTTGAATTAGAGAATACTTCTGTTGTAGTATTAGAATAAGTATTAAATACTTAGAAGAATATCACGAGAATAGAATTGAGCTATTACCACGGTAGAAGGGTTTAAAGAAGAATAATCAAGCGTACTTACATAGGATTTGTTTTCACGATGAACTTATATAGCTCACGGGTAGGGAAATCTTGTGACTTTCCATAAATTGTGAACCCGCATTTAGAATGACCTTGAGTAGTCTTTGATAGATGTCCGTGACTATTATGGTGACTCTCTGCGCGTGACATATTGACTTGGCGGTGGTTTTATTTGAGAAGGTATGTGATTCTTCCTAAAGCATGATATTTTACAATATATATAGTGCGGTGAGGCGTCGTGTGTTAAGCGAATAATAACTACGGCAATGTCTTTGACTTAAGCTGAATAACACTTACGCAATGCCTCGGCTTAAGCTGAATAACACTTACAATGCCTCACGGCTTAAGCTTTGAATAATAAAGATCGAAAGCATTTCATAAGAATACTGAATCATTTTTAACAGAAGAGAACTAACTGGTTTTTAAAACAGAAGCTTAAGAGTTATACTAGCTTTATGGGAAGTTAAGTATAACCACTTAAGATTGATAAAAGAAACAAGTTTGCCTATGTGCTTATAACAGAATTATGTTGAATTGTGAAAAGAATAATAAGATGGTTTGATAAGTAGACATGATATGATGCTATGTGTGTTAGTATCTTGTAATGTTTGTATAAGAGAGTATCCTTGTTGTGCTTATGTTGTTTAAAGATAAGCAGTTATGTTAGTGTACTATCACTCGCCTCTTGAGGCGATCACCGGGGTTAAGCGCCTCCGACGCGGGGTAGACTCAGTGATGCAGGACCGTGATTCGAGAATACCTCATGCGGGTCCAGGGCCTACGCGAGCTACGAGTTCGAGTTAGTATGCGGGGTTATGCCTCACGCGGCATGTGGCGTGCGACAACGAGTCGGGGCGATGCAGGAGTAGCTACCCTCGACGCGGGGTTATACCTCATGCGGGCCCGTGTGAGTGGCTATGCGGACTCGAGTCGAGATTAGGCTTGCGAGTGATAATCTGGCGAGTGGCCTGCTTGAATCATTCGCGGCCTAGAAAAGACCTATTACGTTTACCTATTGTTGCTCTTGTTTGTGATGTGGCACTGTATGCGGTTCCGATTGCTTCATACATATTTGTAAACTGGTTTTAAAAAGTGTTATGATTTCATTTAAGTACTTTCTGATTTCACATACTTAGTACATTGTTATCGACCTCGCCCGAGCTGCGTTCACGCCGCAGTAAAGGCGGCAGTCTAGAGATCCACATTCTTAGGATCTCTACGTTGGTGTCGGAGCTCCATCTTTTAGGAGGCTCTACTTTTGGGTATGATCTCCTGTTGTAGATAGTTTTGTGCGATCGGTATGGCGGGGCCTGTCCGCCATAGTTGTATATTTCCTTAGAGTGCTGTAGTCGTATTTATGCGATGTCGGATGTAACTGCTAAACCATGTTTATATATATATGCCGAAAGGCGATGTTTTCTCACATAAACTGTGTCTTATTTTATAAACTGTTTCATGTCTTGCTTTATTTTTCCGCTGATTACTCTGATGTATAACTACTTGGGTGCCCCGGTAAGGCACCAGTCACGGGCCCCGGAACTGGTCGTGACATTTGGGTTGTTGAAGACAATGAGGAAAAACGAAATGGGGGGAAAATGAGTTCTTGAAGAGATGAAGTCGCAGAAGTTTTTGTGAAAGTAATACAGAGAATGCGGACAAGTCGATATTAAAGGAATAAAAGAAGGGGTATTTCTGGAATTTAAAATAAGGGGTGTTTATTTTTTGTATTACCTTATAACAAATTTTATGTTATAAGGTTTTCTTTCGCAAAAAAAAAAAATTAAGGTCTGACATTGCAAAAACAAATATTAAAATGTTATCTTTCGCAAAATGTGATATATAAAAGGTTGTTTCTGACAAATTTGCCAAAGTATTAACCAAGTAAAATGTTGATTGTAATGTTGAAGAAAGCAGTCTAGTATCAATTCTAGGAGTGACAAATGAGTCGTTTGAGCTGAAGTTGTGCGGATCAAGATGTGCTGAATCAATAGATAAGTCAATGAACAACTTCTGTCCAATGCTTGTTTGGGTTAAGATGGGTTGGGTCAAGATGGACTAAATGACGGGTCATAACCCAATTCAACCCACTTTTCAAACTTTGAGAAACTAAAAATTAAAAATTAATTTTTTTATAAAGATCTAAAATAAAAAATGAAAAAAATAAAATAAAAATAATAAAATTATTTAAAAATTAAATTAAAATATATTATAAAAAATAAGATTTAAAAAATGAAAATAATAATAATAATAAATAATAAATAATTTAAAATTTTAAAAAACAAAAAACTTAAAAATAATTACAAATCATATTTTGTAGCTTTTACACTTCTAAACGGGGAGCATTTGATGGGTCAGTTTGGCTGATGATTTGTGATAGATCAACTTAGACTATCACAAGTCAGTCCATCTTCAAAATCACTCTAGTCCAAAATCATTAAAATTTAAGCGGATTAAACGGGTCAAATGGATTTGATCTAATTTTATCACGTCTGATCAACAGTAGCCTTAAGCTGATGCCCAGACCAACTCATTTCCCTAGGCCTGTTGCCTTGTTCATGAACCAAGCAAACATCCCCCCAATATATCTTCTTTTCCCTTTTTTCCTGTCAATTATGGGGATGAATTATTTTAGGAATTTATTATGTGCAAAATATCCCTAATTAGGATTTGAAAATCGATTATCAGATTCTCATTATTTTAAGAGTTTCTACGCATTAAAAAACAGCTTATATTTCAGGCTAGCGATTTCATAGTATTGCGGCTTTGCAATATAGGCCAAAAAAACAAGTTATTAGAATCTCTCCCTTTGCGGCTTTGCAATATGACCGACATGAGATTAAATCTAAATAATTAACAATGGCAAATCTTAATGTGTTGCTGCAATACATAGGACAGGATGAAAATAAACACCAAAACCAAAGAAGCAGGAATGACCGAAAATAGAGCATAATAGCAACACCGATTTACCAGCAAATTTAATATTACAAACAGACAAGCAATATAATACACTCATATCAGAATTGCAGGTTCCATAGCAAATTGAAATATTACAAGATCTAAACATATCAAAGCCAAAAATAACATCAACTGGAAGTTGTGGCTAGGCTTCATCGATATTTCAAATAGCATTTCAATTTAATCCTCTTGAGCTTCCTCTTCATCCTCATAATAGTCTCCCTCCTCATCAGCAGTGGCATCTTGGTATTGCTGATACTCCGAAACAAGATCGTTCATGTTACTTTCAGCCTCGGTAAACTCCATCTCGTCCATTCCTTCACCAGTGTACCAATGCAAGAAAGCCTTTCTCCTGAACATAGCAGTGAACTGTTCGCTTACACGCCTAAACATCTCCTGAATTGACGTCGAGTTACCAATGAAGGTGGACGCCATCTTAAGTCCGGTTGGTGGGATATCACAAACAGTTGACTTCACGTTGTTAGGGATCCACTCAACAAAGTAGGAAGAGTTCTTGTTCTGCACATTGAGCATTTGCTCGTCGACCTCTTTTGTGCTCATTTTACCCCTGAACATAGCTGAGGCAGTCAAGTATCTACCATGACGAGGGTCAGCTGCGCACATCATGTTCTTGGCATCCCACATTTGCTGTGTAAGCTCGGGAACTGACAAAGCTCGGTATTGCTGTGAACCACGAGAAGTCAAAGGCGCAAATCCAACCATAAAGAAGTGGAGTCTTGGGAATGGTATCAAATTCACGGCTAACTTCCTAAGATCAGAGTTCAACTGCCCAGGGAAACGCAAACAACAGGTAACACCAGACATTGTTGCTGATATCAAATGATTCAAATCGCCAACTGTTCCATCAAGCAATAAAAAATCAGTAAATATCATCAAGTGTAACCGACAACAACAACAATGTCAACGCGAACAAAGCAATAAAAAATCAGTAAATATCATCAAGTGTAACAAACACTTACAGCTTGGTGTGGTGAGCTTTAGGGTTCTAAAGCAAATGTCGTATAAAGCCTCGTTGTCAAGGACCATGCATTCATCTGCATTTTCGACCAATTGATGAACGGATAGAGTAGCATTGTAAGGCTCAACGACAGTGTCAGAAACCTTAGGGGAAGGGAAAACTGAAAATGTAAGCATCATTCGGTCTGGATATTCCTCTCTGATCTTGGAAATCAAAAGGGTACCCATACCAGACCCTGTTCCTCCACCCAATGAATGGCACACTTGAAATCCTGAAAACAAAAATAAAAACCACAATTAAAAACATTTTACAAAGAATAAAATGCTTATATATATCTGAAAACAGTCAGATCCATAAGAAGCAAACCAATTAAATGAGGAAAACAATATGATGCTTCTGTTTCAATTTGTTTGTCTTAGGTTTGGACAGGCAAAATATCTTTTCTTTGACCATAATGTTTTTCAAATACATTCTAATTATTTTGAATTGTTACCTATTTGTGACTTTCTAAATATGTAAGAAAAAAATAAAGAGCATTCTACTCGTTCCGTCCCAATTTGTGTGATATAGTTTGACTGGTACAAAATTTACAAAGAAATTAACACTTGAGAAATATGTAATCTAAAAGAAACCTTAGACATTTTGTGTGGCTATAAATAATTTCATTAAGGGTAAAAAGAGTTTAAAGTTAAATTGTTTTGTAAATTCTAATTATATAAAATTGTCATTTTGAAGGAGCCTTGAATTAATCGGTAAAGTTAATGTCATGTGACCACGAGGTCATAAGTTTAAACCGTGGAAACAACTTTTTGCAGAAATGTGAGTTAAGATTGCGTACAATAGACCTTTGTGATCCGGCACTTTTCCGAACCCCACGCATATCGAGAGCTTAGTGCATCGGGCTGCTTTTCTTTTTGGCATTTTATTTGTGACAGACTACAAAATAAAAAATGTGCCATATAAATTGGGTCAAAAGGGTATGTATTAATTAATTTGACTCTCGTTCTCTGAATCCAGACAAACAAATTGAAAGACAGATAGTATTAATAAAATTAGATGTGTAAAGTTGTTTGACAAACCTTGTAGGCAATCACAATTTTCAGCTTCCTTACGAACAACATCGAGAACAGAATCAATCAATTCCGCTCCTTCCGTATAATGACCTTTAGCCCAATTATTACCAGCACCAGATTGCCCAAAAACAAAGTTATCAGGACGGAAAATCTGTCCATAAGTACCAGATCTAATACTATCCATAGTACCAGGTTCCAGATCCATAAGAACAGCTCTAGGAACAAATCTTCCACAGGAAGCTTCGTTATAATAGACATTGATTCTCTCGAGCTGGAGATCGGAATCTCCATCATATCGCCCCGTAGAATCAATGCCATGTTCAGCACATACAACTTCCCAAAACTTGGCACCGATTTGGTTGCCACATTGCCCACCTTGAATGTGAAGGATTTCACGCATTTTGAATGATTTGTTTGGAGGAACAGAGACCGGAATGAAGGCTCAAAAGAGAGGAAATAATGAGAGATTTTTTGGTGTGTAGTGACGGGAAAAAGGGGGGAATTTATAGTGAGATTTGAGTTATTTTAGGGTTTAGAGAGATATGTGGTAACGGTTACTGAATTAACGGTCAGATTTAATTTGACCTCTAGGACTATGTGGAAATGAGTTTGAAATTTGAAATTTTGTGTGGAAGACAGCCATAGCCCATAAGACAAGGACTTTAGCTAGAGGTCCTTTTATTTTTTAATAAAGTACGATATCATCCTTTAATTTTGAGTATTTGCTCTCAAAACAAAATTTTGCTCGTACCTACTAATGTTTGCATCACGCAAGATAAATACAATATGTACTAAACTTTTATCATTCAATTATTTAATTTAATGCTTATGAGGATAGCGAGTTGGTGTTGATGAAAGCGCGGGCCGAGTCGCGAGTTCGATCCTGCATAAACCTTCTTGGCTGAATCACATGCGTAGGCTCGAGTGTGGTTAATCGTGGCGTGGTTTGCGGCTATTACGTCGATCGGGGTTTCATGTCTTGTATTTCGAAAGCAGTGGCGGTGCGGGTTCAAAAAAAAATTATTTAATTTAGTAAAAATAACTAAGAATTTAGAATGAGTTTAGAACTTAAATCTCAACTTTAAAATTTCAACAACCTTCGAATATGATCAACACATCTAATTCTTTTTCAAGTTCATACAAAAATAATAGTAAAAATTATCATTTTCATTTTTCTAAATATAAAATAACATTTTCATTACATTTCAGAATTAAAAAGAAAACAAAAAGGAAGTAAATGAAATAAATTTTAAAAAATTGTGAAATTACACGTGGCATCACATGTATTTCATGTTTCTCAAATGTTTGGTTCTCTGTGCCACGTCAACATTTAAGGCGGCATTTATTACACTTTAAAATAGTTTATGGGGTCATAGGACTCCCCTCCCCGGAAATATAAGATGTGTCATAACAACTTCGGATATAGTTCAGGGGGTAATATTGAGTTATTCCTTTAAAAATCTAGAATTAATAAAAGATGGTATATAGGGATAATTTTGGGATATTATAGATAATTTATCATTTAAACTAGTTTCGTTACAAAGATATAAAAATAAGGGAGGAGAACGCAATAAGTGGGGATAAATTAAACCTAAATTTGTATAACCTAGCCGATGTGCCTTTAATTTGCATCTATGGTTAGTCTCTCTTAAAAAAGCGATTTTTTTGCTCCTAAAACGTTTGCATCACACACTGAGTGTGATAGGTAGCTTCTATGATTAATTGTAAGTGTCAAATATTATTTACATGACTCGTTCTTGAATTCAAAGTAGTGACAAATTGAACCAAAATTTGTATAATTCATTAAATTTGTCTATGTTCGTAAAGAATGGATTTTGGGTCTAACTCAATCTCAAAAGCTAGTTTGTAGGGTGAGGATTGTCCAAGTCCATATAAGGAGTTCATTTTCCCATTTCATATTCGATGTGAGACTCTTAACACTCCCCCGCACATCTAGACATTGTTAACTGGAGCGTGGGGAGGAGGGGGGCAACATCGGTGAATAAAGAACACCAAGTCCACCAGTGGATATATATTTACAATTGGTGGTGGGGCTGTGTCTTGTAAATCCTCTAAGCAAACTTGCAATCGCCTGATCCACGATGGAATCGAAGTTTATCGCTTTAGATAAAGCAGGAGAAGAAGCTGGCTGACTTCATGACTTCATAAAGCATATCCCTTGTTGGGATAAACTCGCATCTTGTAATGATCCATCGCGATCGCCACGACGGCCACGGCCCGGTGCCCTGCACAGGTACCCTTATACCCACACATCACATATGACCAGCGGAAGCTAATGAAAAACTCATCATCTCATAACGAATGGATCATGTCCCCTGAACTGTAATAGTAAACTCATTTTATAAAAATAGGAAAACCGACAAGCCTGTCATTATATACAGAATACGTCCAAAACGAACTACAACATATACACGTCCAAATACACATTTACCACCCACACCTGTCTACAGACCTCTAAGAGTTTGATAATGAAATGTGACGGGATAAGATCCCGCCGTACCCCTGAATATACGTAAGTCAGTACCAAAATGACAAGCAACGAAAGCTCGAGGATCATCAAACTGAGTACCTATACCTGCGGGCATGAACGCATCTCCCCGAAGGGGGTCAGTGCAACAAGGTACCAAGTATGTAAACATAAAGTACAGTAAATAAGATCATAGCTGGCCGAAAGATGACAGGGACAAGTATGAAAATCAAATATCAGATCCAATCGTGTCATATAAAATAGAGTCAATTGTACCTTTCAAAGATGAGAATTAACTATGCCCTTTTTAAAAGTGAAGAGTCGTATCAAAATCATAGATGTATGTCCATATAACGTATCCCGACCCATTCTGGGACTCGGTCCATATAATCATCATGTCTATATACATATAACGTGTCCCGGCCCTTTAGTGAGGGTCTCGGTGGAATCATCAGTATAACGTGTCCCGACCCTTTAGTGAGGGATTCGGTGAGCATTGTCGGCCCATTATGGGACTCGGTGGATGGAATAATAACCCTTGCACAAATAGCTTTCATGAGCAACCTTGTGCAATTTAAATCATCTTTTGACTCTCAAAGGAATAAAACCAAGGTACCAACATATCATGTACCAATCATTATAATGAACTCTCGTTTTAGAAAAACCAAGGTACCATCATATCATGTACCAATCATTAAAATGAACTTTCATTTTAGAAAAATCAAGGTATCATCATATCATGTACCAAACATTAAAATAAACTTTCATTTTAGAAAAACCAAGGTACCATCATATCATGTACCATTAAGGATTAAGATCCAATAGAACTATGTACGTCCGTTGTACACCCACTTTATAAATCATCATGCCAAAAAGAAAGAAGGAAGAGTTTCACACACCGATTGTCGTCTGCACCAACTCGATAATATAAATCTGTCGTGCCCCTCTGGCTAACATTATGGAAATATCTTAATAGCGATAACAGATCCGAATTTGCCTAATTAATTCTTATATGGGCCGTGAGTAATTTATCTTTTGTTATAAAGATCTTATCTAATCAGATGTGAACTAGCAAATGTAAAATAAATTGGTTATATCTTAGTTTATATGCAGATGGAGTTCTAATCATTTTAATATAATAATCGTTTGTCGATACCTTTTTCACTTAACGCTGCAATGACTTGTTTTAACATGTCTACTAATAACATACTTACTTATTTATTAAACCAGTTTCAGCACTTAATACTTAACAATTCCTTTAAGTAAGCAGAGTCAACTCAACTCTCATGCTTACTAAAACTCTTATCAACATCTGTCTCATATTGTCTTAATAAGGACTTAGGAACACTTTGGACATGTTTTTAGCATAGAATCAATAACATGAATATTCCTTAACCTCTAAGAGTAGAGTAAACTATGGAGCAATACCACAGTTATAGTTCACACATAGAACATGCCAAAAGAAGAAATGATAGTTTCGCATACCTTATCAGCTATACCAACACGACAAGTAGAATACGCCTCAAGTAGTACTTCAACCTATAATAACGATAACACATCTATCAACTTCATGCTTACTAGTGTAGATCATATACCACAAGATGGTTCTCTTTTCATATAAAAATTGGGCAGCACTTCCTCTATTTATACATACTTTTCCACCTTACAATTAAGGCCAACAACATCAATAACAAAATATCAATTAAGGATAGTTCAAAACAGCAACCAAGGTGATTCACACACCTACTTCTTATGTTAATCCGGCCTCTTAATCCATATAAAAATAGTCCATATTTCCATAACAACGAGGGTAAAATGTGAAGCATTTCTACATCTTTCTATACCCTTATTCCTTTAGGACATGCATTAGCAATCACCAGACTAAACATGCATAATTGTAACTAAATTTTCAGCATTATAACGTCACAAAACAACCCCTAAAACAGCACGACAATATCCAACAGTTTTAAGATAGTTTCGACCAACAACAACAATCCAAAGTCCTTTTCATAATTCCTTATAATAATTCAAGTTTCAACACTTTAATATAAACCATTTCAACTTTCAATAACAAGATCTCCTTCATTTTAACATGCAATTAGTGACGTTAATAACAACCATATTCAACGAATCCAACAACATAAAAACTGCCTCAAAATCGGCCAACAACCAAAAACTGTCACATGCACTTCTTATTCTCCATTCCTCTTAACACAAGTTCATCCCCTAACTATAACAACATGTAATTTCCAATTACCTTAAGAGGAAGAAGAAATCTTACCTTAGTTTTTAGCCAAAACATTCCACTAGTTTCGGCCACCACCACTTCCTTTTGCACCACTTCTTCAAGCTACAACAACACACATGTATCCCCTACTAGCTTGTAATCATCTTACTTTCTTGTTTTTATTTCAAAAAGTTCATTTCCAAGCTTAAGGTTTCAAGAAGTTTCTTGGCCAAACCGTGACCAATAGTTTTGGAAGGTTAACTTGGCTTAGAACTTGGTTAAGGAGCTTAGTCATGGAAAATAAGTTAACTTTGTTCTTCACTTGGCCATGGATTTCGAAAATGTGAAGGAGAAGGAAGGGAGAAGAGAGGTTTGAAGGATGAAGATATTTGTGTTAAGGCAAGAAAGTCTTGCAATGTATATCTATATACAAGTGGAGCCTTTACAAGACAAGTGGAGTGGGAACACGTGTCACCCTCTTATTGGTCATATATTCTCTTCACAAAAATATCTTTCACACTTAGCCAAATTCTTAATATTTCGATGGACCCACAAATTTGTGAAATTATCGGTGGACCCCATATTATCAATGTCAAGACTTCATAATATAATTTAATCTACAAGTTAAAAATTCTCGTCGTCACATTTATATCCAAAATTTCCCATATTAGAAAAATGTAAATATACTTTCCTTCCAACATTCAAATAATATTTTCATAATCATGTTCTCAATTAAACGTCCTGGAATTACGGGGTGTAACAACGACAGCCAGTCGACTCTAGGAAGGGCACGGAGTTTTATGTACAACGACAAATCTCGTCATATTCGACGGAGACATAAGACCGTTCGACAGCTGATTACCACGGGTATTATTTTCATTGATTATGTGAAATCAAAGGAAAACATAGCAGATCCCTTGAGGGCATACCCAGAGATCAGACAGTCTGCATGTCTAGAGGAATGTGCTTAAAACCCAAACAATAAGAACTGATACGGTGAACACCCAACCTTACTGACCGGAGATTCCAGGAATTAGGTTCAATGGGAAAACTAAATCGTAAAGGTTCAGTTGAGCGCTTCGGTGGAAGCAAGAGCACTTCAGGTAATGATTTCTTCATAGAAACATGGATCCAAGGTCGTTCCCGTGATAGACATTAAGTGCTATCTGCAACGTCGGTAAAAGTTAAGTTTCCAAAACCTCAATGATCCTCAACGGTTGAGGTTAGGTTTGGGGAAACTTTTAATGGTTTCTAACACTCGTAAAGTGGGGTATAGCAGGATACCTTGGACACAACGGACAAAACCAAGAAGAACATAGTAAGGAAAGTTGTTGTGTTGGTACCGTTGTCTTGACTTACATTAAACACTGACGGTTCAAGACATCACGTTCACCGCGCAGTAAGTAAGTCCGATGGTATTCTACTATGGAAGGTTCAAAGCCACGGCTACCTATCCAGATGCAACATCGACCCGCCGTAAGATTTTAGAAAGACACCATGTGAGTGCGCCAAAATTTCTTTCAAGAGGGAATTGTTGGAAATTTATTAACGTGAAATAATGTTAATCATATTATTTATGACTCGAACAAATGGGGCCCGTACGCGGAACGTCATTTTCACACACGTGCACACGTTGTACCAAAGATAGTAAATTTCCTTAGTGAAAGAAATATTAGTACGTATACGAAATGTTTGAGACATAAAATGATAAACGGTTATTAGCCAAACGACGAGCGTTTCACGTTGGTAAATGAAGGAAGAAGTGTACGATGTGTAAAAGATGAAACGAGTCGGAAATTGCCGCGGAGCCGTGATGGGCCTCGGCGCAACACCGTCGGAGCCGCATCGTCGGATCGCCACAACGCCTCCAGTTAGCGTCGCGACGCTAATTGGGCAGTGAGCTACTGGAAGTTTGGTGTCGCGGCACCTCCAGGCAGAGCCAAGGCGCCTGACATGCAGTGAGTTCGACGGAAGACCAAGAATTTCTGACTTCTGGGCTGGTCTTGGAGCATTACTTCTCCACGATTTGACACTTGAATTCAGCCATTATTTTGCTGAATTACATCCCCTCAATTAGTGTCATTACATGACTATTGAAGGTCATTACTTGGCTAGTTGGAAAGTCGTCTTCTACACGCTATAAATTGAGACTCAAAGCTCATTTGAAGAACACACTTGAAATCAGATTTCCTTCTTCCTCTCTAGCTTTCTTTCATACACTCAAAAGACTCTTCTTGTTAGTAAACACTTGAGTTTCCGTTTCTCAATTGTTTGTTGTTGTTTTATCTTGGGAGACAAGTTGTCAAACACCGTTAAAAGATTTATACTGGACAATATTGTCTTAAGGACAGGGTGCTAACACCCGACTCAGCAAATCTTTGTAGTAGTCATTTTCTTGTTCTTATTTACAGATTGTAATCCTTGTTCTTGTTACTTTCTTCCCATTTTCTTGTAACCGCAATTGTAACCCACAGTTGTTTTCGATAGACCCCGACTCAAGTAGAGATGAAAGCAACAATAATAAGCAGTAGCACATGACTTTTTTTCCCAGAATTCACTCCTTTCAATTCACTGCCCCAACTCAAAATCCCAACCATTTGACTCACCTCTTCATCCAAGCCTAAATGCTCATACAAAACAAACCACCCAATTCCTCAAGCATATTATCACTCCACCACCGCGCACCGGGGACACAAAAAGATTGTCTACAGCAGCATTATTACTTCCTTAAGAACATCTCCAAGAAGAGCAAAATATAAATTGAGATCAAATTGTACTGACCTCCACTAAAAGCTCAATTGTTGTTTGGATCTAACTTGCTGCATAAATAACCAAATTGGCAAATTTCTATCTAGTCCAAAATGGTTAGATGAGTTTAAGTTCTATGCTGTAATGGTGTGAATTTGTTTTACACAATGAGGTTACTTATATGATAATAGCAAGTAAATGTCTATGGAAGGCATTAACGGATAACCAGGTAAAAATAGTAACCTACTATCAAAGGTTAAAACTATTGTCATACAACTTTAATCCTTCAAGAAAACAATTTCAGTGTCATACAGTTTGCTAGGTTAATTCTTTTTTCTCACCACCACCACAAACATACCCAGTATAGTCCCACAAATGGGGTCTGGGAAGGGTGAAGTGTACGCAGACCTTACCCCTACCTTTGTGGATAGAAAACATAGTGTGGACGTCATTAACGAACTGCTAAACTTAATGGAGAACTTGAAACTTGAGTAGATGCCGTAAACGAAACATGTCTCTTGTTTGACTTTACTGTGGGATCGAACTTCAATTGCAGCAATTACAGTCCCATTTAAAAATACATTTGGCTGGAATCATAGCACAAAGTGGAAACACTGTGGCGTGTGGATCTTTCCTAATCTTTACTGCTCGGACTCTCCAAAAATGTAATTGTGTTTGTGTTGGATCCTCCAAAAGTAGTGTATTTTTGTAGGATCTGACACCGATAGGGCAACATTTTTGGGGAGTCCGCAACATAGCTCAACAATACCTTATATTTGATGAATGAGTCTGGTTCTTTTGGGATCAGGATACGGGTTTTCGCTGCTAGTTCAGAGATAAGAAATATTATCAGCCTAAAGAAAACGTCGGGCTTGCCTCCATCACTCAGTTGAGCTCCTTGGGGTCGTCATTGCTTTTTTTAGTAATAGCATAATATAGTTTTATGTATACAAAGTACGTTATAAAGGAATCAGAGAAATCCGAACACTGAATTATGGTCCCATTTCTTCTTATCAGGGGTTGTCCGGTTAGGTTTCTCTGTATCACAGCCCTAGCAGGTTCATATCCAACTTCACTTCTATACTCGGTGTTTTTGCGAGATGCAAGAAAATGAAAAACGAGAAATAATGAAATAAATAAGAGTATACTCTCTCTAACAAGTTACACTTTTAGATGAGACGGTCACGCAATTTAACATGATATCTTAGTAGATCATAACGAAGCAATTAAGAGTTTACTCATAAGTTTTTTAGATGGAATAATCACACAATTCAACAAAATAGATCACAAGCTTTGTGCATCTTATGTAACATTTCAAAATTTTATCTTTCCCTGTTTTCTTAACACTTGAAGATTGTTTGCCAATTATGTTTCTTTCATTCTTCTCTATCAATATCGCGTTATCCAGTGAGAAATCACATTGGACTAGTAGGTAGAACTTAACAACAGCAAAATGATAAAGTTTCTGCAATTAATTCTGGAGAAACTATACTTCATATTTAGGTTTGCTTGGTTTTGGTTCCTTTTAAATTTTCCCAAGCCCAATGAGGTTCTCTAAATAGTTAATAGTAGTAATATAAAGAGTTCTTTTGTAATTATATACAAAAAATCAGGAATAAAATCCAATGTCTACGCAACCAGGATAATGCAAACAGTTCACCAAGTAAATCTTTGAATCCATAATGGAATGAGAAGGAAAATACAACAAATATGAAGATGAAGAACTTTGCAACTGTGTACAAAGACTTGTATAATAACTTTCGCGATATGTTACATGTGTATCTGAGGAAAACCTAATAAATAAACTAATTACAAAAACCAACTCAGAATAAATAAGAAATGAATAAAAAATTAAAATTCTATACTGCACAGAAAAGAATGATTGGAGTACCTGCATTTCATCTACCTCTTTTGTTCGTCTAACAAGTTAACCATGTCTGCTTCCAAAGTTGCTTGCTGGCTTAAGATTTGTTCATTGATAATTCATATGGTAAAAGTCCTCTTTGATTCTGCTTGCTGCCTAATGTACTAAAAGGCCGAAATCTTAGTAGCCCTTTGAATAATAACTGGCATTCATCTAATCTACAACCTATTACCAAGTTGAAATAAACCCTTATCTTTGTTCAGCAGCCCTCAAATGTCTCTTGTTAATTTTCTGCTTGCTTACTTTCATCAAAGATCGATCACAAATACAACCTGGAAAAGGATTTGCGTAAAAGTTCTCTTCTAATCTGGGTGATTCTCCCGATTCTCTTGGGTAAGGAGCTCCTAATCTGTTGGAATGTAACGCCTCGACCTCAGAAGTAAACTCTTCCCAAGAGATCGCACCATTACCCAACAAATCAATTAATCTAACAACATTGAGTCTGAAATAAAGAGAAATACCAACAAAAATTGTTAGTTTGCTCAAATCCTAGACAACTCAAGTGGTATAAAAATCTAAAGATAATAAAGTAATTAACCTGTCAGGGCTTATGGTCTTTCGAAATCCTTCAAACCTTCTATGCCCTTGCACGGCCTTTGCCATATTGCCATCATACGTATAAACAAATACATCACTTTCAAGGGCTACGAGATAATCTAAGGCAGCAAGACGGTTTTGATAATGCCTAAAAGCCTCTAGTTCTTCCTTTGTAGTAAGAGTTGAGTGAGAGAAAACGTTGGGAAACTCTGTTTGAAATGCATCCATGCTGTTGTTGCCATAAATTTCACCAGCGACAATATATATCCTGGTTGTGGTGGGATAGCCCATTGCTTTAAGAAACAAGGCAGCCTCCCTAGGCGACATAGGGCAGCCCCCTTGCAGTCGCTTCTCATTTCCATCTATCTCTTTCTCTTTCCAGTGCTTCACTTGATACCTCATAATATGAAGTTCTTCAGCCTCTTGAGCAGTCAAATTATTGCTGCAGCCAGTAAAGGCTAGCATATCTTTTTCATATCTGCAAGCATGTTAAGTAACTTGTTCAAAGACGAATGGTTAAAAACATGTTATACCTTTTTAGAGATAATGCTATTACCTCAAGTGGAGAGCGATGTATGGTTCACCATTGTCTCTAAGTCTATCAACCAACTTTTTTCCAAGCTCCTCAATTTCATTTGTGTACCGTAGAGCCTCATAATTTGCTCGACAACGAAGCCTCTGAATAGAGGATGACAGACCATTGTTAGCAAGCCTTGAATCTGTATGGGTAAATTGTATCACCTTGTGCTTCTTTAGTAAAGGAAGAACCTCTCCTCTATAGTAACTAGCCTGCAGAAAAGCAACAATTTTTAGTTCCAGCAAGCAACGCTAATAGTAGTTCTACAGATAATCTATGTTGCTCAGACTCTTCAATTTTTTTTTTTGAAAAGGTACTCTTCAAAAATATTGACGGGTGCGTATTGGATCCTCCAAAAGCAGTGCATTTTTGGAGGATCCGGCAACATTTAGTCCAAGTAACATAAGTTCTATTTACAGACCTCTGACCAAGAGACAGGTGCCTTTTGTATGGGGGTCACAGCTGCATATTTTGGTGGCAAAGATTCAACAATCTCAATGTCATCTTTTAACACGTCTATGAAGCGTCTCCAGTCAAAAATATCTTTAAAGTCACTACAAGAAAAAGAAATGGATTAGAATTTGGAACTAAAACAAAAAGGTTCCTAGGAGTGGTCATTCTTAAATCTCAACTTATCAGAAGAACTGAAGTATCGTACCTAGGATCTATCCAAAAGGATTCATGATCAAGAGAAGGAAGAATCAGTGTGGCATTCAAAATTTTTGCAATAGCCACCATATCACATATCTGCAGTAATCCAACAGCAATGATTATCATAAACTACAGCTTCTCGTCAGTGGGAAAATATGTAATAGAAAGCTTAAAGCTTCCACTAACCCCAGTTCTCATCTGGTTTAATCCTCCATTGGCATGAACCAAGATATATCCATTGGTCGATGAGCTCGTTCCTAAAATAATTCCAAATATAAGTATAAATAAAATAGGAATGCAACTGGTCTAAATGGAGGAAGTGGATATACTTATTCGATTCTTAGGCCGAGTAATGCATTTGTAGTAAGTATCACTAGGTGGCTTCATCCATATTTCTGGTACCTGTCCAAAACAGCCAATATTGAACTAGTGCTTTTGATATGTCAATCAAGCCAAAAAGTCGCGAGAAAGCGAAAGCAGAAAACCATATTATGCTCAATGCAAAACATTGTGGATAAGCTATCAACTGGAAATTAGAGTAGTAATGAAGGTTCTAAATTCAGCAAAAATTTACTGAAAAAGCTAAATATAGAACAATAACTTGAATTAGAGAAGTCAATATCTCATTTAATTAGCCAAAAAGAAAGGAATATCTGTTAAGAGTCCCATCGGATATAGAATGGGAATATTGACTCCTTATATGGACTTGGACAATCATCACCCTACAAGCTATCTTTTGGGTTGAGTTAGGTCCAAGATCCATTGTTTACATGGTATTAGAGTCAGACTCATTCCAATTCTTTGTTCACCGATGTTGGGCCTCTAAGTTATATTATCCACACTCCAGTTAATAAGGTCTGGAGCGTGCGGGGAGTGTTAAGAGTCCCACATCGGATATGGAATGAGAACATGAAATACTTATATGGACTTGGACAATCCTCACCATACAAGCTAGCTTTTGGGGTTGAGTTAGGCCCAAGATTCATTATTTACATGGTATCAGAGTCAGACCCATATCAATTCTTTATTCACCGATGTTGGACCCCAAATTATATTGTTCACGCTCCAGTTAACGAGGTCTGGGCGTGCAGGGAGTGTTAAGTCCCACATCGGAAATGAAATGGGAACATAGACTCCTTATATGGACTTGGACAATCTTCACCCTACAAGCTAGTGTTTGGGGTTGAGTTAGGCCCATGATCTATTTCTTTACAAGATACAATAGACCCTTGTGGTCCGACCCTTCCCGGATCCCGCGCATAGCGTGAGCTTAGTGCAACGGACACTTTTGGACCACAATGGACACCTAATCATTAAGCCACCATTGCAGTCAACATTCCCCAAACCTAGTTAGTCATTGTCCACATACAACCTTTAAGCTTTGTTGCTGCCTACTACTTCCATCAGTTTGGGCAAAACATAATAGGAAGACAGAAGCGGTGCCAGAATTTATAGTTTATCGGTTCTTAATTTGTTACTAACTTCATAGCTCGTTTAGTTACTAGATTTGTAATTAAATGTTTATACATACTTAATGAATTACCTAAATACAAATACATGGTCTAAGCAAAAGCTATTGGATTCACCCAAACCCGTATCTAATACTCTAGCTCCGCCCCTGATCAGCGAGTGTGCCAAACCTCACTTTACCCACAAAGAAGCTAAAGTATGCAAAGTAAAACTTAACCTAAGTTTCATCTTGAAAATCACTATCTCTAAAGGTCACTTTTTCAGAAAGATCCATATCAAGCACTAGACCAAAAAATGCAGAGCAAAAACCATGTGTTTCTGAGATTTTCCCTGTCAATCTATTCTTCTTCCTAAGAATATAAGCAAAAAACAAAGGTTTTTCAATTCCCATTAATCGGAAAATGGATACATGAACAGCAAAATCAGGGGCGGAGCTAGTGTGTACGTTATGTAACTTTGGTCCAGACCTTGTATTAATACAAATTATTAACTTAGAACTCAATAACGTAAAAAGAATAGAATCCCGAATTTAACAGTGTGATCCCACAAGTGGGGTCTGAGAAGGGTAGAGTGTATGCAGACCTTACCCCTACCTTGGAGGTATATATGTTTCCGATAGACCCACGACTAAGAATAAAGCAATAGCAAAGCAGGTTAAATAGGTACAAAAAAAATTATGCTAAGCAAGAAGAAGAGACAATAAATAGTTAACAAGACTCGAACAATAAAAAACTACATGAGAAATACTATGCTACGCCACAATGCTCTACTACATACTAATCTTCTACATTAATCCTAATCCGAACTCATAAGCTTCAAATCATGTCACGCCTCTTAAACTATGTGATATTTCCACTACACTAACTTAAAAGGAATAAATGGAATTATTAAAGAGACAAAGAAGTGGTTTTGCACAACTTACAGGTAACTCCTTCATCTGTCTTTTTTGCACAACCCCATTAGAAGAAACAGAGGACTCTGTTTCAGAAACAATTTTTTGAGCATTAATCCAATCATTCTTAAAATTCTGAAGAACAAATATTCCACGCTCTCTCCCATTTACATCATCAACATTACCATTCATCACCATAGTAAACTTTAAAAACATAGATATCACAACCAAAACCAGAAACACCCCAAATATCGTACGTCCCATATTCTTTCTTGATCCTAAACATGCCATAATTGTACATAAACTCAACAACCATTCTTCTACTCTATAAACCATACTTTCTGGCACCCATTTACACGTTAATAAGTATGGTATTATCGTATAATGACGATGATGATGATAATGAAGATTTTGGTTTCCACCACCAGAGTTAATAACATTTGTATTATTATTATGGTTATTATTATTATCATCACCATAATAATAATCAAACCCGATTTGCAAATGATCTGATAATTTTTCACGGCGGTGGTGGATGGTGGGTCCACCGCCTACACGTGGACTACCGTTAGCGGAACCGGTTGACATGTTACAAAAAGTTTTAACAAAAACAAGAGAATTATGGGTCTATGAGATAAAGAGAAGATTTCCTAGTTTGTGTATATATTATGTATATGGAAGATTTTGGTGAGGGGAAGGGAAGGGTGTTTGCCGATTGTAGAAGCACTTCTAACGCTTATCTCAAATATATACATGTTATTTCTACGAGTAATAGTAAGGGAACAACAAAAATGTTAGAATTGTAAACTTATTAAAAACATAAAAAGTTATTTTATTTAATATCTTTTAAAAAAATTAAATTCATAAATTTAAACAAGATGACTTTTACTTATATCCTAATTTATATGACACATTTTTTTAGTCAGTTTAAAAAAGAATAACATATTTTTTTATTTGATAATAATTTAATTTTAAACTTTATATTTTACGCTTAATGATATGATCTATAATCACATAAAAAAAATTAATTTATTTTATACAACAATATATAAATGATATGATATACGTATATTATTTAAAAATCTTTCTTTATTTTTTTAATTCATGTTCAATTAAATCATATCTTATAAATTGAGAAAGAGAAATAATGCTTAATATATTTTTGAGACATCTCAAAATGGAAAAACAGTAAATAGAAACTATATATAGAAGATAATTAAATCACCAGACGTCACATCAACCAACGGCTTAATCTTATGGAAGTAGCACTTGTATTCCCCCGAGACAAAAGCAGTGCGGCTAACAAAAAAGATGTAACACTTTCAAAGATTATCTGATTTTGAATTAACATAAAATTTAAATAGGCGTTTGGTCATAGAAATAAAAAACAATTTTATATTTTTGAAATTTTTGAAGTTAGAGTTAAAGTAATGTTTGGCCATAATTTTTACAAATGATAATTAGTTATTGGAATGCATTTTTCTTAAAAATAAAATAAAATATAATTTATACATTCAATTTTTAAAAACTAGCAAAATCATCCAAAATAATTAATAAATATAATAGCTTTCCGTATAAAGACAATCTGAAATCATTCAACAAATTAATTTACTTTGCGTATTGATTTAATGTGTGATTACATGGATGTCAATTCATGTATTATAAGAGAAAATTAAGCTCTTATTTTGCTTTGCAATGCTGTTTTTCATACCATGCAAGATCATAATTTGCAAATTGAGTTTGTTCACTGACGCATACACCTCTTTTATATCCTTCCGATCATGAAACTCGTCAGTCGAATTTATCACGGGTCAAATTTATAAAAAATAAAAATATAGTGTAAATTTTGAAAAGCAAGAGATAAAATCAATGATCAAAAACAAAAAGTAAAAATTGTGAAAACAAGGTTGGGTGTTTTTCAAATTCCAAATAAAACTTCAAGCTGTATTTGGAATTTTTATGGCCAAGCACCAATTTCCATAAAAAATCGAAAAAAAAGAGTAAAAGTATCTATGGTCAAACGGGTCTTAAACATGTCACGTGAGAAGTTGAAACGGAAGAGTTCAAAAAAAGAAAACAAACATTCTTTTTAAAATGAACTAAAATAAAAAATAAGATAAACATTTTGAAACGGTGGGAGTATAAATACTTTTGTCTGAAAAAGAACCCTTTTGGAAAGTGAACGTGATTGCAAACATGTATATTATAGAAATAATTGTATCCCTACCCATAATTAGAATATTTTCATATATTGTGTAAATATAATTATGGTAAGACTAGAATTCCTCTTTTGTATAGGTTTAAGATTTTTATTAAATAAGGGATGAACATTGTACTCTATATATACTTTGATATTAATGAAAGACTCCCCAAGAGAGATTAATATAATCTTACATGGTATCAAGAGTCTAACACAAAACCCTAAAAAAATTCTTTGTGTAAGTCGCACTGTAAATGACCCCAGGCGGTTCCTCCCCCCTCTCCTCCCAAAAGTCTTGGTTTTTCTTCTTCTTTTCTCTCTTCTCTAAATGAATACTCAAGATTACGCTTCTGATTCTGACGCATCCACCTCCACAAATCCCACCACCACGTCGTCATCCTCTTTTCATCCCGCCATCACTGTTACCAATATCAAGAATTATATTCTCATTCTTTTTTATCAAAAAAATAGTCAGTATTCTCCTTGGATTGAACTGTTTCGTACTCATGCATGTCTCTATAATGTGTTTGACCACATCGACAACACTATTCCGCGCCCTCCGGAGGTTGATGAGTCTACTTGGCGTCGTGTAGACGCCGCGTCAAATAGTGGATTTATGGTAGTATTTCTCAGGATCTTCTTCTTACTATCATAAAATCTGGTGTCACAGCCCGTGATTTATGGAACCGTTTAGAGGAAATCTTTCAAGATAACAAGCACACTCGTGCGGTATATTTGGTGGAACAATTTAACAATATACGCCTTGAAAATTTCTCCAACATGACTGAAAACTACTGGCGGATCAACTCTCCAACGTCAACACGCTTATCTCGGGCACTAAGATGGTGTTGCAATTGATTGCAGGCCTTCCCAAAGGCGACTATGATACATTAGCTGCCATAATTCAACAGGCAAATCCGCTTCCCAGTTTTAGCAAAGCTCGTTCGCAGTTGTTACTCGAAGAGACTCGTCGTTCTAAGCAGGATGAGCACACTCAGAAGGCGTTAGCTGTCGAAACACGCCCTCAAGATCCAACATCGTCAGAAAACTCTCAACCGCAGCAGGGACGCGGTGGCAAAGATCGCGGCAGAGGAGGCCGTGGTAGGGGTCGCGACAATGAGAATCGTGATAAGAATAACTCAGATCGCGATGGCGGCGGCCCACCGGTCGGGTTAAGCGAAGTCGGGCGGAGAAAATGGCGGGTCGGGCGGGACCATAACGTGTCCGTCCGGTCGATCGATCCGTTGGGTAGAAGTCGGGCCAGTCGGGCCTGACGGCGAATGCAGCGGGTTTTGATTTTTTTGATTTTTTTTTTAAAATTTTTTCACTAAATTAAAAATACTAAATTACTAACAAAGTAACATTAACATATACTTGTCATAAACATATACTATAATATTATAGACTTATAGTATTATAATTATAGTATTATACTCATATATATAATATATTTATAAACTATAAAGTATAAATTATAACAGTATAAACTATAAACTATAAAGTATAAACTAAATAATTAAACAAAGACAAGAAGAGTGTAAAAAAAACATCCCAAGGCTGTTTTTGTGCCTCTTATATTATTAATTATTTCATTGAAATATACAAGATTCAAAATTACAACATTGTAGTGTACTGTTGTTGAAAAAATTTGCAAAAGACATAGAAAAATTAAAAAATTGCAATGAAATAAATTACCAATTTGAAAATATTTTTTCTAGTTTCTTTATAATTTCTTGTGGTTCTTCGGTTGGAATTGGTATATCTTGGTCAAATTGTTCCACGTCGCTACTCATGCCTTCAGATAAAATGTCGTTGTAGTTGTCGTCTTCTTCTTCGTTAATCTCTGGTTGACCGCACCTCCTTCGCTCCGCTCGTATCCAATCTCTGAATAGTACCGTCATCTCCAAGCTGTCTCCGGCTAATGAGTGTATGTGCTCTCCTATTTGAAATCTGCCTGCAGAAAAAGCGCTTTCAGAAGCGATTGATGACGCTTGAATGTTCAAAATATCTCGGGCCATCATTGAAAGTGTCGGAAATGTCTTCTCATTCTGGCTCCAATATTTCAGCAAGTCTTCCTTTCCTTCTTCATTGATAACTGTTTGGTAAGGTAAATTACCCTGCAAAACAAAAACATCGAACTCGCTAATTTGGTTAGCACTGGTACCACCGCACATTCTATTTCTGAGGCTTTCAATAGAACTAATACTACTAGCCCCGTAAAGCGATGCCTTTTAGCTTTGTGTTGAAGAAGAAGAAGATGGTACAAAAGTCGGTTGGTTACTAGCACTTTCTTGCTGGTAATGCCGATATACTTTTTTGCATTCATCTTCTACGTTATTCAACACTTCTTCTAGCGTTAGTTCAATAGGTGGCTCAACATTTAAATTTTTGGGAGTTGGAGGTGGTAGTACGTCCATACAGTTATAAATATTTTCAATAAGACTTTTACAACCCTCTACTTTAATAGTCGGGTTTAATACAACACCAATAATATAAATAGGGGGAATAGGAATAAAATATTTCTTTAATTTCATAAACATTTTTTAATAGGCTGCGATATGGCGAGTTTTCCATATATTCTTTAAGAAGTAAAAATATTATAGCTATATAAAACAACATAGTTGAAATAGTAGGATAATATAAAGTAGAAAATTCTTTTGTTGCTCGTTGAAATTTTTTTTAAAATACAATAAGTTCTCTAATTTTCTCCCAATCATTATCCACAATCATATCATTTGGATTTTGATTATGGGCGTTAAAAAATAAAGTAATAGGTTTTCTATAGTCATAAACAACAACTAGTTGGTCATATAAATAATTCCACCTAGTTGGTACTTCTTCGGGAATTTTTCTGTAAGATAGTCCACAATCGTGGCAAGTTTTTTTATATTCTTTTCTCTGTTGAATTCTATTATTTTTAAAAATAAAGTGTATAGCAAATTGTATTTTTTCAAGAATATCTTGAAAAAGTGAAAGACCATCCTTTACAACTAAGTTATAAATATGGCACGAAAATTTGATATGAAAATGTTTTGGAAAAGACGGAGTTAAAACATCTCTTAAAATACTAATAGCAGAATTGTTAGAAGATGCATTATCTAATGTAATACTCATAACTTTATCAGTTATTCCGTAATAATCGCAGACTGAATAAATATTTTCTGAAATAAACTCACCAGTGTGCCTACTATCTATATATCTATATGCTAAAATACGTTTTTGCATAGACCATTTATAATCTATCCAATGACAGGTTACCGTTAAATAATCATGGCCGTTAGTACTACGACCTATATCAGAAGTTAGAGCGACTTTGCAATTTAAATGATATAATGCATAACGTAAATACTGTTGATATTCATGTGCAAATTT
The DNA here is from genome assembly GCA_029844215.1 of Przewalskia tangutica. NCBI lineage: Eukaryota > Viridiplantae > Streptophyta > Magnoliopsida > Solanales > Solanaceae > Przewalskia > Przewalskia tangutica. The sequence continues at coordinate 86,171,226 of CM056738.1, read as the reverse complement.
AAATACATCTCTTTTAACAGTTGATCTAGAAAAACCTTTATAAGCAGGATTATACATATCTCTAATATAATGAATAAAACCAGGAGATTCAGGAAATGAAAAAGGCAAACCCTCCACAGCAACTAATTTTGCTAGTGATTCCCTATCTTTATGTTTATCGTATTTAGGGTCTACAACTCCCCCCGTCATAGGGTTAATTTGACCCTGTACTTTTTCCGAAACAGTATGTGAACCTTGTTCCGATTGAGAGAACGCTTTCTCACCATTTTTTTCAATCATGTATTGGGCATGCAAGACTTTGTGTTTTTGCAATAGGTGTCTTCCTAAACCCCCCGTCCCACCATGACCTTGTCCAGTTTTAAAAGAATAAACATTTTTACAAGTTTTACATACAACTACTTGATTAGCTACGTCCCTGTCAAAATATTTCCATACAACTGATTTTAATGGTCGTTTTGCCGGACCTCGTCTCATAGTAGGGGGGATAGGAGGCATTTCACTAGTGGGTGTATCATCTTCATTAGTAGGTGTATCATCATCTAGGGTGTCATCTAAATTAAAATCTTCTTCAATTTGAGGATAATCATTTGTGTCAAGATCATATGGTATTTCAGGAAACATTTCAGGATCTATAAAATCATCTTGTCTAGGAATAGCTGGAACAGGAATACTAGAAGAAGTACCCTTGCCCTTGTTACCACCCCTACTAGAAGAAGCCTGACCCTTACCCTTACCCAACATGCCTCTTAGTCCTTTCATTTTAATTATGCTAATAAATAGTTAAAGATAATGAAATTAAATGTGCTAAATGAAATAAAGACAAAATAATAATTTAATGAGAGAACGAATGTACCAAGCGCGTAAGTCGGCGTGTAATCGAAGGTTGAAAATTGAAACTTTGCTCGATAGATAATCCTCAAGCTAGTTGCCAACTTCACTCCCAATTCTCAAATTAATAAATAGATTGAATATGTAGACAATGTTGTATAGAGATTGATTGATAATTGATTGAGAGATTAGAAAGATTTGTGAAAATAATAAGAAGAGGAATGAGGTATTTATAGTTGAAAAATTGGGTTAAAGTGTAAATATAATAACTTAGGGGTTAAAAATAAATATAAATGGGTTAGGGGGGGTTGGGGGAGGGGAGGAGGCCTAAAATGGTCGTTGTCCAACGTCCAAAATGTAAAATGGCCGTTGTCCAACGACTATTTTCTCGCAAAGGAGGGGCCCAGGCGGGGCGGGCGGGGTCGGGGCGGGATCGAGGCACGGAGGTCGGGCGAGACCGGACTGTCGCCGATTCGAGCCGATCCGCTTTTTTATTTTTATTTTTATAAGCGGGGTCGTGGTCGGTCGGGTCGGCCGACCGGCTCCCAGTAACAACAGGCCCTGAGTGATCTGTGTATGGCTGTGATACCGTCTGGCGCAAGGCGCGCGATTCAGCGGCGACTCGTCGGCATGACACCCATCGAGTTAGGTCGGGCGCGGTATCTCAACATGTAAACGACGACAATAATTGGTACATGAACTCCGGAGCCACTTCTCACATCACCCGATCTGCAGGTAATATTCTCAAACTGTTTGGTTTAAAGCATCCTCAATTTGTGACAGTTGGTAGTGGTCATCGCATTCCAGTAAAGGGTTATGGTACATCCTACACATCACCTCCTCATCCATTCCCCCTTCAAAATACCCTATATGCCCCACATATGACTAAGAATCTAATCTCTATCCGCAAATTCACTCGTAATAACTCTGTCTCCGTTGATTTTAACCCTTATGATTTCACTGTGAATGATCTTCATACGGGGACACCTCTTACGAGATGCAATAGCACGGGGGATCTCTATCCATTCACTTTCACCTCTGCTGCCAGATCTAGCTCTCTCGTCTCTCTAGCGGCCATTTCTTCTTTCACATGGCATAATAGGCTTGGTCATCCAGGAGCCCCAGTTTTTAATTTTCTTAGAGCCAATAATTTCATTACTTGTAATGGGAAGCTTGCCCAAAAGTGTGTTTCTTGTTCTTTAGGAAAACATACTCGTCTTCCGTTTAAGTCATCCACTAGTGTTACTTTTGCACTCTTTGATATTGTACATGTCGATTTATGAACATCACCTGTTGCTAGTTCTCTCGGTCATAAATACTATCTTATCCTACTATATGACTTTTCTCACTTTGTTTGGTTGTATCCTCTCAAATTTAAATCGGAAGTGTTTGTCAAATTTCTTGAGTTTCGAACATTCATTCAAACACAATTTGAAAAAGGTATAAAATCTTTTCAGTGCGATAATAGTCATGAATTCAACAACTCTATGTTTCACCATTTTTGTACTAATAATGGCATGGTTTTTCGCTTCTCCTGCCCACACACCTCCTCACAAAACGGTAAAGCTGAAAGAATCATTCGCACCATTAATAATATGATTCGCACTCTTATGATTCATGCCTCCCTACCTCCATATTTCTGGGTCTATGCTGCTAAAATGTCAGAATACGTTCTAAATATTCTCTCAACTAGCACCCTTCACAATATGACCCCTACTGAAATTCTCTATCATAGAGTCCCCTCTTATGATCATCTCCGAATATTTGGTTGTCTATGCTATGACTTGTCCACTCGTCAGATCCACATCTCTCGTCACGTCATATTCGACGAGACCACATTCCCGTTTTCGAATCTTAAAAAGTTCCAAAAATCGGATTACTCTTTTCTTGACGAGCATGTCATCTCTCCCATCATCCTAAGTCAACTAGAGCATAGCAGTTCTTCTTCAGCGTCAGCGCCGCGGCGCTAAAACTCCTGCGAACAGGTCTCTGATTCACCGTCGGCAACCGCGGCTCGGTCTTTGGCGCCACGGCGCAAAACATCGAGAGGTGCAGCCGGTCCTCGGCGCGCGGCAACTTGATCACGGCGCCGCAGACGGTTCCCTCCAACGCCGCGGTGCCTACTCCGACATCTGTCTCTCCTTCTCCATATCCAACAAATTCCTCCGCCTTGGAGCCTCCTACTATCCCCACTCACCAAATGGAAACTCGTGCAAAGCATGAAATCTTCAACCCAAAGTCCAATTTAACTTGTCTGTCCAAACCATTTCACCAATTCTCAAGAATCCTATATTGACCAAACAAGACCCTAATTGGAATACGGCTATGACTGAGGAATTCAATGCTTTAACTATACAACACATATGGGATCTAGTACCTAGACCTGAGGGGGTGAATGTGATTCGTTGTCTGTGGCTATTTCGTCACAAATTCAGAGACATTGGAGATCTTGAGAGGTATAAGGCAAGACTTGTGGCTAATGGCACAAATCAGCAGGAGGGCATTGATTGTGGTGAGACCTTCAACCCAGTTGTCAAACCGGCTACCATCTGCACAGTTTTGAGTATTGCTATGGGCAAACACTGGCCGATCCATCCGCTTGATGTGAAGAATGCATTCTTACATGGGGATCTGAGAGAGACAGTCTGCATGCATCAGCCGTCAGGATTCACTCATCCAGCAGTTTCTCACTACGTGTGCCATCTCAGTAAGTCACTATATGGCCTGAAACAGGTCCCCTCGTGCGTGGTACGATCGATTTGTCAGGTATATCTTGCAGATTGGATTTGTATGAAGCAAGAGTGATACATCACTTTTCATTTTTCATCGAGGTAGTAGCACTGCTTATTTATTACTTTACGTGGATGATATTGTTCTTACTGCCTCCTCCGACGGATTGAAAAATGAGATTATTGTCTTGCTTAAGTCCGAATTCGCAATGACTGATTTGGGGAAGCTGAGTTATTTTTTGAGGATATCAGTGACCAGGTCTTCCAATCATATGTTCTTGTGTCAGCGTAAGTATGCAGAAGAGATTATGTATAGGGCTAAGATGACAAACTGCAAAGAGGTGCCTACTCCAGTTGATTCTAAATCTAAGCTCAGTGTCATTGATGGTTCTCCAGTCTCTGATCCTACTCTGTATAGGAGCCTTGCAGGTGCACTTCAGGATCTCACCTTCACCAGGCCAGACATAGCTTATGTTGTTCAACAGGTGTGCTTATTCATGCATGCCCCCAGGGAGTCTCATTTCACTGCTCTTAAGTGTATCATTCGATACATTAAGGGCACTCTTGATTATGGTTTGCACCTATATCTCTCTGCTCCAAACAGGTTGCTTTCATATACATATGCAGATTGGGCAGGGTGTCCGGACACGCGACGCTCCACCTCCGGCTTTTATGTTTTTTAGGGGATAATCTGATTTCTTGGTCTGCCAAGCGACATGCTACCCTATCTCGCTCCAAAGGTCTGAAATTTACTGAGCGTTGCAAATGTAGTAGCTGAGATTTGTTGGCTCAGAAATTTACTGTTAGAACTTCAGTGTCCTTTGCGTCAGGCATCTATTGTGTACTGTGATAACATCTCTGCCATCTATTTGTCTCATAATCCGGTTCAACATCAGCGAACCAAGCACATTGAGATAGATCTACACTTTGTTCGTGAGAAAGTTGCACTAGGCCATGTCAGAGTGTTACATGTTCCATCATCCTATCAGTATGCAGATATATTTACCAAAGGACTTTCCAGACAGTTATTTCTTGACTTCAGATTCAGTCTCAGCGTCCGGCCTCCTTCCGCTCCGACTGAGGGGGCGTGTAAACATGTATATTATAGAAACAATTGTATCCCTACCCATAATTAGAATATTTTCATATAGTGTGTAAATATAATTATGGTAAGACTTCCTCTTTTGTATAGGTTTAGGATTCTTATTGTATAAGGGATGGACATTATATTTTATATATACTTTGATATTAATAAAAGACTCTCTAAGAGAGATTAATATCATCTTACAGTGATCTCTATCCAAGTTACGTATTCTGATTTTCTTTTCTCTGTCTCGGATAATATAAAGTTTGAAACTAAGCAAGAGAAACGTGATTCTAAGTATGAGTACTAAAGTTTTGGGCTTTAATTTTCTTTTTTGGTCTCATTTTCTGCTTGGTACTTTTTGGAGGAAAATGATTGATTTTGCTTGTTGAAGGCTATACTTGAATGTCCCACAAAAAGTGAGGAAATTCACATGAATAATGCTACTGGCAGTTGCATTTTTTCGGATAATGAAGTCGTGAAGAAATTTAGGTACAGAAACGTATGCCACATAGTTTTTGTTTCACCAATGATTAGTAAAGCATTATAATTAGGAATAAAAAATGTGTGATCAGAAGTGAATTCAAGAGTATATATGGCTCTCTCCATTAATGTGAATTCCATGTAAACGAATTGTACACAATTAGACGTTTAGTTGAAAACTAATTAGTCGTAACAAAATTCTAATAGGATTAAACTCCAGAAAAGAAATATTATATGACAGGCACTCCCATATCTAAATATTGTATTTCAATTACACATGGTAACTAATACCTCAAATACATTCATTATATCATATTTTTCCTCAAATCCCTCTCTCTCTTCTCCTTCAACTCTCTCTCTCCTTTTTTCCTCTCCATTCTCCCTATGCCGCCGTCGGCCACCACGAATCGCCGTCGGAGCTCCAGCAAAACTCATACCAATGCTCTCTTCATTTTCCATCTTCTCCGACAAATTTACGATGCCAGAGAAACAAAACGCTGCACCTCTGCCGCTGCTAACCCTCACCTCCTCTCTTCGTCTTCACTGCTCCGACGAAGAGCTTTTAGCTTTGATGAACCGGAGCAGCCGCGAAACCACCAGAAAACCGTCATTAACGGCATAAAATACAGTTAATTGTCCAGATCTGTCCGTAAAATACACTTTATTATCCATATTTGACTGAAAAATATACTTTATTCACATGTATTTCGAAGGAGATCATTTGTATACAAATGAATACAGTGATTTTGAAGTATATTTTAGAGTGTATTCATTTTTTTTTAGTGTAAAATTTAATTTTTGTTATGTATTTGATTTCTTGTATTCAATTTTTGAGTGTATACAAATGAATACAGTGAATTTGAAGTGTTTTAGAGTGTATTCATTTTTTTTCTAGTGTAAAAATCAATTTTCGTTATGTATTTTATTTCTTATATTCAATTTTTTAGTGTATTCGTAATTGTTTTGTGTAAAATTTAGTGTATTGGGATGTATTTTATTTCTTGTATTCAGTTTTTGGTTGTACTTATATTTTGAAGTAGATTTTTCTATTTTGAATACACTTTAATGAGCATATTTTATGTATACAGCGAGACCGTTTATAAATATTGTGAGGCTGTAGCAACTAAGAAGTAGCTACGCCTACGCCCTATAAATGATAGAATCAGATAGAATATTTAGTCACAATTGTGTATATTGTGTAAATGGTATATGTTACACCCCGTAATTTCAGGGCATATAAGTGAGAACGTAAGTAAAGAAATAAGATTTGAATGTTGGAAGGAAAGTATATTTACATTTTCTATATGAAATAATTTTGGATACAACAAATGTGACGACGAGAATTAATATTAGTGGTTGAATTCTTTCCAAATGGAGTTATGGACTTAGGATTGCATTATTAAATCTTGGCATTAAGAATGTGGGGCCCATCGAAAATTTCACAATGTGTGGGGGGGGGGGGGGTCCATCGAAAATAGTAAGATTTTGGCTAAGTGTTGGATTAATATTTTGTGAAGAGAATAGTGTGGAAGATATTTTATAAAGTGAAGACAAGTGGACAAGTGGTCCACATGGGTCCTCATCCACGTGTGCTTGTGCACATGTTATAGATACAAGTCTTACAAGACTTATTTTCCTTAGCTCATAATATTTTAACCATCCAAACTCTCTTATCTCTTCTCCTCTAAGTCTCGAAAAACCTTAGCCAAAGTGAAGAACAAGATCAACTTATTTTCCAAGATTAAGCACCTTAACTAAGTTCTAAACCAAGTTAACTCTTCAGGTCACGGTTTTGGACAAGAAAGCTATCTTGAAACCCTAAGCTTGGAGATGAACTTTATGGAAGGAGAACATGAAAGCAAGATGGTTGCAAGCTTGTAGAGGATACGTGTGTGTGATTGTAACGTGTAGAAGTGGTGCAAAAAGTGAAGCAGGGCCGAGACTTAGGGACTATTTTGGGCTAAGATTGAGGTAAGATTTCTTCTTCCTCTTGAAGTAATTGGAAGTTACATGATGTTATAGTTAAGAGATGAACTTGTGATAAGTAAAATGAAGAATAAGACGTGCATGTCACAGATTTGGCATGTTAGCCGATTCTAGACAGTTTTCATGTTGTTGGATTTGTTGGTTATTGTTGTTGTTATCTTCACTTATTACATGTTAGATTGAAGGAAATCTATATATTAAAAGATGAAATGGTTTATATTAAAGTGTTGAAACTTGAATTGGATAATAATGAATTATGAAAAAGGTTATGGTATTGGTTGTTGGCCGAGAACTGCATGAAACTGTGAGACGTTGTGGTGCTGTTTAATGGGGTTATAATGCTGAAAATTAAGTTACAATTATGCATGTTTAAATGTGGTAATTGCTAATGTATGTCCTAAAAGAATAAGGGTATAAAAAGGTGTAGAAAGGCTTCACATTTACCCTCGTTGTGTTGGATTATGGACTGTTTTTAGTGGACTGTTTTATATGGATTAAGAGGTCGGATTAACATAAGAAGTAGGTGTGTGAATCACCTTAGTTGTTGTTTTGGTTGTGTACTTAATTGGTACTTGGTTATTGATGTTATTGGTCTTATTTGTAAGGTGTAAACGTATGTATAAGTAGGGGAAGTGCTGCCCTAATTTATTTTATGAAAGGAGAGTCATTATGTGGTATAGTGTATACTAGTATCATGAAGTTGATAGACGTGTTATCGTTATTATGGGTTGAAGTACTATTTGAGACGTATTCTAGTTGTCAAGTTGGTATAGCCTATAAGGTATGTGAACTATCCTTTCTTTTTTTGACATGTTTATATGAAGTAAGTGTACGGCGGACGTACATAGTTCTATTGGATCCTAATCCTTAATGATATGATAGTACTTTGGTTTTCCTAAAATGAAAGTTGAGTTTTATAAAGTGAGTGTACGGCGGACGTACATAGTTTTATTGGATCCTAATCCTTAATGGTACATGATATGATGGTACCTTGGTTTTTCTAATAGGAAAGTTCATTTTAATGATTGGTACATGATATGTTGGTACCTTGGTTTTATTCCTTTGAGAGTCAAAAGATGAGTTAAATTGCACAAGGTTGCTCATGATAACTATTCATGCAAGTGTTATTATCCCATTTCACACCGAGTCTCATGATGGGTCGGGACACGTTATATGTATATAGACATGATGGTTATATGGACCGAGTCCACGAATGGGCCGGGACGTTATATGTAAATAGATACGATGATTCCATGGACATATATCCATGATGCGGGTATAGATACTTATGACATATATGATTCCATGGACATGTATCCATGATGCGAGTATAGATACTTACGACAGTATATGATTTCATGGACATGTATCCATGATGTGGGTATAGATATCCAAGACAGTATATGATTATATGGACAGACATTCATGATTTTGAAAAGACTCTCATTTTTACAAGGTACAGTTGACTCTTATTTTATATGACACGGTTGGATCTGGTATTTGATTTTCTTACTTGTCCATGTCATCTTTTGGCTAGTTATGATCTTATTTATTGTACTTATGTTTACATACTTAGTACATTGTTGTACTGACCCGCCCTTTCAGGGGTACGACGGGGCCTTGTCCCGTCACATTTCATTATCAAACTCTTAGAGGTCTGTAGACAGGTGTGGGTATCAAATATGTATTTGAATACATGTGGATTGTATATGTTGTAACTCATTTTGGAAAATTATGTATACAGTGACAGTCTTGTCGGCTTTCCTGTTTTTATTATATGAGTTTTTCTTAAGTTTTCGCTGGTTATATGTGATGTGTGGGTATAAGGGTGCCCAGGTAGGGCACCAGTCATGGCCCGTCGGTTCGGGTCGTGACAAAAGTGGTATCAGAGCAGTTAGTCCTCGGAATGTCCATAGACCGTGTGCAGTAGAGTCTTGGTTATCGGTGTGTTGTGCACCACACCCGTAAACATGAGGCTACAGTACATTTAAGATTGGTTTCTATTTTCCTTACTCTAAGATCGTGCAATAGAGCTGTGTTGTTAGGGTAGTCCCTCCCTAACGTATTATTATGGTTGCATGTATGCCTCCAAAGAAAGCGACAGCGGCCCGGAAATGGAATATATGAACCTTGTATACAGGTTGGTAAAATTGTTGTATAGTTGGTATGATGATGACGTGCATATATACGAACATATTTATTAGGGCCATGTGTGTGTTGCCTGAAGTGATTGTGGGTTATCATGAGTTGGTTAAGCTATAATAATTGCTTGGAAGGTATGAAACCGTGTAATGAATCCCCATCAAGGCTTTATATATATGCTAATTTGGAATATTCAGGAGGTAATGAGCTGTCTGAGATTGTGATAGACTCTTAAAAGATCATGTTCAATTGACTTAATGGCATACCATATTGTTAGATTAAGCTATGTTGTATGCTTAAGTGATATGCACGAATAATATTCGTATGGAGTATATAGGGTTGTTATGATTAAGACAACATGATTTTTAGATTATGAGAAGCTATATTACCCCTATACGGGGAGAGATAATGTAAGCTTGAGACATGGAATATTTAAGGATCTTAGAATATTTGATAATCATTGAGCCCTTAGATATACAAGGCCTTCTTGAGTAAAATATTCTATGTTTTGATCTTGGTTAAAGTACATAGTATATGTGAAGTATATTTGTGATGATTCATTGTTTTGAGTATAAGCCACTTGTGTTGCTAAGTTGGAGATAATATTGAAACTGAAAATAAGATCCTTGAAGGAATTTATGTTGGAAGGTTTAGTAGGTTATAAAGATCCGCACGTTTTACGGTAACTCTTGCTGATTAGAATTCTAGAGAGAACTGCAATAGGACCTTATGAATGTGACTTTGATTACAAAGGAAATACAATGTGCTAAGGACTAAAAGGGAGATACTGCGTATTATGAAGAATTACATGTATCAAGGTTAGTAAGCTAAGATATGCTGTAGATATTGGACTGGTAAGGTCTTCGGCTTCGGCTACGTGGTACAACATGTTACAATTCTACATAACTTATGGATAACAATAGTATGTTGGGGGTAATTGAGGACGGGAACTATGGAACAGTCGAAGAATGGCTTTAAGAAATGTGAAAACAATGAATAAGTAGGAATGGATTGGTATGAGTTGGTTATATATTGTTGGCTGAGTTATTAAGTTCTCTACACTTATTGTTATTCTTGCGAACTATGACTTTCTTTAATTGTTGTTCTTAAGATATTGTAACTTGGTAGTACAAAATGATACACATTATGTGGTACGTTGATATCCAGTTAAGATGAGTTAGTTGACACCTTATGAACTGTTGTACGATTTTGAATAAGCTGAAATACATTTATAGGAACTGCTTGCTACATCTCATGGGCTCATTAAGGTTGCCTTAACCAGGAAGATAGTATGAGAAATACTTGAAATAAGATATGCCCAAGGCAGATTGAAATGGAAATATAAAGGTAAGACGAATGGGCACTCGGTCGATGAGAGACCTAATAATGATAAGACAAGAAATCTTAACAAGTCATTGGATCATGTAACACCGTGAATTGGATCTAAACATATGATGTATCGGTTCCCCAATATGTGTAGACATACCTTTCAGGAAGTGTGTAAACGGAAGTAACAATGAGTAAAACTCGAGATTAGCACCTAGACAGTTGAAAAGAGGCCAATGGCGCCTATGGATATAAGTATCAGGTAGACATTAAAGATATATGCCAAGAGATAATGACATTATAATACTGATAAAATGCCAAGCAAATGCAGATGGCTAGGAGCATTTTTGAACTGACCATAAGTTCTATGAGATAGATAAAGTAATGGGTTTACAGCTTAACGAGATCAAGGAAATATTTTCCTAAAACGCCATTAACAGAAAGTCTTAGCCATGAGGCAAGTGAAGGAATTTGAATCTAAGTATAATGACCAAGTTTGGATATAATAACGCCAAGGTTTGGAATCATGAGCAGTGCTTGAGATTACGTATATATACCAGAATACTTTGGAAGTATGAAGAGTACGATAAGTAAGAAAATGAGTGAACAAGTGTCAAAATGTTACACCCCGTAGTTCGGGTCATGCTTAGGGGGACGTACGAAAGGGGTTAAGACTTAAAATTTTAGAAAAATAGGTTGACGGATTGTTTCGGACGGATTTTTAGTCAACTTTGAGGCGGTTTATGTCCAGTTGCGTTATGAGTTCCTAGGTGTTTCAAAGGCCTAGCATGTAGTTCGTTGAGTCTAGTTTCCAACGCGACCAACCGTTCGTCGATAGGACATCGGAGTAGAAAGTTATGGAGGTTACAAGTTCAGTGCGCAGTCGAACAAAAAATATCTCGGTCAGGGGCCACAACGCCGCGACGCCGGGAAGCAGGGCCGCGGCGCTGGAAGTTCTGAGGGGTTGCAGGGGTTTCAGCGCCGCGGCGCCGAGGCGGAGTTTCTGGCGGAAAAACTGAGGAAAATCAGATCTTTTCTTTTAAAAAGGCCATGGGAGGGTGACAAGTGTCCCCCCCCCCCCATCTGATTTTTGCATGCACTATTTATTGATCAAGTCTTGAAGACTTGGTCATTCTTCAAGCTCTTCTCTCTCTCTAAATTAGAAGCTCTCCCTTCTCTCTAGAAAATCAAGAATAAATCAAGGCTTGAGAAAATCTGAAAAGTGTGGCAAGAAGGAAACTTATTTGCAAGCTTGTAGGAGTTATTGTGGTGGTGTTTTTGGAAAGGAGGCTAGTGAATTTGTTGGGTTAATTTGGCTAAAGCTCTAAGGTAACAATTATTTCTCTTGTTGATAGTTTTTGGTGTTGCATGTGAAGAAGAAAGAACTTGTAGTTGAAAATATTGCTCTTAGATAAATTGCATGTAAGAAACATGGTTTGGATATGAAAGGATTGGATAAGAAGGTTATGTAAGCATGTTGTAGCCAAAATACTACCTTAAACTTGTTAAGTTAGTTGTTATGCATTGTGGGACAGAATTTTACACATCCAAGTTTAGGTGTGTAATCCCCTTTTGAAATGTTTGGATTGTTGGGCCTTAAAAGTGGCGTTTGGATGTTGAATTCGGCCTTGAAAAAGGTGGCAAAGTAGGTAGAAACAAAGGAAATGCTGCCCAATTTTTCCTAGAATTTAGTGACCTTGCACTTGGAGTATTCTACATTGTAATTAGAGGTTAATAAACGTATTATGGTCATTATAGGTTGACGTACTAAGTGTGGTGTATTGGACTTAGCAAGTGGATTAACCGGAGAGGTATGTGGAACTTTCTTATCTCTTGAGCATGAGTAGTTATACTATATAGTACGGTAGACGTACGTGTTTTAAATAAAGTAAATCTTTTGGTATACTTGAAGTATTTTGAAAATTGTGTAAACTGATTTGAAGTATAAGTCTCTTGGTTAATAAAAGAACGAAATTGTTTATAAGGAGTTATAACGACTTTATGGGAAGTTAGTTATAACGGCCTTATGAAAGGATAAGAATGTCTTAATTTCTAAAGCATAAAGTTAGTATAACGGCTTTATGGGGAGTTTGTTATAATAACTTTATGGAAGGTTAAAGAGTTGGTTTTCTTGAATAAGGTAAACAAAGATGAAAGAATCGAAATTAAGTAGGGCAATTTGATTTAAAAGGCATCAATTTCTTAGAGTGTAAAATGGGAATTTTTATGTGAAAAAAGGATCTTTTGAAAGAGTAGAAGTACATAGTACTTCGGGTTACATTTCTCCGGATTTGATTAAGCAATAAGAAGGTGCCTTAAGGTCAAAAATGAGTTTCTTTTTTTTGTAGATTAATGATAGTCTAAAGAAGTTATGAAAGTACTTGGACGTACCGTCAGTGATGGAGGATTCCACGGGTATGCTTCCATTGTCTTAGTATGAGTTTACTTGGATGTACAGACAGTGATGTGGGATTCCACGGGTATGCTTTCATGGTCGTAGTACGAGCTTACTTGGACGTACCGTCAGTGATGGAGGATTCCACGGGTATGCTTTCATGGTCATAGTATGAGCTTATTTAGATGTACCGACAGTGAGGTGGGATTCCACGGGTATGCACCTTGGACATGCTTACGATGAGGGATTCCGAGGCATGCAGCACGAGGTTACGGACGCAAGCGGTGATGTGGGATTCCACGGGTATACTTCCAGTGTGGTTGTGACATTTGTATATTCCGTGGATTTGCTACCCACGATGCGAGGAATACCTCATGCGAGTCCGTAGGGCTCATGCAGGTGAAATAGTCCCATGCGGGTGAGTACATCCTATGCGAGGAATACCTCATGCGGGTCCACATGACCCATGCGGGTGAAATAGTCCCAGGAGTAGGAGTGCTTAATGATACTGCGGGGCGGATGACCTTGCTTTGACCATGAGCTTCCTATTTTCATGCAGTATAGTATATGCTTGATATTCTCATTGTTAGTAAGGCACAGTGTTCTGCAAACTGATTTTTATACATGTCTCCAGTTATTTTAGACTTATGAGGTATTTTGGTATTTTCCGATTCGCATACTTAGTACATATGTGTCGACCCCTTCCTCGGGGGCTGCGTTCATGCCGTAGGTAGGGGTAAGCAGGTGGTGGATCCTCATTCTTAGGATCACTGTTCTGGTGTCAGAAGCTCCATTCCTCCGGAGGCTTATTTTGTTGGTACGGTTTTTCCCTGATGTTGTAGGTATTTTGTACATTCAGGGGTATGGCGGGGCCCTGTCCCGCCACAATTGTTATTCCTAGAGGTCTGTAGTCACGTTTGTGGTTTGGGCTGTAAAAACAAGTTGTACTTTTGATTAAGTATATTTTTTGGAAGGCAGTCTTATCGGCTTGTCAGTGATGTTTACTTTATACAGGTTATGTGTTATGTATGTTCCGCTGCTATTCTATGATGTATACCTGACGGGGTGCCCCGGTAGGGCACCAGTTGCGGCCCCGGGTTCGGGTCGTGACACAAAAGAATTGAAGTGGTTTATAATTACGAGAAGTGAGAAGATATGAAAAAAAAATCATTTCAGACCATAAATGAGAGTTAATTGTGATGATACACACACTTTAGATTCAATGACATTGTCCATAAAATGTTCATGATTGAGATACTACAAATATAAGAAATTCCAGCTACCATTCTAGTATTCAGATGACCCCATACGAGGCCTTATGGGAGGAAGTGCAGGTCACCTATTGGTTGGTTTGATGTGGGAGAGACCAAGTTACTTGGCCCAGACATAATTCAACAAGTTGTGGATAAGGTGAAGCTTATCCAGGAGAGATTATTAGCAGCTCAGAGTCGACAGAAGTCGTATGCAGATAATTGACGTCGACACTTAGAGTTTCAGCTTGATGATTGGGTATTCTTGAAGGTATCACCCATGAAGGGTATGATGAGGTTCGGTAAGAAGGGAAAGCTTAGGCCGAGATACATTGGGCCTTATCAGGTTATTCGTTGGGTAGGCAAGGTTGCCTATGAGTTGGATCTATCATCTGCTTTGGAAGTGGTACATCCAGTTTTTCATGTATCGATGTTGCGTAAGTGTATTGGTAACCCTTCTAGAGTCTTCCCAGTAGATGATGTCTAGGTGACGGAGGAATTTTCTTATGAGGAGAGTCCTATAACCATACTTGATAGCCAGGTTAGAAGGTTACGGACTAAGGATGTGGCTTCCGTCAAGGTATTGTGGCGGAACAATAGTAGGGAAGAGATGACGTGGGAAGCATAATATGAGATGAAGAGAAAGTATCCTCACTTGTTCCCGACGCCTACAAGTAATTTCAAATCCCTCTTTGACTATTTTGATTAATGAATGAGACTATGTGCTGTATTGTGGCCATGTGAGACATCTTTGTGTTTGCTGAGTATATGTTGGTAGGTATAGTTTAAAGGGGACTATGCCAAAATTTATATAGCTTGAGACCTATTATGAACATTCGGGACGAATGTTTCTAAGGGAGGAAGAATGTTACACCCCGTAATTCCAGGGCATATAAGTGAGAACGTAAGTAAGGAAATAAGATTTTAATGTTGGAAGGAAAGTATATTTACATTTTCTATATGGAATAATTTTGGATACAACAAATGTGACGACGAGAATTAATATTAGTGGTTGAATTCTTTCCAAATGAAGTTATGGACTTAAGATTGTATTATTAAATCTTCGCATTAAGTATGTGGGGCCCATCGAAAATTTCACAATTTGGGGGGGGGGTGTCCATCGAAAATAGTAAGATTTTGGCTAAGTGTTGGATTAATATTTTGTGAAGAGAATATAGTGTGGAAGATATTTTATAAAGTGAAGACAAGTGGACAAGTGGTCCACATGGGTCCCTCTCCACGTGTTTCAGGCATGTTATAGATACAAGTCTTGCAAGACTTATTTGCCTTAGCTCATAATATCTTCACCATCCAAACTCTCTTATCTCTTCTCTTCTCCTCTAAGTCTCGAAAAACCTTAGCCAAAGTGAAGAACAAGATCAACTTATTTTCCAAGATTAAGCACCTAACTAAGTTCTAAGTCAACTTAACTCTCCATAACAAGTGGTCACGGTTTTGGCCAAGAAAGCTATCTTGAAACCCTAAGCTTGGAGATGAACTTTATGGAAGGATAACATGAAATCAAGATGGTTACAAGCTTGTAGAGGATACGTGTGTGTGATTGTAACGTGTAGAAGTGGTGCAAAAAGTGAAGCAGGGCCGAGACTTAGGGACTGTTTTGGGATAATATTAAGGTAAGATTTCTTCTTCCTCTTGAAGTAATTGGAAGTTACATGATGTTATAGTTAAGAGATGAACTTGTGTTAAGTAAAATAGAGAATAAGACGTGTATGTCACATATTTGGCATGTTAGCCGATTCTGGACAGTTTTCATGTTGTCGGATTCGTTGGTTATTGTTGTTGTTATATTCACTTATTACATGTTAGATTGAAAGAAATCTTGATATTAAAATATGAAATGGTTTATATTAAAGTGTTGAAACTTGAATTGGATAATAAGGAATTATGAAAAGGGTTATGGTATTGGTTGTACGAGAACTGCATGAAACTGTGAGACGTTGTGGTGCTATTTTAGGGGCTGTTTTGTGGGGTTATAATGCTGAAAATTCAGTTACAATTATGCATGTTTAAATGTGGTAATTGCTAATGTATGTCCTAAAAGAATAAGGGTATAAAAAGGTGTAGAAAGGATTCACATTTTACCCTCGTTGTGTTGGATTATGGACTGTTTTATATGGATTAAGAGACCGGATTAACATAAGAAATAGGTGTGTGAATCACCTTAGTTGTTGTTTTGGTTGTGTACTTAATTTGTACTTGGTTATTGATGTTATTGGCCTTATTTGTAAGGTGTAAACGTATGTATAAGTAGGGGAAGTGCTGCCTGATTTTTTTTTATGAAAGGAGAGTCATTATGTAGTATAGTGTATACTAGTATCATGAAGTTGATAGACGTGTTATTGTTATTATAGGTTGAAGTACTACTTGAGACGTATTCTAGTTGTCAAGTTGGTATAGCCTATAAGGTATGTGAACTATCCTTTCTTTTTTTGGCATGTTTATATGAAGTAAGTGTATAACGGACGTACATAGTTCTATTGGATCCTAATCCTTAATGATATGATAGTACTTTGGTTTTCCTAAAATGAAAGTTGAGTTTTATAAAGTGAGTGTACGGCGGACGTACATAGTTTTATTGATCCTAATCCTTAATGGTACATGATATGATGGTACCTTGGTTTTTCTAAAAGGAAAGTTCATTTTAACGATTGGTACATGATATGTTGGTACCTTGGTTTTTCTAAAATGATTGGTACATGATATGTTGGTACCTTGGTTTTTCTAAAATAATTGGTACATGATATGTTGGTACCTTGATTTTATTCCTTTGAGAGTCAAAAAATGAGTTAAATTGCACAAGGTTGCTCATGATAGCTATTCATGCAAGTGTTATTATCCCATTTCACACCGAGTCCCATGATGGGCCGGGATACGTTATATGTACATATAAGATGATGATGACTCCACCGAGTCCCATGATGGGTCGGGACACGTTATATGTATATAGACATGATTGTTATATGGATCGAGTCCCCGAATGAGTCGGGGTACATTATATGTAAATAGATACGATGATTCCATGGACATGTATCCATGATGCGGGTATAGATACCTATGACATATATGATTCCATGGACATGTATCCATGATGCGAGTATAGATACTCACGATAGTATATGATTTCATGGACATGTATCCATGATGTGGGTATAGATACCCAAAACAGTATATGATTATATGGACAGACATTTATGATTTTGAAAAGACTCTCATTTTTACAAGGTACATTTGACTCTTATTTTATATGACACGGTTGGATCTGGTATTTAATTTTCATATTTGTCCCTGTCATCTTTTGGCCAGTTATGATCTTATTTACTGTACTTATGTTTACATACTTAGTACATTGTTGTACTGACTCTCCTTTCCTCGGGGGGCTGCGTTCATGCCCGCAGGTATAGGTACTCAGTTTGATGATCCTCGAGCTTAGGATCTTTGCTCAGCTTTTGGAATAGCTTCATTGTTCCGGAACTTGTCATTTTGGGTACAAACTTATGTATATTCAGGGGTACGGCGGGGCCTTGTCCCGTCATATTACATTATCAAACTCTTAGAGGTCTGTAGACAGGTTTGGATGGTAAATGTGTATTTGGATACATGTGGGTTGTATATGTTGTAACTCGTTTTGGAAAATTCTGTATAGAGTGGCAACCTTGTCGGCTTGCCTGTTTTTATTATATGAGTTTTTCTTAAGTTTTCGCTGGTTATATGTGATGTGTGGGTATAAGGGTGCCCAGGTAGGGCACCTGTCGTGGCCCGTCGCTTTAGGTCGTGAGAAGGTATATGTATATTTAGTCATTTATTATCATTATTTTAGCCTAGGATTATGCTTGTATTATGAGTATATCTACTACCCATTTGGAATGAAATAATCTAGAAAAATATTTCTT
Source organism: Przewalskia tangutica (assembly GCA_029844215.1). Taxonomy (NCBI): domain Eukaryota; kingdom Viridiplantae; phylum Streptophyta; class Magnoliopsida; order Solanales; family Solanaceae; genus Przewalskia; species Przewalskia tangutica. Next base: position 86,153,092 of record CM056738.1, on the reverse strand, counting down.
ACATGGTATCAGATTCTAGCAAAAGTTCCTAAACCCTAAAAATATACTCCACTGTCCCCCCCCCCCCCCCCTTGTGTCGCCGACTTCCCTCCTCTTCCGTCAGCCATGTCTGACTCGAAATCAAATTTTCATCCAGCGCAATTTTAAATATTAAATCTCATTTCTTCATCACTATTGAGATGGAAAACGTTCATTATGAGATGTGGGCGGAGGTTTTTAAAATTCACTGTTTGTCACACCGGGTTATCCATCACATAATTCTACCGAAAAAAGTCAAGGAGAAGGTGCCAAAACCGATGATGAAATGGAATTATGGTTGACCCTTGATGCGATGGTTCTCCAGTGGATTTATGCTACAATTTCAAGTGATTTGTTGCATATTATTCTGAAACCCGACTCCACGACAGTGGAGGCTTGTGATCGCTTACGTGACATATTCCAAGATAATAAGAATTTCTGGGTCGTCACACTTGAGCAAGAATTCTCCACGACCGACATGGCAGATTTTTCCAATGCATCCACATTTGTGTCAACGGCTTAAGGTTTTGTCGGACCAACTCAAGAACGTCGAGGCGCCGGTAACTAACAACCTGCTCATTTTACAAATGGTTTTCGGCCTCATCGACGCATATAGTGGAGTAGGTACGCTCATCCATCAAAGCAACCCTCTTCCATAATTTTACCAAGCATGTTCTATGTTCTTACTAAAAGAAGCGGATTTTGCTAAAAAGATAGCCATCGTGTTGAATTCTGTTATGGTTGTCACTCCGTCCGATGATAACTCTTCCTAGTTTGAAAACTTGTCGCCAAACCGTGATTAAAAGGGACGAAATGACAATAATGGAGGTAAAAACCGCGACGTGGCAAGGGCGGTGATCGCCGACCAACAACAACAGTCTGACCAGTGGGAAGTTGAGGGCCTAGTGAGGAAGTGGACCGACACCGTGGGCCTGGCAGTGGTCTTGGGTCGTTCCTCCCTACCCCATTTCTCTCGGGAAATTAGGCCAGGCCCATGTCTAGGCGTGATCCGAACGGCCAATGACCCGGCGGTGTTCTTGGGCCTCGTCGAATCGATGGCAAGAGTTCATTCGGCCGATAGCAACCCCGACCGACATCGAGGCCGCAATGCACACTCTTGGGCTTAATCCACCCGACACCAATTAGTACATGGACAACGAAGCAACATCTCATATGACGTCTTCACAAGGTAATCTCTCGTCCTATTTTAATTTGAGCAATAATTGTGGTATAATTATTGGAAATGGTTATTCAATTCCAATTCGTAGTTATGGTACTACAAACATGTCTCTCCCGAACCCACAGTTAACTTTAAATACTGTCCTTCATGCTCCTCAATTGATTTAAAACTTGATTTCAGTTAGAAAATTTACTACTGACAATTTAGTTTTTGTTGAATTTGATCTTTTTGGGTTTTCCGTGAAGGATTTTCAGATGGAGATGCGCCTTATGAGATGTGATAGTTAGGGCGAACTTTATCCAATCACCACAACCACACATTAAGCAATATTATCATCCACATGATCGTTTTATCGTAGTGGTGCTCGACCATCGCTAAGTTAAATGATATTTAAGTAGGGTTTCTTCGAGGTTTTAACAAGAAGATACATCCAAACTATGGCACTTGTCATTTGAACACTCACTGAATATGAAAAGTATAATATCTGTCTTTCTTATTCAATGGCGACTACTGATTTTGGGGGCTGGATTTCATGTTTTGACTAGTTCTATAAGGACACATGTCCAATTAAATAAATAATTCAAAAGTAGTGCCAACAACATGATTGACAAGGTAATGGACTACCATAAACAACATCATAAGAGTGATTCCACAACATGGGATTTACTACCAGTCAAGGAATTAAGAATAATTATATTTTTAATTTATCATATAATCATATGTATATGAGTATATATATATATGTGTTCTTTTTTGGGATTTTTATTGGCTTCCCAGATCTAGGCAAGAGGACCTGTAAGGGACCAATTGAAAACATAAAGTACGTGATTAAGTGGAGGAGCAAAACAAATAAAAGCACCTTCTCCAAGAATATGTTTTTATGGTTTTCCATTCATTATCCAACATTTATTGGGGTCTCAATTAATTCAAATTTATATCGGGTAAGACATATTTAAGTTAAGTGCTCCCGACCAAAAATATTTTCATACACAACGCTCCTAGAACAAAATTCATTTGAAGCCAGAAACTCTACGCTAACTTTTCATTTTTATTATTATTATTATATATATATTCAATTTCTCCTCTCTTTTTTTTGGAGATGTGAGAGTGAGACAATATGACATGTTTGAAAATCAAGTCAAAGGAATAAAAAATCATGTTATGGTTGGAGAGAATTCCCAATTAAGAAGGATATTGGCAGATTCCGAGGCATTTTTGCACTTGTCATTTTCTTGTCCGTAAATGTAAACTCACAAATTGTTGTTACAATAATAGTAGTAGTAAGGTATATAAGAAAATTAAGGATTTAAGTTATACTATATTAACATAGTATTAACTTTCTTTACACTATCCTATTAAATAAAAGATGATGACCTCTCATATTACATGATTGTGTTAAATCTGATCTTAACACTACAATGGAAAAAATCTGCACACTACAATGGTAAAAATCTGCACACCCATTCCCTTCCCCTCCCTTTTATTTCCCCTCCACTCTTGGTCTTTCATCTCTCATAAGTTATACAAATACCTCAACTTATATAGTGTACTTGGCACAAAACAAAGTACCTAGTACAAGGAATAGAAATCAGAAAAAAAATAAGTGAACAAGAAGAATAGAAATCTGAAAAAAATATCAAGAGGGCAAAAAGAATAAGAATCAGAAAATATTAGGGAGCATTGATCACTTTTAGCAACCGAACAACAATCTTTTTCATGCTTACAAGGTGAGTTTTCTCACTCAGAAATTCTTAGTGAAATCCTTTATTTTAAGTTCAATACATGTTAGAATATGAATCGGATGTTGAAAAGAAATCGTGAACTTTTGATTGTTTAAACAACTAGTTGAGTCATGAACTTTACGAAATATTTTCACTAAGTTATACTTATTAGAATTAAGTGAAATTTGGAATTATTGTGCACCTCTCTGTTATGATCTAATTGAGCCAAAGAATAGATGAACCGGACTTACGGTTTAAGAGTTATCATAATTTGAAGTTTCTGCCTCGGATTGACTGGAATCCGGAAAGGCAGAACACAAAAACGTAAAACTGTACAACTCAGTAAAGAATATGAAAATTTATTCTAAATGAAAGTTCTATATTTCTCTGTTGTTGACATTTTGAGACCTTATTGAGGTCTATCCGACTTACGGGTTGAGAGTTATCGTTGTTTAAAGTTTCTGCTTCGGCTTGACTGAAATTCGAGAAGGCAGAACTTTACAACCGGTTTTCACTAGGTTTTACTAGTTAGAATTTGCTAAAATTTGGAAGTGTTGTACATCTATAAGTGAAAGTCAGATTGAGATAAATCAGGGATAAAACGGACTTACGGGTTGAGAGTTATTATAGTTTGAAATTTCTGCCTCGGATCCATCGGAACCCGGAAAGGCAGTACATAAAAGTGAAAAACTGTATCAAATGGGATAGAACCTGAATGTATTGTTCACATGAAGACGTATAACTCTCTATCCTCGTAGTTTTGAGATTTTACGGGGCTCGAACGGGCTTACGTATTAGAAGTTATGACTATTTTAATATTTAGTCCTGCTTAATAAACATTCTGGCGAAACAAATTTCATGTGGTTGTTTTGCGGATAAATTTGTACTAGTTACCCAAAGTAGTTCCCAATTAAATTTGATACATTGTAAGGTCCCCATGTTACCTTCATTTCAACGTAAGAAACACCTTAGTTGAAGTTACGGTTGAAGAGTTAAAACCATTACAAGTACGACAGGCAGAATGTAAAAAGAAAAGAATATTATTTATTTGACCTTCTGAAAATACAAAGTGAATACATGTTCACAAATTTGTAAATACATTGGATCGGATTGCACGCCACAACAAATATGTAATGTGAATACGTGTTCACAAATATGGAAATACATGTAATATGAATACGTGTTCACAAATATGGAAATGCATTTGTAGATACATTGGATCGGGTTGCACGCCGCAACAAATGTATAAATGTAAGGGATATCTTAACGTGTGATACGGGATAAAACAAAATATTAGTTAAATTAAGAGTTTCCTATAAGGAGTTGAGAGGAGATGTTGCGTACTTGTATGATAAAGGTGGTGTAACCTAATATGTTTTGCAACATGCTTATTATGTTATAATGTGATTGTACTTAGAATATTGTGAGGTTACTTTGAATTGCAGGGCGAGGTTCTCACTCAGCCCCGGATAGTAGGGCTGATTCTTTATTTAACATGTTTCAGGAAAGCGTGATAGACGAAAGACTCCACATCAAAGCTAGCGATCATCTCACATCCTCTTTGTCGTACCAAATCCATTGCTTCAGACTTGGTACTTGTCATATTTAGTATGTAGTTGAAAGTTTTAATTTCAGTATCTCGGGAAATGACCGTGTGAGATTGTCTCCTTTCAAACTTGGAATAATCACTCTCATTATGTCTAGGTAGAAACAATACTTGCACGAGCATGGGCTCGCGTTATGTTTTAATAAAATTCACAAACAGATTTCTCTACTTCCATTGTTATTACTAGTTCCGCATTTAAATACACGTATGAATTTCAAAATAAAGAGAATTAGATGGTACTCCTGGAGAGGAATAATTATCCAGGTGTCATCACTCCCTAAGTAAAGACTTGAGAAAAGTCGGGGCGTGACAAGTTGGTATCAAAGTTAAACCAGGTTAGGAGATTCTAGGCTTTTTCTTTGAATTGGGTGTTTGAACGGTTACTTATTGCGACGGTGTGCGCGCCATCTTAGTAATAAGTGAACGGAATAACATCCAAACAGTTTCACCTTCTTCATACTTTCCTCGTGCCTATCTTGAGTATTTTCAAAGACTTGGTTCTCGCACTACCTCTTTCGAACGGACTTGGGGAAGGAGATTGTATAATGATAAACTAATCAGATATGACTGCACCACCGGCCGAAAAGGTAGAATCCAGTCAGTACCAGATAGACTATGGGGCAAATGTTATGAGAAGAAGGGAACCTATCTACACAGGGAAGGACTTCAAGTCCGATCCAATAGTGTTTCTCGACGAGGTAGAAGACCTACTGTTTACCCTAGGATGTGCGGAGACGCAGGCGTCAACTTGGTAGACGCACGACTAGTGGACGATGCAGGGGTGTGGTGGAGGAATTTTAGAAGAAATCGTCCCCCGATGTCACCACCAATGACTTGGGGGTGGTTCGGAGCTGCATTTATTACAAAAATCATACCCAATATACGCAAGGATGCGCTCAGACGGTAGTTTAAACAGTTGAAGCAAGGGGACCGCAGTGTGCAAGAATATGATACGCAGTTCGTGATATTGTCAGCATATAACACACATGTCGTTCCTACAGAAAGGGAGGAAGTCAAGAGATTTATCGAGTGTTTAAACCCGAACTTAGCAGAGAAGGTGGTAGTATTAGCCAACGATCGAACTTATCTTTAGATTGTCGATATGACTAAGATGGTAGAAGAATTTGCCAAGGCAAAGAGAGAGCATTCGCAGAAAAGATTTCGAACATTCGGATCATTTAATTAGAGTCAAAATCCGAAGTAGGAGTTAGTAAGGGATCTTCAAGACCGAACCAGTCTGTAGGCCAGTCCCATTTCAAGCCTAAGGGGAATAGTTGGTTTAATTACCAAGGTAGCAAGGACAAGGCCACCAACCCTAACACAAGAGGTGACGAACCGGTTTGTAAGGTTTGTCAGAAGAAACACGCTGGGGAATGTCGGCTCTTAACGAGACCATGTTATAACTGTGGAGAATCAGGCCACTATGCCACGGATTGCAAAAAGAGAACCCAAAATCAGTCTATTCATGGGAGGTCAGAAGCAACCACAACTCCCTACAAGGGAAATCAGGGAAACCAGTCCCGCCAGAGTCAGGGAGGTCAACAACCCAGCAATTCTAATCGGCTCTACACTTTGCCCCAGAGGAATGAGGCAGAAGCATCTAATGCGGTGGTCACATATATTTTGTTGGTCTCGAGTATTCCTGCATTTGTATTATACGATCCCGGCTCTTCACTTTCATATGTGTCAATGAGTTTTGCTAAGAATTTACACGTAGAACCTTCCTGTTTAAGTGAACCTATTGAGGTTATGACACCAGTGAGGGCTTCTCGAGTAGTTAAAAATTTCCCATTATAAGTGAATGGCATAGGAACAATAGTAAACCTAGTACTACTTGATATGGTAGACTTCGACATCATTTTAGGTATGAATTGGTTGTCAGCATGTTATGCCGTGTTAGATTATCGGCGAAAGATAGTGAAATTATCTTTTTCCGGGGAACCAGAGATTGTTATAAATGGTAGGATTGGAATATCCTCGCGTCAGCTTATTTCCTACCTTAGGGCTCAAAAGTTATTAAGAAACCAAGAACTGAAGTACGCATATTTGTCCAGTATAATGGATACCCAAAAAGAGTCTCCCGAATTTCATGAAGTCCCTATTGTTCTAAATTTTCCGGAGGTTTTCCTTAAGATCTTCCAAGCCTTCCTCCGGATAGAGAAGTGGAGTTCGCTATAGAGTTAATTCTGGGTACAAGACCCATTTCTATTTCTCCATATCGAATGACCCCAGCTGAATTGAGAGAGTTAAAAGAAGAGTTGAAAGATCTTCTGGATAAAGGCTTTATAAGGCATAGCGTTTCCCCTTGGGGTGCACCAGTTCTTTTTGTGAAGAAGAAAGATGGATTGCTCCGAATGTGCAGCGATTATCGACAACTCAATAAGGTCACGATCAAGAACCGATACCCGTTACTAAGAATCGATGATCTTTTTGACTAACTTCAAGGAGCTAGCTATTTCTCCAAGATTGGCCGCCGTTCGGGATATCACCAGCTGAAAATAAATCCAGATGATATATCCAAAACAACTTTTAGAACCCAATATGGCCATTATGAATTTTTGGTCATGTCTTTCGGGTTAACCAATGCCCCAGCAACTTTTATGGATCTAATGAACAGAATCTTCAAATCATTCTTAGATTTGTTCGTGATTGTGTTCATAGATGATATCTTAATTTACAGCAAGAGTGTTGAAGAACATGAGGAACATCTGAGGGTAGTGCTTCAGGTCTTAAAACATGAGAAACTATATGCTAAATTTTCAAAGTGTGAATGTTGGTTGGAAAATGTAGCCTTCTTGGGCCATGTTGTGTCAATGGATGGAATTATGGTAGACCGTTAAAAGATAGAAGCAGTGAAGAACTGGCCAAAAACGACCACTCCGACAGAAGTTAGGAGTTTTTTGGGTTTGCTGGGTATTATAGAAGATTTGTAGAAGGCTTTTCCAGTCTTGCTGCTCCATTGACCCGGTTGACTCAGAAAGCGGTTAAGTACCAGTGGCTAGAAGCATGTGAAACAAGTTTTCAGAAACTAAAGGAGTTGTTGACTACTGCACCAGTCCTAACCTTACCATCGGGACAAGAAGGGTTCACAGTCTATTGTGATGCCTCCAGGGTTGGGTTAGGATGCGTCTTGATGCAGTTTGAAAAAGTGATTGCATATGCATCTCGACAATTGAAGATACATGAGGAGAATTATCCAACTCATGACTTGGAATTGGCCGCGGTAGTGTTTGCCTTACGAATATGGAGGCACTATTTGTATGGTGTGCATGTAGATATATTTACAGATCATAAGAGTTTACAGTACATAACCACGCAGAAGGATTTGAATCTCCGACAAAGAAGATGGTTAGAGTTACTTAAGGACTATGACCTTATCATTCTTTACCATCCTGAAAAAGCTAACATCGTGGACGACGCACTCAGTAGGAGATCAATGGGCAGTTTGGCTCACTTGGCAATACAAAAGAGAGGTATTATTCGTGAGGTACAAAAATTGGGAAATCTCGAGGTTAGTTTAACTAAGGTCGGTGAAGGCAGGGTGGCGGTGCATGATACCTCTCAGTCTGCCTTAGCTTTGGAAATAAAAGGAAGTCAGTTTGAGAATACGGAGTTTGTTAAGTGTCGTAAGAGGATTCAACAGGGAAAACCTTCACAGTTTACATTAGGAAAAAATGATGGTACCTTTCGGTATAAGAGTAGGTTATGTGTTCCTAAGGTAAAAGATATAAGGATGAAGATCTTAGATGAGGGTCACAACACAAGATATTCCATTCTCCAAGGGTAACAAAACTGTATCAGGACCTCAAGGCTAATTACTGGTGGGACGGAATGAAGAAAGATGTTGCGAAGTTTGTCGGAAGGTGTCTTACATGTCAACAAGTGAAGGCTGAACATCAAAAACCTGGCGGACTACTTCAGGACATTGGTGTCCCCATGTGGAAATGGGAGGCGATTCATATAGATTTTGTAACTGGTATACCAAAAACTCGAGAAGGGTATGATTCTATCTGGGTGATTGTAGATCGGCTTACAAAGTCAGCCCATTTCCTACCGGTCAAGACTATGTATCGCGTACCACAGTATGCACATATTTATTTGAAGGAAATTGTGCAGTTACACGGAGTTCCATTACAAATTATTTTGGATAAGGGTTCCCAGTTCACTCACACTTTTGGAAAAGTTTCCAGCATGGTCTCGGGATAAAGGTTAAGTTGAGCACGACTTTCCACCCGCAAACAGATGGGCAAGCTGAGCGAACAATTCAAACACTTGAGGACATGTTACGATCTTGTGTGTTAGATTTTGAGGGCAGTTGGTTAGACCATTGTTAGGCGTATTTTGTATACGCCTTTTGAGTCATTTTTAGTTGGTATTGTACTCGTTTTTGTTGTGTTTGGTATAGTAGTAGGTTTGTTTCTCTTTATTTTGAGTCACAGCGGTACAAAAAGGAAAAATGACGAAAAGGAGTAAAAAGTGGGCATAAAAGGAGGGTCCCGAGGCAAAAAGGTCGAAAATTGGAGATTCGGGCAAAGGCAAAGCATCACCGCGGTACCATCAGCAGGACCGCGGTGCTGAAACTATTGAGAAGCTACAGGACTTTAAGCACCGCGATGCCAGCCTGCAGGACCGCGGTACCGAGGCGGAAAAATCACGTCCTGTGCCGAAATTTGACACATTTTCAGGGTCCACAATGCAACATTTTCCCAACTATATAATCCCTAAAATCCTGACCTTATGGGGCAGCTTGGAATCCTTGTACATATTCCACAACACAACTCTTGGAGGTATCAAGATTGGAGACCTAGTTCAAGTTATTTTCTTTTCTCTTTTTTTGTTTGTTTTATTCAGTTCATGTTGGATTATGTATTAGTTCTTAGCGCGACTATGACTAGGAGCTAAACACTCTATTAGGGTTTTCCTTATGAATCGCTTGAAACTGTTATTCATGAATTAATGCAGTAATTTGATTTCTTCTTCGCTTGATTAAGATGTAGTCAATATTTGGTATGAATGTTTGATAATTAATTGATCATTAATTATCATAACCTATATGATTTCGAATAAAAAATCGAGAGGAAAGATTTGGATATGCTGTAATTGACTAGACATAGGTTAAAATCGCGGACGAAAGTACCCCGATACTTGTGTAGCATTATAGGTTACTGTTCTTAATCCTCCTATGTCGTAAATCCTATCATAGAAATATAGAAGGGTTCTGCACTGGGTTGAGTGATTATATGTCCTAACCGAAATATAAGACAGTCTAGTTAACCGTTATCTTCACAAAGAAGAAAAATCATTTTAGTTGCATTTATGATTGAATAAAGTGGATAGTCGAGGATTTTGGAAGCCCTATCTCCATCATAACTGATTAAACATAAGTAATTTAGTTTAATTTATGCACTTAGTCTTAACTATTAGATAAAAATACAAATAAATTAACGTTCACCAAATAGAAACCATAGTTTAGATAATCGGTACTTCATAACCAGTCTAAGAGGACGATATTCGATCTTACCAGACTATATTACTTGTGAACGATACGTACACTTGCGTGAGCAGTGGAAAATCGCTAACAAGTTTTTGGCGCCGTTGTCGGATCGACGTACTTTCAATATCGAATTATCTATTCTTATTTCTAATTTGGTTTGTATATATTTGATTATGTTATTTTATTTCTAAGGTTGCTCCAGGAACAAGTTTCTAACTTGTTCTGCGAGCATCTTTTTATCACTTTTTGTTATTTTTCTTATTTTGTAGGTAAAGTTGAAAAACAAATGGACTACTACTACTATCAGGGGCAGCAGTACTTCGACTACTATCCGCAACATTAATATCATCAACAACAATTTAACCCACATGTTTCACAAGAAGATAGAAATAAGTTGCAGGAAGCCTTACTCAGCTCACTGATCCCAGCACTTCCAGGGCAATTCAGCGACCACGAGTCGAGCCCCATCGAGAGCGGGATGAATTGAGAGAAACATTGTTGGAACTCACAAACGCCCAAACTCAGTTCATGGTGGATGTAAGATCCTTTTTGCAAAACTTAAGAGACTCAAGTAGGACAAATTCTGAATTTGGAACCACAAATCGGGCAACTGATGGACATGGTACCCATTACACCTCAAGAAAGTCCACTGAGTGACCCAGTTACGAGCAAAGGTTAAGTTTGAGGGTGTTTGTTAGACGTATTTTGTATACGCCTTTTGAGTCATTTTTAATTGGTATTGTACTCGTGTTTGTTGTGTTTGGTATAGTAGTAGGTTTGTTTCTCTTTTTTTTGAGTCACAGCGGTGCAAAAAGGAAAAATGACGAAAATGAGCGAAAAGTGGGCATAAAAGGAAGGTCCCGAGGCAAAAAGGTCGAAAACTGGAGATTCGGGCAAAGGCAAAGCAGCACCGCGGTACCATCAGCAGGACCGCGGTGCTGAAACTACTGAGAAGCTACAGAACTTTAGGCACCGCGGTGCCAGCCTGCAGGACCGCGGTGCCGAGGCGGAAAAATCACGTCCTGGGCCGAAATTTGACACGTTTTCAGGGTCCACAATGCAACATTTTCCCAACTATATAATCCCTAAAACCCTGACCTTATGGAGCAGCTGGAAATTCTTGTACATATTCCACAACACAACTCTTGGAGGTATCAAGATTGGAGACCTAGTTCAAGTTATTTTCTTTTCTCTTTTCTTTGTTTTATTTCAGTTCATGTTGGATTATGTATTAGTTCTTAGCGTAACTATGGCTAGGAGCTAAACACTCTATTAGGGCTTTCCTTATGAATCGCTTGAAACTGTTATTCATGAATTAATGCAGTAATTTTATTTCTTCTTCGCTTGATTAAGATTTAGTCAATATTTGGTATGAATGTTTGATAATTAATTGATCATTAATTATCATAACCTATATGATTTCGAATAAAAAATCGAGAGGAAAGATTTGGATATGCTGTAATTGACTAGACATAGGTTAAAATCGCGGACGAAAATACCCCGATACTTGTGTAGCATTATAGGTTACTGTTCTTAATCCTCCTATGTCGTAAATCCTATCATAGAAATATAGAATGGTTCTGCACTGGGTTGAGTGATTATATGTCCTAACCGAAATATAAGACAGTCTAGTTAAGCGTTATCTTCACAAAGAAGAAGAATCATTTTAGTTGCATTTATGATTGAATAAAGTGGATAGTCGAGGATTTTGGAAGCCCTATCTCCATCATAACTGATTAAACATAAGTAATTTAGTTTAATTTCTGCACTTAGTCTTAACTATTAGATAAAAATACAAATAAATTAACGTTCACCAAATAGAAACCATAGCTTATATAATCGGTACTTCATAACCAGTCTAAGAGGACGATATTCGATCTTACCAGACTATATTACTTGTGAACGATACGTACACTTGCGTGAGCAGTGGAAAATCGCTAACAAGTTTTTGGCGCCGTTGCCGGGGACTGACGTACTTTCAATATCGAATTATCTATTCTTATTTCTAATTTGGTTTGTATATATTTGATTATGTTATTTTATTTCTAAGGTTGCTCCAGGAACAAGTTTCTAACTTGTTCTGCGAGCATCTTTTTATCACTTTTTGTTATTTTTCTTATTTTGTAGGTAAAGTTGAAAAACAAATGGACTACTACTACTATCAGGGGCAGCAGTACTTCGACTACTATCCGCAACATTAATATCATCAACAACAATTTAACCCACATGTTTTACAAGAAGATAGAAATAAGTTGCAGGAAGCCTTACTCAGGCTCACCCAGTCCCAGACTTCCCAGGGGCAATTCCAGCAGCCACAGAGTCAGGACCCATCAGAGGAGCGAGATGAATTGAGAGAAACATTGTTGGAACTCACAAACGCCCAAACTCAGTTCATGGTGGATGTAAGATCCTTTTTGCAAAACTTAGAGACTCGAGTAGGACAAATTCTGAATTTGGAACCACAAATCGGGCAACTGATGGACATGGTACCCATTACACCTCAAGAAAGTCCACTGAGTGACCCAGTTACGAGCAAATGTTAAGTTTGAGGGTGTTTGTTAGACGTATTTTGTATACGCCTTTTGAGTCATTTTTAATTGGTATTGTACTCGTTTTTGTTGTGTTTGGTATAGTAGTAGGTTTGTTTCTCTTTCTTTTGAGTCACAGTGGTGCAAAAAGGAAAAATGACGAAAATGAGCGAAAAGTGGGCATAAAAGGAGGGTCCCGAGGCAAAAAGGTCGAAAACTGGAGATTCGGGCAAAGGCAAAGCAAAGATACCGATTCATCGAGGATCGCGGTCTTGAAACTCTCGATAAGCTACAGAACTTTAGGCACCGCGGTGCCAGCCTGCAGGACCGCGGTGCCGAGGCGGAAAAATCACGTCCTGGGCCGAAATTTGACACGTTTTCAGGGTCCACAATGCAACATTTTCCCAACTATATAATCCCTAAAACCCTGACCTTATGGAGCAGCTGGAAATTCTTGTACATATTCCACAACACAACTCTTGGAGGTATCAAGATTGGAGACCTAGTTCAAGTTATTTTCTTTTCTCTTTTCTTTGTTTTATTTCAGTTCATGTTGGATTCTGTATTAGTTCTTAGCGTGACTATGGCTAGGAGCTAAACACTCTATTAGGGCTTTCCTTATGAATCTCTTGAAACTGTTATTCATGAATTAATGCAGTAGTTTGATTTCTTCTTCGCTTGATTAAGATTTAGTCAATATTTGGTATGAATGTTTGATAATTAATTGATCATTAATTATCATAACTTATATGATTTCGAATCAAAAACCGAGAGGAGAGATTATGATATGTTGTAATTGACTAGACATAGGTTAAAATAGCGGACGATAGTACCCCGATACTTGTGTAGCATTATAGGTTACTGTTCTTAATCCTCCTATGTGGTAAATTCTATCATAGAAATATAGAAGGGTTCTGCACTGGGGTTGAGTGATTATATGTCCTAACCGGAATATAAGAAAGTCTAGTTAACCGCTATCTTAACGAAGAAGAATAATCATTTTAGTTGCATTAAAGATTGAATAAAGTGGATAGTCGAGAATGTTGGAAGCCCTATCTCCATCATAATTGATTAAACCTAAGTAATTTAGTTTAATTTCTGCACTTAGTCTTAACTATTAGATAAAAATACAAACAAATTAACGTTCACCAAATAGAAATAATAGCTTAGATAATCGGTACTTCATAACCAGTCTCAGAGGACGATATTCGATCTTACCAGACTATATTACTTGTGAACGATACGTACACTTGCGTGAGCAGTGAAAAATCGCTAACAACCATCTATGTCTAATTGAGTTCGCCTACAATAATAGTTTTCACTCTAGTATACAAATGGCCCCGTTTGAAGCATAGTATGGACGGAAATGTATATCCCCACTTGGATGGTTCGAGGTGGGTGAGACGTAACTGTTCGGACCTAAAGTCATTTAGGAAACAAATGATAAGGTGCAGATGATTCAAGAGTGGATCAAAACAGTTCATAGCCGTCATAAGTCTTATGCAGATCATCGTAAAAGAGATCTCGAATTTCAAGAGGGGGAGAAAGTATTTTTAAAAGTGTCCCCAATGAAGGGAGTGATGCTCTTTGGTAAGAAAGAGAAATTGAGCCCAAATTTTATTGGGCCATATGAGATCTTGCGAAGAGTGGGGAATGTGACTTACGAACTAGCACTTCCACAAGAGACTGGAAGCAGTGCATCCGGTATTTCATGTGTCAATGTTACGAAAATACTTGCACGATCCAAGTCACGTCATCTTCCCCCAGGAGATAATTCTTAATAAAGAGCTTCGATATGAAGAAGTTTCGGTAGAAATACTTGATAGGAAGGTTAAGCGCCTTAGAAATAAAGATATTGCTTCCGTAAAGGTCCTATGGAGGAATCACTCCACACAAGAAGCCACCTGGAAAGCTGAAGACGCAATGAAAGTCAAATATATGTTTCTCTTTGAATAAGGTAATAAAAATATATTAAATAGTACTTCATATGTGTGCTTTTTGCATGTCTATATGCATGTGTTACGACCTTATTCACATTCGATGACGAATGTCGTTTAAGGAGGGGAGAATGTAAAATTTCGAAATTTATTGTGTATCTATGTGATTATGTTACGACCTTATTCACATTCGAGGACGAATGTCGTTTAAGGAGGGGAGAATGTACAATTTCGAAATTTATTGTGTGATTATGTTACGTCCTTATTCACATTCGAGGACGAATGTTGCTTAAGGAAGGGAGAATGTGAATCCCAAATTGTTGTTACAATAACTATGTGATTATGTTACGACCTTATTCACATTCGATGACGAATGTTGCTTATGGAAGGGAGAATGTGAAGTCACATTGTTGTTACAATAACAACAATAATAATAATAATAATAATAGTAAGGTGTATTAGAAAATTAAGGATTTAAGTTATACTATATTAACATAGTATTAACTTTTTTTACACTATCCTATTAAATAAAAGATGATGACCTCTCATATTACATGATTGTGTTAAATCTTATCTTGACACTATAATGGTAAAAATCTGCACACTACAATGGTAAAAATCTGCACAACCATTCCATTCCCCTCCCTTTTATTTCCCCTCCACTCTTGGCCTTCCATCTCTCATAGGTTATACAAATACCTCAACTTATATAGTGTACTTGGCACAAAACAAAGTACCTAGTACAAGGAATAGAAACAAGAAAAAAAAACAAGTGAACAAGAAGAATAGAAATCTGGAAAAAATATCAAGAGGGCAAGATCAGAAAATACTAGGGAGCAAGTATCACTTTTAACAACCGAACAACAATCATTTTCACGCTTACAAGGTGAGTTTTCTCACTCAGAAATTCTTAGTGAAATCCTTTATTTTAAGTTCAACACATGTTAGAATATGAATCGGACGTTGAAAAGAAATCATGAACTTTTGATTGTTTAAACAACTAGTTGAGTCATGAACTTTACGGACTGTTTTCACTAAGTTATACTTGTTAGAATTAAGAGAAATTCGTAAGCGTTGTGCACCTCTCTGTTATGATCATATTGAGCCAAAGAAAATATGAAATGAACTTACGATTTAAGAGTTATCATAGTTTGAAGTTTCTGCCTCGGATTGACTGGAATCCGGAAAGACAGAACATAAAAACATAAAATTGTACAACTCGGTAAAGAATCTGAAACTTTATGCTAAATGAAAGTTGTAGGTTTCTCTATTTTTGACATTTTGAGACCTTACGGAGATCTATACGACTTACAGGTTGAGAGTTATCTCTATTTAAAGTTTATGTCTCGGCTTGACTGAAACTCGGGAAGGCAGAACTTTACAACCTGTTTTCACTAGGTTTTACTGGTTAGAATTTGGTGAAATTTGAAAGTGTTTTACATCTATAAGTGAAGGTCAGATTGAGAAAAGTGGGGATAAAGCGGACATACGGGTTGATAGTATTGATTTACATGCACTCCATATCTGATTATTTACAGTGTGGAAGAAAAGAGAAAAAGGAAGAAGGGGAAGGAAGAAGAAGAAGAAAGAGGGAGAAGAGAGAATCGGTCGAGAGAGTTGGTTGAGACAGAAAGGAGAGAGAAGATTTTATTAATCTGTGTAGAGAAAGAAAAATGAGAACTAGTTACATGAGTTACAAGCTATCTTTGTATATATACACATATAATATCTAACTTGCAAACTAAAATATCTACTAGCTTGTCAACTAAAATATCTAGTTTGCAAATTAATTAAGTAATAACTAATCCTGCAACTAACTTGGATTATCACTTAATTCTACATCCCCCCTCAAGCTAGGATGTAAGAAAACATTTTTCATTCCTAGCTTGGATAGCAAGTGAATGTGTTGTACTATACCCAATGCTTTAGTAAGCAAGTCTGCAGGATGGTCACTTGAAGGAAGGAACACAGTGTTGATTATCCCCTTTTGAATATGCTCTCTGATGAAGTGACAATCAATGTCAATGTGTTTTGTCCTCTCATGGAAGACTGGATTTGCTGTGATCTGAATGACTGATTTGCTATCAGTGTAGATGGACACTGGTTTTTGAATGTCCATACCAAGTTCTTGAAACAACCCTGATAGCCATATCACTTCTGCAACAGATGAAGTCATGGCCCTATACTCAGTATCGGCTGAACTTCTGGACACTGTCTCCTGTTTCTTGGATTTCCAGGATACATGTGATGAATCATACTTCACTAAGTAGCCTGTAACTGATTTTCTGTTGTTAACACAAGCCCCCCAATCAGCATCACAGAATACTTGGAGTTGAGGCACACCAGAACTGCTCATAAAAATCCCTAGACCCGGAGCCTGCTTGACATACCTGATCAATCTCATTCTTGCCTCCATATGTGAAGTCTTTGGAGCATGCATGAACTGGCTCAAGCAGTATACTGAAAATGCTATATCAGGCCTAGTGGTGGTTAGATACAACAATCTCCCAACCATCCTTCTGTAGCTGCTAAGATATGACAAAAGTTTATCATCCTGTTGCAACTTTGGTGCAGAATTTGGTGCAGCAGCTGAAGCAGCATGTGTGTCATATTCATGAGTAGTAAGCTTCACATTCCCATTCATGGGTGAACTTGTAGGCTTGGCTCCTACTAGTCCCATATAAGAAATTAACTCCAAGGCATATTTCTTTTGATGCATTAAGATTCCTTGAGAACTTCTTGCAAATTCTATTCCAAGGAAATATCTCAATTCACCAAGATCCTTTATTTTGAAGGCTGATTGCAAAGCTTCTTTAGTCGAATGAATAAGAGTTGGATCATTTCCAGTGATCAGCAAGTCATCAACATACACCAGTACAATGACAATACTCTCAGCTCGTCTTCTAGTGAACAAAGAGTAATCTCTGTGGCTTTGTTGAAAACCAGATACCAGGGCTTCAGTTAATTTGATGTTTCATTGTCTTGATGCCTGCTTCAGGACATACAGATACTTTATCAGCTTGCACACTTGTGTCGTATCTCCTTTGCCTTCACATCCCTCAGGAACAGTCATGTATACTTCCTCAAACAGATTACCCTGCAAGAAGACATTATAGACATCCATCTCTTGTACCGTCGATGCTTTGCGGTGGCCCGATATAATCGCTCTGGCGGTACTCATTTTGATCTTGGTGAAAAGGTCTCTTGGTAGTCAAGTCATTCCTTTTGATTGTATCCTTTTGCTACCAATCTAGCCTTGAATCTATCCACCTCTCCTATAGCCTTGTATTTGATTTTATACACCCATCTGCAGCCAATTGCCTTCTTCTTTTCTGATAATGGAACTAGTTCCCAAGTTCCATTGTCCTCCAGTGCTTTGATCTCTGCCTTCATAGCATTAACCCACCTTTTATCTTTTACAGCCTCTAAGTAAGACTGTGGTTCAGTATCTTGAGAGATCTTGGCCACCAAACTCTGATATTGAGGTGATAAACCTGTATAGTCAATCACATTGGAGATAGAATATAAACAGTTATGTGCACCAAGTGTGGTGACATAAAGATCTTCTAGTATTAACTCCTGAGTCCTGTGTAGTGATATCTCATGTTGTGTGTGTTCTCTGATCTGTATCAACAAGGTTTGGAACATCTGAAACTCTAATATCTCCTGATGTGTCTCCTGTTGTGGTTTGATCTGAAGCTGCTGTGTTTTGATCTGCAACAATATGATCTTGAACTCCCTGATTTGTAACCAGAACTAAGTCATCATAACAAAATTATTTATGTGATTTAACATAATCAACCTCCTCAAGTGTAGTTCCTTTAATAGGGAATGTTGTCTCAATGAATACCACATCTCTACTCATGAAGAGTGATCTACTTTCAATGTCATAAAACTTATAACCTTACTGACCCATAACCAACCAACATTGCTTTAACATCTCTAGGACAAAATTTATCTTGATTAGTTAAAATAGTTGCAAAGCAAAGACAGCCTAATACTCTCACATGATGCAGTGAAGGTGGTTTTGTATACAACAATTCAAAAAGTGATTTATTCTTTATTACAGTGGATGGGATTCTGTTCAAGACAGAGACATCACCTTCCACACACATACCCCAAAATCTGTCTGGCAAACCACCTTGTATTTTGACGGCTCTTGCTATTTCCAGTATATGCCTATGTTTCCTTTCCACTACATCATTTTTTTGTGGTGTATATGGACATGAACTTTCATGTATCACACTATGTTGTAAGAACAATTCCTTACAATTATGATTGAAAAAGTCAGTGCCATTGTAAGATCTTACTTTATGTATTTTAAAATCAAATTGAGTATGAACTTCAGTAAAAAAATATCTAAGCAGTGTGAAACATCAGATTTTAGTCTCATCAGAAAGATCCATGTCCATCTAGAATAGTCATCTACAATAGTCAATAAGTACTTCATTCCATTGTATGTCTCAATTCTATATGGTCCCCACACATTCATATGTAACAATTGGAATGGCCTTGAAGCCCTACTAGTGCTTATAGGAAAGGGAATCCTAGTTTGTCTAGCTAGAGGACACACTTCACAATTATTCAAAGTAGAATTATCCTTTATAATACATGGTATTTTCTTTAGCACACTCATAGGCACATGGCATAGCCTCTGATGCCAAACAACTATATCAACCTGCTGAGAAGCTGAGAGGCAATTATTCAAATCCTTCCCTTTATTTTGAGCTCCTGAATATAATATGTACATCACATCTTCATCACTACCAATCGCTCTCACCTTCCCAGATAAGAGATCCTGGAATAGACAATATGTGGGAAAGAAATTGACACTGCAATTCAGTTCCTTTGTGATATTTGATACTGACATCAAATTAAATTTGAATGTTGGTACACATAAAACATCTTTAAGGACATCACTTCCTCCTATGTGGTGATCACCAATACAAGAAATTTTAGCAGAATCTCCAGTGGGTAGTTGAACTTTTCTTGTTCCCTCTGTTAAGTGTTTATTTTGCAATAGTGTCTGATTATTAGTCATATGATTTGTAGCTCCTGTATCAATGATCCATTTTAAGAATTCCTTTTGATCAAAGACATATTTACCTGCCAAATTGGCACTGATATTGCTGTGATTGCTAAGCAGATTAACAAGTTGATGGTGCTGCTTTGGTGTAAGTTGTAATCTTGTATGCAATCTCTGAGGATTGTGTGCCACATGTTGTGTCATGCTCTCTTGTTCATGTGTTGGACTGCCTCATGTTACTGCTGCATATGCTTTCTTGCCTTTATTACCTTTGAAATCATCCGGATATCCATTAAGCCTGTAGCAATCATCCTGTATGTGACTTGTTTTAAGACAATAATCACATTTCATAAGTTTGAAACATTCTACTTTCCAATGACCTTTCATATGACAGAAGTCACATGAGGCATTGGGTTTGTATGGTTTTCTCTGCTCCATCCCTGAATTTCCAGTTCTACCACTTTTACTTCCAGCTGTGAACATGACAAAAGGCTCAATTTGCTCTTGTACTGTTCTACTTGTCGATGCTACCATCCTTTGACTTTCTTCTTGATTGATCATAGCATATACTTGGTTTAGGCTAGACACTTATTGCATCATCAATATTTGACTCCTGGCCTGACCATAACTCTCATTTAACCCCATCAAAAACTGCATCAGCCTTTGATACTGCAAGTGATCAACAAAGTCTTTGGACTTTGGAAAATATGATGGAATTGGAATGATTGAGTCGTATTCATCCCACAAGTCTCTCAGTCTAGAATAATACATTGAAGCAGATAATGTTCCTTGCCTTAAAGTGAATATTTCTTTGTGTAACTGAAAAGCTCTAGAGTTATTTATCTTATCAAATATTTCATTCAATTCTTCCCATATACTGTGAGAATCCGAATTGAACATCATTCCAGTGAGTAGATTATTATTCACATTCCCCATCAGCCACGACACCACAATTGCATTGCACCTGTCCCAAGTCATGACCAGATTTTCTTGAAAGGAAGACCTTCTTACGGATCCATCAATGAATCCTACCTAACTTGTTCTTTCCTAATAGATTCAATTTCATAGCCCTACTCCACAACGTATAGTTTTCCATTCCACTTAAAATGATCCCAATCGACAGAGATCCAGGCGCATCAGAAGGGAAAAGGTACAAAGGATGATTATGATCAACATTAACATTTACTACTGTATTTTCAGTTTCTCCTACTCCAGGATCCTCCATTACTTTTGTATTCAATTCACAATATCAAGATACTAGCGATTACCGGAAAAGAAACTTTCAATATAAATTTCGAAAAGAAACTTTCAATACAAATTTCGATTTTATTTCATCAAAATCCTTACAGATTGTGCTTCAATTCAACCAATCTATTCTCCAAAATCCTTACAGACCGTGCTTCAATTCAACCAATATGTACTCCTTATTGACTGCATGTTGTTCTAGACTCCTTGCATGTATAAATCGAGTTTCAATTCCATCGATTTACACTTGTATCCAGTGCATGTAGTTCGATCTTACAAATCTCAATTTTCATTCTCTAGATCAATCGATCTACTTGTGAAATTGAGATCGCTCCAGTCAATTCACACGACTTTGATATCATATTGATTTACATGCACTCCATATCTGATTATTTATAGTGTGGAAGAAAGGAGAAAAAGGAAGAAAGGGAAGGAAGAAGAAGAAGAAAGAGGGAGAAGAGAGAGTCGGTTGAGACAGAAATGAGAGAGAAGATTTTATTAATCTGTGTAGAGAAAGAAAAATGAGAACTAGTTACATGAGTTACAAACTATCTTTGTATATATACACATACAATATCTAACTTGCAAACTAAAATATCTACTAGCTTGTCAACTAAAATATCTAGTTTGCAAATTAATTAAGTAATAACTAATCCTGCAACTAACTTGGATTATCACTTAATTCTACAGATAGTTATTGTAGTTTGAAATTTCTGTCTCGAAACGCGACAAGGCAGTACATAAAATTGAAAAACTGTATCAAATGGGATAGAACCTGAATGTATGGTTCACATGAAGACGTAAAACTCTCTGTCCTCGTCGTTTGAGATTTTACGGGGCTCGAACGGGCTTACGGATTAGAAGTTATGACTATTTTAATATTTAGTCCTGCTTAATAAAAATTATGGCGAAACAAATTTCATGTGGCTGTTTTGCGGATACATTTGTGCTAGTTACCCAAAGTAGTTCCCAATGAAATTTGGTACAGTGTAAGGTCCCCATGTTACCTTCATTTCAGCATAAGAAACACCTTAGTTGAAGTTACGGTTGAAGAGTTATCACCATTACAAGTACGACAGACAAAATGTAATTTTTTTTTATTTGACCTCTGAAAATACAAAGTGAATACGTGTTAACAAATTTGTAAATACATTGGATCGGGTTGCACGCCGCAACAAATATGTAATGTGAATACGTGTTCACAAATATGGAAACACATGTAATGTGAATACGTGTTCACAAATATGGAAATGCATTTGTAAATACATTGGATCGGGTTGCCCGTCGCAATAAATATGTAAAATGAATACGTGTTCACAAATATGGAAATGCATTTGTAAATACATTGGATCGGGTTGCACGCCGCAACAAATATGTAATGTGAATACGTGTTCACAAATATAAAAATGCATGTAATGTGAATACGTGTTCACAAAAATGGAAATGCATTTGTAGATACATTGGATCGGGTTGCACGCCGCAACAAATGTATAAATGTAAGGGATATCTTAACGTGTGATACGGGATAAAACAAAATATTAGTTAAATTAAGAGTTTCCTATAAGGAGTTGAGAGGAGATGTTGCGTACTTGTATGATAAAAATGTTGTAACCTAATATGTTTTGCAACATGCTTATTATGTTATAATGTGATTGTACTTAGAATATTGTGAGGTTACTTTGAATTGCAGGGCGAGGTTCTCACTCAGTCTCGGATGGTAGGGCTGACTCTTTATTTAACATGTTTCAGGAAAACGTGATAAACGAAAGACTCCACATCAAGGCTAGCGATCGTCTCACAACCTCTTTGTCGTACCAAATCCATTGCTTCGGACTTGGTACTTATCATATTTAGTATGTAGTTGAAAGATTTAGTTTCAGTATCTCGGGAAATGGCCGTGTGAGATTGTCTCATTTCAAACTTGGAATAATCACTCTCATTATGTCTAGGAAGAAACAATATTGCACGAGCATGAGCTCGCGTTATGTTTTAATAAAATTCACAAACAAACAGATTTCTCTACTTCCATTGTTATTACTAGTTCCACATTTAAATACACGTCTGAATTTCAAAATAAAGAGAATTAGATAGTCCTCCTGGAGAGAAATAATTATCCAGGTGTCATCACGCCCTAAGTAAAAACTTGAGAAAAGTCGGGGCGTGACACTAAACTACTACAGTATAATTTAATCATGGACAAACTCACCAACAAAATACTTTAAGGCATCCTAGTGGTTTAATTATCAGAGAAGCATGCCGTAATCCAAAGGTTTTATGAATAATTAAGTGATGAAAACCGCTTAATATAGAAATTTGCCATATCGAAAAAATATATATTTTGATGACAATTTATATTTATTTCGTCCTATGATTTGTTAGATAAATTAAGTAAAAAGTTACCTTATGAATGATATATGACCTCGCATGATAAAGCAAAGAGAAAAGAAAGATAAAGAATAGAAAAGGGATAGAATTGAACAATTTGACTCCAAAGAAGAAGATTAAGGTTTTTGAGACAAACTTAAATCATTATTTGAATGCTCATTTTCATTAGCTAGTTGCAGTCGTCCTCCTTTTAAAGCAGAACATAAATGTTATGCGGTGAATATCTAAATACAAGCAAGTTGGAGATTTTACATAAATAGCGCCCCCCCCGTCCAAGAAAATAACCAATGGATATATAATATATGTGATATTATGTATATAATACATAATACAAATATTTTTGTCAACCGGCAAATATGTAACTTCCCTGACAAGTTCTTGTGAGTAATAATTGTAGCACAACAATTACAACAATTGAATGGTTACAAGGAAACAGTAATGTAAGTAACTATTACAAAGGTTATAATCGGAAAAGGAGAACAAAGAATAAGAAGTTTGCTGAGCGAGTGATATTCATTCTATTCTTAAGATAATATTGTCCCGTATATATCCTTTTACGATGATTGACAACTTGTCTCCCAAGATAAAATAACAACAAACAAGTGACCAAAGGGTACTCCAATGTTTATTAAAAGAAGTGCATTTGAGTGTGTGAAAGAAAGCTAGAGAGGAAGATCAGAAATCTGAAGTTTGTGTGTCCTTCCAATTGAGTCAAAGACTTCAATTTATAGTGTAATGAAGATGACCTTCCAACTAGTCAAGTAATGGCTTTCAATAGCCATGTAATGACACTTATCGAGGGGTTATAATTCAGCCAAATAATGGCTGAATTCAAATGCCAAGTAATGGAGGATCAATGCTCCAAAACCAGTCTAAAAGTCAGAAACTTTTCGTCTTCCGTCGACCTAACTGCCAGTGAAGCATCGCAGCTCTGCCTGGGAGGCACCGAGGCGCCTGAGCTCCAGTGACCAACCATCCATTTAGCTTCGCGGCTCAGGCCAGAGGCGTTGCGACGCTCAGGCTCCGCGACGCAGCACCGTGATCGCCGCGACAATTTCCGACTCATTTCATCTTTACACGTTGTACACTTCTTTCTTCATTTACCAACGTGAAATACTCGTCATTTGGCCAACAATCGTCTATCATTTTATATATCAAATATTTTGTTTACGTACCAAAATCTCTTTCACTAAGGAAATTTACGATCATTGGTACAACGTGTGCACGTGTGTAGAAACGACATTTCCGACGTGCGGGCCCCAATTGTTCGAGTCATAAATAATAGTATTAAATTTAATTCACGTTAATAAATTTCCAACAATCTCCTCTTGGAAGAGATTTTGGCGCACTCACAAGGTGTCTTTCTCACAATATTTCAGCGGATTGATGTTGCATCTGGATAGGTAGTCGTGGCTTTGAACCTTCCATAGTTGAATATCGTCGGACTTAATTACTGCGCGGTGAACGTGATGTCTTGAACTGTCAGTGTTTAATGTAATCCAAGACAACAGTACCAACACAACAATTTTCCTTACTCTGTTCTTCTTTAATGTTTTGTCTGTTGTGGCCGTGGACACGTCTTGGATTCTTTAGTGTGTTCATTTGAGGCGTCTTGTCCTCGCACTTAAATAGGTGGTCTCCTATAAGGTATCCTGCTATACCCCACTTCACAAGTGTTAGGAACCATTAAAAGTTTCCCAAAATCTAACCTCAACCGTTGAGGATCATTAAAGATTTTGGAAACTTAACATCTACCCATGTTGCAGATAACACTTAATGTCTATCACGGGAATGACCTTGGATTTATGTTTCTTTGCAGAAATCATTATCCGAAGTGCTCTTACTTCCACCGAAGTGCTCAACTGAACCTTTACGATTTAGTTTTCCCATTGAACCTAATTCCTGGGATCTCCAGTCAGTATGGTTGGGTATCTACCGTATCAGTTCTTATTGATTGGGTTTTAAGCCCATTCCCCTAGACAGGAAGAACATCTGATCTCTGGGTATGCCCTTTGTTAAAGGGTCTGCTATGTTTCCTTTTATTTTACATAATCAATGGAAATAATATCTGTGGTGATCAGTTGTCGAATGGTCTTATGTCTCAATCGAATATGATGAGATTTGTCGTTGTACATAGAACTTCATGCCCTTCCTAGATCCGACTGGCTGTCGCAATGGATCATTACAGAAAGTACGGGTTTATCCCAACAAGGGATATCCTCTAAGAAGTCATGAAGCCACTCAGATTCTTCTCTTGTATTGTCTAAAGCAATGAACTCTGATTCCATCGTGGATCGGGCGATGCAAGTTTGCTTAGAGGATTTCCAAAACACAGCTCCACCACCAATTGTAAATAAATACCCAGTGGTGGACTTGGTGTTCTCTATATCAGATATCCAATTTGCATCACTGTACCCCTATAGTACAACTGAATATCTCGAATAGTGCAACCCGTAGTTTTGCGTGTATTTTAGGTATCGTAGTACCCGACTCAACAATTTCCAGTGGTCATCAGTTGGATTACGGGTGAACCTAGCCAACTTGTTGACTACATAAGTGATATCAGGTCGAGTGCAATTTGCGATATATATCAAACTACCAATCACCTGCGCATATTGCTCCTGGCATACGGGCGCACCACGAATTTTATCAATCTTCTGATTTATATCCAGTGGTGACATTATCGGCGAACTGTCGAACATCTCAAATTTTCTCAACACATCCTCGATGTAATGAGACTGAGATAAGACCAGTCCACCAGATGTCTTAAAGATCTTGATCCCTAAGATGACATCTGCAATACCCGTATCTTTCATGTCAAAACATTGTTTCAACATGTTCTTAGTCTCTAAGATCAACTCAGATCGCCGTATGATCGGCGTAAATCTGCGTAAAGACATATCATTTAACGAGCAGTCGGCATTTCCATTATCATATTCTTTGCAATTATCACATTGAATTTATTTCCGTTTGAATTGGGTTAGAATGAATGCTTTAAATTTTAAGGTGGAAAAAACGTCAGATTTTTTCGCTATCAGAAAAGTCCATAAGAATAATCATCCAAAAATAGAACATAATACCGATGGCCCACAGAACAGATAACATGAGACGTCCATATATCACTATGAATAATATCAAATGACATAAGAATATGAGAATTATAGTCTATAAATGGCAACCTAACACTTTTTCCTAACAAACAAGATTGACAATTTGGAGTACTACGCGTACCCTTACAAGAAATAAACCTATTTTTATTCAATGAGGACAAAATAGCCGATCCTGGATGACCTAGACGTGCATGCCACAAGAAAGGAGCAAGAGCAGCAAAAACTTATTGCAAGGCTTGAGTCGAGAGACCGAAACTTGGCGTGATATGATAAAGATCCCTCGTACTATCTATCACACCTCATGAGAGGAATTCCCGTCTTGAAATTCTTCACAGAAAACCCAAATGAAACAAATTCAATAGAAACATAATTATCAATGGTGAAGTTACAGACATACACCAAATTCTTAATCAATTGTGGGGCATGAAGGGTATTTTTCAAGATAAGAGGTGGATGGGGAGGTTTTAAAATTTTATGACCATAACCACGAATCAGAATTGAATTACCATTTCCAATAATTATGCCAAGATTAGTGCTCAAATTGGAATAAGACGAGAGAGTACCTGAATCGAATGTCATGTGAGCAGTAGCTCCGGTGTCCATGTACCAATTTGGATCCGATGGATCTATTTCAAATGTGTGTATTGCGACTTCAATGTCGGTCTATGTGAAGCCTGCTGCATGATGGGCTTGCGGAGACCGAGACCCAAGCACACCAGCTTGCTTGTATATTAATTATCCTCTTCATTTCCATTGTCTCTATTCTCCAAGTTCTTACTTGGATAGAGGACATATGTTTTATTTTAAAACGAGTTGTCTAAATTTAATTAAATAAAATAAATTTTTAATCATGATTAAGATAATTAATATTCCATAAAATTTTCAAAAAATGGCAATTCTAGTTGCAGTTTGTCTCATCCATAAATATATTTAAAAAATCAAACTCGCTTCCAAATATTACCTCATTTTCCAATAACCTCCAAGTTTTATCCCTTTTGTTGCCTATGTAACGTTAGGAGGAATTTAAATATAAATAAAGTAGAGCCTCGAATTTGTTAAAATTTAGATTAATATGATTGATTCAATATTCAAATACACACACACTTATATATTGGAAAACTCGAGAAGGCAAAGATCAAGTGAAACATTTTTTCTAAGATGAATCTGCTCGGTGTATTTTTTTATTTAATTTTTCATATGAATTTGTGTGTGTATTTTAATTAATTAAGGAGATGAATTTTATAGAGAAAAAACTAAGAGGAAAAAAGGATTATTAATTAAGTAAAACAGATTTTTTTTCTTGAAAAATGATGCTTATAACATTAATTAAATAAAATATTACAAAGGATAAATTAGTTAAGTTATGATTTTTATATTAATAATAATTACGTTAAAGAAATTGTTACAAAGAAAATTAAAATACGTTAAGTTGTCTTCTTCCAAATTCTTTTATTTCATTGCGTTGAGTTCTTGTGGTAGGAGAAATTAAAGAGGGTAACTTTGATCTCCAGAGTAAGCATTGTATCGGATGGACTTTTCCGTTAACCACAAGCACAGTGTGGAGGAAATTACTATCGTAAAAATTATTTTTTGGAAGCGCATTGACTATTTGTTCGTGTTTTTCATTGAATTATGTTTACGGATTTCTCTATTTTATTTGTTGATTTCACTCGCACAATTTCACTCCATTATAGCATTTTGAATATTCTACAACAAGTGACTTTGATAGATAATTTGCTATAGTTTAGTGATCATATAAGTTATTCACTCATTAATAGGTTAATTGGTTTTGTAATCATTTACAATTTTTTAAACTTTTATAACTTCTTACAAGATATTTGAAAATAACACCTAAAAATCTTTGCGGAATCATTAAGTATCTTCTATTCAAATTGTAAAGAGTTATTTCCTTGTTGCTATGAGCACTATCAAATTATAGTCCATACTGGCAGGGGTAGGGTGTAGGGGTGATAATGGGATAGGTTAGGACAGGACAAGTCTTGATCTGCTAAGATTAACACCCGTCCTGCCCTGTTCCGTTTAATATTTTTTTTAAAATTCGTCCTGCCCTGCCCCGTTAAGCACTGGCCTGTTTATGTTATTTTTTACTTTAACTTCATCTCACTTGACCATACATCTTTTAGTGACAGCAAGGTTGGGCAGCACAGATACTTATGAAACCAGTATACCAACTGTTTAAGAAAATCAACTTCTACAGAGGAACAACTTACAGTTGTAAGCAGAGCAATATCAAAGAAACAATCATGATGGCTGGATACAAAATCTATTGCCATGAGAAGATTGCCTTTGATATATTATATATATATATAGAGTATTCTTAATTATTTAATTAAATCTTGACTTGGTTTAAGGGCAAAATGGTAAAATGATTTAAAGAAAGGAGTTTCACCTATTCTTAATTTGTCCTGTCTTGCCCTGTCCCATTAAAGTTTTTCAAAAAATTGTTCTGTCCTATCCTGTCCCGCCTTATTTAAATCTTCCTCTGCCTTGCCCTATTAAGAGTTTGACTTGCCCACCCTGCCCTAATTGCCATCCCTAGCCGGGTGCCATACAATTAATGTAGCAAATGTAATTCCTAACTTATCTGATGTCATATTCCTAATCTCTTTTCTTTATTTTCTGGAATTTAATTGAAAGTTTCGGCAATTAACAAAAACAAGGGTCATTTGTTGATGGAATAAAGTACTAGTTAAACTGTAATATATTCTAGAGTGTTCGTCCCATATTAGTTATCTACATTACTAAAAATATTCGTCTCATAATACTTGTCAATTTATAAAATCAATATAGAATTGAGTAAAGTTTTTTCTATATTGTCCTTGCATTAATTATTTTTTAAAGTAGCTAATATTAATTAGAATGTAATTTATCAGAGTGATAATGATAATATAGTAAAAACGCACTTCTATTT
This sequence comes from Przewalskia tangutica, assembly GCA_029844215.1. NCBI lineage: Eukaryota > Viridiplantae > Streptophyta > Magnoliopsida > Solanales > Solanaceae > Przewalskia > Przewalskia tangutica. Next base: position 86,123,910 of record CM056738.1, on the reverse strand, counting down.
GTGATTTTTTAAGGGATGTGTACCTGAGATAGTGGACAACTAATATGTAATGAAGGGAATAGTAAATATGCTACTCCCTCCATTTCATATTAATTGTTAAGATTTGTGACTTTATAAAATTAGTGACAACAACAGAGACTATAATACTTATAAAATTAGAGTGACACTTAAAAATATTTCATTTTATCTTTAATGTTAAATGTATCAAAATTGATTCTACTTGTGAAAGTTTCATTTCTTTCTCCACAGCAAGTCTGCAATTACGATATCTCTCCTTAGGATCTCAAATGAAAGCTAGGGTTTTTGTACTGTGTTTTATCCTAGTATTGTCTTCATATAATTTGGGTATTCTGCAATGTGAAGAAGATACGACAAAGAACAAATTTCGAGAACGACAAGCCACTGATGATTCCCTCGCTTACCCCAATTTGTATGTTTCCATTCATTCCTTCTCTGTGAGCTGTTTAATCCGTTTGATTTTGCATAACCTCTTAATTCACGATGTACTTAGAGCTTACACTGATTCATTCACAATATCATGAATTTACGGGTCGTTTGGTAGGATGTATTAGAAAAAATAATGCATGTGTAGGAATTGTTATTTGTCTTTCATTGATTATTGTGTATACTATATATATAGTATTACATAATTACAAACTAGGTAACTACATTTTAATTACAATTGGAATATAAATTTACCTAATATAAAATATGATAATAGGTAATATTCTATCACACCCCCGCAGTTGAAGCGGGAGGTTTTCGTATGCTAAGACTGGCTCGGAAGTCATCAAAGAGTATGCACGGAAGTTCTCTAGTGAATATGTCAGCAATTTGATATTAGGAAGGAACACGAAGAACACGAACTTGTCCATGAGCAACTTTCTCACGTACAAAGTGAATATCCTTTTCAATGTGTTTAGTGCGCTGATGTTGAACGGGATTGCCGGAAAGATATATCGCACTTACATTATCACATTAAATCATTTTAGCCTTATGGAGTGGGCAGTGAAGCTCAAGTAGAAGGTTGTGTATCTAACAAGACTCAGAAACAACATTCGCTACACTTCTGTACTCGGCTTCGGCACTGGATCGAGACAGAGTAGGTTGTCTTTTAGAATATCAATAAAGCAAGTTATCTCCGAAGAACACACAATAACCCGACGTGGATCGATGAGTGTCAGGACATCCATCTCAGTCAACATCAGAAAAAGATGTGAGACTAGAGAGTGAGGAATTGTACAGGTGTAAGCCGAAATGAAGAGTATCGTGTACATCACAAAATACGTTTGAGGGCATTCATATGTTCATCCGTCGGAATGTGCATATGTAATCATATTGTTGCACGGTATAGGATATATTTGGTCTCGTGAAAGTGAGATATTGCAACGCTCTTGCTAAACTGTGATAGTGAGTTGGGTCGGCATACTGAGAACTCGAAGAGGCACTGAGTTTGGAATTAGTGTCACAAAAAAATAAGTCACCTGCATGTCTCGTAATAGCAATGCCCAAAAACTAGTTTAGGGGGTTTAAATCCTTCATAGCAAACTCAGAGGCAAAGAGTGACATAATGGATCGACGAAGTGCATCAGAAGATGTGATAATGATGATATCATCAACATATAATAGGAAGTATGCCATGTCATTACCCTTGCTACAGATGAACAGTAAATGATCAGGTTTACCATGCCCGAGAAGCCTATTTCAGTCCATAGAGTGATTTCTTCAAAAGACACATAATATGGATGGATCGGATCCTTGAATCTCATTGGCTATTGCATATATATGGTTTCATGAAGGTCTTCATGCAAGAAAGTATTTTTGACGTCACGTTGATGAATAGGCCAAGACTTGGACAAAGTAATACTTAGAACGGCCTGAAGTCGCTGGTTTCATCACCGGATTGAAAGTTTCATCACAATCCACTCCCACATGTTGCCATCACCTACAAGACGGGTCTTGTGCCTCTCAAAAGAAATATCAGATTTCTTTTTATGTCAAAAAATTCACATAGAAGGAATAATATTAGCACAAGGAGGGCGAGGTACTAGATCCCACGTCTTATTTTCAATAAGAGCATTATATTCGTCAATCATTGTATTTTTCCTAATCTATTATGCCATAAAGGAGACGAAATTACTGCAAATGTTGATGGAGAGGAGGCTGGAAAGGTCTCCGGTGCTATCACATCTCAGTATTCACATCCCTGTCATAAGGTCCTTCACAGAAAAACCAAAAGGATCAAATTCAAGGAAAACATTATTGTCGATTGTGAAACGACACACAATGATTAAATTTTTGATAAGTTGTGGGGCATGAAGGACATTTTAAGGCTAACGGGGTGTGTGGTGAGGAAACAGATGATTGTCCATAACCTCGAATGAGAATGTCTTGTCCACTACCAATAATAATATTATAATTTAAATTGTTCATATTGAAATAAGACGAGAGAGTACTTTGGGATGTCGTCATATGAGATATGGCGCTAGTGTTCATGTACCAACTGTTGTCAGGAACGTTGAGAGACATCGTGTTCATACGTCGGTGCGTAGGTTGAAGTAGAAAAAACTTGTGCACTGTATGCCTATTGTGGACGTGCACTGAGGATGCCAGACTAGGCCTGTCGGGTCGGAGGTTGGGCCGAGTAGGACGTCGGGTAGTGGCAAGATGGAGTAGCCCATGTCATTTGGGGCCACGCGACCCGTGGCGGCCGCCGCCACTATTCCAGCATTCTTCTTCTTTGTTATCGTGGCTATTCTCGAAATTTCTTCCTCTATTGTTATTCCAGGAATGTGAGCCACGTGTCAGATCGTTGGATTGCCTGTGGGATGGGGCGAGAGTCGAGCCTCTCGGGTCATCATGGTTGTCGCCAGTGGCTACGAGGGCGGCACCTCATCATGGTTGCCACCAGTGGCTACAAGGGCGGCGTCGATTGTGCTGACATAGTCATTGCCCGTTTTGTTTTTCGGGTTTCTTCAAGAATTAGTCTCGAACGAGCCTAATAGAACGAAGGCAATGGCGTCCTTTGCTGGAGGATGGTAGCGACGCCGTTATAATTGTCATTTAAACTCGCAATAAGTTGCATCATCAATCGTTGATTAGTGATCGGTGCACTGACGTTGTAGAATTGATTGGCAATCATTAAGTTCTTGATAATAGGCCGACGAATTAGAAAAATTGTCATGCTGAATGACCTGAAATTGATTTTTCCGATACAAGGCACGTTGTGTCTTGTTGTCATGAAAAATACTTTCCAAGCGCTCCCATGTTTGTCGTGCAGTGGCATCAGTTTTAATTATTGTATGTAATAAATCGTTTGAGATCGTGTCGTAGATCCATTGTAGGACAACCGCATCTAAGCGGGACCAAAGTTCATCGTCAAAATCATTAGATCTTCTAGGGGCTTTGATTTTGGAGGGATGATAAGATCGATGACTTTGTATACACGACAATGAATCTTAAATATTTTCGCCCAAGATGAATATTGAACCTTTTTCATCTCAAGAGTTATGGGAATGAAATTCTTGATGTTGTTAACTGCAAGAGCAGGATGAAATTTAGGATGTTCAACTATTGAAAATTGGAGAGGAAGAGAGGAAAGTCGAAGAAAGAAGCGAGAGGGTTGCCGGCGGCTTTGGGAGAAAAAAGGGTTAGGGTTTGACTTCTGATACCATGTAGAATCAAACCAAGCCTATTAGACTTGCATAAGCATGGTTAAAGACAAAATTGCCCTTGAAGTCCCTCAAAGCTAAAGAATGTGGAAGGTATTTTTGTAAACAATAGTTTTTTTTAGAATTATGCAATGCATGTTATTTTTAATACACCACACCAAACTGTGATAAGAAATAATCTACACTATTAAAACACCCTATTCACTATAATTCTTATGCACACTACCAAGTGACCCCTAATACACCGTATTTGATAAAAGAAATAATCTAAGCATAACTAATCGCTGCATTATTTAGTGTCTTATTATCGATATCTAATTGGAGATGTTAAGTTCTTCCTAATTATTGTGCTGCTCCCAATCTATCTGAAACATTTTTTTAGCTTGACAAAATATTGACACCATAACATTTCTATAGAACTTTCCATTTATTTATTTTTTGATAAGTAACTATAGAACTTTCAATTACATTCATGAGACTATTAAAAGTTTGATTATAGCTGGCTTTTTAACCATTATTTTAACATTTTCTTCTACTATAGTTCATTCCATTTTGGAAGGTTCAAAACGTTTCATACAATTCTATTTCTATTCAAGCTGCACAACTTCTAAGAATTCGAATACATTAAGTTATTCAAAGTGTAAACTCCTATTAATGTTTTCTTACTAGACTAACTTTTCAACTATTAGGGTGTGTTTGGTATGATGGAAAATGTTTTCCCGGAAAATATTTTCTCGGAAAATAAGTGGTTTTCCTACTCATTTTCTTGTGTTTGGTACGTCAAGTTGGAAAATGTCATTTTCAAAGCATTTCCATATATTCAAAGCAAAACACTATGAGGTCAACTTCTAGTGGTGGGGGTGGGAGGTTGTGGTAGGGCAGGGGCTAGGTGGGAGAAAGGGGGGGGGGGATGTGGTAGGAAAAAATTTCCCATTTTTAATAAAAAAATTATAAAAGTAAATAAAATATATGAAATTGAAATTTAGTGGGGGTAGGGGTGGGGTAAGATTTTTTTTCCATTTTTTATAAAAGTAAATAAAATATTTAAAATAGGAAATTTGGGGAGGGGTAAGAAAAAATGTCCAATTTTATATTTTTTTTATAAAAGTAATAGAAAATCAGGGAGGGTAGGGGGTGTGGGGTAGGGGCGTGGGGTAGGGTGGGGTTGGGTATTTAGGTGGTGTATGGGTAGGTGGTGGACGTGGGGGTAGGTAGCGGTGGAGTTGGAATGCGTGTGTGTTTTTATTGAATCCGAAAAATGTTTCCCCTTAAGATAAATGTTTTTCCAGATATTTAGTGCAACCAAAACAAGGAGAAAATAGAAAAACATTTTCCGTCATACCAAACACACCCTTAGTTTATTATTTTCTTCCATTACCACTAATTCATTATACTTCAGTCAAAACAAATGTCTTAAAACTTTGTGGTCAATCAACACCGTCATATAAATAGAGATGGAAGGAGTATATAAGTCAAATTAACATCATAAACTCCTTCTCTAGTCAAATTTCCTAATAAAATAAGACAAGGAAGTACCATTGTCATATTCTTAGGAGTATATAAGTCAAATTAACATCATAACTCCTTCTCTAGTCAAATTTCCTAATAAAATGAGACAAGGAAGTACCATTGACATATTCTTTTGAGTTTCAACAGCTGATACACAGGATAGAAACTGAAAAGATTTGAATATTGATTTTGGTGTTTGCTTTTGGTAGAGATGAGGATGAATTGTTGAATACGCAATGCCCTCAGCATTTGGAGCTAAGATGGCAGACAGAAGTTAGTTCTAGTGTATACGCGTCTCCCTTGGTTGCTGATATTAACAGGTAATGTGATAGAAGCTTCTTTCTTTCGGTTTGTAATTCGTTTGCTTTTACACTGCCCTTGTGCCTTAAGATGAGTGTTGCCGGTTGTTTACTGATAGAAACTACTTGTTTCCATAGTGGTACTTCGATGAATTATTATCAAGAGAAGAATAGTAACAAGAGAAAGATGAATGATATGGACACAGTTATTTCTCTAAAAGTAACCAAGGAGATAACATGTATCCTAATATAAATTGTTGATGAAAATGGATGGTCTTTTGAAAAGGTGAACAACTATTTCTTGAAGACGTTTTGCCTGATAATTGCAGGGAAAAACTACAACTATCATAGTATGTGTGAGGTTCAACGAAATTACATGCAGTTGCTTATTTTCAAACTTGAGTATCTGTTATTGTTTTGTTTCCTAAATTTATTCAATTTAGCTATGTTTCTGGATCTTAACTATAGTGACGGAAAGCTTGAGGTGGTAGTTCCCTCTTTTGTTCATTACTTGGAAGTTCTGGAAGGTTCTGATGGAGATAAAGTTCCAGGTATGATTTGTGGAAAGCTAGTTGTAAGAATAAATGCAAACTTATTAGATGAGAGAATACCTCACATCCCGCTTGTATAAAAGTTGAATGCCAGGATGTGAATTTCTAAACTATGCAACAACAACATACCCAGTGTAATCCCACCAAGGGGCGCCTGGAAGAATTTATAAACTATGAAACAACAAAATTCACCTTAATATGAAGAGATTATCTATACTAATAATAATGAGGTTTGAGCAAGTTATATATAAATCTGATGACATCTCTACAAATTTTGTAACTTCACATCATCAGGATGGCCAGTATTCCATCAATCAACTGTTCATTCCACTCCTTTCCTATATGACATTGACAAGGATGGGGTGAGGGAGATAGGTTTGGCCACTTATAATGGTGAGGTGCTCTTTTTCAGGTATGAGTACAGCATATTTTCTAACTGTTCTCTTGTTGAGACATTTCCTGTATTTAGTATGACCTTGTTTGATTTACGTAGGGTCTCAGGATACTTGATGTCTGATAAATTGGAGATTCCTCGGCTAAGAGTTAAAAAAGATTGGCATGTGGGTTTGAAACAGGACCCGGTGGACCGTTCTCATCCAGATGTCCATGATGACCAACTCATACAGGAGGCTGTCATGGACTCCATAGCCCGTGAGTATTTTCCTCTTATATTTGCTTTACATAATCACTTCGTTTCCTCTTAATATTCCTGCTTGTTTATGATATATGCTACCAAGCTGCCCCAGCATAGGTAATTTTCTAAAATGTGTTGTGACACTTGTCATATATCTACAGAACCAACAACAACAACAGACTTAATGTAATCGTACAAGTGGGGTCAGGCATATATCTACAGAACCATGAGTTGGAAAATTTTCCTTATTTTATAAGTTAATATTTTGTTACTAAGATCCAGAATAAGTTGCTGCTAAATATTCTTGATTTTGCAGTACTGAATTAATTTACCTGTTGTCCCGTAGGATCTATTACGCGAATATTTTTGTTGTAATTTGGTACCTTGGTATATATTTTTCTTAGCATTGGTGCACTTAATCCTATGTTGTACTTTTTTCACCTATTTGCAATTCTACCCCCCCTTCATTTTGTGCTTTCTAGTATTTCAACTGTTTTCCAATGGGACTTCAGCCCTTTTGCATCTACGTAGATTTTGACTTGCCACTGGGGAAAGACTATTTTTCCTAAATAATTATCTCAATATGTCAAGAAAGATGCTCTTAATTTATATTTGCTTTTGTTTATTTGGTGATGTTACGTTCTGAGGATAACCTCTTTCTTTTAGACGTGGAATGCTAGACATTGACCTTCATCAATTGCATTGTATCTTAAGTTATATCTTTAATTCAAAAAAATTCTCTTAGGTCACAGTGCATCTACTCATGGAGGCAACCATTCAAAGTCTACTGCATCAGAAGTTAACACTGAAACCGACTCTATTCAAAAAGAAGTCAACCATGATTCATCTAATGCTTCAATATCTTTGCCGTCAGGAGTTTCACCTAACACATCAAATTTATCTAATATAGAGAACCAAAAGGGGAAAAATGATAGTCTAGCTAGCGCAGAAGTTAAAATGACTAACTTGAACAATATCACTCTGAATTCTGATAATGAGAAAAGCAGTGATTCGGAGAATGGAACAAGTAAGGGGAGAAGGCTTCTTGAAGACAATGTCTTGAGAAGATCAGAGGAAACTGGTTCAGGATCCAAAGATGTTAGAGTTGCAACTGTGGAAAATGAAGAAGGTTTGGAAGCGGATGCTGATTCATCGTTTGAGTTATTCCGGGATAATGAGGAGCTTCCTGATGATTATGATTATGACTATGATGATTACCTTGATGATGATGAAATATGGAAACCTGAAAATTTTGAGGAAGCAGAACACGAGAAAGTGGAGAATTATGTTTATATTGATGCTCATGTTTTATGTACTCCTGTAAGTCTCTTGGAAAGAACAACTTACTTTATTGATACTTCATAGCCGTTAAATGTCAGCTAATAAATTTTGGATGTCCTTGCTTCGATCAGGTCATTGCTGACATTGACAGTGACGGGGTGTCGGAGATGATTGTTACAGTATCCTACTTCTTTGATCATGAGTAAGTTTTGTCACGATGGTGCTATTTTGGTTTTACATTGTTTTTCTTGTTTCTCGGTTTCTGATTGAAGTCTATGGTGATTTATTTCTTTGCTCTTAAATGTTGAAGTCATTGAATTTTCAATGTATGGTATATGTTATTTAAGACTTGCAGAGCATTTTTTTTTTGGAGCAAAAAACAAAGCTCCTCTTGTATGGTATATGCTACTTAAGACATTTTTGCTGCTATTAGATGGACAGTAGACTGCATTGTGTAATCTTGAAGTGAGCTTCTTGTTGATTGGATAATGATTACTGCTTCCAGAAAAGGATGTTTACTTGAGTATATGGGATTGTTCAGCTAAAACTTCAGCTTGGTTATTTTATTAGGTTGTGTTATACATTTCCGTCCTCATAACACTCCTGCCAAATAAATATGGGAGTTGCAAATGTTCAAGTCAAGATCTTTTAATTAACTACTCCTCTGTCCCAAAATACTTGTCACATTACGCTTTCAAGAGTCAAAAACTTTGACCAATATTTTGAGTTATATTTTTTTATCTAATATGAGAAGAATTGCAACTTATAGTGAATAAATATAATCTGCTTTAACTTTGAAATTTAGTCAAATTCACTTTATAAAAGAAAAACATGACAAGTATTTTGGGACGGAGGGATCACTTTTTATCTCAGCTATATCTTTTTGACAGATCTTAGCTTTGATCTTCTTGATTGAAATCTCCTCCTTTTGTCTTCGTCACATAGAGCACCTTTATTTTCCTCCATTTAAGGACTCTTTTACCTTCTCAAAAAAAAAATCTAAAAAGGTTTATTTTAGTAATAGACAACTGATTAAACTTCTGGAAGTCAATTCTGCTCCCAAAAAAATAAAAAAAGCTGATTGATCATAAATTCACAGGTACTACAACAATCAGGAGCATTTGAAGGAACTTGGAGACATTGACATAGGAAAATATGTTTCTGGTGGTATTGTTGTTTTCAATCTCGATACTAAGCAAGTTAAATGGACTGCGCAGCTGGACTTAAGTACTGACGATGGGAAGTTCCGTGCCTATATATACTCTTCTCCCACGGTAATTGATTTGGATGGTGACGGGAATATGGACATTCTAGTTGGGACCTCCTATGGCTTGTTTTATGTGTTGGATCACAACGGTAATCCTCACTTAAGGTCTTTCCGGTCTTATTTTTGTTTAGTCTATTGTGTTGCTGGTGTCTGGTTTAAGTCATTCAATCAATCAATCGACCACTACACGTCATTCCTATTATTGGATTCAGCAATATGAATCCTGTGCATCCATTATCTTTATGACAAAGGAACCCGCAACCGCTACCCTTCGGGTGCGCACAGGGTAACCCCCGCTCCTGTGTAATAGCCCGCAAACCACACAGGAGAGATAACCCGCACTAGGCAAGCCCATGCGACGAGCTTGACCCATAAGGCATATCCCTTGTTGTCGTAGGCAGGGGTTTCAAACTTGAGACCTCCATTATGGAAGCCCATGCTCAACCAATTGAGCCACCCTTCCGGGTCCTATGCATCCATTATTCAGTCCATTCATTTCAATTCAAAAAATTCAGAAGTAAATTTCAGCTTCTATTATACACCTTAGCACCATAACTGTTCTTTCATGTGATCTGAATTATTTTCCCATCATGAGACGCGTCATTGATTTAACACCCTTTCCTGTCATGGTAATTATAATGCTTTGGATCATCTAGAGATTGCTGGTTCCTGCTAGGTTCCTCTTCGATTAAGCCTGTGAGATCTGGCATCACTCATAGTCATAGATACACCAAATATCAATTAAACGTGCAAGCATGATACTGTCACGCCCCAAATCTGGAGGAACGTGAGCGGCACCTGATGCCTTAAACTTTCATCGAGCGAACCAATCTAACATCAACATAATCCATGCATGGTTACAATATCTGCAAATTCAACATCCTTTAATACACGTATTTAATGGCACCACCTGCCTCATCTTCATAAAAAAATGGCACCATCCGACCTTTTCATTCTTCTCCATTTTGGTCCTTTTGGCCTTCCTACCACTCCAACCAAATCCCATACCACACCATACATCCGTTAACACATCCCAATACTTTACCACCCTCGTGTGTGTCTGTGCACACTTTGGGGTTAATTAAATCATCCATTAAGCTCGTAATTAACCCAAAATAAAATATTAGAAGGCTTTACCTGTACTTTTGACCTACTCTACTGGACAGTCATACACATCCCCCAAGTGGCAGTCAGGTTTCGAAGTGTTGTCCTCGTTTATTTTTAGAATATGTGTCATCCTCCTAATTCTTTTGTCTGTTCTGCTTCATATGATTGTTCTTATTGTCGTACCTTTTGAAGACTAATGACCTTCAACATCAGGCAAAGTGAGGGAAAAGTTTCCTCTCAAAATGGCTGAAATCCAAGGAGCAGTAGCTGCAGCTGATATCAATGACGATGGCAAGATTGAACTAGTTACGACAGATTCACATGGAAATGTTGCTGCTTGGACCGCACAAGGCAAAGAAATTTGGGAAAAGCATCTCAAGAGCCTTGTTCCTCAGGGACCTACCATTGGTGATGTGGATGGGGATGGCCATACAGATGTCGTTGTCCCAACACTTTCTGGGAATATATATGTTCTAAGTGGCAAGGATGGCTCATTTCTACGTCCATATCCTTATAGGACTCATGGTAGGGTAATGAATCGAGCACTTCTTGTTGACTTGAGCAAACGTGGGGAGAAGAAAAAAGGACTTACAATTGTCACAATGTCATTTGATGGTTATTTGTATCTCATAGACGGACCAACATCATGTGCTGATGTTGTAGATATTGGTGAAACTTCGTAAGATAACTATTCATTCTCTCTCCTTTTTTGTTTTTCTTTTGTAGACTTATCTATGATCAGCTAATATGTTTTCTGCTTGTCACAGATACAGCATGGTCTTGGCTGACAACGTTGATGGTGGAGATGATCTTGATCTTATTATAACAACCATGAATGGTAATGTCTTCTGTTTCTCCACGCCTGCTCCACATCATCCCCTCAAGGTAATAGAAAATTTGGTCTATTTGTTTTTGCTTAATTGTTCATGTTCTTTGATATTGATAGCTGCATGTTATGCATTCAGGCTTGGAGATCTCCTAATCAAGGGAGAAACAATGCTGCTTACCGTAATGATCGTGAGGGGATCTATGCAACTCCATCTTCAAGAGCATTCCGTGATGAAGAGGGCAAGAGCTTCTGGGTTGAAATAGAGATTGTTGATAAATACAGATACCCATCTGGGTCTCAAGCTCCTTATAATGTCACGGTAAAAACCTTTCACGTACTTGGTCCATCCTGCATACTTTTAAAATCTCATCAGTTATTTCTTCTCCATTGTGACCCAGGTGAGCTTGTTAGTTCCTGGTAATTACCAAGGGGAACGAACTATTAAGCAAAACAAGATATTCGACCGTCCTGGAAAACATCGGATTATGCTCCCAACTGTTAGTGTGAGGACTGCTGGGACTGTATTGTTGGAGATGGTTGACAAGAACGGGCTATATTTCTCAGATGATTTCTCTCTAACATTCCATATGCATTATTATAAGCTATTGAAATGGATTCTCGTACTCCCTATGCTGGGAATGTTTGGTGTGCTTGTCATCCTTCGTCCGCAGGAGGCCATGCCACTACCATCATTTTCACGGAACACTGATTTGTGATGTTGCTGTCGCCTATATTACTACAAATTTCCATCAGGTTGAAGAGATGAAGCTATCACTCCTTCTGGATCTTGAGCTGAGAACCAAGTTCCTATTACTGAGTATTGATTAATGGTTCAAATATGACAATTCGGAGAACTTTCATCGTTCCAAGGGGATGTTATTGAACAATAGAGTACTCAAAACAGGGATTTCCTTGATCAGACCTGAATCTGTGTCTACAATCAAGTCTGGCTTTGTGGGGGTAATCTTAGTGGTCCTTTGAACGGAACATGTAAAATGTTGAGATATTAAGGGACACTGAATGTTGTGAAGTTGAATATTTCGTTCTCCCCTCTGATAAAGATCTGTACTTGAGCACGGTAAGAACGGTTGTGGACCCATGGTTGACCCATTTATTGATGTACGTAAGTGTTCGAATGAGATTGCTTGATTTGCTTCTGGTTATTATTTCTAGTACGAAGTGTTACTTTGTTGAACTCGCTACTTATGATTACCAGTCAGCATATATTTATGGCTTTATTATTGCGTCGTGCTGTCTCAAAATTTGCTGGTCACCAGTGTTTAAAGGGAATTGAAGTTGATCATAGATTTTGCTGAAACAACAAAAACATACTCTACCATGGATGGTGGCAACCGTTGACTGGGTAAGGAGAAATTTACTTATGACGCAGTATTACTGTATTTTTAGCTTTACTCCGAGTATGTTGTGAATTTGTGATATAAAGTGAGGATAGGATGGTTGAAATTGTAGTTTGATGCTTAAACTGTATTCTTGAATATCACGTTCTGCATTTAACTGTAGAGCATAATTCCCAAGATGGGCAAAGTTGAAGGTTTATCATTTTTATCTAATTAAAGGTATAATAGTCGTTTCACTAGCCGTCTCTGGGGTCCCACCTCCATTTCTCCGCTCCAACTCCCACCTTAAGCAACAACCCAACTTATCTAAGTTAGTTGGAGTCGATTATATAAATCCTAAATATCTACTTTGTTCAATTTGAACCGTTTTAAGGGACCGACAAAAGCTACGAAACATTGCGCTAGCTTTATATTTCCAAGGTTCTAAAAATCATTTGAGAACTCCTTTTTCTTAAAGCGCACACACTCGAGTTAATTGTTGCACATATATAAAAGCTTCGACCCTTGCTTATGGCAGACATACTGAGGAGTCGTACGATGCACAAAGTCAGATGGTTGATGCATATATACGGTTTTTTCAAATCCCCATGTAAGAATGTATTTTTCACATCAAGTTGATGAATCAATCAATTCTTTCCTATATCAATGCTCAAAACAGTGTGAATGGTGACTGGTTTAACCATGGACTGAAGGTCTCGCTACAATCAACTCCCTCTTGTTGCCCTGTGCCATTTGCCACAAGTCTTTCCTTATGGCGTTCAAGCTCACCACTATCTCTGAATTTGTGACGATAACGCCACATGCAATGAATCACATTCACCCCATTTAGTTTCAGGACAAGATCCCAAGTGTGTTGAGTAGTGAGCGCATCAAATTCCTCACGCATGGCCGCATTCCAATTTGGGTCAAGCTTGACTAATTTTGGGTTTTTATGTAGATGTGAGATAGTCTGGGTGGATAGGTTAAAGTAGACTTTCAATTTAAAAATTCTATGATGGGCACGGGTTTCCATGTTGTGGTTCGGGATTGGGACTGGGGAAGTGGGGTCGTTTGGGTGGCAGGAACTAGCGAAATTGGGGTTGGGCTGGGTAGTGGGGTTGTCGGGGGCGGAGGGTGGTCAACGTGGGCTACAGGGTTGACGTTACGGGATTGGGGAAGTGACGTCATGAGATTCAGGCGGGAAGGTAGTGACGTCACGGGATTCAGGAATAGTGGTATCGTGACGGGAGTAGGGGGTAGGGGTAGTTGACGGGGTAGGGGGTGGTCAACGGGCTATGGGGTGGTGGCGGGATAGCTGGCAGGGGCGATGAATTTCTAGCCGGAATACTAGTACTATGTATTGCATTTCTAATGAGAGGTGAGGTGTTCAGATCATCAAGAAAGTCGTAATTAGTGACTTGAAATTTTTGGACGTTTGCAAATGTGAAAATGGTCTCCTCTAATATGACATGGCGAGAGACTAAGATTTTATTTGTGGACAAATTGTAGCATAAGTACCCCATATAGTTCGACAGGAAACCTAAGAAGATGCAGGGAGTAGTCTTAGGTGCTAATTTGTGAGGGACCGTGGAGGCAAAATCCGGGTAGCATAGATAACCAAAAATCTGAAAGTGATCATAAGAGGGGATCTGACGGAAGAGAATTTCAGTTGGAGTTTTATTTTAAAGGGTTCGTGTTGGTAATATATTAAGGAGGTAAGCTGACATGTGTAGTGCGTAACCCAAAATGAAGGGGGGTGGAAGCATGGAAGAGCATAATACGGATCTTATTATTGATGGTGCGTAGGATTCTTTCGGCTTTACCATTTTGAGGTGAGGTATGGATGCAAGAGAATCGAAACACCATACCATTTTCTGCACAAAATTTATGAAAAGGGAAATTGTCGAATTCACGACCATTGTCGCATTGAAATGTTTTGATATTTTTCTCAAATTAGGTTTTAACATACGCCTGAAATTCTAGAAATGTGGAGTAAACTTGGAAATTATATTTTAGAGGATAAACCCAAAGAAAATGAGAGAAGTCATCCAAAAGCATCAAATAATATTTGTGACCCAGATTGCTAGAAATAGAAAATGTCCATAAATTTGCATGAATGATATAAAAATGAGAAAAAGTTACACTCAATGAGGCTGTAAAAGGTAGTCAAACATGCTTTCCTAGAGGGCAAGAGTATCAGTTGAAGGTATAGTTCTCTTTATTACATTGAATTAAATTTTAACTTATAAAAAATAAAAATCGGTGCCCCTCGGTGCCCAAGTCTATTGTGCCAAGTTGATGGAGAGATTTCAGCTAGAGAGATTTGTTGAGTGACACTTGCAGCGGAAGTGGATGAGAAATGATAGAGGTCCCCCACACTATTGCATCTCGTAAGAGTTGTCCCCGTACGTAGGTCCTTTACAGAAAAACCAAAAGGGTCAAACTCAAAAGATACAGAATTGTCAATAGCAAATTTCTTAATAGAGATTAAGTTTTTAATAATATTAGGAGCATATATAACATTTTTTAGGGAAAATGAGAGTGAGGTGGTGGAGTTTGAGTGGTGCCATAGCCTTGAATTGGATTACAAATGTCATTGATGGCCATAATAAATTGAGGATTGTTCGAATTAAACAGTTGAGAAAGATTATCGGAGTTACGAGTGAGGTGGGATGTGGCGTTTATATCTATATACCATGCATCGCCAGGCTGCTGTAAATTCATTGTGCTGAAGGTCTAGCCCAGTTCGGAAGGTGTAAGTAGGTTGTATGGTTGTTGTTGCTGTTAGGCCGGTTAGAAGTGGGCCTGAAGGAGGCCCCAGAATGCTGGACTGCTGCCACTGGCCCGCAGTTTAGGTCGAGACGGTCGTGTATAGACATTGTGCTGAATCCTAATTCCATGAAATAGGCCAATGTAGTGGGTCGGGCCACTGATATGGGAATGGGCTTGTTGGACTTGTCCGTCGGTATTGGTGCCTCGGTCGTGGCCTCTACCTCTTCCATCGCATCAGCCACCGCGACCCCTTACTTTGTCGCCGCCTCAGTGTTAGGCGATTTTCACACGCGCAAAATGCAAGTGTACGTATCGTCTCAAGTAATATAGTCTGTAAGACCGAATATCGTCCACAGAGACTGGTTTCTAAGTACCGAGCATCTATTTTGTGTTATTTATTTGGCGAACGAATATTGATTGGGGTTTTTATTTAACTACTGGAATTATTGCAAGAAATAAGTAAACTAATTAGGTTGTATTCAGATTACGAAGGAATTAGGGCTTCCAAAATCATCAACTATCCACTTTATTCAATCTTTAATGCGTTCTAGAATGATTCTTCTTCTATGTTAAGATACGACCATTATGAGTTCTTGGTCATGTCTTTTGGGTTAACCAATGCCCCAGCAGCTTTTATGGATTTAATGAACAGAATCTTCAAACCATTCCTAGATTTGTTCGTGATTGTGTTCATAGATGATATCCTAATCTACAGTAAGAGTGTTGAAGAACATGAAGAACATCTGAGGGTAGTGCTTCAAGTCTTGAAACAGGAGAAACTATATGCTAAATTTTCAAAGTGTGAATTTTGGTTGGAAAAAGTAGCCTTTTTGGGCCATGTTGTGTCAAGGGATGGAATTATGGTAGACCCACAGAAGATAGAAGCAGTAAAGAACTGGCCAAAACCGACCACTCCGACAGAGGTTAGAAGTTTCTTGGGTTTGGCTGGGTATTATAGAAGATTCGTAAAAGGTTTTCTAGTCTTCTTGCTCCTTTGACTGGTTGACGCAAAAAGCGGTTAAGTACCGATGGTCGAAGCATGTGAGACAAGTTTTGAAACTAAAGGAATTGTTGACTCATCGCATGATCTTAACCTTACCATCCGGACGGGAAGGGTTCTGATCTATCGCGATGCCTCAGAGTTGGGTTAGGATGTGTCTTGATGCGATTTGGAAAGGTTATTGCGTATGCATCTAGACAATTGAAGATACATGAGAAGAATTACCCAACTCATGACTTGGAATTAGTCTGCGGTGGTGTTTGCCTTACGAATATGGAGACATTATTTGTATGGTGTGCATGTGGATATATTCTGAGATCATAAGAGTTTGCAGACATAACCACGCAGAAGGATTTGAATCTCGACAAAGAAGATGGTTAGAGTTGCTTAAGGATTATGACCTTAGTATTCTTTACCATCCCGGGAAAGCTAACGTGGTGGTGGCGACTCAGTAGGAGATCAATGGGCAGCTTGGCCCATTTGGCAATACAAAAGAGGGGTATTATTCGGGAGGTACAAAGATTGGGAAACCTCGGGGTTAGCTTAACTGAGATCGGTGAAGGTAGGGTGGTGGTACATGATACCTCGCGATGCGCCTTAGCTTCAGAAATAAAAGAAAGTCAGTTTGAGGATACGGAGTTTGTTGGATTTCGGGAGAGCATCCAACAGGGAAAATCTTCACAGTTTACATTGGGAGATAATGACGGAACCCTTCGGTTTAAGGGTAGGTTATGTGTTCCTAAGGTAAAGGATCTAAGGAGGAAGATCTTAGATGAGGGTCACAACACAAGATATTCCATTCATCCAGGGTCAACAAAAATGTATCAGGACCTCAAGGCAAATTACTGGTGGGACGGGATGAAGAAAGACGTTGCGGAGTTTGTCGGGAGGTGTCTTATATGTCAGCAGGTGAAAGCTGAACATCAAAAACCTGGCGGATTACTTCAGGACATTGGAGTCCCCATGTGGAAATGAGAGGCGATTCATATGGATTTCGTAACTGGTTTACCGAAAACTCGAGAAGGGTACGATTCCATTTGGGTGATTGTTGATCGGCTTACAAAGTCAGCCCATTTCTTACCGGTCAAGACTACGTATCGCGCACCACAGTATGCACAGATTTATTTGAGGAGATTGTGCGGTTACATGGGATTCCCTTACAAATTATTTCAGATAGGGGTTCCCGCTTCACCTCACACTTTTGGCAAAGTTTCCAGCAGGTCTCGGGACAAAAGTTAAGTTAAGCCACGCCTTCCACCCGAAGCAGATGGGCAAGTCGAGCGAACAATTCAAACACTTGAGGACATGTTGCGATCTTGTGTGTTAGATTTTCAGGGAAGCTGGTTGGACCATCTATGTCTAATTGAGTTCGCCTACAACAATAGTTTTCACTCTAGCATACAAATGGCCCCGTTTGAAGCATTATATGGACGAAAATGTAGGTCTCCACTTGGATGGTTCGAGGTGGGTGAAACGCAACTGTTCGGACCTGAAGTCATTCAGGAAACAAATGATAAGGTACAAATGATTCGGGAGTGGATCAAAACAACTCATAGTCGTCATAAGTCCTATGCGGATCATCGGAAAAGAGATCTTGAATTCGAGGAGAAAGTATTTTTAAAAGTGTCCCCAATGAAGGAGTGATGCGCTTTGGTAAGAAAGGAAATTGAGCCCAGGTTTATTGGGCCATATGAGATCTTGCGAAGAGTGGGAATGTGGCTTACGAATTAGCACTTCCACAGAAATTTAGGCGAAGCATCCGGTATTTCATGTGTCAATGTTACGAAAATACTTGCACGATCCAAGTCACGTCATCCTTCCCGGAGATAATTCTTAATGAGGAGCTTGATATGAAGAAGTTAGGTGGAAATACTTGATAGGAAGGTTAAGCGCCTTAGGAATAAAGATATTGCTTCCGTGAAGGTCCTATGGAGGAACCACTCCACCGAGGAAGCCACCTGGGAAGCGGAGGAGGCGATGAAAGTCAAATATCCGTTCCTATTTGACTAAGGTAATAAAAAAAATGAATTACATAGTACTTCATATGTGTGTCATTTGCGTGTCTTTATGCATGTGTTACAACCTTACTCTCATTCGAGGACGAATGCTTCTTAAGGAAGGGAGAATGTGAAGCCCCAAATTTGTTACAATAACAATAAACATTATTGTGTCTATGTGATTATGTTATTATTGTGTCCATGTGATTATGTTACGACCTTATTCACATTCGAGGACGAATGTTGCTTAAGGAGGAGAGAATGTGAAATCCGGAAAAAAATAAATAATAATATATAGTTGTGGTTGGGTTAATAAAAATATATATATATATATATATAAGAAAACAAAGAATAAATTGCATGAGATAGAGTTAGTGTTAAAGTTGGATAAATAGATAGATAAAATGAAAATAAGAAAACAAAAAAAACAACAAAAGAAAAGAAAAGGAAAAAATAAGAGAGCAAGAAGAACAATAATAAAAGAAATACTAGGGAGCAAGGGTCTCTTGTAGCAACCGAACAACAATCTTTTCACACATACAAGGTGAGTTTTCTCACTCAGAAATTCTTGGTAACATCCTTTATTTTTAGTTCAATACATGTTAGAATAAGAATTGAGTGTTGAAAAGAAATATTGAACTTTTGATTGTTTAGATAACTAGTTGCGTCATGAACTTTACGAACTGTTCTCACTGAGTTATAATTGTTAGAATTTGATGAAATTCGGAAGAGTGGTACACCTCTCTATTATGATCATATAGAACCAAAAATGAGGTAAAATGGACATACGGTTTGAAAGTTATCATAGTTCAAAGTTCCTGCCTTAGATTTGGCCGAAATTCGGAAAGACATAATTACGGACTGTTTTTATTGAGTTTACTTATTAGAATTATATGAAAATTTACATGGTGGTAAATCTCTCTGTTACGGACATATATATATAAATATTTGTTATAACGGACTTACGAGTTGCGAGTTATTGTAGTTTGAAGTTGCTGCCTCGGATTCGTCGGAATCCAGAAGGGTAGGACGTTGAAACGTAAAACTGTACTAATCTGTGGGGAATATGAAAATTATTGCTCAATGAAAGTTCTATATCTATTTGTTGTGGACATTTTGAGACCTTACGGGGGTCTATCCGACTTACGGATTGAGATTTATCGTTGTTTAAAGTTTCTGCCTCGGATCTGTCGAGATCCAGGAAGGGCATCGAATAAAAGTGTAAAACTGTACCAAATGGTACAGAATATGAAAGGATGGTTCAAATGGAGACGTGTAGCTCTCTGTTCTCGTCGGTTTGAGATTTTATGGGGCTTGAACGGGTTTACAGATTAGGAGTTATGACTATTCTAAGATTGGGTGTTGTTTAATAAAAATTTTGCCGAAATAAATTTCATGTGGCTGTTTTGAGGATGAATTTGTGTTAGTTACCCAAAGTAGTTTTAAATGAAATTTGGTACAATGAAATATCCCCGTCTTACCTTAGTTTCCGCTTGAGAAACCCCTTAGTTGGAGTTATGGTTAAAAAATTATAATCGTTACAAGTATGAATGACAGAATGTTAGAAAAGAGAATAGTATTTATTCGATCTTCTGAAAAATATGAAAAAGTGAATACGTGTTCACATAAATATATAAATATATAATGGATCGGGTTGCACGCCGCAACACAACGTAAAGTGAATACGCGTTCACAAATACGTAAACATAATGGATCGGGTTGCACGCCGCAACAAAACGTAAAGTGAATATGTGTTCACAAATACGTAAATATAATGGATCGGGTTGCACAAAACGTAAAGTGAATACGCGTTCACAAATACGTAAATATAATGGATCGGGTTGCACGCCGCAACAAAACGTAAAGTGAATACGCGTTCACAAATACGTAAATATAATGGATCGGGTTGCACGCCGCAACAAAACGTAAAGTGAATACGCGTTCAAAAATACGTAAACATAATGGATCGGGTTGCACGCCGCAACAAAACGTAAAGTGAATACGTGTTCACAAATACGTAAATATAATGGATCGGGTTGCACGCCACAACAAATATGAAAGATGAATACATGTTCACATATATATAAATATGAAAAGTGAATACGCGTTCACAAATATATAAATGTAATAAACATGTGGAAATTCAGGGGAATGTCTTAACGTATAATACGAGATAAAATGAAGTGTTAGTTAAACCGAGAATTTCCTATGAGGAGTTGTTGCATATTTAAAAGTGTTGTAACCTGATATGTTTTTGCAATATGCTTATTACGTTATAATGTGATTGCACTTGGAATATTGTGGTGTTACTTTGAATTGCAGGGTAAGGTTCTCACCATTTGATGGTAGGTGACTCTTTATTTAACATGTTTCAGAAAGCGTGATAGAAAGGCTCCACGCCAAGGCTAGCGATCGTCCCGCCTCTTGTCATACCAAGTCCATTGCTTCGCTTGATACTGCCGAGTTCGAATGTCGGTTCGGTGTCTCGAAATGCCCGTGTGGAATGGTCTCCCTTCCAACTTAGAATAATATTTGTCAGTATGTCTATGTAGAAATAATATTTGCACGAGCAGGGGCTCGCGTTATGTTTTCAATAAAGTCATAAACAGATTTCTTTATTGTTATTTTTATTAATAGATCCGTATTTGGATATAAGTTTTAATTTTTAAATAAAGAGAATTAAATGGTGCTCCTGGTGGGAAACAATTATCCAGGTGCAATCACGCCCTAAGTAAAGGCTTAGAAAAAGTCGGGGCGTGACAATAAGGGAACACTCTTTCCACTACAAATGTCCCTGACCACCTGGACTTCAACTTGCCTGGGAATAATCTCAGCCTTGAATTGAATAAGAGCACTTGTTTCCCAGGTTGTTGTTCTTTCGGGATCAAATTCTTGTCGTGCCATGTCTTAGCCCTTTCTTTGTAGATTTTTGCATTTTCATAGGCATTGTTCTGAAATTCATCTAGCTCATTCAGTTGCAATAGCCTTTTCTGTCGTGCTGCTCTGACATCCATGTTCAGATTTCTCATTGCCCAATATGCCCTATGTTCTAACTCCACCGGTAGGTGACATGTCTTCCCATAGACCATCCTGTATGGTGACATCCCAATGGGGGTCTTGAAAGCTGTCCTATAGGCCCAGAGTGCATCATCCAGCTTGGCAGACCAATTCTTTCTTGAGTCATCCACTGTTTTCTCCAATATGTTTTTCACTGTTCTATTCGAAATTTCAGCTTGCCCATTGGTTTGAGGGTGATATGGCAAAGCAGTGCGATGGTAGACTCCGTAACGTGTCAGCGAAGTGTCAAGCTGCTTGTTGCAAAAAAGGATCCCGTCATCACTGATGAGGGCCTTTGGAGTGCCAAATCTTGTAAAAATATTTTTCTGGAGGAATTTCAAAACAGTCTTACTATCATTTTCTCTAGTAGCCACAACTTCGACCTATTTGGACACATAATACACAGCGAGGAGAATGTATTGGTTCCCAAAGGACATCGGGAACGGACACATGAAGTCAATCCCCCATACGTCAAACAACTCTACTTCAACGATCCCAGTTAGAGGCATTTCATCTCGCTTGGACATATTCCAGTTCTTTGGCAACGATCACAGCCCCTCACGAAGGTGTTGGCATCTTTGAATAGGGTTGGCCAATATAATCCACTCTGCAATATCTTGGTTGCTGTCAGTGGTGCCCCAAAATGCCCACCACATTGCAATGAGTGACAATGAGTGAGAATTTGGTGCATTTCATCCTCAGGTACGCACCGCCTTATGACACGTCGACAACGGTGCTTGTAGAGAATTGGCTCTTCCCAGTAGTAATGTTTTACCTCTGAATAGAACTTTTTCACCTGCTGCTTCGTCAACCCTGAAGGCAATACTTTTGCTACAAGAAAATTAACCAAGTCAGCGAACCAAGGTAATTCCACACTGATGGTCGCCTGAAACAGTTGCTCGTCTGGAAATGAGTCATTTATTTACACATCCTTGGTGTTCTGACTCTCTTCCACTTCAAGCTTGGACAAGTGGTCTGCCACCACGTTTTTAGTCCCCTTCTTATCACGGATCTCCATATCAAATTCTTATAGTAGCAGCACGCATCGTATAAGTCGAGGTTTAGCATCCTTCTTGGTCATCAAATACTTAATGGCTGAGTGATCAGTGTACACTATCACCTTGTTTCCAATGAAGTATGGTCTGAACTTCTCAAATGCGTATATTATGGCTAGCATTTCTTTCTCTGTCATCGCATAATTCAGTTGAGCATCATTGAGGGTCTTGCTAGCATAGTAAATAGACATGAATACCTTATCAATTCTCTGCCCAAGAACAGCTCCTACTGCGTAGTCACTTGCATCACACATCAATTCAAACGGGAGTTCCCAATCAGGTGCAGTGACTATAGGTTCTAAGGTTAGCCGCTCCTTAAGTGTGTGAAAAGCAGTCAGACATTCTTCATTGAATTCAAACGCAACCCCATTCATCAACAAGGTGGACATAGGTTTAAATATCTTTGAGAAGTCCTTGATGAACCTCCTGTAGAATCCTGCGTGCCCAAGGAAACTTCTGATCCCTTTTACTGATACTGGAGGTGGCAGATTTTCGATCACTGAAACCTTAGCTTTGTCCACCTCAATTCCTTTGCTGGAAATCTTGTGGCCAAGAACGATGCCTTCCTGCACCATAAAGTGACACTTCTCCCAATTCAGCATCAAATTCTAGTCTTTGCACCATTGCAGCACTACTTCTAAATGCCTTAAGCATTCATCAAATGACGACCCAAAAACAGAAAAATCATCCATGAAGATTTCTATGGTCCTCTCCACCATGTCAGAAAAGATAGTCATCATACAACGCTGAAAAGTAGCAGGTGCATTGCAAAGCCTAAATGGCATTCTCCTGAAAGCAAACGTACCAAAGGGGAATGTGAAAGTTGTCTTCTCTTGATCTTCAGGAGAGATGGCAATTTGATGATACCCTGAGTAGCCATTCAAAAAGCAATAGTAGTTGTGTCCTGCAAGCCTGTCAAGCATTTGGTCAAGAAAAGACAAAGGAAAATGATCCTTCCTGGTTGCTTTGTTCAACTTGCGGTAGTCAATACACATTCTCCACCCTGTAGTTGTTCTGGATGGAATAAGCTCATTCTTTTCATTGGTCACCACAGTCATGCCACCTTCTTGGGCACCATTTGCACAGGGCTTACCCATCCACTTTCAGATATAGGATAAATCACCCCAGCATCAAGCCATTTCAGGATCTTTTTTCTCACCACCTCTTTCATGGTTGGATTCAGTCTCCTCTGTGCCTCAATGGAAGGTCTTCTCTCCTCTTCTAGACGAATTTTATGCATCACTGTAGAAGGATTTATCCCCCTAATATCTGCTAGTGTCCACCCAATCGCGAGCTTGTGAGCCCTCAATACTCTCAACAACTTTTCAACCTCTAACTTGGACAGATGACATGAGACGATCACTGGTAAGGATTGGTTCTCACCTAGATATTGATAGTGCAGATGATCTGGCAGAGTCTTCAATTCTAGTTCTGGAGCTTTCTCTGTGGATGACACTGGTCTCTCTAGCATGGTGCCTATCTCTTCATATTTCTTTTTATAGCATGGCTCATGGGAATCCAACCAACTCGCATACTCCAACAATTTTTTTTCCATCCATTCTACCCTCATCTCCTTGTGTCAGCACTACTTCAAGAGCATCTGCACTCCTGAACTCACCTTCAGCAACTGCTTCATCAATCATATCAATAGCATAACAGTTATCACTTGCCTCTGGGAAGGTTGGTGCTCTGAATACATTGAAAATCACATCTTCTTCCTGAACCCGAAGTCTCAGCTCACATCTTTTAACATCAATGAGTGTCTGCCCTGTGGCTAAGAGTGGTCTGCCAAGGATAATGGGCACCTGTTCATCTTCTTTCATGTCTAAGATGATGAAATCAGCAGGGAAGATGAACTTGTCCACCCTCACCAACACATCCTCGATGATTCCTCTAGGGTGAACAACGATCGGCTAGCTGTAAAGTGATGGTAGTAGGTCGTGCTTCCCCCACTCCGAGTTTGCAAAACACCGAATAAGGCATCAGATTTATACCCGCTCCCAAATCACACAAGACTTTCTGAAATTCAACCTTTCCTGTAGTGAAAGGGATGGTGAAGCTCCCCGGATCTTTCAACTTCTGAGGCAACTTTCTCTGTAGGATGGCACTGCATTCTTCAGTCAACACCACTGTTCATACTCTTCTCATCTCCTCTTTTTACTGAGAATCTCTTTCATGAACTTTACATAACTCGGCATTTGTTCTAGGGCCTCAGCGAATGGAATGTTGATGTGCAGTTGCTTAAAGACCTTCAAAAACTTAGAAAACTGCTTGTCAAGAGAATTCTTTTTAAGTTTCTGAGGATACAGTATCTTCACTGCGGTGTGTCACTGACTGCGTCATTGGGCTCCTTCACCTTGCCGGGTTCACCCTCTTTTTCTGGGCATAGTTGGGGTGAACTTGTCTCCATTTGCTGACCACTCGTCACATCAATCGCCTAGCATGCTCACATGGACTGCCCGATGTTGTTAGGGCGGGTCCTGCATCATCTCTCAAAGATGCTAGCTGTCCCATTTGCCCTTCCAGATTCCTGATGGATAACCTCGTTTCCTCCATGAACTGATTCTGGGCATTTGAGAGCGCCCATAGAGCTGATCCCATGTCATATAGCCGTCCTGATGGAGTCTGACCCTGTGGTGGATGAGTGAACCCTTGAGGACTCTGGCACTCGGTAAGCCTGCATAAGGCTTCAGAACACATTTCGCTCCACTTGCGAGCTCGTGGTCCGAGTTCTTTGCGATGGACCAAGGTCATAGTCCTGCAGCCCTTGGTAGTGATAGTCCATGTACCTAGATTTGACCTTGCCTGCAAGATTACACAAACAGCAAAAAGTGATAAAAAGAATGCTCTTAGAACAAGCTAAAAACTTGTTCTGGGAGCGACCAAATTAGAAATTGTAAATAGATGGTTCGATATTAGATATACGTCAGTCCCCGGCAACGGCACCAAAAACTTGTTAGGCGATTTTCACACGCGCAAAACGCAAATGTACGTATCGTCTCAAATAATATAGTCTGTAAGACCGAATATCATCCACAGAGACTGGTTTCTAAGTACCGAACATCTATTTTGTGTTATCTATTTGGCGAACGAATATTGATTGGGGTTTTTATTTAACTACTGGAATGATAGCAAGAAATAAGTAAACTAATTAGGTTGTATTCAGATTATGAAGGAATTAGGGCTTCTAAAATCATCAACTATCCACTTTATTCAATCCTTAATGTGTTCTAGAATGATTCTTCTTCTATGTTAAGATAGCGGTTAACTAGACTGTCTTATATTCCGGTTAGGATATATAATCACTCAACCCCAGTGCAGAACCCTTCTATATTTCTATGATAGGATTTACCACATAGGAGGATTAAAAACAGTAACCTATAAAGCTACACAAGTATCGGGGTACTGTCGTCCACGATTTTAACCTATGTCTATTCAACTACAGCATATCCAAATCTCTCATCTCGGTTATTGATTTGAAATCATATATGTTATGATATTTAGTGATCAATTAACTATCAAACATTCACATCAATTATTGAATAGATCTTAACAACTGAAGAAGTAATCAAACTATTGCATCAAATCATGAATAAAGGTTCAAGCGAATCATAAGGAAAACCCTAATTAAGTGTTTAGTTCCTAGCCATAGACATGCTACGAACTAACACAATATCCAACATAAAACTGAAATAAAAACTAAAGATAGAAAATTACGAAGATTAAAGTCTCCAATTGTTGCTCCAAGTGTCTTGTGTTGTTCTTGTGTTCAAGAATGGACTCCCTTCCTAAAAACTTATCCCTAGGGCTTTAAATAGGTATCAATTTCTTGCCCTAGGGACCCTATTGCCCTTGGACAATTCCAACTCGGAACTGAAAAATTCCGCGATGGCACCGCGGTTCTGCAGGTCAGCACTGCGGTGCCGAAACTCCTTTAGCTCTCTGAATAAATGGCACCGCGGTTCTGTCTGAATGCACTCCGGTGCTGAAAGTCCTGCGGGTTTCTGCTGTTTTGGAACTGCGGTCCTGCCTCTGGGCACCACGGTGCTGCTGTGGTTTTTTCGATTCATCGATTTTTGACATTTTTCTGCCTCGGGACCTCCTTTTATTCCCATTTTTCGCTTTTTTTTGTCATTTTGCCTTTTTGAACTGTTGTGACTCAAAAGAAAGAAAAACAACCCTAAAACTGTACTCGACGCAACGAAAATGGGTAAAATACTAATCGAAAATGACTCAAAATAGGTATATGAAATATGCCTAACCCTCAGCCACCCCCGCGAATTTTGACTGTATGTCTGTGGCAATTGTTCGGCTGGTGTTGTGGCGGTCACCGATGTATCAACCACCAACGTCTTCTGATTATATTCGTCTTGTTTGGCACGCCTAGTTTCCTCCAATAGTAATTGTGATCGGGCCTTGTTGATACTAGGGATGGGATCAACATGTTGGATCATCGTCGCAAGTGTATCATACTCACCTTTCAGTAAACCATTGATAAGTTGTAAGACCATCTTTGTTTCAGAAATATGAGTAACAACATTAGACAATTGATCGACAACCAATTTTAGTTGTTTACAATAGTCTAACATGTTAGCAAAGTTCTCAAGATGAGTGTTGTTGAATTGTTCCTCCAAATAGACTGCACGAGTGTGTTTGTTGTCTTGAAAAATTTCCTCTAGTCTTGTCCATAGTTCATGAGCCGAAACACCTGCCTTCATAATAGTACGAAGTAGATCCTTGGATATGGTGTCATATATCAATTGCTTGACGATATCATCAAGCATTTTCCATGTTATGTTGTCAACGTCTAGCGGTCGGGATATGGTGGTATTGATGTGATCAAGAACGTTGTAGGCACAAGCATGAATGTGAAATAAGTCTACCCACGAAGAGTATTGTCCATCCTCTTGATAAAAAAACCAAATGAATAAAGTTCTTGATATTTGTTACGGCGAATGCCGGATGAAATGAGTTGGTAGAAGAGGAGGGAAGAGAATGATGTGTGACGTCTTGGGTGGAGGAGGAGAAATCAGGAGAATCCATGTTACCGCCGGAAGTTTGGAAAGAGAGGGGGCGGCGAATTTTTTTAGGGTTTTGGAGGGGGTGCCGCCGGAAAGAGAGTCGGGTGGAGGCCGAGAAGAGAATTTTTTTTAGGGTGTTAGAGTTTGACTCTTGATACCATGTAGAATAGTATAATTCTCCTTATTTGGAGTCTTCTCATTAATACAATATATATATTACAATTATAATCCTAATCGAATGAGGATATCTACTTTACATAATTACACTAGAATAATAATTACAGAATATATGAAGAATATTTATGTATTCCTTATCAATAATATATACAGGGCCGTCAAAATATTTTGGGGATCCTGTTCTAATTCGTAAAAGTGGACCCTTAATATAAGTAAATATACTATTTCAATAATTAGAAATTATTTTAAATTATAAATAACAACTCAATACAACTTTAAGTTAATCAATCCCTACTTTGATTGTACTAAAAAGTGCGAATTATGGGTCTTTACAGTAAATTCTGGTTAATACTACTTAATAAAAAATGGAAAAAAGACCCCTAAATTTTTTCGTTTTTCAGAGGCCCCGTGCGATAGCACGATTCCAAAAACGGCCCTCAATATATAGTATAATTTAAACTCAGAAAAGTACTACTCCGCCATATAAAGAAAAAGCTCTTTATAGTCTTGTTATTTTTAGAGCATGTCACCTAATTGTGTGAGCTATTCAAACATTTTGAATAATCAGCTAGTTAGGATCTGCTTGAAATAATTGAAAATCCCTAAGAAGGTATATATGAATAGAAATTAACGCAGTTGTATTATTCTACTAGTATATTTTTTTCTTGGTATATATATAATTAACATGCCAAACTCGGAATTCTTTCTTGGGATTCCTTCACCTACATGCATAAAGGGATTAATTGTTTATTTTGGTTTTATTCTATTATGATTGGAATCCCTTCTAGTGGTGTCATAATAAGGCCCCTAATATCATGATATTAGCCTATAAAGCATCAATAATAACCACAAACTAGCCAACTCGTTAAATTTTAGCAACACGAGGATTAGGATTATGACAGTAAAAAGGACCGGCTAGTGCCTGAGACATTCCGTGCTTATGCAGATTAAGGAAAAAGTCGTGTCCTCAAGTGATATAATTTAGCAACGC
The DNA here is from genome assembly GCA_029844215.1 of Przewalskia tangutica. NCBI lineage: Eukaryota > Viridiplantae > Streptophyta > Magnoliopsida > Solanales > Solanaceae > Przewalskia > Przewalskia tangutica. The sequence goes on along the minus strand of CM056738.1, from coordinate 86,095,355 downwards.
AAGCATGCATCAATAAGTTAATTGAGAATTACCCGCAAGGTGTTAAGTTAGTGTAGCGATGAAGAAGCGAGGCCATGGTCGCGAGTTCGATCCTCGCATAAACCCTTGGTTGGCGCACACACATGGGCATGTCAAGTGTAGTTAATCGGTGGCGTGATTTGCGGTATTGCATCACCGGATTTACCCCTGTGCACTCGAAAGAGTAGCGGTAGATTCACAAACAAAAATAAGTTAATTGAGAAAATTTAATTAAAGATACCATTTAAGTTATGAAATTAGAAAATATGATAACTTTGATCGGTCAAAATCAAAACCCACTTAATATTTGAGAAGTTAATTTGGGGTTGAAGTGCATTATTAAAATTTTAAAAAAATTCCCTCCCACTTTAAAAATTTAAAATTCAAATCTCTCTCTCGTCTTTATTTTTTCATCTCATTCTTTCTTCTTCCATCTTTTTTCTCTCTACCATTTTCTTTGTTCTCCTCCTCCTCTTCGGTGGTGGTGATAGCGAGCGGAGAAGGCGGTGTAGGTGCTGGTGGTGGCGGTGATTTTTTTTCTTTTTTTTCTTATTCTACGGACTTTTAGCTAGTGAGAATTTTATGGAAAAAATTTAAAAAATTTCTAGTCATTGAAAAAAAATCTACAGAAAATTCAACAAATTTTAAAAGTTGTTACAACAATTACTGAAATCAGTTGCAACAACTTTAGAATTTGTTACAATAATTTAGTATTTTTGAGTTGTTGCAATAAATTTCAGTAATTGTTGTTGTTGCACTATCGAAGTTGTTGATTTTTTTTTTGTAGAAAGTGAAGGGTTAAAAAAAGTGGAGGAGGAGGTGGTGATGATGGTGTGGAAGAGGAAGAGGTGGGGATGGTGGCAGCGACAGGGGAGGCGTAAGTGGGGGGAGGGAGTGGCAGCGACGGAGAAATGGTTAAAAGAGTCACCCCTATTCAATAAAAATAAGTTGAGTCACCTATTTTAATTTTGAAACTAGAAAATCATCCTTAATTAAATTTCTCAAGTTAGCTCAATAACAATATACCCAGTGTAATTTCACAAAGTAAAATTTGGAGAGAATATGATATATGCAGACCTTCTATCTATTTTTGTGGGAGATTATTTCTAATAGATCATTGACTCAAAATGAATATAGTCAATAAGTTAGTCAATAATGATAAACTAAACCCCAAAGCGATCAAGCCAGATCGGTTAGTCTTGGCGCAGGGTATCTCATCGATGGGTGGTGTGGGAGAGCAGTCACAAGTTGAAACCCGAGTAACGCCGCCGCCGCCTCTTGGGGAGCATCTTGGCTTGCACGTGTGGTTTAAGCGGTGGCGTGGTTTGCGGCTATTGCGTCGATCCGGGGTTTACTGCATGCGCTCGAAATAGCAGCGAGTTCGCCGTCAACAAAAAAAAAAAAAAAAAAAAAAAAACCAAAGGCATTAGGCTTTCATTCACACCAGAAGAGGCTGTAAATAGGTCCGAATAGAGATATACATAAAAAAACAGATATGATTACGTGTATTCATAATCTTAAATGAAGGATCCTTCTCACCGTGTTAACTCATACTAGTCGATGAATGTATGACATTTTTTTTTATCACTTCTAATATTTCTTTAATTATTGGTTAATGGAGTAAATAGTACTTTATTTCCAGATCATTTTATAAATATAGTATACTGATATAGTTTGGTCTAAGGGCTCGTTTGATACGTCGCACTGGACTGTATTAATATATAATGGACGGTATTAGACTATTAATATATAATGGATTGTATTTTTTTATTTTTTTTTATTTTTAGTACAGTCTATGGGAGATCCACCTGTTAGATGTGTCTCAAAAATGACAGTTGAAAAATAGTACAGTCCAGTACGGCTGAAAACGTCCATTAAACGCTATATTATTTTTTTGTCCAGTACAATTCAGTTTAATACAGCATACCAAACGTGCCCTAATTATCTAAATATTGAAGTATTAGATTTTTATGATAAGATATATGGCCGAAGGCAAAAAAGACGGTCCAATTATCCAATATCGGAATATGGCAAGGGTAACAATAAAGAAGAATTAGTAATAATTATGAAACAACATTATTCGACCTAATAATGAGATCGACGAAATTTGTGGAAACTCTGATGCACGCCTGTGCAATTATTCCATTGCTTCTCATTATATTTGTTCTTACCCCATCTCTTATCACAACTATAATATTAACAAATAAATATTTCAAACCCTTCCAAAATTAGTGGAAAAATTTGATCAACCTGACAGTCACTAGATTTTAATTATTTTTACAACTCTGTTTTATATGATTGGTGTTGTTTAGTACAGTTAAATTTGTTAGTAATTTTAAAGATATGTGGTTTGATTTGCTATAATTGATAATGATTAGTAAGCATTAAGTAAATAATAAAAATGACAAGTAATAGAAATAGCTCGGGCTGTCTTGAACTCGAATGAATTTCCTAAGCAAGATAGGTCCGAGCTGATAGTGATCTTCAATAAAATAACTCCGGTTATAGACAAGAAATAAGAATAAAGTTATAGAGCTTATGAAATTATGAGTGTAGAAGTACATATTGTGAGAATTGGATGACCTTCCAATATGAAAGTTGGGTTCCTTTTATAGCTATGAAATCAACGCATTAATGTCCGAGAATTCCTCTCAAATTAAATATTATTAATGATAATAATGACCTCTTAATGACTAAAAGTAATGGTCGGCTCGGTCGTATCCGAATCGGATGCACGTCGGGTATCTCCGAAACTTCACTCGGTGTCAACTGATCGGGTCGTATCCGGGCTTGATTCAACTGCTACTTTCTCCCGGTCATGACTCGTATCTGGTACCAATTCTATCCATCCATTTCGAACTCTTATTCCAATCTTGCCATGTGTCATGCCGGATTTTATCGTACAGATATTCCCCACACTTCTCGAATCAAAGTTTACTGTAGTGATGGGAATTGGAAATGATCCTTATGTTATCTTCTTCTGGAAGTTTCTTTTCAAACTAATCCAACAAAAGCGTGAAAACGAAATATTTTCTCTTCTCCAATTCTGATTCATGTCTCATCCTTCTAATAATCCGGACACGTGTCACTCCTTGATTGCACCGCCTGTCGGTTCGTATTCCCTAAGCGTTTTCATAATGATTACCTTCTGAACTATAAAATCTCATTTCTATTCTTCAATTCAACCTTCTACTACATTTTTCTCCCCAAATCCCTTCTCTTGTTCATCCTCCTAAACGAATCTCCATCTCCATCTCTGCTCTTCCTTCAGTCCTTTTTCATTCAACTAAATCACCGAAAACTCTTCTTTATTTCATCATTATGGCCAAATCTTGCACTCATTATACTTCCTTCGCTTCAAGGAACTCTTCTTCGTCATATTCTTCGTGCAGGCAACCGCTGAAGCCGCCGGTGCCGGCGATCCTTCTGTAACTCAGGCTCCTCTTGAACCTAGAGCCTTCAACATGCTTTCATACACTTTTGACCTTTGGTAGACCTATTCATTATAAATAAAAGAGCAATGAGAATTTGCGTGTAAAAAATAATGATGAAGAACAAGTTCGAGAGGTACTAACCGTGATTTTTTGCTTTCTATCGATCTTCGGAAATGACTTTCCATGATCAATCTTTGTGCAACGAAACACTTAACATCCCTTGGACGCATTTGTGAATGTTCTTGATAGTTTCCGGAGTCTAGGGGTAGCTGAAGAAAGGTAAGTGAGAAATTTTAAACAAAATGAAATCGAAGGAGTTGTAAAAAATGCAAGAAGAAGAATTTTACTTACGGGTTAAATTCCATGCCTCCGAAAAAGACATAAACTTTTCCGAAATAATCTCAGTAGTAGAAACTGTTACGAAATGTTCCATTCAACCTCAATCATGATCTTCAGCGGTGCTAGAGATAATGGAAAATTTCTCCTACTTGGATATAGTGACAATTCCACCATAAAAATATTTGGAACATATAAACGGATCGAATGATCCAGAGTAAATGGGAGGTTGGTAGTTGATCGGTGTATTTTATATACACTTTTTGAGTCGTTTTTAGTTAGTCTTTTGTCCCATTTTGCACATATAAGTGTCGTATTAGGATAGTTTTTCTTTCTTTTGAGTCAAAGTGGTTAAAATGGCCAAATGGCGGAAAAAGAGCAAAAAGAGGGCAAAAGAGGAGATGCCAGAGCTGGAATTAGAGAAAGTGGCGAACGAGGGAAAAATCAAAACCAGCGCCGCGGCCTCCTGCGATCAGCGGGGCGCGCGCCACTATCCGCAGAGGTCGAAGACTGGCACGTGGCTACCGAGCAAAATCGGGCCGCGCGCTAAACATCCGGAGAGCTACAGAAGATACAGCGCCACGGCGCCTCGAACAGCGAATATCGGGCGGCGCCAAAACACCGACGGATTGCAGAACTTAGGCGCGGCTGTCGCTCGGCGCGCCGACGCGGAAAAATTAGGTCTTTTGACGAAAATCTAGGCCAGCTCGAAGGAAAAGAGGCGGTTTGCGGCTATAAAAGGAGAACTCAGCGCTTTTTAAGAGTGCCTTCTGCACAACTCAAGACTTTGGCTTAGAGATTGGATACCATTAGTTTAGTAATTTCTTTTCCTTTTCTTTACTTTATTTGATTTTTATGATGAACTTTGAATTAGTTCTTGTCATATTTATGGCTAGGAACTAATTCTCTTATAAACTTTCCATGTTGAATTGCTAGAAACTTATGTTATAAATTAATGCACGCTTATGGTTATTTTTCTTATTGTGAGATCTATCCAATAATTGAGTTGAATTCTTGATAATTAATTGACAACTAATTATCACTATATGATTTCTAATCAGTTACGAAAGGGGATTGTGAATATCTTTGTAAGTTGGGTAGACATTCTTGGATTGGGGATGAAAATACCTCAATTATTTATGTAGCGTTGATGAGAGGCTTAACAACCCTAATTTTGCGCATTGTGCGTGACGGTCAACTAGGGTTTTGTTCTTAATCCTCCTATAAAGTTATCCTTATCACCGAAAGGTAGGTAAGGTGCGATACTGGGGTTGAGTGTTTATATAACCCTAGCGGGAGTATAAAACGATTTCGTAAACCTGCTTTCTCCTAAAGAAGAATACCATAAGTTAATGCATTAGTACGTAGCATAAGCGGATAGTAAGGATACATGGAAGCCCTATTCTCATCATCACTGAAGTAAATCTTTATATTAAAATAGCTTGCATAATTCGTAGTTATAAACAACAAATCAATCATAAATTCACCAAATAGATACTAGAAAATAGATAGTTGGTACTTGAACCCTAATCCTAGAGGACGATATTCGGTCTTATCAAGACTATACTACTTGTCAAGATAACGTGTACTTGCGTTTAAAGTGTGTGCATCTTACCGCGCATCAGTAGTTTTATCCAAGACCCGAAGGCAAGAAACTGCCCTCCAGACTGACTGACGAATTTGTGCAAGGTACACTTTGTAAGTCTTGCACATTTCTAAAATTACCTCATCTATTTGAGGATCGAATCCTAGAGTAAATGGGCAGGTATAAACATTAGAATATCTCAGTATGGTAGTGGTAATATCATCGTTGAGGCCGGGGATAACGATCTCGAAAAACTTTTGCCAACCACAATTAACTCGGATTTTTCCTAGAACAGAAGCAGTGATGGAAGTCAGATAGTTCTTTGTCATTTCATCCCGGTCAATTTCACAGCCTCATACTTGGCTTCATTGTTAGTCAATTTCATAGTTCTTATCGCATGCCTAATAACATCCCCTCATGTGTTTTGAGTAATACCCCTAACCTATACCTTCTACGTTTTACGCTTCATCCGTATATAAGGTCCAGATTTTTTAGGTTGCTCCTGAAGTTATTATCTTTCCTTTTTGGGAATCATTTCAGGAGTGAAATCTTCTACAAAGCATGCTAAAACCTGTGACTTTATAGTCGTTCTAGGTCTATATTCTATGTCATATCCACTAATTTCTACCTCCCATTTGGCTAACCAACATGACAACTCCAATTTATGCATTATGTTCCTTAACGGATAGGTTGTTACCACATAAATAGTATGACATTGAAAATATGGCCTTAATTTTCTAGCAGTCATTATTAAAGCTAATGCTAATTTTTCTAAATGAGGATATCTAATTTCCGTATTAGATAATGTTTTATTGTGTATCTTTATTCCCAAACTAACACATCAGTTACTGCTATTTTGGCGTTATACAAAACAACTGCTCATCTGCCTTTGGCTTATGCAATAATGGCAGACTAGAAAGGTACTACTTTAAATCCCTCAACGTTTGTTGACATTCCGGAGTCCACTCTAAGTCATTCTTCCTTTTCAATAATGAAAAGAACTTGTGACTTTTCTTCGAAGACCGAGAAATGAACCGACTTAAAGCGGCCAATCTCCCGGTGAGTCTCTGTATTGCCTTCACGTCTTCTAGCACCTCTAGTATTTCCTCAATAGCCTTGATTTTATCTGGATTGATTTCTATTCCCCTATTTGACACTAAGAAACCTAGAAATGTGCCCGAACCAACTCCAAAAGCCCACTTCTCCGGACTCAGCTTCATGTTATACTTCTAAAGTATATCAAATGTTTCCTACAAATACTTTAAATATTCCTCTGTTTTCAGGGACTTAACTAACATATCAACAATATAAACTTCCATTGTATTATCGATTTGGTTTTCAAATATGCGATTGACTAAGCATTGATACGTTGCTCCAGTATATTTTTAAACCAAATGGCATTACGTTATAGAAATAAGTTCCATACCTAGTTATAAAAGAAATTTTCTCCTGATCATCCAGATTCATCCTTATTTGGTTGTATTCGGAGTAAGCGTCAAGAAAACTTAACATAACATGCCTTGTCGTAGCATCGATCATTCGCTCGATGTGCGGTAAGAGAAAATAATTCTTCGGACAGGCTTTATTTAAATCTTTAAAATATATGCACATTCTTAGTTTATTACCCTTTTTAGGCACAACTACTACGTTTGCTAACCACTCCGGATACTCTACTTCACGAATAGAACCTATGTTTAATAATTTTATTACTTCCTCTTTGACAAACTTGTTCTTGTATTAAAAAATAGATCTCCTTTTTTGTTTTACCGGAGTAAACTTTGGATCTAAACTTAACTTGTGAGTTGTGATCTTCGTTGGAATACTTGTCATGTCTAAATGGGACCAAAAAAAAACAATTGGCGTTATATTTAATTAAGAAATTTAATTAACTTCAGCCTGAGCTTCGGTGATACATGGTGCCCATGTATACCTTTTTATCTGGTAAATGGATGAACAGAACCACTTGCTCGAGTTCTTAATGGTTGACTTCGTAAAGTCTGAATCGTTTGGTAAAACAAATGATCTTGGGACGCGTTAGTAATCTTCTTCTTCCCCATAGTCTTCTTTCTCACCTTCTCCTTTCCTCGGACTTGATACGCCCGACTTATGTAATTTCTATTCATCTTCTTTACCTTTATTTTCATCTTTCACCTCTTTTTGCCTTTCTACCAAACTCTTCTTTAGCAAACATCTCCCTTGCTACCAGTTTCTCTCCCCGAATTTTCTTAATTCCTTCTGGAGTGGGGTACTTTAACATCATATGTAATGTTGATGGTACAACTCTTATATCATGTATCCAAGGTCAGCCGAATAATGCGTTGTACCTCATTTCTCCCTTAATAACGTAAAACTCCATTTGCCTGATTGTTCCAGCTGTGTTGATTGGAAGAGTAATTTTCCTTTTCGTTGTTTCACTAGTCATGTTGAATCTGTTAAGAATTCGGACAATCGGGACAATCTTGTCCATCATCCCCATCTGTTCTACCACCTTCCACTGGATAATGTTGACCGAGCTACCTAAATCAATTAAAATGCGCTTAATTTGAAAATGATAAATAGAAACAGAAATTACAATGCATCATTGTGAGGTTAAACTATGCCCTCTGCATTTTCATCACTGAATGAAATTGCCTCCTCATGTAAGAAATCCCTGAATCGTTTCTCTCGAGTTATTGACACTTTCGTCTTTTTTGCGGTTATGATGGATGCATTTGGAACATTCATACCTCAGATGATCATACAAATGACATCCATACATTCATACTGGCCCGATCGTATTCGGGCTTACTTCAACTGCTACTTTGTCCCGGTCGTGACTCGTATCCGGTACCAAGTCTATCCATCCAGCTCGAACTCTTATTCTAATATTGCCATATGTCATACCGGATTTTTACCGTATATACATGTCTTTCTATTTTCTTTATAATTTGATAAATAACAGTGATGGTTAGAGATGGCAACGGATCCTGCGGTGGATCCAGATCCGTTTTATAGGATATTGATCTTCAAAATTTGGACCCGACGGATCTGGATATGGATCTTGTCTTTGAGATCCGTATCCGGTCCAGATCCGATCCGTTAATCCGTTTTTTTAAATACATTATACATTTATAACTTTGCATGCACTAACACAGTAACACTCATTGTTTTACCCTTTCATTAGAGTTATTAACTATCATGCTTGTCACGACCCGATCAGACGGGCCGCGACTAAATGCCCTAATGACGCCATAATACTAACATGTCACGTAATCAGACTGACACTAGGGACAATATAAAATTCGGCAGCATAACGCTGCAGTCATAACATACGTTCGAATAGGCAAGCCGGCAAGGATACCTTTACACATGAACAACCCTGTCTCCTGAGGAGTCACATCGAAGAAAATATAACAAAGGACGCAAGCCGACAAGGCTGCCACTATATACGAGAACATCCCAACACAGAGTACAACAACATATATACAAAAATAGGTTCACAACTCCACATACGTACAACCCACGACTGTCTACAGACCTCTAAGAATATGATAACAACATATGACGGGACAGGGCCCCGTCGTGCCCCTAAATATGCATAGGTCCAAGATTAAAGATCTATACCAAACTGACTAAGCTCCGAATCAATGGAGCTCTCCCAAACAGCTGAGTGGAAACCCTAGACTGGCGGATCACCAAAACTGAGTACCTGTACCTGCGGGCATGAAACGCAGCCCCCCGAGGAAAGGGGGTCAGTACGAAAGAATGTACCGAGTATATGAAACATAAAGTACAAAATAGATAATCATAACTGGTCAAAACGTACAGGAGACATGTAAGATTATCAAATGTCAATCTAACTGTGCCATAGAAAATAGATAATCAACTGTGCCTTATAAAAATGAGAGTCAAGTCAAAATCATGAATGTATGTCCATATAATCATATATATATATATATATATATATATATATATATATATATATACTATCCTGGGTATCTATACCTGCATCATGGATGCTGTTGACACCCAATTTTGACCCTCTCGTTCAATCATTAACTATAAAAGTACTAATTTTTCAAAATAATTTTAACAATTTTATAAAATGCAACAATAAAACATTAATACATGCATAAATAAACGATTTAATAATGACATAGCATTTTACGTAGAGTATTAAGCACTTTGAGTCTCACGTCCGCATTCGTTATTTGCATAAATGTTGTTCATAATTTAAGCCCTATTCTATTTCCATTAATTCTCAATAATTTTAATAATAACAAATACGTAAATAAATAAATAATTTAATAATGGCATCGCATCAAGCATTCCTTAAAATTATATCCACATTTATTAATACCCAAAGCAATTTCATAATTATTATTTGCAATTTAAACCCCCCATTAATTCAATTTTAATTTGACATCACAAAGCATGCATAATAAATAAGATTTTAATAATGGTCTCGCATTATAAAGCATTTAGCACTAATTAAATAGCACGCCCGCATATATTATTGTAATAATTTAAACCCAACCTAAAATTAATAAAGAACCTAAAGTCATATTAAAATAATTAAAAACTAACTTAAAACCCACTTATTTACCACTAATTAAATCTAATACTAAAACAAATACACTTAAAATTAATTCCCCAACCTTTAATTAAAACCCAGCCCAACATTTCTCTTAGCCCAAACCCAAGACCCGCGGCCCACTTTACTTTTCACCTCCAAATAACCCTTAAACACAAATGAAACCTAAACCTAGAAACAAAAGAAACGCAGCAGCCATTTAAATCACAAAAAAAAATCCTTTAACCAAAATCTTGTATAATCATAAACGAATCTTACCATATAAGAATCTTACCAAGATTAACACAAAATCGTCCTTTTTATGGTAGAAATCAGTCAAAAATCAAGGGCTTGATATCATTCAAAATCGACCAAAATGCGTCCAAAATAATACCAAAATATCGCCCAAAATCAGATTTTTACCATATCCAAATCGCACTAAATTACACTCAAATCATCTCCAAAGTTTCAGAATCAAAGATCGAATCTTGGGTATTTCTTACCATCTTTTCAAACTCTAGCAATGGCTGTACAAATACAGAAGCAATTCATTAGGAATGGACATCGACCAACATTCAGAAAAAATAGAGCAATCAATAGGCATCGAAAATCAGTCTTAATATCTTTTAGCATCAGCTAATCGCTCCACACGAACAAGAACATTCTTGAGCACTAGTTTCGTACAGCCTTCAACTTCGACATCCACTTTCAGCATCGAAGCCTCGTCCTTCTTTATCGCATAAGCACAAATCTCCGAGTGGATCGACGACTTGATATGCTGCATCGGTTCGCTGGCCAGAGAAGGTAATTTATCACCCCTTTTTCCTTTGATTTCCTTTAGTATTAGGGTGTGTGAAATGTGTGTTATATGACTGATTCTGTCTAAGTTTGGTGGGTGTCGATGACTGTTCATATGTGTTAAATGAATCGCTGATCGCGTTGTTTTTTTTTATTGTTGTTAAACTTCATAACTCTGCCTTAAGTGCGTTTGGGTCGGAACATTGCTTGGAATGGTTGTTCTGGTTAGTTAGGTGGTTATGTCAGCTACAAATATGTAAACAAATTAGTGTAGATGTGTTGTTAGGCCTTATGGTCGAGATTATGTTTTCATGAAGAACTAGAGTAATGTTTAAATGAATCTGAAAAAGTATAGTCCAAACTTGATTATTTGATTCATTCTCAACTGGTATGGTCGCCTAGTTTATCACTTGTCTTAGTAAGGAAATATTGAACTTGAACTGAATTAGGAAAACCAAGCATAAAAATGTCAAAATGGGATAGCTCCCGAAGCACACTATTTTTGGATTTTGTACACACTTAATCTGAAATCTGTAGGTGTCGGCTCTATTTTTCTGCATTCCAGATTCTCATATACGTTGCATACCGGAAACTTAAATTCAAATTGGCTTATTGAACATAGTCAATGTTACAATTCTGAAGTATGTTTGTTCATGTCCTGGTACGTTGTCGGCAATCCCGGAAATATCTAAGATTGCCTTCAATTCCTATTTAAGTTCACTGTATAAGGAACCTGGAAATGTTAATTATGCATGCTACAATCAGCTGAAAATGCTATGATTTTTTATATTTGTGTTTTCTCTTGTTGGAATACTTGTGGATCAGTTATAACAAAACTATTGGATAAAATCTCAGGCCCCTATCAGCTCGTTTGCCTTCTTCTTTGTTTGAAATTTTTGCTTAATCGTTAGGCCTGTAAGTCTCTGTTTTCACTCCCGCACTGTCTGGCCCATGAACATATCTGGAATAAGTCCATTTGATTTGCTAATTGTTTATTCATTATTAATTAATACCATTGTAAGTTCAATCATCTAGTCTAAATGCCCATCTAGTTAAAGAATGAAATTCTGAACTATCGTGTTGGCCGCTGTGTGTTACCGACAATTCAGGTGATTAATTTAAGCCGACTTCTGTATGCAAACTTAAGGAATTTATTCATGAGTCCCTACTAGGCTTATCTGTATTTGTAAAATCCAAAACATTTTACTTGTTTACTTTTGCATCCAGAACAGTTAGGATAATGATACGTAACTATGCCTCCTGCGAAATCCTATTTGGGCATACCTCTGTGGGTGTGTGTGAAGCTTGTAAAACTATGTCACTCTCTTATTTGTGTATTGTTAGTATGATTTGGGTTGATACTAATCCTTTTTTTTCCTTATTTTCACATGAAATGCACCGCAGCAACCAAGAGTCTCATGGTGAGACTCATCGTGGAAAACGCGAAGACCCACATCTATGTGCATTTATCTCTACCTTAGAAATTTCAAGCCGTAGGCGAATGACATTGTCATTCCTCGAGTCCTTTTTATTTATTTTTGCCCCGCCCCATTCATTTATTGTAATATAATTGTCTAACATTATGCTACTAATAAGGCACTTGGAGTAGTTAAACATTGAAGCAATAAATTAGAAGGTAGCTTCCCCCTTTTAAGTTATAGGAAACCATTTAATAATTTTCATTTGCATAATTATTTAGATAGTTAATATATTATTTCAACATGAGAAACCCATTTTGCTACAAATCCTTATTAGCGTGCACGTAAGAAAAATTATTTAAATCATAGGTTGTTAGCATGATAGTCATTTTACATCTTATCTCATAAGTAAATATTTTGTCATAATAGATTTTGCATTATTACTTTATTATATATAACATATATCTAATATAGTATTTAGGTACCCTGATTGCATATATCTTTTCAAAACTAACTTTGTCTTTTATACACAAGTCTTGCAATTTTTAAGAATATATCTTATACCTACAAATTTCTTTTACTTAAATGCTTTTAAACATGCCTTTTCTTAGCATAATAATTAACCTAGGTTTGAACGGACAACCGCAAGTTAGCGGATCTTAGAGGGTGTCTAACCCCTTCCCTCTAGATTGATAAAGAACTCTTGCCCATAATCTCACATAAGTTTTGCAGACCACTGAAATTGAGTTAATGTTGACTTTAACCTAATTGACATTCAGGTGTCCTAATTCACCCAAATTAATTAGGTGGCGACTCCGCGAACCCTTTAGCATTTAGCATCCTTTTTAGCATTTTTTTTTAATTTTCTAACATCTTTAAGCAGGAGTTAGTGAATGTCGTTCGGTCTCAAGAATGTATTATTATTATAGAGTAATGTCGTTCGGTCTCAAGAATGCAGGTGCTACATACATGAGAGTCATGACTACCATCTTTCATGACATGATCCATAAGAAAATTGAAATCTATGTGGATGATGTTATCATCAAGTCACGAAGAGCGGAAGGTCATTTGGAAAACTTGAAGAAGTTCTTTAAGCGGCTAAGACGGTATAATCTGAAACTGAATCCTGCAAAGTATGCATTCGGTGTCCCTGCTGGGAAGTTGTTGGGTTTTATAGTGAGTAGAAGAGGGATTGAGTTGGACCCTTCGAAAATAAAGGTCATCCAAGATTTACCACCTCCGAAAAACAGAAAAGACGTGATGAGCTTCCTTGGTCGTCTCAACTACATCAGCAGGTTCATAGCTCAGTCCACCGTGATATGCGAACCGATATTCAGATTGTTGAAGAAGGATGCTGCTACTAAATGAACAACGGATTGTCAGCAGGCTTTTGATAAAATCAAAGAGTACTTGTCTAATCCGCCAGTTCTAGTACCAGCAGAACCTGGGAGGCCTTTGTTACTCTATTTGTCCGTATTAAAGAATGCTTTTGGATGCGTGTTGGGGCAACACGATGAAACAGGGAAAAAGAAGCAGGACATATATTATCTAGGTAAGAAGTTCACAGTGTATGAAGCTCGCTACACTCTACTGGAACGTACTTGTTGCGCATTAACTTGGGTTGCCAGAAATTCAGGCATTATCTATCAGCATACACCACTTATCTTATTTCAAGGATGGACCCGCTTAAGTATATCTTTCAGAAGCCTATGCCCACTGAAAAACGAGCAAAATGACAAATTCTGCTGAGCGAGTTTGATATCGTATACGTCACACAGAAGGTCGTAAAAGGACAGACATTAGCTGACCATCTTGCTGAGAATCCAGTCAATGAAGAATATGAGCCCCTCCGAACCTATTTCCCTGATGAAAAGGTATTGTTTGTCGGAGAAGATATCTCAGAGGATTACCCAAGTTGGAGAATGTTCTTCGATGGAGCGGCAAACTTTAAGGGAGTTGGCATTGGAGCAGTTTTGGTTTTCGAATCAGGTCAGCATTACCCGATCTCCGTGAAGCTAAGATTTCCATGCACCAACAATATGGCAGAATATGAAGCTTGCATATTGGGACTCGAAATGGTAGTAGATATGAATATACAAGAGTTACTGGTCATAGGTGATTCAGACTTGCTGATCCGTCAAGTACATGGTGAATGGGCAACCAAGAATATGAAGATACTCCCCTACCTGCATTGCGTGATGGAATTGCAGAAGAAGTTCAGTAATATAGAATTTAAGCATGTCCCAAGGATCTAGAATGAATTCGCTGATGCGTTGGAAACCTTATCCTCCATGATTCAACATCCGGACAAGAATTACATTGATCCGATCACAGTGAGTGTGCTGGAACAGCCTGCTTACTGCTCTCACGTAGATGAAGAAATAGACGGGAACCCTTGGTACCATGACATCAAAAGATACCTTAAGGCGGGAGAGTATCCAGAAGGCATAACCAACATTCAGAAGAAAACACTTCAAAGATTAGCAAACCATTTTGGGAGGTTTTATATCGAAGGACTCCAGATCTGGGCTTATTGAGATGTGTCGACGCTCAAGAGGCAAGCAAGCTAGTAGAAGAGATACACGGAGGGACATGTGGACCTCATATGAATGGCTTCACTTTGGCGAAGAAGATTCTGCGAGCAGGTTATTTTTGGATGACGATGAAAACAGATTGTATCCGCTTTGTGCAGAAATGTCACCAGTGCCACATTCATGGGGATTTGATTCGAGTACCTCCGAACGAACTTAATGTGACAAGTTCTCCTTGGCCATTCGCAGCTTGGGGCATGGATGTCATCGGCCCTATCGAACCCGCTGCCTCAAATGGGCACAGATTCATCCTCGTAGCGATTGACTATTTCACTAAGTGGGTAGAAGCATCATCACACAAGTCAGTGACGAAGAAAGTAGTAGTCTACTTTGTTCGCAACAACATCATCTGCCGATTTGGCATTCCTGAATCTATCATCACAGACAACGGAGTCAACCTCAACAGTGGCCTAATGCAGGACATATGCGAGAAGTTCAAGATTATCCACCGCAATTCCACCCCATATCGCCCGCAAATGAATAGCGCAGTCGAAGCAGCTAATAAGAATATCAAGAGAATCTTGCGCAAGATGATTAGCAACTACAAACATTGACATGAGCACCTACCTTTCGCACTTCTGGGTTACCGCACTACTATTAGGACCTCTACCGGTGCGATGCCGTATCTTTTGGTATATGGAACATAAGCAGTACTACCAGCATAATGCAGTTGAGCGAAGCTAAATGGGTACATAGTCGATACGAGCAGTTGATGTTGATTGATGAAAAACGGATGAATGCAGTTTGTCAGGGGAAACTTTACCAGAACAGGATGGTCAGGGCTTTCAACAAAAAAGTAAGACCGAGAACGTTCAAGCCAGGGCAATTGGTGCTGAAATGCATATTCCCTCATCAGAATGAGGCTAAAGGGAAATTCACACCTAATTGGCAAGGGCCCTACATGGTTCATCAAGTGTTGAGTGGAAGAGCTTTAATCTTAGCTGAGATGGATGGCGAAGTATGGCCTAAAGCTATCAACGCAGATGCGGTAAAGAGATACTACGTCTAGGAGCATTTGTTTTCCATGTAATTCCCTTTGCATTGTAAAAAAGTTGCATTCCCTCGGTGGGATATGCATAGATCCCATATAGGGTCTCGCCACTTCAAATTAGAAAGCCCCTTTACTTGTAATTTGAACTACGTTTGACCTGATTCCCTTGGTGGATACGTAGGCGGTCATATCGGCTTCGGTCCTACCTTTATAAATTTTAGCTTTACCTAATTTCGTTTGTAATGAACTACGTCATGACCTGATTCCCTCATGGGGATACGTAGGCGGCCTAAATCGGCTTCGGTCACACCATTAGAAACCTCCCTATTGGCTCGCGTGTAACGGAATACGTTTGATTATTCTGAAATGAGATATGAGCAATTCCCGCCAGAGTCAAGTTTTGCCCACACGCCCCGCATAACGAAAACTGGGACAATTTTGGGAAAACACACCGTGAAGAGATCATAATAAGGATTCCAGATAAGGTGTTCGTTTGGTCAGATTACGTGTCATATTCGGCAAATTCGACAAGGCTTTTATACTTATACGCATTTCATATAAATGTTTTATTTTAAAAGATGTTTTGTCCATACCTCATGAAAATGTTTTGTTTTGAAAATACTTTTGGGACACGCTACGTCAAAATGCTTGATACCAAATATCTCAACAAGACTATGCAGGGGTTACAGGTTCAAACAAATAAGGCGCACGAGCAGAAAAGATCAAGGCCGCAAAATCAATACTAACCGACTCCCCCTAAACTCACAAGTTTTTACGTGGCGCAGATTATCTCCCATTAGTAGAAGCAGAAAATGCAATAATAAGGCAGAGACGGGATAAACAACAATAATATAACTTGGCAGTGATAAAGAAGGAAAAACAACAGCAAAATCTGGGCGAAATGACAATCGCAGTCGCAGCATCCAGCAAGTCCGTGCAGAGACTACATCAGCAGTCAGCAATCGCAGCATTCAGCAAGTCCGTGCAGAGACTACATCAGCAGTCAGCAATCGCAACATTCAGCAAGCATTCACAGCATCTAGCAAGTCCGTGCAGAGGCTACATTAGCAATCGGCAATCGCAGCATTCAGCAAGCGTTCGTAGCATCTAGCAAGTCCGTGCAGAGACTACATCAGCAACCAGCAATTGCAGCATTTAGCAAGCATTCGCAGCACCCAGCAAGTCCGTACAGAGACTACATCAGCAATCAGCAATCGCAAAGATTCAAAGAATAGCATTCGCAGCGTCGGCGGTCCGTGCGAGACTACATCGATGTCGCAATATTCATCAAGCATTCACAGCATTCAACAAGTCCGTGCAGAAACTACAACATTCAGCAAGCATTCGCAACAAACAGTCAGTCCGCGTAAAGACCACATCAGCACTCGCAACATTCATCAAGCATTCAACATGTTTGTGCAAGAACGAAATCTCAGCATTTGCAACATCATATCAACAGCATCACCAACACGCAACCCAGGATAACAGCTCTATTCTCAGAATCATATTTCTTATATATTCATGCTTTATTATCTTGTCTTAGCAGTTACGCACTAACTTTTTCTTGAGCTTTAGCATGTAGGAGCATGAGCATAATGTGGATTTTCTCTTACAGCGAACCGTGACAATTTGTTGAGGGGTCAACCTTCCCAACAAATGACAGAAGCGGCCTTGAGTGTCAGTCCACTCATTCCACATCACCAATAAGCCCAGTGTCATCATAAGTCGATATTGGTACACATCTAAGTTCAAGCCAGTTTATTTTTATTTTAACATCACGTCGACCCAGTGTCGTCATAACTCGACACTGGGATAAGTTTTGAGTCCGCGTCTGCCCATCTTGGTGTTTGACCATGGTAGCCCAGTGTCGTCATAACTCGACACTGGGACAAATTTTGAGTCCGCGTTAGCCCGCCTTGGTGTTTGACCACGGTAGCCAGTGTCGTCATAACACGACACTGAGACAAGTTTTGAGTCCGCGTCAGCCCGCCTTGGTGTTTGACCATGGTAGCCCAGTATCGTCATAACTCGACACTGGAACAAATTTTGAATTTTGCGTCAGCCTTGTCTTAATTGCTCAGCATTTTTAATTCTAAGGATCGAGACAAAATTGGCTATAAGTCAATGTCTTTATCTGAAGACTCTTCCATCATCTCCATACAAATAGGGACAAGTTGTTGACACTCAATTTTGACTCTCTCGTCCAATCATTAACTATAAAATTACACTAATTTTCCAAAATAATTTTAACAATTTTATAAAATGCAACAATAAAACATTAATACATGCATAAATAAGCAATTTAATAATGGCATCGCGTTTTACGTAGAGTATTAAGCACTTTGAGTCTCACGTCCGCATTCGTTATTTGCATAAATATTGTTCATAATTTAAGCCTTATTCTATTTCCATTAATTCTCAATAATTTTAATAATAATAAATACGTAAATAAATAAATAATTTAATAATGGCATCGCATCAAGCATTCCTTAAAATTATATCCACATTTATTAATACCCAAAGCAATTTCATAATTATTATTTGCAATTTAAACCCCCCATTAATTCAATTTTTATTTGACATCGCAAAGCATGCATAATAAATAAGATTTTAATAATGGTCTCACATTATAAAGTATTTAGCACTAATTAAATAGCACGCCCGCATATATTATTGTAATAATTTAAACACAACCTAAAATTAATAAAGCACCTAAAGCCATATTAAAATAATTAAAAACTAACTTAAAACCCACTTATTTACCACTAATTAAATCTAATACTAAAACAAATACACTTAAAATTAATTCCCCGACCTTTAATTAAAACCCAGCCCAACAATTCCCTTAGCCCAAACCCACGACCCGCGGCCTACTTTACCTTTCACCTCCAAATAACCCTTAAACACAAATGAAACCTAAACCTAGAAACAAAAGAAACGCAGCAGCCATTTAAATCACAAAAAAAAATCCTTTAACCAAAATCTTATATAATCATAAACGAATCTTACCATATAAGAATCTTACCAAGATTAACATTAAATCGTCCTTTTTATGGTAGAAATCAGTCAAAAATCAAGGGCTTGATATCATTCAAAATCGACCAAAATGCGTCCAAAATAATACCAAAATATCGCCCAAAATCATATTTTTACCATATCCAAATCGCACCAAATTACACCCAAATCATCTCCAAAGTTTCAGAATCAAAGATCGAATCTTGGGGATTTCTTACTATCTTTTCAAACCCTAGCAATGGATGTATAAATACAGAAGCAATTCATTAGGAATGGACATCGACCAACATCCAGAAAAAATAGAGCAATCAGTAGGCATCGAAAATCAGTCTTAATATCTTTTAGCATCAGTTAATCGCTCCACACGAACAAGAACATTCTCGAACACTAGTTTCATACATCCTTCAACTTCGACATCTATTTTCAGCATCGAAGCCTCGTCCTTCTTTATCGCATAAGCACAAATCACTGAGTGGATCGACGACTTGATATGCTGCATCGGTTCGCTGGCCAGAGAAGGTAATTTATCACCCCTTTTTCCTTTGATTTCCTTTAGTATTAGGGTGTGTGAAATGTGTGTTATATGACTGATTATGTCTAAGTTTGGTGGGTGTCAATGACTTTTCATATGTGTTAAGTGAATCGCTGATCGCGTTGTTTTTTTTATTGTTGTTAAACTTCATAACTCTGCCTTAAGTGCGTTTGGGTCGGAACATTGCTTGGAATGGTTGTTCTGGTTAGTTAGGTGGTTGTGTCAGCTACAAATGGGTAAACAAATTAGTGTAGATGTGTTGTTAGGCCTTATGGCCGAGATTATGTTTTCATGAAGAACTAGAGTAATGTTTAAATGAATCTGAAAAAGTATAGTCCAAACTTGATTATTTGATTCATTCCCAACTGGTTTGGTCGCCTTGTTTATCACTTGTCTTAGTAATGAAAGATTGAAATTGAACTGAATTAGGAAAACCAAGCATAAAAATGTCAAAATGGAATAGCTTCTGAAGCACACTGTTTCTGGATTTTGTACACACTTAATCTGAAATTTGTAGGTGTCGGCTCTATTTTTCTGCATTCCAGATTCTCATATATGTTGCATACCGAAAACTTATATTCAAATTGGCTTATTGAACATAGTCAATGTTAGAATTGTGAAGTATGTTTGTTCATGTCCTGGTACGTTGTCGGCTATCCCGAAAATATCTAAGATTGCCTTCAATTCCTATTTAAGTTCACTGCATAAGGAATCTATAAATGTTAATTATGCCTGCTACAATCAGCTGAATCATGCTATGATTTTTTATATTTGTGTTTTCTCTTGTTGGAATACTTGTGGATCAATTATAACAAAACTATTGGACAAAATCTCAGGCCCTCCTATCAGCTCGTTTGCCTTCTTCTTTGTTTGAAATTTTTGCCTAATCGTTAGGCCTGTAAGTCTCTGTTTTCACTCCCGCACTGTCTGGCCCATGAACATAGCTGGAATAAGCCCATTTGATTTGCTAACTGTTTATTCATTATTAATTAATATCACTGTAAGTTCAATCATCTAGTCTAAATGCCTATTTAGTTAAAGAATTAAATTCTGAACTATCGTGTTGGCCGCTGTGTGTTACCGACAATTCAGGTGATTAATTTAAGCCGACTTCTGTATGCAAACTTAAGGAATTTATTCAGGAGGCCCTACTAGGCTTATGTGTATTTGTAAAATTCAAAATATTTTGCTTGTTTACTTTTGCATCCAGAACAGTTAGGATAATGATACGTAACTATGCCTCCTGCGAAATCCTATTTGGGCATACCTCTGTGGGTGGGTGTGAAGCTTGTATAACTATGACACTCTCTTATTTGTATTGTTAGTATGATTTGGGTTGATACTAATCCTTTTTTTCTTATTTTTCACATGAAATGCACCGGAGCAACCAAGAGTCTCATGGTGAGACTCATCGTGGAAAACGCGAAGACCCACATCTATGTGCATTTATCTCTACCTCAAAAATTTCAAGCCGTAGGAGAATGACATTACCATTCCTCGAGTCCTTTTTATTTATTCCTGCCCCGCCCCATTCATTTATTGTAATATAATTGTCTAACATTATGCTACTAATAAGGCACTTGGAGTAGTTAAACATTGAAGTAATAAATTAGAAGGTAGCTTCCCCCTCTTAAGTTATAGGAAACCATTTAATAATTTTCATTTGCATAATTATTTAGATAGTTAATATATTATTTCAACATGAGAAACCCATTTTGCTACAAATCCTTATTAGCGTGCACGTAAGAAAATTTATTTAAATCATAGGTTGTTAGCATGATAACCATTTTACATCTTATCTCATAAGTAAATATTTTGTCATAATAGATTTTGCATTATTACTTTATTATATATAACATATATCTAATATAGTATTTAGGTACCTTAATTGCATATATCTTTTCAAAACTAACTTTGTCTTTTATACACAAATTTTGCAATTTTTAAGAATACATCTTATACCTACAAATTTCTTTTACATAAGTGATTTTAAACATGCCTTTTCTTAGCATAATAATTAACCTAGGTTTGAACGGACAACCGCAAGTTAGCGGATCTTAGAGGGTGCCTAACCCCTTCCCTCTAGATTGATAAAGAACCCTTGTCCAGAATCTCACATAAGTTTTGCAGACCACTGAAATAGAGTTAATGTTGACTTTAACCTAGTTGACATTCAGTTGTCCAAATTCACTCAAACTAATTAGGTGGAGACTCCGCGAACCCTTTAGCATTTAGCATTTTATTTTATTTTATTTTCTAACATTTTTAAGCAGGAGTTAGTGAATATGTCGCGGTCGAAAATGGCGTGACAGATACATGTCCATGGAATAATCATACATATACTATCATGGGTATCTATACCCGCATCATGGATACATGTCTATAGAATAATCATACATATACTATCATGGGTATCTATACCCGCATCATGGATACATGTCCATGAAATAATCATACATATGCTATCATGGGTATTTATACCCGCATCATGGATACATGTCTATGGAATAATCATACATATACTATCATGGGTATCTATACCCGCATCATAGATACATGTCCATGGAATCATCATACATATACTATCATGGGTATCTATACTCGCATCATGGATACATGTCCATGGAATAATTATATATATACCTATAACGTGTCCCGGCCCTCTAGTGAGGGACTCGGTGAATTCATATAATCGTATCCAGCACGAATAGAGTATCATGAGTAACTATACAATTTAAATCATCATTTGACTCTCAATAATATCATTATAATAAACTTTTTTACTGAAAAATCATAGGCATTTCTCATGGCTAACATCTTTAGAAATTAGACTGTGTAGAAATCATGTACGTCCGCCGTACTTTCATTAAATCATGCCAAAAAGAAAGAAGGAATAGTTCACATACCTTTCAGACTACTAACCAACTCAACAATCTAGATAAGTCTTGACTAGTACTTCAACCTATAGTAGTAGTAACATATCCATTAACCTTATGATTAATAGCATTCATTATAATGGAATGAAAACTCGCTTTGTTCTCTATAAAAATATGGGCAGCACTTCCCCTATATATATGCAAATCCACAACTTCCAAACACAGCCAACAATACCAATAAGAAGATACAACTTCAAGATATAACCAATATAATTCCAAACACTCCATATACTTGGTATACACCTTCTTTATACATTCTTTCTCTTTATATTTATGGAGTACAACCAAAACAGGAACCAAGGTGATTAATACATCATTTCTTATGTTAATCCAACCCTTAATTCATATTAAAACAACCTTTTAAAATAGTCCATCAACTCTAGCAGCAACAACAACAAGAGTTCAAGCCCTATAACTTGCAACATAACACCTCTTTTACACTTTAATTTATTTAAGACATGTATTAGTAATCACCACAACGTATATACGTATTCATAACGTATATTTTAAACATTAAAACTCCACAAAACAGTCAGAAGACTGAGTCTCAGAGTCAGTCAAGAGTCCTTTCATACCGAATAGGAAGGTCAGATCGATGAGATGTGAAGAAACTGATCGCCCTGGCTTAGCTTCCTTCACCAGCCCCTAATCTTGACACGACAATATCCAACAATTGTTTTGGGAAGGTCTCGGCCTTAACATAATAATTCCATAACTTTTTTCTTTTTTAATACTTCCATATAACTAATTACAACTTCAAATATCAATGTTCCTTTTAACTTCAACATGCAATTAGTGACACGATAATAATAACAACACTTAAATCCAATGTAGCCAAATAGTCCTTAAAATCGGCTATAACAACATCAACAATAATCACATGCATTCTCTTATTTCCAATTCCTCTTAACACCAATTCATTTCTTTATTTACAACAACATACAACTCCAATTACACCGTAAAAAGAAGAATTTCATACCTTAATTTGATGCCCAAAATCGGTCCAAAGCTCAAGTGTTCTTCACCATTTTTTCAACTCCAAATGTCTTGCATGTGTTCCCCAATTTTAATCCACCATTCCTTATATTTTTCTTCCTTAAATTCGTCCAAAATAAACTGGAAAATTTGGGCAGAAATTCAGCATTTTTGCCACTGTTTTTTTGTGAAATTCTGGGCTTATACTTTGTAGAATAAAATCTAGGCTAGGAAGAAGAAAAAAAGGCTTCAATTTGTCAAGAGATTTGGGGTGTGTCACGGCTGGGGGAGGGAGAGAAAAGTGAGGGAGGGTCTTTCTTTTGAAATAAAAATGAGAATTGAGAAGATGAGAAGGTTTTTAAATTTTAAAAAAAATCTGAAAATTCATTTTGCAATTTAGTCAAATTCTCTTAATTGTCTTTTTAAATGACCCCTCAAGTAATAATTAAACTTAGATCCCACTTCTTCTAATTCCCGAAATTTTCATAAGGTCTCGTATCCTCAATGTCGAAACTTATATAATACGTTACTAATCACAACGGGAAAATATATAACGATCATTTTCTATTTTCATTGACACGCTCGTTGTAATAAAAAAAATTCCCGAATCACATCCTTCGTATACTAACTTTCGGATTAGCATATATAAACATACTTTATATCCAATATTCAAATCTTACTTCCTTAATGACGTTCTTAATTAACGTCTTAAACTTACAAGGTGTAACAATGCTATAACCATTGCTTTCAGTGTATGTAAATTAACAAACCTTAATTACACCAGAAAAAAAAGGGTTCACAAACTTCTCTTCGTCGTTGAACTAACCTCCTACTAATACAATTATATAAAGAGATTAAAAATTCTTATGCGCGTAATATAATGTCAAAAATTTAAACTGTCCTAATCCATCAATGAAAGTTTCAATTTGTGTCCTTATTTAATAATCTTATAGTTTGATTATCTATAAATATACGTATGTACCAATGAAGTTGTACTTCTAATGAACTCAATTTAATTTATAACAAATTGAATTCTGACCAGTTCTTACCTTTTTAAAATAAGTTTGCCCAGTATGCATTCTGGGGCGTTAAAAGGTACTTTATTAAGGTAGGGTATGATTATGTAATTTATTAAAAATATATGTTTCAACATATCAACTAAAGTAGTTGCCTTAAAGAGTAGAAATGACTGAATAACAGAATCACAACACAATCATTTTCTCTATGGATTCTTGAAAATTATTCATGGTGACTAAATATTGCATGTTGAATGTTGGAATATTATTCAAGGCAAAAATTTTTACTTGTGGATCCAGTTCCGATTCGTGGACCCGGTGGATTCGATGGATCTGAATTTGGATCTGATTTTTATGGACCCGATGGATCTGGATCCGGATACATGTATAAAAAATTGATCTGGATCTGAATCTAGTAGGATCCGGTCCAGATCCTACCTGTTGCCATCCCTAGACTGATGGTGCTATAGATTTTTCTTTTCGCTGAAATAATTGACTGAAATGCACGAATACTCAATTTTAGAATCACCATTTAACTTATATTCTTAGTGCGTAAAATTTTGCAAGTTTATCAACTTTGTAATAATTTTAGACATACTGATATGGAGTCTTAGGAAAAACTTAGGGCATGCGGTATCAAACTTTTTATATGTGGAAGTTCAGTCACATATGACAGTTCAGTTAATTTTGCTTAAACTTTAGCCAATTTTTACCTAAAGTTTAAGCATTTTTATCTGAAATTCATGCACACATATGGTTGAAATTCAACCATTTTTTTTCCTAAAATTCACACAGAAATGCATGAACTTTAGACATATATAACAATATTTTTATGTGAAGCTTTGTCAATTAATCTTACTTCAGACACCGACACAACGCATGCCTGAAGGCATTTCGAAGTAGGTAGACTTGCAAAAAAAAATTAAAATAATGGATGTCGGTTAAATAGCAGCATCCAAACAAAATACCGGTGAAATTTGTACAAAATATTCCAAAAGGTTTGTGTTTATTACAATTTCAATTTTCAAATGATCTTATTTTTAAATTCAACCAAATATTATCCGAACGCCTATTGGGAAAATAATATTTAAATTCATACACACAAAAAAAAGTTATTTGACATGGTACTCCAAACCAATTATTCATTTTGGGACAGATGAAATACTTTTAAGCTACTCATTTAGCAAATTAAGCTTATGCAAAAAGTTAGAGCCACGGGAGCTCGTAATTTGATAAAATGAGCAAAACAAACAAATTAGATTTTGAAATAATTTTTTTTTTATAAGACAATTGTAAATGATGAATTCCAGCTGTTAAATAGACGAGACATAGTATGATGGTTACAAACGATGCACATCTTTTTTCCTTAACATATCTATAATGGCACGATTTCGTTTCGATATTCCTTGTACTAAGCAGTTAAAGATTTGTGTAATAATCATTAAGCAGCATAATGTAGGGATTTGTTGGGTGTAAAACACACAAGTAAGGCACAGCGAAAGTTTAAAATTTTGAGTAAACTTACTTGCTCCAACAAACGTTTCTGGTATGATTATGCGATAATTATAATCTGTAAAGACAGGAAGAAAACTTACAGTTTAAGCTTTGTTAGTCTTTACTAAACGGAGCGCACGCGATTGTCAATCCGGGTGCAAGCCTTGCTTCAGTATATTCCTTTGCCCAAGAAAGCTAGGAAATCTTGGCAGAGGTTTGAGAGAATTTTATTTCCTGAACTCTGAGTTCAGAAAGTGGAAAGTGAGTTCTTATGAAATTATGGGTTAAGTGCCAAATATATAGTGGAGGAAACCCTAAACCAAATCAGATTTGGATCAGGCTTGAGGCGACCCAAATCCAAATTGCGATGGGCGATCGGTGGGCCCATCGTTATCTTGACTCCTCTATTTATTTTCTGCACGTTTTAGTTCTAATTAAATCCAAGATTTAATTTTAACTTAATTAATTAATTTTCATCAAATGAAAATTATCCCATAATTTATTATAAAATATCTTGATTCAAAATCCGATATTTTACATTCTCTCAATATACCCTTAGACCGAAAAGACAATCGACTTAGTGTGACCCTTTAGGCCTTCACACATTGGCACTTGATCAAATCAAGGTTCACACGGAACTCCTAGACGGCGCCGATGACGGACCCAATATGTGAAGTACGTTTACAAGATTCAAGTAAACAGACCTCTATGTGAGATGATAAATTCCTTTCATTCGCGACACACTCGATCAAGCTTAAGATTTGCCAAGTGTCTATCCAAATGACTTGATCACTTTATCTCATCTATATTAGTCGACAACTAGACCTTATCCTAGATATGTCTCTTTGCGTTGGCGATGACTTGGTCGACCTAACATCTCTGCGAAGCTGAGTGTTCTCTCGAAATTCCAATCGAGGAATGAATCCTATTCTTGGCTCAACTACCACCTTCAATCTACTTCGTAATGCACCCAATACAAGTCGCGTCTCAACCTATAAGACATTTGAGCTTAGGACAGGATCAAAGTGCATTGCTCCGTAAACAAGGCGATATTGACCTCAAGTCTAAGGACCTCTATCTCCCACATGCTGATAATACTCTAAACATGTATAACAAATAGTTTATCAGCAGGGTATGTCAATACTCCTCTAAGAGTATCCATGTGTCCATCACTAGCAACTATTGCTAGCAGTAAGTGAGATATACTACATTCTCTAAGAATGTGATGCAGACCAGCGTATGGACTTATAACATATCATTGATATCTCATTCTCAATGATCATTAGTCTAGGCTATTTTAAGAACTACACTCTATCATTAATATCTCACATTATTAATGACAATGTAAGTTCAAGGGATGCACATTAATGAATAATATAAACAATCAAATAATAATTCAATAATTGCAAATGCTAAGTATATATTAATCTTATTAATAATATGAATGTGTTCAAGTACATCTGCTCCTAAAATGATTGTTTCTAGGACATACATACTTTCAATCTCCCACTTGGCCTAGAGCCAATCACCAATGTATTTAATGCCCGTGTTTTCGAAATGATCATTATGCTTGACTAAGCTTAATGGTTTAGTAAATGGGTCTGCTAGATTATTTTCGGTGGGAATGTAGTCTATCTTTATTTCTTATGTATCCACCATCTCCATGAGTATGTGGTATTCCTTGGTACATGCTTGTTTCTATTCGTTGATCTTGGTTCCTTAGCTTGAGCAATCGCACCAGTGTTGTCACAATAAATCGTTATTGAACAACTGGTACTTGGAACAACCCCTAATTCCTTTAAGAACTCGGATATCGCGACAGCTTCTTTACCAGCTTTCGATCCAGCAATGTACTCGGCTTCTGTTGTCGAATCGGCAGTTGTAGCTTGCTTGGAACTCTTCCAACTAACTACTCCACCATTTAAAATGAAGGCATAACCAGAATGAGATTTGAAGTCATCAAGATGCATGCGGAAGCTAGCATCAGTGTACCCAGTAGCTACTAGCTCTTCTTGTCCGCCATAGACTAAGAAGTATTCTTTAGTTCGTCTAAGATACTTAAGAATACTCTTGACTGCTTTCCAGTGTTCCTCCCTAGGATTCTACTGGAATTTTCAAGTCATGCTAAGTGCATAGGCCACATCTGGCCTTGTACAGGTCATGGCATACATGATTGATCCTATAGCTGAAGCATATGGGATTCTCTTCATGCGTTCAAGTTATGCAACTGTGGAAGGACAATCCTTCCTTGACAACTTGATGTCTTGACCCATAGGAAGATTCCCTTTATTGGAATTTTTCATAGAGAAACGTTTTAGCACTTTGTCTATGTATACGGTGTGTGACCTTCAACAATCTATTAGGTCTATCTCTGTAGATTCTAATTCCAAGAATGTAGCAGGCTTCACCCAAGTCCTTCATCATGAAGGTTCTGGATAACCATTCTTTGACTGATTGCATGAGAGTCTTATTGTCTCCCATTATCAATATGTCATCTACATATATAACAATTAAGACAATGCTCGTTTGTGCGTTTACTATAAGCATCGGATCTTCCTTACTTCTAACAAAGTCAAACGATTTGACTGCTTTGTCAAAACAAATGTTTCAACTCCTTGAGGCTTGCTTAAGTCCATAAATGGACTTTTGTAGTTTGCATACTGCTTTGGGTTGAGTCTTAGATGTAAAACCCTCTGGCTGTATCATATACACCTCCTCAATTATATTACCATTGAGGAAGGCAGTTTTAACATC
Source organism: Przewalskia tangutica (assembly GCA_029844215.1). NCBI lineage: Eukaryota > Viridiplantae > Streptophyta > Magnoliopsida > Solanales > Solanaceae > Przewalskia > Przewalskia tangutica. Next base: position 86,066,910 of record CM056738.1, on the reverse strand, counting down.
CATTTGCCAAATATCATAATCATAGTATGCAACTATTGCAAGCAAAATCCGAATGGACTTAATCTTTGCAACAGGCGAAAAGGTTTCATCATAATTGACCCCAGGCCGTTGATTATAACCTTTAGCCACCAATCTTGCTTTATAAGTCTGTATTTTGCCATATGCATCAATCTTCTTCTTGAAGACCCATTTGCATCATATGGGTCTAAACCCTGTTGGCAAGTTAACCAAATTCCATACTTGGTTTATGTACATAGACTCTATTTCGGATTTCATGGCTTCTTGCCATCTCTGTGAATCAATGTCTAACATTGCTTCGCTGTAGGTAGTAGGCTCATCATCATCAGGAATATCTATCTCATTATGTGTTTCAACAAGGAGATTAAGTCTTTCAGGTGCACGATGAGTCCTAGTGGTCCTACGGAGTTGAACATTCTGCGTTTCAGTGTTTGCTGTATTTTGATTTTGAGAAGATGTTTGTGTGTTGGACAATCCACCACCTTGAGAACTTTCATGAATATCATTTTGCATAGGATGATGCACAACTATTGTGTCATCTACCATTGGTTGTGCATGAGGGTCTTGCATTTCTGCAGTATCCCTCACAACACTCCCACTGGCTGAAGGGCGTACTCTAAGTACCCAATCATCATCAAATACTCCCACTGAATCCTTGTCTAGGTTATTTGACAAGGGATCATTCTCTACATTATTTTGTACTTCTTGAATTTCTTCACTGTGTTCCTTGTTGACATAGTCTTCTTCAAGGAAAGTTGCATTTCTGGAAACAATTACTTTATGTTCCTCAGGAAGATAGAAGTAGTACCCTCTTGTTTCCTTAGGATACCCTACAAAATAATACTTCTCACTTTTAGATTCCAATTTGTCAGTGAGCAACTTTTTTACATATGCAGGGCACCCCCAGGGTCGCATGTGTCTAAGTGCTGGCTTCTTGCCATTCCATATCTCATATAGAGTTTTCTCTACTGACTTTGATGGAACTCTATTCAAAATGTAGATTGAGTTTTGCAATGCATATCCCCATAGGTATGTTGGTAGAGCTGAGAAGCTCATCATGGATCTAACCATATCTAATAAGGTACGATTTCTCCTCTCAGCAACACCATTCATTTGTGGCGTTCCGGGAGGTGTCCATTCTGAATGGACTCCATGAAGTTTCAAGTAATCTAGAAATTCTTTACTTAAGTACTCACCTCCTCGATCTGATCGAAGAGTTTTAATACTTGTTTCAAGTTGCTTCTCTACTTCTGACTTGTACTCCATGAATTTCTCAAAAGCTTCAGACTTATGTTTCATAAGATACACATGCCCAAACCTTGAGAAATCGTCTGTAAAAGTGATGAAATAAAGAAAGTCTCCCTTAGCTTGAGTTGGAAAAGGCCCGCATACATCGGTATGAACTAACTCAAGCACCTCTTTGGCACGTACTCCTTTCCCAGAAAGTGATTTGGTTGTCATCTTTCCTTTTAAACAAGATTCACAATCACCATATGACTCTAAGTCAAATGGTTCTAAGTAATCTAATTTCTTCAATCTTGCTATCCTTGATTCATTGATGTGACCAAGTCTGCAATGCCATAAGTAGGTGGGATTTCTTTGATTACTTATTTTAGCTCTTTTATTTTGTATATTGAAAATTTCATGGCTACAGTTTAGAACATACAATCCATCCACAAGCGGAGCATTTCCACAAATAAAACCTTCATAAGATAAAACATAGTTTCCATTGGTAATATGTGAGGAAAACCCCTCAATGTCTAACATAGGGATAGAAATAATATTTCTCGTCAAAGACGGAACAAAATAACAATTATTAAGTTCTAAACAAAAGCCTGAAGGTACATCTAGCCTATAAGTCCCCACGCGTTCCGCATCAACTCTAGCTCCATTGCCAACGCGTAGATCTATTTCCCAAGGTCCAACCTTTCTGCTATCAGTTAGCCCCTGCACATTATTACAAATGTGTGAGCCACAAGCGGTATCCAATACCCAACAGTGAGAATTAGTTATAGACATATTTATTTCAATAACAAACATACCTTGTCCAAAGAGGCGGCCGTGTTCCTTGTCTCCCGCAGGGCATGCGATCCTTCTTCCAATGTCCCTTTTCTCTTACAATTGAGGCAAACATCGTGATTATCTTGGCCTTCTTTGAACAACTCCTTTAGGTTTCATAGGCGTGGGTTTGGCGGCAACCCTTCTTCTTCTTCTGCATATTCTTACCGCCAGGTTTGAACTTGCTAGATGAGCCACCATGAGCACGACTTTACCTTTGGAGGTGGGCGACTCGAAGGTCTTCAACATATTATGAAGTTCTGGGAGACTCGCTTTCGTTCCATTCATGTTGTAATTCACAATGAAGTTCTCAAAGAAACCAGGAAGCGAGTTCAAGATTAGATTAACAGAAACATTTGCGAGCGAACGTTCGATCGAAGTCAACCTCTCAATTAATCCAATCATCTTCAAAACATGTTGTGACACTGACCCGCTTCGTTCGACACTTAAAGAGATCTCTCAGCGGTTCATACTCCGTTATGCGAGGCGTGAGTCATAAAGACTCTTCAAGTGTTCTAGCATCTCGTTGGGGCCCATATTTTCATGTTGTCTTTGTAACTCTGGAGTCATAGAAGATAGCATAACACATTGTGGTGCAACAGCATCATCAAGATATTTCTGATAGGTTGCTTTGTCAAACAGAGCATACTCTTCAGAATCTTGCGAGGATGTAGGGAGTGATGTATCCATACATACTCAATCTTTTTAATCGCTTGATCAAACGCGGATTTCTTAACGATCGGGAAAATTGGCTCCATTCAACTTGTTCGTTTGACCAACATTTTAAGTGATTCGACATCAGAATCGAAGAAAAGATAGACTTGAAATTAATACTTTAATATAATTTCTATTGAACACATTCATTAACTAACTAACAATGTCTTTAGTTTAATTAGCTCCCACTATTTTAACATACTCTTTTACCCCATAAAGAATACGGACTCATATCAAATACGGTCATAATGGGTCAAGATCCAAACTCGTATTTGTCTCGCGTTTCTTGAGGTGATAACTTCAACAACACGATCTGGTAGGTCTAAACCAATTGCAAACAATTTGCAACTCTTGGTTGACCGAATGTTCTAAACAATTCGATATCGTCCCTATTGTCCGATCTTTGGGGCGCGAGAGCGACTAACAAGTCAACCCCGTTATGCGACTGCAATTATGCATCTAAGCGGGCTTAGCCTTCATCAAGCAAACACTAGGGTGTAAATACTTACGAAGGTTTATCACCTACTACAACATTTATATGCATCTATGAAAGGATCTGAGTCCTCGTAGACTTAGAGCAAATGCTGGGACATAAATACTCATCTCGCCGAAAAGAATTTTCCACCACAATCAATTATAACGGACGACGCGTTCATTTTAAATGAGACTTGTATTAAATTTGGGGAATATTTTAATTCAGGGTTATGATCAAGCTCAACTATTATATCATACATCATATGACATCCTATCATGCAATTTCTAAACACATTTAGATGGGAAACCATCAAACCCAATAGACATGATATAAGATGATTTTAATCACATACTGGGCGCCGTCTACGTAGACAATTATAGCGGTCATTGAAAGTAAACAATTACTGGGCGCCGCCTACCCAGACAATAACTGCGGACTAACAAATACTGGACGCCGCCTACCCAGACATATATATGCGGACTCTATTCTAATTATTTAAATGATAATTAATTAAACAATTAAGAGAAACAATTAATTTGTGCACACATTATCAAATAATATGTCAAATAACAATAATTATGGGTTAATTAATTTGTTTCAATTTAGAAAATATTTAAATTCAAAATTTAAATTCAATTTTCAATTTTCAGAATTTTCTGCTCATCCAAACAGTACCTTAATAATTCAGAAATTAAAATTTAATTTTCAGGGGTATTTCTGCAATTTTCAGAACCTTAAAATATTTACAGATTTACCCAGGGACCAAATCTGCTTTTCTGAAATTTACAGATTGACCCATGGACTGAATCTGCTGATTTTAAAAACTTTTAAAATTTTCAAAAAATATCTCAGGGACTAATTTGTAATTTTCAGAACTTAAAATATTTTCAGATATGTTTAAGGACCAATCTTCAATTTTAAAACTCTAATTTTAATTGCAAAAAGGTCCTCAAACTATTTTAAATTTTCAAAATCAATTCCAACCCCAAATCAAATTTGGGATTTGGATTTCGGGGCGAAATTGACGGAATTAAAACCCACCAAACGATGGCACACATCGGGACGAACTCACCGGTGGTTTTCACCACCAATTTGGTGGCCCACGGTGGCCGGAATTTGAGACGCCGGCGGCGGGTTCTAAAACCGTCGGTGGTGCTCCTTTCCATTATCGTTCTTGATGTAACACTACCACCATTAGATTCCCCTCGTCGAGACGAACACGGTGGTAGTATTACTTAAGAATTTCGATGCCCGTGGTGGCCTGAACCAACCCCGCCGGCGGCGGCATTCCGATGACTTTTTCGGCGTTTACATCACGTTCTGTCACCTCTCAACACCTTTATGGACCTTCTTAAAAGTGGATTTCTCGATAATAGTGGAGACGGTGTTAGAACACATTAAAACTCGAAATTTCTGGAATCGCATTTGCGTTGCGAACGATGACCACCGACATCTTTGTTCCGCCGAACGATGACCACGAACAATGTTCCGCGGAGCGATGACCACGACCTTTGTTCGAACGATGTCGGTTACTATTCCATTCAATTTTTTATTTTTTATTTTTATAAATTCCGAAAATAAGTTTTAAATCAAAACAATTAATTATCCCACATATCGTTATTAAAGATTATCGTATAATCATTAAACCAGTCTGGGCTCTGATACCACTGTAGGGATTTGTTGGGTGTAAAACACACAAGTAAGACACAGCGAAAATTTAAAATTTTGAGTAAACTTACTTGCTCCAACAAACGTTTCTAGTATGATTATGCCATAATTATAATCTGCAAAGACAGGAAGAAAACTTACAGTTTAAGCTTTGTTAGTCTTTACTAAAGGAAGCGCACGCGATTTTCAATCCGGGTGCAAGCCTTGCTTCAGTATATTCCTTTGCCCAAGAAAGCTAGGAAATCTTGGCAGAAGTTTGAGAGAATTTTATTTCCTGAACTCTGAGTTCAGAAAGTGAAAAGTGAGTTCTTATGAAATTATGGGTTAAATGCCAAATATATAATGGAGGAAATTCTAAACCAAATCAGATTTGGATCAGACTTCAAGACCTGACCCAAATCAAAATTGCGATGGGCGATCAACCGGGCCCATTTGTTATCTTGACTCTTATTTATTTTACGCGCGTTTTAGTTCTAATTAAATCCAAAATTTAATTTTAACTTAATTAATTAATTTTCATCAAATGAAAATTATCCCATAATTTATTATAAAATAAAATATCTTGATTCAAAATCCGATATTTTACATTCTCTCAATATACCCTTAGACCGAAAAGACAATCGACTTAGTGTGACCCTGTAGGCCTTCACACATTGGCACTTGATCAAATCAAGTTCACGGAACTCTGAAGCGGCGCGGTGGCGGACCCGATATGTGAAATGCGTTTACAAGACTCAAAGCGGACCTCTATGTGAGATGATAAATTCCTTTCATTCGCGACACACTCGATCAAGCTTAAGATTTGCCAAGTGTCTATCCAAATGGCTTGATCACTTTATCTCATCTATATTAGTCGACAACTAGACCTTATCCTAGATATGTCTCTTGCATTGGCCAATGACTTGGTCGACCTAACATCTCTGAGAAGTTGAGTGTTCTCTCGAAATTCCAATCGAGGAATGAATCCTATTCTTGGCTCAACTACCACCTCCAATCTACTTCGTAATGCACCCAATACAAGCCGCGTCTCAACCTATAAGGCATTTGAGCTTAGGACAGGATCAAAGTGCATTGCTCCGTAAACAAGGCGATATTGACCTCAAGTCTAAGGACCTTTATCTCCCACATGCTGATAATACTCTAGACATGTATAACAAATAGTTTATCAGCAGGGTATGTCAATACTCCTCTAAGAGTATCCATGTGTCCATCACTAGCAACTATTGCTAGCAATAAGTGAGATATACTACATTCTCTAAGAATGTGATGCAGACCACATGTCGACTTATAACATATCATTGATATCTCATTCTCAATGATCATTAGTCTAGGCTTTTTTAAGAACTACACTCTATCATTAATATCTCACATTATTAATGACAATGTAAGTTCAAGGGATGCACATTAATGAATAATATAAACAATCAAATAATAATTCAATAATTGCAAATGCCAAGTATATATTAATCTTATTAATAATATGAATGTGTTCAAGTACATCTGCTCCTAAAATGATTGTTTCTAGGACATACATACTTTCACATAATGCATTGATTTGACCACAAAATGTGGTATCTTTGATGAGGGGAAAGTCCCGAAGGCGAAAACACCCACATGCACTAGAGGCCTTTTGGCCAGGTGGAATGTAAATCGAGGGATATGCGCGAGTGACAGCCCTACAAGGGAGAGGACTAACGGGACACGAACTCAGCAACAACCCTTGCAATATTTCAGCAAAGACTGTCACCACACGAATTCGACCCGCAACGTCGAGGTGATTGTACCACAATCACCTTGTCACTTACCAACTCGCATGTGCGTATAATGTTGTGACTTGGACCTTAGGCAAATGGTAACAAGATGCACCTTGAATTTGGGCGGATTAATATGAATTAAATTAGTAAATGGGAAACCTGCCAAAATGTTATTTGGGTTGAGATTAGATATAGCTCAAAAATTGATGGCACACCCGGTGCGCCCAAAATTCTAATGAAATATTGATTTCCTTATAAATTGTATTATTATCAAATAAAATTAATGAACTTTTTCTCTTTGTCATAGTTAGGGCTGCACATTTGGACCGGACCGAAAAAACCCCTGTACCGAACCGGATCGGACAGAATTTTTCGGTTCGATCCTCGGTCCTTTGAAATATATTTTTCGTTTTCGGTCCTGTCTGGTCCAGGTTCGGTCCGGTCCGGACCGAATTTATATATAATTCCTAATTTTCTAAATTCCTAATATATAATATATATATAATTCCTAATTTTCTAAATTCCTAATCGGGTTTCGGGGCCCGGTTTTTTTAAAAAAAATTGAATTTCCAATACTTAAATTGACATTCTCGGACACATTACCACAAAATTTGAACGTTGAAATCTATTGTATATCGCGAGATATTTAGCTTTGAAAAGGAAAAAAACGTAACGATTTGGGGAAAAAGTAAAATTGCTTGCCAAGAAGGACGTTTTTGGAGAAATCGGCTGAAGGTTTGGGATGGCTTCGTCTCGAAAAAGTACGCGAAATCAAAAAAATAATTAGATCAAACGGACGTCCGAGCGCAAAGTTATGACCATTTAAAATTTCACTAATTTACAACCAATATTTGATATGTCAATACGTCCGAAAATTTGGTGAAATTTGGTGAAGCGGTGAGGCGGTCAGGTCACGGTATGTTTATTGAATTAAATAAAAATACTAATAAAAAAATTATATTAAATAAAAATACTAATAAATATAGAATTATAATAAAATCGATCCATTCGGTCGGACCGGATCGAAAATGACCTGGACCGAATTTATCGGTCTGAATGTTTTGATTTTTCGGTCCTCGGTCCGGTCCGGTTTTGACCTTTTGTGCAGCCCTAACATGCCTACATCTAAAGTATCTGTTTGGTCAAGCTTCTGAAAGTGTTTTTGTTTCTCATAAACAATTCTTAGGCCAAACGGTACTTTTCAAAAGTAGAAACACTTTTTAATAGGAAGAGAAGCAGAAACACCAATTTAGTGCTTCTCGAGAAGCCCTTTTTGCCCATTAAATGAATTATTTTTGGACTCATTTACTTTTTTTTTCCACAGAATTCCTTTTGAACTCATATAATATCCCCGTATAAAATAGAAATTTGAGAATAGGGTAAGGCGGGGGGAGGGGGTAGGGCGCGGGGGTAAGAAAAAATCATATTTTTTAATATTTTTTTTTATAAAAGTAACAAAAAATATGAAATAGAAATTTGAGGATGGGGTAGGGCAATGGAGGTGGGGTGGGGTAGACGGGGTAGGATGGGGGAAAAAATCATTTTTTTTATAAATTGTTTATAAAAGTAGAAAAATATAAAATAAAAATTTGAGAATGTGGTAGGTGGACGGAAGGAGGGGGGTAGGAGGAGGTAAGAAGAAAATTCATATTTTCAATCATTTTTTATACAAGTAACAAAAAATATGAAATAGATATTTGAGAATGGGGTAGAGCAATGGAGGTGAGCGGGGTAGAGGGTAGGGCGGGACGAAAAAATTCATATTTTTTATAAATTGTTTATAAAAGTAAAAAAATATAAAATAGAAATTTGAGAATGTGGTAGGTGGACGGAGGGAGGTAGGGGGAGGTAAGAAAAAAATTCATATTTTCAATCATTTTTTATAAAAGTAACAAAAAATATGAAATAAAAATTTGAGAATGATGTAGAGGCAATGGGGTGGGGTGGGGGTAGATGAGTAGGGAAAGAATAAAATTCATATTTTTATAAATTGTTTATAAAAAAATATAAAATAAAAATTTGAGAATGTGGTAGGTGGACGGAGGGAGGTAGGGGGAGGTAAGAAAAAATTTCATATTTTCAATCAATTAAAAGTAACAAAAATATTAAATAGAAATTTGAGGATGAGGTAGGGCAATGGGGTGGGGTGGGGTAGGGGTAGAGGAGTAGGGGGTAAGAAAAAAATTCATATTTTTTATAAATTATTTATAAAAGAAAAAAATATAAAATAGAAATTTGAGAATGTGGTAGGTGGACGGAGGGGGTGGGGGGAGGTAAGAAAAAAATTCATATTTTCAATCAATTTTTATAAAAGTAACAAAAAATATGAAATAGAAATTTGAGGATGGGATAGGGCAATGGGGTGTGGTAGGGGTAGAGGAGTAGGGCGGGGGTAAGAAAAAATTCATATTTTTTATAAATTGTTTATAAAAGAAAAACATATATAAAATAGAAATTTGAGAATGTGGTAGGTGGACGGGGAGTAAGAAAAAATTTCATATTATAAAAGTAACAAAAAATATGAAATAGAAATTTGAGAATGGGGTAGGGAAATATAGTTTGGGGTGGAGGGTAAGAAAAAAATTCATATTTTTTTATAAATTATTTATAAAAGTAAAAAGAAAAAGAAATTTGAGAATAGGGTAGGTGGACGGGGAGGGGGTAGGGGGGAAGAAAAAAAATCATATTTTTTATAAAAGTAAAAAAAATATGACATAGAAATTTGAGGATGGGGTGAGGGTAGGTGTGGGTAGGGCGGGGGTAGATTTAGACATATTTGAATCATTGACTATCATATTGTCGTTACATTTCTTATGTACAATATAATATTGTTTTCTTGATTAAATGTTGCAATTAAATAATTTTAAAAAACATTATTAAATTGTAAAGATATACTAATTTTTAGAAAGATATGAAAGAAAAAGAATATTTTAAATAGTTTTAAATATATTAAAAAGAATATTATAGTAAATTTGCATAAATGTGGGTCAAACAAGAAACTGTTTCTGTTTATCAGAAGTACTTCTATAATTATAGGTCAAACATCCTAACAGATTCTCTAGAAACAGTTTCTGCAGAACTACTTCTAAGAAATATAAACATTTTTCCAGAAGCTTGACCAAACTTTTTCTCTTTGTCATAGCTACATGCCTACATCTAAAGTATACATGTCTAAGGGGTCGGGTTGACCCAGAACCGGACCGGTCGACCCGGTACAAAATTTAGTTCGGTCCGGACCGATAAGACTTACCGGGTTGGGGGTTGGTTTGGCCCCGACCCCAACCCGCACGGGTTATACAAAAATCCGATAAGGTTAGGACAGTTGAGCCGTGAGAAGCGATAACCTTATCGATTCCTGGTCCGGTCGAACCGTGAGAACAAATTAAAAAAAAAAGTTGGTGGTGCCCAACGGTAACATTATCGTTGGGGCTGGGGGTAGGGGCTGGAGGGAGGGGCCAACGGTCAGTGGACCGTTTGGCTTAATTTGTTTTTTTTTAATTACATTTCTATCCTTTAAAAAATCTATAAATACTCTACATTCTTTTCATTTTTATCACACAATTATTTCTACAATTCTCTCAATTCTCATACACTCTTAATTCTCTATATTATCAATTCTAAAGTTATTATTATTATTATTAATTTGCAAAGTAGCAAGACTTCGAGCTTCGGCCTACGAGTTTCAATTGAATTCTGAATCTCGAAGTTTGGTACACTCGTTTCATTCTCTAATTATTTTATTAAATTATCATATTTATTTGTTGATTATTTAAATATTTTATAATGTCTTCGCTAAGGGAAATTGTGTCGGGACTGCGCTGTAAATCTAGTTCAAGGGATAAAAAAATATGTAGGTTTTTCATCATCTAATCAAAATATAGATTATGATAAAATGCAAGAAGATTTTGGAATAGAAGATAATGAATATGATAACATTCAATTAGATAATATTGTTGAACTTGAAGAAACTGAACCCCCTACACCTACTAGTGTTCCTTCTGTCAATGTTGGTACTGCTAGTGATAGTCGTAGACCCCCTTTACCAGAAGTTACAGAACCAGAAGTAAGGAGAAAATGAGTAAAGTGTGGCTCTTTTATGATAGAGTTGGGGACACTGATAGAGTTATATGTAATATTTGTGGGAAAACTTACAAACATAAGAGAGGGGGTGACGACGGGGGACGAGCACTATAGGTAGGCATTTATTGAAAGATCATCCGATACAATGGGGTGTTGCCACTGATTTAGAACCCGGTCAACAACAACTTAATCCATTAACGCGGGGGGGGGGGGGGGGGGGGTTTGGGTAAGTACGATTCAAAGAAGGATCGCATTGAATTAGCAAAAATGATTGTCGGATGTTGTTTACCTTTTCTTTTGCTTCTTCTTCATATTTAATTACATATATTCAAAGAGTATATAATCCTTGTTTTACATGTGTTCCTCTAGTACTTGTAGAGCCGATGTTTTTGTTTTTAGACTTTATAATGATTATGTTATTTTTTTGCAATATTTGTTCACTAATATTTCAAGCACGAGATCAAATAGGAGACACACGTCACGCATTGGGCGGAAGCACATTAGAAGTGTTAGTATGCTTAACGGAATGGATCAGATCAGAGAGAAGAAATCAAGGATATGAAGACGTTGACTCTCCGGAAGATGAAGAAATCAGAAATATTTTGGAAATCGGGAGCGCAACCGGGACTGAAATTAATACTCCAGATTTAGAGGCTATGGAGTATAACCAATTCAATCAACCTATAAATTACGAAGAACTTGAAAGAATGATGCATAATATGTAAATAACAATTATTATTACTTCATTATGTACTCTTATTAACAATTAACATTATGAATAATGAAAGTTCGAAAGTTTACGTCTTATCATTAGTTTTTATTTTATTATCTCTTTAGTTGTTATTTGTTAACTTATCTTATGTCTATCAATTTAATAAATTAATAAATTTTCGGAATAAAAATAATTAAAAAAAAATTAATATAGTTTATATAACTACAATATAAATATAAAGTATAAAGTTATAAACTATATTATATTATTATATTATATATTTAATTTGAATTTAGTTAGATTTTCAAAATTTACAAAAAACAAATCGGACCGGTAGGCCCGGTTCAACCCGGATCCGCACGAGCCGACCGAAAATCAAGTAATGAACCGGACCGATAGATCCGTTAATCCAGTGGACCGGACCGATAACCGATCCGGAACCAGTTCAAACCGGTAACGGGCTATCGGTCCGGTCCGGGTTGATCCGTTAGACATGTATAATCTAAGTATCAAACAAGAAATAGTTTACAAAAATAAATTTTATTATGTGTTAATTCATATTTATATATTTAAACCAAATCAATTCAACTTTTAGATGAGCTTACTTGGGGCTGAATTAACTTGTCATGAAAATATATCCAATTTAACTCACTTAGGGCCTGTTTGGATTGGCGGTGGACAGAAGTGCTTTTGGCAGAAGTGATTTTGTCAAAAGTGATTCTGGCAAAAGTGATTTATGTTTAGATGCAATAATGTAAAAGTGTTATCAATAAATGATGTTTGGATAGTTTTGATCAAAATTGCTTTTGAATGTAGAATTACCAAAATGGACATTTAGTCAATACATATAAATAAAAATTACTAATAAATGGAAGTGTGTAAATAAAAATTACAAATAGATAATATAATTTAAAGTGCAATACATTACTTAAATATTAGTAGAATATTATTACAATACTAATTTAAAGTGCAAATAGTATTTCAATATTATTACAATACTAATTTTGCATGTACTCTATAATTTGATTGCGGACTAAGTCTCGAACGTGATCCATCTCTAATGAAGAAGCTACATTAAAAATCTGTGATTGATCCAAGTTAGATGATGTATGATAATCATAATTGTGAATGATTGTGTTTTCATCTTCATAAAAATCAAAATCAATATCCATTTCTGGAAGGAGTCGCGACGCCTAAGTTCAAGTGATTTTTCACTCTGTAGGCACTTAATTTCCAGTAGCTACTGGAGCCTAGACGCTGCGGCCCTTCGGGAAGGAACCGCGGCGCCTAAGTTTCACGCCGAAGGAGCCGCGACCCTTGGGAGGAGGCACCACAACGCTCTTCAGGTAAATCTTCAAAAATAATAATAAAAATCGATACTTCAATTTGGATATATTTATTTCTTGTTTGTTCAAAATATAATGTATTATAGTAGTAATATTACAAGTATTTGAAAGAAAATAATAGAAAAAAGAAAAAGATAATCCTCGTATAATCGGCAACATTAGGATGTTTGAGGAGTTTAAAGTTCCAATCTGCAATTACACATGAACAAATGTCAACTTTAGTAGTATATTTGATTTTTAAATTAAAACAGAACATGAGTAGTATATTTGATTTTTTTTAGTAATTATTTTTAGATATTTAAAGAGGGTAATGAAAGTTGTATTTTTGAATTTTTTTTAGTAATATTTCTAGATATTTAAAGAGAGTACTGAAAGTTGTATATTTGATTTTTTTTAGTAATTATTTTTAGATATTTAAATAGGGTAATGAAGGTGGATATAATTGTTGATGAAAATTAAAGAGAGTAATAAAGGAAATGGTAAAATTCAAATTGAAATAAATGGTAGAACTTCTGGCATAGCTCCAATTTTTAGTTTCTGGCAAAAGTGCTTTTGGAGAACAGAAACACTTCTGAAAAGTCAAATCAAACATGTCAATTTTGCTATTTTCATAAAAGTGGGTACCCAGAAGTCGATCCAAACAGGTACTTAAACGAGATGAACGAGTTATATTTTCATAATTAATTTTGCTACTCATAATTTTTATCAATAATTCAAATCGTGTTTTAGGATGTCTCTTTTGGCATTTTCTTATTGTAATGTCATAGAAGAAACAACAAGAAAAGAGAGCAGCTAAGCCACAGACAAATGTGAAAGCTTTTTTGGGTTTATACAAATAATTTGTTTATTCTTCTGTATTAGAAAATGAATAGAATTAACAATGGTTGACGACAGAGATTCACTTTACGCTGCATGCATTCCATACACCAGCTTATAATTTACAAAAAAAAAAACAATTACACACACGTAAGCTAATGTAAATCATGTCTCTATTATTTAAGTTATATATATTAATAATATAAACTTTAAATATTATATATCAGTGAATTTTAATTTATAATATCAGATAATCAGTTATTACTTATAATTATAATTAATTAATAATCTGATTGTGTAAATATTTTTTATATCATTAGGGACGTTTGGTTTGAAGATAAATTATACAATTATAATGTAGGGAATAATTATACATGGACTAATAATAATATAGAGATTATTTCTTGATGGACGTTTGATTTATTGTATTAAATTGAATACGAGATATCATTTAAAATATTTATTTATTTTTAAACTAAAAAATAATGAATTTACAATTATACCCTTGAATGATTGACCTTCTTTGATTTCTAGGAAAAGATAAAGGTAGTTTTATACTTTTACTACTCCACTTTATCTTATATATAGATTAGTGATTTTTGATGGTACAAAATAATATATCAATTGGTGTATTAAATTATATAAAGATTAAGTTATACAGGATTTAAATTATAATATAATATTATACCAAATAATGTACCACTATTATTTTCCATATACATCATATGAAAAGACTCCTTAGCGGATAAAATGTTAACCCATTACTACAAGTTATTTACAAAGTAGACTAGATTTAGCAAAGTGCCAAAGTTATTCCCATATATTCTCATGTGCATAGCTCAGTTGGTTCCAAAATAATAAATTGACCCCAAGCGAAATGCCAAAGTTTACTAGTGTATCCACTAGTATATTCCAAAAGGTGAAAGGGAGCAATGGAATTACTGATATGAAAGTTGTGCATCAGGGAAGGATCTACCACAGTGGAAGTGGAAGTGGTTGTTCAAAAAAAAATCACAGTGTTATATTAGGGAATGAGGATGTTGTGCTTCTTGAAAGTGGATTTTGTACAAGGAGGTTTCCTGCCACTGCCCTGTCTTTCAGACTTCCATTTTTTCCCTCCTATCAAAATGTATAATAACCACAAGTGTTCCTTTTATGATGTTAATTTCATTAGTACTATTTGTTGTTTAATCTTTGCTTAATTATATGGTTGATTCACTTAGGAGCCGAACCACACCTTAGCGGAAGTGCTGTCACGGACATCACTTCGTCAATTTTTTCGTTGTGTACATATATAGATTCAATTGGTTGTCAATTGTTGAAACTTGACAACCAATAACTGTTAGCTAGTTCACTAGCTAGTCGGACATATTGCTTTTCTAGTTAAGCTCAGACATTGAATCTTCTTGAAAATATGATTTATACTCCATTCTAATAAAAAATAGTGTTCACTTCGCTATTTTTACATCCCTTAAAAAAATATTAATTTCTACGCAAAAATAAGTAATTTGACTAAAATATCCTCAATTAAATAGGTATTGAAATTTGGTCACCTAACGCATAATAAGAGTAAATTTGGAAAAATAAAATTAATTATTTTTTAATTTGGTAAGTAGACACTCTTTTTAATTTAAAAAATAAAGTCTAAGTAGACGCTCTTTTTTATCATGAGGGGAGTATTATTTAGAGGCTTCACTAGTCATTTAAAATAGAGGTTGCAGAGAATGGAACCATTGACCTTCTCCATAAAGCAGTTCAGCTACTGTTAGTCAACATTATGTTTGCAATTACAATAATAATAATATAATATTTCAGCGGTAATATTTTACACTATGTTATAATTATAGTAATAGTATATTTGTTTAGTTACTTCTTTAAATTTGAATATTATTTATTATAAAACATATTTCACTAGATTCATTGCTTATCATTCTTTTCCTGCTTTAGCACAGATTGTTGGGACAAATATAACATAACACCTCAGAAATAACATAAATAAATGGAGAATGGTGGAACTCAAAAATAGGTGCCAAACAAAAGGAAACTCCAAAACCAAGAAAAGTAAAGAAAGGGAAAAGATATGTGTTGGAGAGTAAAGAGGTGAGAGTGAGACACACATTCAGAAAGAGAGAGGACTTGATATGTGTTGGCCTGATTTATTACTTTTGCTTTTTTCTCTCTAAAGGAATCTTTGAAAATCAAAAGTTCCTTCACATACATTAATATAGGAATGGCCAGTGGGCCGGACCGACCCGATCCCGATCCGACCCCGACCACGTCATGATTCCGTATTAAAAAAAAAAAAACGGGACCGGAACTCGAACCGAGACGGGACAGAGTTTTAACATAGAAAATGAACCAATGAAATAGAGAAATAAAACTAAAAACAAAATTTTAGAACTTGTGTTTTGGAGATTATGAAAGACATTAGAGATAAAATCATAAAAGTCTTAATTAAAGCAAAAGTGGTTATATGACTTTATGATTGATTTTAACTTATACGCACTTTTGATGTCTAATAAAATACTAAAAATTGATTTTAAGCTAGTTTGACAAACACCATGTTAGTCCCTTTAGTTTGAAGGGTGTACACTACTTACTAGTATTTAATCAGATTGTTACATTGTTAATCAGATTTAATGGACAGGATTTAACTGTAACTGAAAAGATAATTTATTTTAATTCTCCTTTTTCTTTCCGTTTTTCCCTTCTTCTTTTCTGTCTCTTCACTTTACCATTGTTGATAGAAAGCTCCTCTCCCAAAACACAATATGACAGAAACATCATAACATGAGCAAAGTGTGCATTGCACATTACCACCTGGTATGAATCCCACACAACCTCGTTCTTCCTTCAGTTGTGACAAACACCCACATGAAGATTTCACTGGCTTTTGCCCTGAATGTCTTTGTGAACGCCTCACCACCTTAGATCAAACTTGCACTAATAATAATACTAACCCTTCTTATTCCACTACCTCTGCCATCAAAGCCCTTTTCTTCAAAACTACTACTCTTCCTCCTAAACCCACTTCATTTTTTCCTGAACTTCGCCGTACTAAATCATTTTCCGCTTCCAAAAACGAGGGTTACTTAAGCTTCTTTGAGCCTCAACGTAAGTCTTGTGATGTTCGTGTCCGTAACACACTTTGCTCCTTATTTTCCGACACAACAACTGATAACAATAATACTGGTGATGTTCTTGTCAATAGACCTGTCATCGTTATCGAATCAAAAGAAGAATATGAAGAACAAGTTAATGTGGTGAATGAAATAACTCAGTCACCTGTGGAAAACAACAACAGTTCAGAAATTGTGGTGGAAGAAGAGGTGGTGAGTGGTGGGGATATATTAAAGCCAATGAAAGATCATATAGATCTCGATTCGCCAGCAAAAAAACCTTCAAGGGATTTGAAGGAAATAGCAGGAAGCTTCTTATCAGCTGCATCAGTTTTCAGCAAGAAGTGGCATCACTGGAGGCGAAAACAAAAGGCGAAAAAACGAAACAATTGTGAAAACTCATCTACATTGTCATTGGAAAAGCCCATTTCAAGAAAATTCAGGGATACCCAATCAGAGATTGCAGATTATGGGTTTGGAAGAAGGTCATGTGATACTGAACCTCGGTTTTCCCTCGATATTGGAAGGATTAGTATTGATGATCCGAGGTATTCTTTCGATGAGCCTCGAGCTTCTTGTGATGTGCATTTCATGGGAAGGAGTATTCCTAGGGTTCCACTACCTATGGTTTCAGTAATAGAAGATGCACCAGTAGTTGCACACGTTCAACGCGCGGATGACCAAATTCCAGTTGAAGAATCGCCTGTTTCAGGTGAGGAAACAACTGATATGCCTGGAGGGTCAGCTCAAACTAGGGACTATTATCTAGATTCATCTTCCAGGAGAAGGAAGAGTCTTGATAGATCTAATTCAATTAGGAAAACGGCTGCAGCTGTAGTGGCAGAAATTGATGAGATGAAAGCAGTGTCTAATGCTAAAATTCAGCCTGAGAGGGATTTGAATTCGATATCGATTTCCAATCCCAATTCATTAAGGGATGATTACTCGGAGACTTTTGAATTGACAGGGTTCAAGGATAGTAATGGTTCCGGGGTTGGAAATGGGGAACAAAAAGGATCGAAAAAGTCAAAGAAGTGGGCTTGGAATATATGGGGTTTAATACATAGGAAAGGTAATGGAAACAACAAAGATGAGGAAGACGACAGGTATAGTAGATCGAACGGGGTGGAAAGGTCGTTTTCAGGATCTTGGAGAAATAGTGATTTAAAAGGGGGTCTTAATAGGAACATGTTTAGGAGTAATAGCAGTGTTAGTTGGAGAAACTCAACTAATATTGGTGGATCTTTTGGAACTGTGAGGAATCTTGGCATTGATACTAATGGTAATGGTAAAAAGAAAGATGATTTCGTGTTGGAGAGGAATCGGAGTGCAAGGTATTCGCCTAATCATATAGATAATGGGTTCTTGCGGTTCCATTTTGCTCCCATGAGAGGCAGCCGGAGAAGTTTGCAAGCGCAAAATAGGCCAAATGGGAGGAATGTACTTCGCCTGTACTGAGATACACAAGGTCCTCGGTGTTTATTTTGTTTAAATGTTAATTTTGTCGCATTTGTTATTAAATCACTTGTCATTGTATTTTTTGACTATGCATTTGTTAGTTATCAGAATGCTTCCTGGACTTATTCTAATATAGTGACATGAAAATGTGTTTTTCTGTGATGTCTATCTGATTTTCTTTGTCATTTCATTCTCAATAAACTAGCTTTATGTCTTAGTTGAGTAGGATTATTGTATCTGTACATGCTTGTTTTGGAGTTGGTAATCGTTCTTCTTGTCTTTTACTTCATTTTATACCTTTTGCTGATTAAGCAAGTTTGTTAATTTTACCTCCTTAAATTCCTTGTTCACCTGTATATTCCATGTTCTTTTTTTACAAAAAAATCGTGACTTAACTGTCCTATTTGGCAGTATGACAGCTAAATGATCTGTAATTTAACTTGATACTAGTTTCATGGTACTTCAGTTGTCTACTTATCTTTGACTTCTAAATTTAATGTTTGAATCCTTTCTCCACATATTTAACAGCCCGAATATGGCACTCTCTCCCGTAAAGATATATGCCCATATTTGTTGTAATTATATCTTGAGAACTTTTATATGAAAACCTGAGGATCCACCTCCATGACTATATAAACTACACTGAGAAGCAAAATCTGATTTGACTGTCTTAACAATGACCTGAATTTGCAAAAATTATCAGTCAACTTATTGAGATTTTGGGAACAAGGAACTCCAAGCTATTTGGAGGTGTCGCATTGATCATTTTGATTCTGCCTAATAGGAGTGTTATACTTGCTCGGTCTCTAGGTTACCTTGATACCAGCCTTCCCTTTACGGTAGTGATTTCATGATTGTTGCTTCTTGACTTCATTATTGTGTGTTGGTCGTTGTCGATAACTCTTTGCAGAGTAGTGTTTTTCAAGGAAACAAAACTTAGTGGATCACCCATGACCCACCCAAATGAACTGATAATTTTTTTTTACTTTATTAGTTTCTAGGTAAAAGCAAAGTCACATAGGTGATGTTCTTTTATGAAATGAAATTTTATAGTTCCCTGTTTGTATATATCACATTGGAACTGACCCTTACTTTGTTTACTCCTTTCATTTCTTTTTAATCCAGGAATGCGATTTAAGGCTTTAGACGTACTGCAAGTCACTCCCCTTTCATAGTAGCAAAGGTGAGAATGAAGTCAGTCCTGTTTAAGGTTTTCGCATGGACTTGTTGGTTAGAGGCTCTATCCTAATTCAGTCAGAGAAGGTTGGAATAAATTCAGTTTCCATCGGTTGTTCTTGGAGAACTGAACTTACCGGAGAGCATTGGATGTCAAAGGTGCCAAAGAATCAGACTCCTCAGTTTGCAAAGACTAGTTTACATTTTACACTGCTGAAGTTTCGGATAAAGATCGAGTAGAAAACCTGAATCTTTCTTCCTTCAATGGTAGCACATTCATGAAGGTTTCACTCTATATGTAGTACAATGCCTTCATAATTCAGAAGATGTGAGTTTGGTCCTGGGATATATTATAGTATATAGTTTTACAACTTATGAACGGGAGTTGGAGTAACTGGTAAAGTTGCTACATGTGATCTCAACCCGTCGGAATGCAAGGTAAGGCTGCGTACAACAGACCCTTGCGGTCCGGCCCTTCCCCGGACCCCGCGCATAGCGGGAGTTTAGTGCATGCCTTTTTTAAAAAAAAAAGTTTTACAGCTTATTACTTGCTTGATTGGGGTCTGCATCTTTCGTTGTGTTATTGGTTAAACGTGAAAGTGATAAATTGGTGTAGCAATGGAAAGTCTTGTATTAGTTTTCATCTTAGATGATCATTTTCTCTTGATAGACTCTTCTGCCATGGTATGTTGTATTTCCCAGCAATAAGTAATGCCACTCCTGCATATGATTCTTAACTAATTCTCAAGCAATGTACAGCAGTATAGAATTATACAATATGTAGTTAAGATTTTGTTTTCTTGAACATATTCAAAGTTTTGCTTGGAATTTTAAAGTGAATACAACTTTGCACCCAAGGGAGGGGTGGTCGATGAATGAGGATAAAAACCATGTGAAAGGTTCATATCATAACAAAGAAAAAAATGTTCTTCTCATTTGCTTGAGCCATGGTGAACATTGTTACTCTCCTACATGTATGGGTAGGATACAATAAGTATTCAATGAAATAATTGATGCAGACTTTATGAATATTCTTTTATATGTTTAGCCTATTCCAAAAAGAAAAACCAGTTGTATGTATATTAACTAAGTTTCAATTTCCTTCAAACGATTCAACATAATATATAATAATAATTTTATCTTTGTATATACAAATATACAATATAATTTCAGGTAAAGGAAATTCGAATGAACCCTATATATGCCCCTAGCTTCGCCTATGGTTGCCGGCGGTAACTTACTGCAGTCCTTTATTTGTCTCTAGTCTGTAAAAGGATAATAATTTCAAAGGATTTTAAGTGAAGAAAATTTGAAATTGAATATATACAATTCTTACACTAAGCACGCGACAATATTATAGTCGTGAATCGTAATTACATTAGCTCTATGTTTATTTTTAAGAGAACATAAATGGACAAAGTAATGATTATATTGAGGTGTTTTCCTCATCTTAATGGGAAATCAAGATGGCCAGCTCTAAAAAATGTTGTAGCTGGGATGCTCAAGTAAAAGTCTCAATGATCAAAAATATGCTTTTGCCATCAAAGTCAAAAAGAGACAAAATTAAAGAACAAATATTTTACATGCCTTCCTCATTCAATTTCAATAGTAACAAAAGATTTAGTGACAGGATAGGACTTCATCTTTAGTGGAAATGGTCGGCAAATATTTTCTTGAAAACATTAGGGATTTGCCTTCTCTTTTCATCAGCCACCTGTATTAAATCAGACTATTAAAATAAACGGATGTAAATAATTTATTGAAATTATTTGTGATTGTATAGCAGTATTACCACCTCCAAGTCCCAGAAATCTAAATGACACACCACCTATTGAACAAACTAAAGAAGAAGTGTTGTCTAGCATAGAAAACGAATGCAAAAAAGTTTATAGGTATTATCACCTAGAAAGTGCTAGCAACCAGCCGTCTTCCATACTATCATCTTCTTCTTCTTCAACACAACCTCAAAAAAGACATGCTGTTTATGCGGCTAGTATTAAAAGCCTCAGAAATAAATGTGCGGTGCTAACGCTACTAACCAAATTAGCGAGTTTGATATTTTTGTTTTGCAGGGTGCTTTATCGTACCAAGCAGTTGTCAATGAAGAAGGACAGGAAGACTTGTTGAAATAATGGAGGGGGAATGGGAAGAAATTTCTGACACTTTCAATGATGGCCCGAGATGTTTTGAACATTCAAGCGTCATCAACGGCGTCTGAAAGCATCGCTGAGGATGGGATTCCCTACCCGATGAGTCTGGCTAGGCTATTAGGCACCTTTGCTTTTTCTGTCGTCAGATTTCAAATAGGAGAGCACAAACACTCATTAGCCAGAGACAGTTTGGAGATTGCAGTATTATTCAAAGATTGGATACGAACAGAGCGGAGAAGGTGCGGTCAACCGGAGATCAACGAAGAAGAAGACGAAAACTACAACGACATTTTATCTGAAGGTATGAGTAGCGACGTGGAGCAATTTGACCAAGATATACTAATTCCAACCGAAGAACCACATGAAATTATAAGGAAAATATAACAGTTTTTTTTGAAAATGTAATTTCTTTAATTGCAATTTTACTATGTCATTTGCAACTTTTGAACGACACTACAAAGTTGTAATTTTGACAATTGTATCTGTATACTGTATTGAAAAAATCATATTTCTATTAAATAATATAAGAGACACAAAACAACATTGAGATGTTTTATTACACTCTCTTGTTCAATTATTGAGTTGTTTGTATATATGTTATTTTTTTTAATTAAATGCAAAAAAAAATCCCACCCACCCCCATCCCGAACCATCCCGACACCCCACCCAGCCCCATCCCGCCCCGACCCCCTATCCAACGAGATCGGAACCGGGACGGGACTTGATCTCGTCCCGCTCGGACCCGTCCCGCCCCATCTCAAACCAACCCTTTAAACCTAAGATCCCTAGTGGTATACTAAGCATAACCAACCCTTTAAACCTCGGAAATACTATGATGAACCGTTAGTCGCATCTTGAAACCCTAAAATGTTCTTCATATTTTGAGTTGGAACTTGAAGAGGAGTTCCTCATAAGCTTATAGTGGTTGCATATTGCGGATTGGAACGTAAAGAATAGGAGCAAGGAATATGATAAGGATCGACTTTTAAGCTTGGATTATTTTGGGCATATTGAGGTAAGGATCATTGTCTTCTTAAGGTGAGGGAAGATTTCATGTTATAGTAGTATATGAATAAGCATGTGATATAAATAATGAAGTTTTAAAAAGGTTTGGACCATGTTGGAGGGTTGAAACCGAGACATGGCATGTTAGCCATTGAAGTTGTTAATCATTCTTATTGGTATTATCACTTGTTACATGTTATATAATAAAGGAAATATGGTTGTTGATAGTTAGTATAACGTATATAACATGTTGAAATAAAAATTGGATAAAAAGGAATTAAGGAGAAGGACTTAGGATTTGTTGTTGTGGTGGTCGAAATGCCCTTAAAAATATTGGACTGTTTTATATAAATTGTGGGGCAGAATTTTACACGTCCTGTTAGGCGTGTAATCCCATTTGGTTAGCTGTTGGTTGTGCCTCATATGTGGCGATTTGGTTGTTGATTTCGGGCCTTGGAAAAGGGTGGAAAAGTATGTAGAAACAAAGGAAGTGCTGCCCAATTTTCCGTAGAATAAGAGACTTTATACTTAATATCATTCTACGTTAGAAACTAGAAGTTGATAGTCGTGTTGTGGTCATTATAGGTTGACAATTCTACGTGCGGCGTATTCAACTTAGCGTGTGGATTAAGCCGAAAAGGTATATGAACCATCTCTTCTTCTTCTAGCATAATTCCTTATTGTAAAGTGAGTAAATCCTACTCCTTAGATGATCTATTACTTGATTGTACTTGGATTGCCTAATATAGAAGTTGTTATATATACTTCCTTGATTGTACTTGGATTGCCTAATATAGAAGTTGTTCTATTTACTTCCTTGATTGTACTTTGGATGTTTAAATTTGAAGTTGTTATAATCCATTCCCTTGTTAATATTTGGATTTTCAAAAGTGAAAGTTGTTTTACTTGAAGTACTTAGAGTCTTAAAAAGGAAGTGGTTCCTAATCTCTTAGTTAGTGCCTTAGTTCCAAAACCTGAAGGTTGTTATAATGGCTTTATGGGAAGTTAGTTATAACGGCTTTAGGGGAGTCAAAGGAGTGATTTATTTGATTGATTTAAAAGAGGATAAATGACATGATTTAAAGAGAAGTAACTTGTTTTAAAGGTGTGAGTTACTTGGGATTTAAAAGTAGAAGCTACTTGATTTCAAAACCTTGAATTGAATTTCTAAAAGTGTAGTTTGATTTGAAAAATAGAAGTGGCTTAATACTACGAGTGTTAGTGTATTGGGGGTCCTAAATGAATTTGGTTTCATTGTAGTACATAAAAGAAGTGAGTAGAGTATAAATAGTGTAAGCCACTTAACTTGAAGAATATGTAACTTGATGTTGCAAGGCTAGGGCCTTGGGATTTTATGAAAAAGGTAAAGAACGTGCGGCGGACGTACGTAGTACTTTGGCTTGCTTAAATGAGAATTACTCTAATTGTGCCTTGATAGTACTTTGGCTTGCTTAAATGAAAATTATTCTATTTGTGCCTTGATAGTACTTTGGCTTGCTTAAATGAGAATTTCTCTAATTGTGCCTTGATAGTACTTTGGCGTGCTTAAATGAGAATTACTCTAATTGTGCCTTGATAGTACTTTGGCTTGCTTAAATGGTAATCGTCTTGGTTTGTTAAAAAGGAAGGCATGGTATTGTCTTGGTTTGTGTAAAAAGGAAAGGCATAGTATTGTCTTGGTTTGCTAAAATGATGGTTTATTCATTTTTTTAAAATAAGGGTCAAGGATGGTTTACTTGCATATGAGTTGCTCATATAGACATTCGTGCAAGTGTCGTATTTCCACATCTCCGCGTCCCTCCATAAAGGGTCGGCAACATAGTTCAAGAGATATCATGGAGTAGCTCCCATGGTGTGAGTGGTACACACTCATGACGGGTCGAAAAGACTCGGGCGGGTTCAAATCCCGGGATATAATCCATGGACTAACTATCCGTGATGCGAGTATCGTGTACCGATGCTCAATGCGGGTCCACATGACCTATACGGGTGAAATAGTCCCTTGCGGGTGAAATAGTCCTATGATAGGTTGCATAATAATTCAGAGGGTGGATGACCCTGGCACTGGCACGACCTTCATGTTTTGAAACGGTAGTGATTTCATTAATGAAAGGGTGCAGTGTGTTCTTGACTTAAAGTGGAACAGTTAGTCTCATTATTAAAAACATAACTTAAAAGGTAAAGATGATTGCATTACTCTCATGTTTGCAAGGTTCAGTGTGCTGTTGGTTTTAGTTATCATACTTGCTTCCTGTTATATTTGGACTGTGTGATCTCCTTTACAGTACTTATTGTTTCATATACTTGGTACATTCTTCGTACTGACCCCCTTTCTCCGGGGGGGATGCGTTCATGCCGCAGGTTTAGGTACGCAGTTTAGTGATCTGCAAGTGTAGGACCCTTGCACAGAGTTTTTGGACAGCTCCATTTGTTCGGGAGCTTATCATTTTGGTATAGATCCTTCATTCTGAGCTTTTCTGATTATGGGTACAGCGGGGCCTTGTCCGTCATAGTTGATAAAACTCTTAGAGGTTTGTATTCATATGTGGATTGGACTCATTATGCAGTGTAGTAATTTTTGGTTATATATATATATATATATATATATATATATATATATATATATATATATATATATATATATATATATATGACAGCCTTGTCGGCTTTGCCTGTGGATGTGCGTTGGTTTTTTTTAAAAAATAGATGAGGTGGTATTTAGTTCCGCGGTTTTACTCGTGTCATTTAGGTAGAAGGTACTGTGGTAGGCACCACGGAGTCCCGGGCGTGGACAGAGTGGTATCGAGCAGCGATCGATCTCGGAATGTCTACAGACCGTGTCTAGTAGAGTCTTGATTATCGGTGTGTTGCGCGCCACACCCATAAGCAGGAGGCTACAGGACATTTAGGATTTGGGTTTCTATTCTTCTCACTCTGAGATCGTGCCATAGAGCTGTGTTATTAAGATAATCCCTCTTTGACGTATTATTGTGTTACAGCTATGCCTCCAAGGAGGGCAACAGTTGCCCAGAAGGGCAAAATAGTAGCAGGAGCTACCAGTCAGACTCAGAGAGTTGATAGGGCTCATGCCCAGGATATACCGGATATTGCGCGCATCGGCGAGTTAACTTGCGCCAGTTTTGGGCCCCAGCACGAGCCTCCAGCCTCGATAGGGAAGACTATAGAGTTATAAGGAAGCGATTATGTTATTGACCAAGATAGCGGTGATGCGCTTTCATCGAAGAGGTTATTCGGCCGCAGAGACAGTGCAGAGGTAGATGGCCAACGCGGAAATCAGCGTAAGAGGCTAGATCGGTTGGTTATCGGTGAGTTTTGACGAGCAAATTTCAAAGAATGAGTGAGATATTCGTCCCACCTTACCTAGGACATACCCCGCACCACGTGAGGGAGAGATGGACCTCGAGGTATTTAGAGCGTCCGAGCTCCGTGGTTCGAGGTTTTCGCAGGCGAGAGGATTTTCGATCAAGGCCACTTATTCCTCGGTGTTTACGATGTAGCGCTATTCGGGGGAAATGCCATTTTGGCACAGTGTTTGTTTTTATCAGGACCGTCCGCCATATGCAGAGAGGAATGTCCTTTTAGAAAGAGCATCGCGGTGGCTCACCTATGAAGTCGGTGGTTGGTTCCTTTTCCTCTACTATATGCGCTCTGTATGGTATTGAATGTCACCGATCGTGGTAGAGGTCAGGGTGGAGTTTATAGTTCTGGCGGTCCTTCGAACCGCATAGATGTCGTGGCTACTAGGTAGGATCAAGAGGCAACATCGCATGGGGTTACAAGTATATTTTGATTCTTTTGAATCATACATGCATTGATAGATTCAGATTCCGCCCTAGCGTATATATTTCCCTTTGTTGCTAGTAGTTGTAAATTGATATCACCACCAGAGGTAGAGATACTTTGATTAGTAAGGTGAAGAGTGAAGAATGTTGACAAGAATGATAAAGTGAACTGAGACTATAGTTGTGTAGGGTTCACAAGTTGTAATTACCCCATAATAGTGTAAAGACCGATAGTGGAGGATGTACAGTAGAAATACTTCGGCCTAGGTGACGAACCTCTAGTGAATGAGAGGATAGGGTGAGAAGTACCTTGAGATAGGAGAAAGATTTATTTCAGACTAAGAATGAGAGTTAAGTGTGATGATGGGTCGGGTTGTGGACCAAATTCGGGTCAACCGGTAGCATGGAATGAGGTGGTGCCAGTTGGAAATGGTCCCGCTATGTGATAGGGTCACGAGGATGCGAGGCCCAAGTCTAGTTAATCGTTATGCGAGTTCGTGGACGCTGCTCCACCGTAACTGTGTCGTGAGGGCCGAGAAGAGCCTTAACGAAAATTCAATCAGCATAATGGCCAAGTTTGGATAGTAACTCCAAGGATTGGAGAACAGAAACAATATTTGAAATTTTGTACGTGTACTAAAATAAGTTTGGGAGTACGAGAAAAGTACGACAAGTAAGAAAAGGAAAGGAACAAGGGTTAAAAGAACTAAAATGGTTATAGTTATGAGTATGAAGGTGCGTAGAGAGAATCCTTTTTAGGCCATGAGTGGAGGTTAATGGTGATGATACACATGCCTTAGGTTCAGTAACACTGTCCATAGGTGCTCATGATTGAAATGCTACTAGTATTAGAGTTTACACCTGTTGGTAAACTAAGCTAGGCAAATTATAGGATCATGCCCCAACTAGTAATTTGACTAAGTGAGACAGAGAAGGGAAGTAGCACGAGGGAAAACATCAGTTAGCTGAGTGGGAGTCCGACTGAAGGGTTCAGATAGTGTTAGTCCCATGACTTAGAATATGACAGGGCCATCTCTAAATACGGGAAAAAGAAAGGAACCTCTAAAAGATCCCGTTTTTGAAAAGACTGTAACCTTCGAGTTTTGTGAGAAGGGACCGCAGATGGAAGGTCCATTGAAATGTATACATAGGATATATGGTGGCCGTGTGTGGCATCGTTGGTCTTGTGGAGTATTGATTGATAGGTATAGTAAGGAGGCTATGCCGAAGTTTGTATAGCTTGAAGACCGACTATGAACATTCGGGACGAATGTTTCTAAAGGGGGGGGGGGGGGAAGAATGTTACACCCCGTAGCTCCAAGACATGTATACGAGAGCGTACGTGGGAAAACAATACTTTAAGTGTGGAACGAATGAAAGATTTCTTTTTCCTAAGAAAAATTATCCGAACCTCGTGAAGGAAAAATATTTATTAATTGGAATTGGGTTCTCAAAATTTGTAAGTAAGACTTATGGAATTTAATGAAATTATGGAATTTTATTTTTGGATTTGGTCATGTGGGGCCCACCCGGGAAACTTTACGGTTTTGTGGGGCCCACAAGATTTTTGACATTTTGACCAATTATGGATATTTCGGAGGATGAAATATTTTGGACCAATAGGAGGGCGACATGTGTCACCCCCACATGGGCCCATGTTGGGCGAGAAAAGGGTAGCCAAGTGGCTAAAGGTGGGCTTGATATTTGTTGGGCAAGTGGACAAGTGGGACCTACACACACTTGTCCACAATCTCAACCTTACACTTGTTTTAATCCTCTCCCTTGGTTGTATATTATATACAACTAGAGGTGCAAGACTTCATCACACTTAGAATATTTCAAGAACTTGTTGTGCACTCCTTAGGAGCTCTCGGCCAAGGCACTTTTCAAGACACAAAAATTCTTCAATCTTTGTTGATAAATTCCCATATTCAAACCTAAGATCCCTAGTGGTATACTAAGCATAACCAACCCTTTAAACCTCGGAAATACTATGATGAACCGTTAGTCGCACCTTGAAACCCTAAAGTGTTCTTCATATTTTGAGTTGGAACTTGAAGAGGAGTTCCTCATAAGCTTATAGTGGTTGCATATTGCGGATTGAAACGTAAAGAATGGGAGCAAGGAATATGCTAAGGATCGACTTTTAAGCTTGGATTATTTTGGGCATATTGAGGTAAGGATCATTGTCTTCTTAAGGTGATGGAAGATTTCATGTTATAATAGTATATGAATAAGCATGTGATATAAAGAATGAAGTTTTAAAAAGGTTTGGACCATGTTGGAGGGTTGAAACCGAGACATGGCATGTTAGCCATTGAAGTTGTTAATCATTCTTATTGGTATTATCACTTGTTACATGTTATATAATAAAGGAAATATGGTTGTTGATAGTTAGTATAATGTATATAACATGTTGAAATGAAAATTGGATAAAAAAGAATTAAGGAGAAGGACTTAGGATTTGTTGTTGTGGTGGCCGAATGCTCTTAAAAATATTGGACTGTTTTATATGAATTGTGGGGCAGAATTTTACACGTCCTGTTAGGCGTGTAATCCCCTTTGGTTAGCTGTTGGTTGTGCCTCATATGTGGCGATTTGGTTGTTGATTTCGGGCCTAGAAAAAAGGTGGAAAAGTACGTAGAAACAAAGGAAGTGATGTCCAATTTTCCGTAGAATAAGAGACCTTATACTTGGTATCATTCTACGTTAGAAACTAGAAGTTGATAGTCGTGTTGTGGTCATTATAGGTTGACAATTCTACGTGCGACATATTCAACTTAGCGTGTGGATTAAGCCGAAAAGGTATGTGAACCATCTCCTCTTCTTCTAGCATGATTCCTTATTGTAAAGTGAGTAAATCCTACTCCTTAGATGATCTATTCCTTGATTGTACTTGGATTTCCTAATATAGAAGTTGTTCTATATACTTCCTTGATTGTACTTGGATTGCCTAATATAGAAGTTGTTCTATATACTTCCTTGATTGTACTTTGGATGTTTAAATTTGAAGTTGTTATAATCCATTCCCTTGATAATATTTGGATTTTCAAAAGTGAAAGTTGTTTTATTTGAAGTACTTAGAGTCTTAAAAAGGAAGTAGTTCCTAATCTCTTAGATAGTGCCTTAGTTCCAAAACCTGAAGGTTGTTATAATGGCTTTATGAGAAGTTAGTTATAACGGCTTTAGGGGAGTCAAAGGAGTGATTTACTTGATTGATTTAAAAGAGGATAAATGACATGATTTAAAGAGAAGTAACTTGTTTTAAAGGTGTGAGTTACTTGGGATTTAAAAATAGAAGCTACTTGATTTCAAAACCTTGAATTGAATTTCTAAAAGTGTAGTTTGATTTGAAAAATAGAAGTGGCTTGATACTACGAGTGTTAGTGTATTGGGGGTCCTAAATGAATTTGGTTTCATTGTAGTACATAAAAGAAGTGAGTAGAGTATAAAGAGTGTAAGCCACTTAACTTGAAGAATATGTAACTTGATGTTGCAAGGCTAGGGCCTTGGGATTTTATGAAAAAGGTAAAGAACGTGCGGCAGACGTACGTAGTACTTTGGCTTGCTTAAATGAGAATTACTCTAATTGTGCCTTGATAGTACTTTGACTTGCTTAAATGAGAATTATTCTATTTGTGCCTTGATAGTACTTTGGCTTGCTTAAATGAGAATTTCTCTAATTGTGCCTTGATAGTACTTTGGCGTGCTTAAATGAGAATTACTCTAATTGTGCTTTGATAGTACTTTGGCTTGCTTAAATGGTAACCGTCTTGGTTTGTTAAAAAGGAAGGCATGGTATTGTCTTGGTTTGTGTAAAAGGAAAGACATGATATTGTCTTGGTTTGTGTAAAAAGGAAAAACATGGTATTGTCTTGGTTTGCTAAAATGATGGTTTATTCATTTTTTTAAAATAAGGGTCAAGGATGGTTTGCTTGCATATGAGTTGCTCATATAGACATTCGTGTAAGTGTCGTATTTCCACATCTTCGCGTCCCTCCATAAAGGGTCGGCAACATGGTTCAAGAGATATCATGGAGTAGCTCCCATGGTGTGAGTGGTACACACTCACGACGGGTCGGAAAGACTCGGGCGGGTTCAAATCCCGGGATATAATCCATGGACTAGCTATCCGTGATGCGAGTATCGTGTACTAATGCTCAATGCGGGTCCACATGACCTATGCGGGTGAAATAGTCTCTTGCGGGTGAAATAGTCCTATGATAGGTTGCATAATAATTCAGAGGGTGGATGACCCTGGCACTGGCACGACCTTCATGTTTTGAAACGGTAGTGATTTCATTAATGAAAGGGTGCAGTGTGTTCATGACTTAAAGTGGAACAGTTAGTCTCATTGTTAAAAACATAACTTAAAAGGTTAAGATGATTGCATTACTCTCATGTTTGCAAGGTTCAGTGTGCTGTTGTTTTTAGTTATCATACTTGCTTCCTGTTATATTTGGACTGTGTGATCTCCTTTACAGTACTTATTGTTTCATATACTTGGTACATTCTTCGTACTGACCCCCTTTCTCCGGGGGGCTGCGTTCATGTCGCAGGTTTAGGTACGCAGTTTGGTGATCTGCAAGTGTAGGACCCTTGCTCAGAGTTTTTGGACAACTCCATTTATTCGGGAGCTTATCATTTTGGTATAGATCCTTCATTCTGTGTTTTGTACGATTATGGTACGCATGGGCCTTGTCCCGTCATAGTTCAGTAAAACTCTTAGAGGTCTGTATTCATATGTGGGATTGGACTCGTGTACAGTGTAGTACTTTTTGGTTATATATATATATGGCAGCCTTGTCGGCTTTGCCTTTGCATGTTCGTTGGTTTTTTTTAAAAAAAAATGAGGTGTTATTTAGTTCCGCGGTTTTACTTGTGTCATTTAGGTAGAAGGGTGCCCAGGTAGGGCACCAGTCACGGGCCTGGGGTTCGGGTCGTGACATGGTTCCTATACCGAAGGGGGTGAATGTGATCCGATGCATGTGGCTTTTTCACCACTAGTACAAAGACATTGGTGTCCTTGATAGATATAAGGTGAGACTTGTGGCTAACAACACTAATCATCATGAGGGTATTGATTGTGGTGAAACATTCAGTCTGGTCGTTAATCCGGCTACCATTCGCACAGTGTTGAGTATTGCTATGGGTAAGCCTTGGCTCATCCATCAGCTTGATGTGAAAAATGTGTTTCTACATGGTGATATGAAAGAAATTGTTTATATGCACCAGCCTCCTGGTTTTGTCTATCCCACATCTCCTCATTATGTATGTCGTCTTCGTAAGTCACTCTATGGTTTGAAACAGGCCCCTCGAGCGTGATATGATCGCTTTGCACAGTACATTCTGCGAATTGGGTTCGTATGCAACAAGTGTGATAATTCTCTCTTTACTTTTCTTTGAGGTAGTAACATTGCTTATTTATTGTTATATGTGGATGACATTATGCTCAATGCCTCCTCTGATGTGTTGAAAAATGAGATTATTACACTACTTAAAATCGAATTCGCTATGACTGACTTGGGGAAGTTGAGCTATTTTTTTGGGATATCAGTGACTCGTTCTGCAGATACTATATTTTTATGCCAACGCAAGTATGCAGATGAGATAGTGTACAGGGCTAAAATGGAAATCTGCAAGATCATGTCCACACCGGTTGACTCTAAATCAAAGCTTAGTGCAATTGATGGTATCCCAGTGTCCGAATCTCACTCTTTACAGGAGTTTTGTAGGTGCACTTCAGTATCTTAATTTCACCAGGCCTGACATCGCTTATGTTGTTCAGCATGTATGCTTATTCATGCATGCCCTCATGGAGCTTCATTTTACTGCCCTTAAACGTATCATTCGATATGTCAAGAGCACACTTGATTATGGATTACATATACCCCTCAGCACTGACCAGGTTGTTAGTATATACGGATGTTAATTGGGCAGGATGTCCGGATAGACGCTCCACCTCCGGCTACTGTGTGTTTTAGGGGATAATCTCATTTCATGGTCTGCCAAGAGGCAAGTCACATTATTCCGTTCGAGTGCAGAAGTAAAGTATAGAAGAGTTGCAAATATTGTTACTGAGATCTGTTGGCTCCGAAACCTTCTTTTGGAACTTCAGTGTCCCTTGCGTAAGGCGTCTGTGATTTACTGTGATAACATATCCGCCATATATTTATCTCATAATCCGGAGCATCAACGAACCAAGCACATTGAGATGGATATACACTTTGTTCGTAAGAAGATTGCTCTTGGTCATGTTAGAGTGATGCATGTGCCTTCTTCATATAAGTATGCAGATATATTCACCAAATGCCTTCCTAGACAACTCTTCTAAGACTTCAGACCAGTCTTATGTCCGACCTCCTCCCGCTCCGACTGAGGGGTGTATTAACACGTGTAGTATTTGTACTACCTAGACTAGGTTACATATTTACCATATTTTGTATTGTATATTTATGGTAGGATAGAGATTCTTATTGTAGAAAAATTCAACATTATACACCTATATATATTTATATTAATAAAAAAGACTCTTCACAGAGATTAATACAATCTTACATATTCCAATCATCCTAACATATATTTTTTTCTTGTTGTTTCTCGACCCTGAGATATGATGGAAGATAAGTTGAGAACTTCAGTCACTGGATGCTATGTGTCACTTCATCTCTCCATTTCTAACAGCTCCTCTTGTTTTTACACGTGATTATAACCCTTGTCAAATTTCTGCCTGTTAATCTTTTAACCCTTGTCCATTTTAATATCCATGGAGAAAGATTTATTTTCTGTACAGTGTCATATCCATACAGTAGAGATTATTATCATACTAAATAAAATTTCACTTAGATGATCACAATTAATCTTGTATGAATTTCTGAGATTATTGTGGTGCCATTAACTTCCCATTAATTCTATTTCATATTCACATCAAGCTGGACTTTGATTTCAGAAGAAAATAGTGATAGTATACAATAGTTTCTTCGCTATTAATATGAGACACAACTTACAACACAGTATAAAATCATCGATACTTTCTCACTTTTGGTGGGAAGAACATGAAAACCAACAAATTCCTATACTTGTGGGAATTAAGTTTTTGGTACAATAACTTATGGGAATTTAGTACATGTACAGAGATTGAATTGAATACTACAACAGCACAACAGCGTAGGTGTTTTAGGTCAATATTGCGAATCTACGACAACTGCAGCAGCAGAGATCTACTTGGAATTGGCTGTCAGTGAATCCCAAATATTTCAAGTCTATCGGGAAAGGATGTGGTGGTAACCCCCGCAGCTTTGTCTAGAACCGGGCGTCCAGCCGTGTAGGAAGACTCACCCTAGCCACTATAGCGACCCCACCCCCAACTCTAGCTGAGAAGCACCCTCCACCCACTTCCTTTTTTCCGTGTGTCCTTTTCACATTTCATTAACTTACGGCAACGGCACACTGAAATAAAGAAAAGACTTGGGGTTGAACTTGACTCATATGTGCCTAAGAAGCCGAGGCAATCTCGATTGAAGCCAATTCCAAATTTTCAGTCCTTCTTCCCATCTCCTTGGCCTTTAATTCCAGAGTTATTGGCTTTCTTCAACTTTATAGTCAAGCAAGTGGCTGGAGCGCCTCTCTTTCCTTATAGTCTTAAGAGTGAAAATGGCTTTTCACGCCTCTCCTTACAATAAAGTCGAGTGGTCAACACTCCTCTCCTTAACAGTCGAGTGGCTTTCAGCTCCTTTCCCTGCTAAGACTGTTAGGCATGGACTGCTAGCGGACTGGAAAGAATGACTTGTTACATCCTCAAAAGACATATGGACATCCGAGGCCAGGGGTCCATTCCCTTGACCCGTACTGATGAGAATTTGACTCCACGATAAATTGAACAATATTAGCCTATTTCTTGCGTGTACCAATTGAAGTATTTTTTATTTGCTGGCCAATATTTTACAGTCCACATCTAGATGTAAATAATGAGAGAATTAAGCACCTTCCTAAGAAATAAAAACTACACTTACAATAAATCCGAGAAATGCATCACCTACAGTACTTCTGACGCCTGGAGCCTACGCTTGAACAACCATTGAAATGGTCTCCCCAACTGTGCTCTCTTCTTCCTCCAGAACCAAATGGCTGCATTGTACTGCTCATTACGAATTTTTCTTGTGGCAGCCCTCCAATCATACTTTTCCATTTCTACACGTGCAGCCCGGCCAATAGTTTCTCTCAATTCAGCATCGTGCAGAAGTGGCTCCAGTTTGCTCAAGCAGTCATCAAGGTCCCCAGGATTAAACAGATATCCGGTTTTTCCCTGCTGATCATCGGGAATGATATCTGGTATTCCTCCAGCACGAGCAGCCAAAACAGGAAGTCCTGATGACATGGCCTCCAAAACAACGAATCCAAGTGTCTCGGACTCTGAAGGTGTAACAAAAATATCTCCACTGGCATATGCCTGTGAAAGCTCCTCACCTAGTAACATTCCTGTGAACACTACAGGCATGCCAGAGAACATTTTCTCCAACTCCTCCCTATAACAATGACGAAACAAAAAATCTGTAGCTTAATCTTTTATAAGAATGCTAAACTACATCTCTTTCTCATGTTAAGCATACAAGCTATCAAGATTCAAGACAGGATATTCTTATAAATAGCAATGCATTCCGATGTCCACATTCTTAATCGATCAAAGCATTTGACAGTAGCTTCTTCTCACACACCAATCATGTCCCTTCTAAGTCAGGGAGCACTTTTTTCGTTCAGAATTCCTCGTTCCCTTTTGTGTGAATGGTAGGTTTCAATGGTGAAGAGAAAATTCTAGTTCTCTTTCCAGATAAAAGGGGAATGGATGTCTTGTTGAGAGTGATTATGGAAGAACCTTCTAATAGAGGAGAGTAATAGTCCGGTTTGAAAAGCAAGCTTCAGAAATATGGCAAGGCCATTCATTGATAGCGGAAATAACGGTCACTCACTCATATTATACGATTGTATCACTCAGCCCATTAGCTCCAATTGACCTATATTCCAAGATTGGGGCTCAAATCCAATAGTTCTTGCCAAAGAAGTAGAAAGTTTAATCTAGACAAAGGAGAGCTAATGTAATTTGATTTTAAGAGACCTCGAGTTCCTACGTGGTAACAAATGAAATGGTAATGCTTAACTAAGAAACTCTACAAAAATTCAGCAAATCCTACATGGCAATTGGGATATAAATGTTGCTATTGTTTTTAAATTCAGGATTCTGCTATAGTAAAATACTACCTACTAAAGTAAAGTCGATAAAAGTTCAGTGGGATTATCAGGTGGCAGTCTTTTCCTGATTTTTGTCACTTTCACCACACAAGCTAAGCAACGTTTCTAGCAATAGAGATCAAGAACAGTGAAATATATCTAGTTTCGAGTCACGACTCTTTTCACACAAGATCCTCAATGGTAATTTGTTTTGTGCTCGACAGCCTATGATTATCCCTCCACAGACCCCACTTGTGGGATTACACTTTGTATGTTGTTGTACAGCCTATGATTATCAGAAGAGGGGAAAAAGGGAGAGACTGGACAGCTTATTGTGCATGATACTAGATATCAAAAATATTTTACAGTGGGTACTGGTAAAGTTTTGAAAGTAGAAAAGGTAAAATTACTACTGCAACTCACCTATATGGTCCATCTCCAATAAAAGCTATGCGAGCTTCTGGAAGTCTATCCATTAACCTGCTCCAAAGTCATTTTGAAATGTCATGTGCGAGTCTTATCCTTTCTCATTAACAAAGAGAGGCAATACCTTTTGAGGAAATCCAAATTCTTCTCGACTCCAAGTCGTCCAACATGGACTATCAATGGTTTATCAGGTTCCCCATTGCTGATCGTGAAGAGTAACAGGAGAAAGGAAAAAGAATTATCAGTACACATTAAGGTTGTTTACATACTGGATGGTATTTTCAGTAGGAAGCTCCAACCTCAGTCTTAGTCGCATTTCATGAGACCGATACCGGGGGTGGAAGCTCTCAGAATCAACACCCTTATTCCACAGACGTATTTTGTTAGCTGATAAATAAGCAAAAGAGAGGAACAGTCAACAACTCTGAGCAGTGTGTTAGCAGCTAAAAGAAGCTAACCAGAGAATGCATCTAAGACCAACAAAAACTACTTTGACAGAACAGAGAAGACAATACTGCTTTTGCCTTTAATTGCTACTCCCTCTGTCCCAATTTATGTGACACTCTTTCCTTTTTAGCCAGTCCCAAAAAAGAATTGACACCTTTCTATATTTAGTAATAATTTGACTTTAAACTTCCCATTTTACCCTTAATGAGATAGATTTATAGCCACACAAATATCTATGAAGCACCTTCTTTCTCAAAGTCAACTTTCTATGGATTATTTTAGACCACAAGTTCAAAAGTCTTCCTTTCATTCTTAAAAGCCCTGCCCAATCAAACACCTTCACATAAATTGGGACGGGGAGTATCTAGTAAAGTCCATGTCGCAGTGTAATAAACAAGTTCACCGATCGGTCTTTTACCTGCTGTTACCCTATAAGCTTTCAGATCCTTTGCAATAGCAGCAGATGGCACCAGTGTAAGATCAGCAGCTCTATGCAGAAACTCTGATAAGCAGCAGTTTATGTCTTAATTAGTATACAGAGCTGGAGATCTGAGAGAGAATAGATACTGCAGAAGAGAATGCTCTGCTCACATACTTATAACCATCCACATAGGTTGCACTAACCAACTAAAGGTATATCTTGGTATGTATCTGCAGAATAAGAGTCAGGATCAGCAGAGAGCCCTTAATCAATACAGAATGCTATAAGAAGCTTCAGAAACTCATTCTTTATGTTATTCATCAGAAAGATCAACCAAGAAAAAGCTTTTGCTTCTTGAATCGTGTAATTTACAGAAGCTATCAAATGTTCCAGTAACGTGACTTACACAGGCACATGCGTGTGATAAGACATCACTATCGGCACACATAACAGTTTTGCAATGATAAGAGCACCAAATACCTAACAATAGGAAAAATATTATCTAAGTCAGCAAGCTGGGAAAAAACTAGAACCTTAAGCTCCTTGAAGTGAAAATATGAACATCACTGCACCACTGAAAGGAGGAAAAAGCAACTGAAAACTCACCATAATACCAGGAGATGATGCATGTATGATGTCAGGTTTGAATCGTGCTACTTCTGAAATTATTCTTGGGCTGAGAGCAAGTGAGAGGGGCACCTTCTGGTACCAGGGGCAGGGAAAACTGCAAATGAAGTAAGCCACTTTTTCTTTAAAAAACTAGCCAATTACCATACATGGAGAATATTTCATAGCTTAAATGTCACTGATTTTTGCTTAGTTTGCGACAGACAGAATTGAGGGAATTTATCGAGTAAACATGAAAAAGAAACATATATGAAAGGCAGTAGAATCTGCCACCTTCGTGATCCAATACACTTTGCTCCATAAAACTCTTGAGGTACTCCTTCATGTGTGGTCACAACCATAACCTGTACCACAACATTAACAAAGGATTATAAGTGGCCAAACATCAGGTGTAGATCTTCAATTCTAGAACAATCTGGCTGAACTATGGCTAATAAGTATTTATTACAGTTAGTCCCTATGAACTAAACGACTGTTAGAATAACTGTTTCTAGGTATGTGAAGACAGAGCATATCAAGATTGCTTGAAATTAGTTCAGGGGAACAGAACAGGTAGAGGCCAAGATTGTGAATTCCTGATTGCCAAAATAACATTCTGAGAACTTGCAATGAATATAATCAGCTCAAACATATTAATTTTGTTGGTAGATGCATGGTGGTATAGAAGTAAGTTAAGAAGACCAAAAGAACACCAGCAGCTATCAGTAATAAACAACTCTTGACAGCAATGAGTATACCTCATCCCCCATTTCACGGAGATATCTTATAAAATTCTGGAACCGGTTCTTATAGCCAGATACATACCTGCGCATTTCACAAAGGAAAATGGTGGTGATGACAAAATGTAAGCCCAATTCAGTAAACAATATACTTGTAGTAAGTCCTGATTCAGATGATGTACTGAATTTTGATCAGTAGAATAAGTCCAAACTAGGTCAAGATTTGTTTTTCTCAGGAAATGTCAATCTTTATTCTCTAAAATTACTGATCAAAGATGATTCCATAATTCCCGTATTAACACACCAGAGTCCCGAGTTGAGAACATCTCTGACTCCCAAATTAAAGGAAGAAGGCAATATCGCTTCTAAGTATCACTGAGCAATAAAGATAGCAAACTGTAATAGAAGCGAGAATTCTTCTGAAGTGTATCGAAGGTTGAAAGGTGTCTAATTGGACACAACTATATTTATTTTGCTAGATCGATATGAAATTGACTTTCCAAAATACTACAAGGAACCATTAAAGAAAGAATGCAGGGATAACATAGATTAAAATGCAGCTCAAACAGATAAAATTTAAAAATTAGGTTCTAATGCTTAAGTGGTAATCAATGCAACAAAACAAGTTTTGAGATAGTGATTGACCATGCACATTACTATAACTAACAAGCATGCACAACTTCCCTTTAATAGCTACATATGTTAAAAATCATAGTTCCCTCCCTCAGGTCTTTTTCTTTTATAAGGAAAAAAGACCTAAGGGAAGGAACTATGATTTCTAATCCCTTAGGTCTAAGCTAAGCCTTAATATAAGTCCTATCTTACAGGATATTCAAGGTCTATTGACTCCAATTCTCATGTATTAAGCACGAGAAATTTGTTCCAAAATCATAAGCAGATAGATAGTTGATCAAGTCTACATTCCATAGGATGATAAAAAGATGTGATGACCTGAGAATACAGTTGATACCATTTGACAATTAGAATTAGCGGAAGGACATGAGTGCAAAGGCGGAAAAGTATGAAGCGCCAAATCATTTTTGGGTTAATGAAGATCACAGCCCATATCAATTCTACTGAGTATTAGTAACAGCCAGGAGAGAGAGAATGGCAACTAACTTCCGGTAAAATCCAAATTCTCTTCTCTCTCTTCTTCTCGATCTCTTTCTCTTCTTTCCTAATTCCAATCTCTCATTTCTATTGCAGATTCAAGCTACTATTATGGATAATTCAGTCTAGTTTCCAGTTTTCCTTAATTTTTGTTTTGTAGTTGTAATCGTTTCTTTAATTAATATACCAGAAAATTCTCCCAAAACAAACTTACAATTTCAATTTCAGTTCATTAAGTTCTGTTTAGTTGAATTCGAGCTAAGGTCATAGCAATTGGTATCAGAGCCTTTGATTCTGCGACTTAATCTGATCGGAATCATGGCTGAAGGAACAAGGATAAAGTTGATGGATGAGACATTAGCTCACCATGATGAATTACTGGTTGAATTGCGCGATGGTCAGCAAGCCCTGCGTGATACTCAAGCAGGTATACAAGCCACCTTGGAGCAGTTATTAGATCGGTTGAATGTTATGGATAGGAGACCCAATCGAGGACCTGAGCAGATGCAAAGGCGTTAGGGATGGATTGCTTCCCATTCCTGCTGAAGCTAGACCACCACAAGGACATGCTCCTAATCCTAAATGGAAACTGCCGAGCTTTGATGGATAGGCCCTAAGATATGGACTAGAAAGTGTGATAGATTTTTTAAATTTGTATAAGGTTGCTGGAGAAGGGATCCTTGGAGTAACTGGTACAGTTGATGCCATGTGATCAGGAGGTCATGGGTGCAAGCCGTGGAAACAATCTCTGGCAGAAATGCAAGGTAAGGTTGCGTACAACAGACCCTTGTGGTCCGGTCTTTATCCGTACCCCGCGCATAGTGGGAGCTTAGTGCACCGGGCTGCCCTTTTTTTATAAGGTTGCTGAAGAACAGAAAGTAGAAGGTGCTGCCTTATATATGAATGGAGACGCTGAGATTTGGTATAATTCCTTGATTTTAAGTAAAGGACCAATAACCTGGGATGAGTTGAAGGTGGAGGTATGGAACAAATTTGGTGATATATTGATGGAGGATGTGGTTGAGGAGCTTAATAAACTAAAACAAACTGGGACTATTGAAGAATTCCTAGTGAAGTTTGATGACTTGAAAGCACAAATGATAGTCGGGAATCCTGCATTGAATGAGATACATTTTATGTCTAGCTTTGTAGGAGCTCTTAAGGAGGAGATTAGGTTCTCTGTGAAGTTATTTAAACCAACCACACTCAGCTATGCCATAGAACAAGCAAGGATGCAAGAGAAGGCAATAGAAACTGCTACGAAGAAGAACAAAGTGGTGACAAGGGCTGCTACATCAGCCAGTACTTCAGTAAATGCATAAGTACAGAGAGCTACTGCAGCAACTTCACTCAAACCTAGTCCATTAAGGTTGACTCCAGAAGTTTGAGTATAGAAAGTGTAACCGCTTATGCTTCCGATGTGGAGAAAAGTATGGACCAAGCCATAGGTGTCAATTGAAATAGTTGCACGGTTTGACGGGAACAGCTGAGGAAATGCCAATCATTCAAGAGGAACCACCACCTGAGGTTGAAATTGAAGTAAAAATCAGTCCAGACATACAAGAAGCAGTGTGTTTCAATGCCCTATCAGGAACCAACATGGGGGTCAATACCATACTTGTGAGGGGAATCATCAGGAAGAGGGAGTTAATTGTGTTGGACTCTGGGAGCACACATAGTTTCATTAATGAGATAACTGTCAAAGAAACTCGCTACACACCTGTGTTTGCTAATCCCCTAAGAATGACAGTAGCTGATGGAAATTATATGTACTCTAGTTCAACTGTTCCAAGTTTACTTAGAGAATGGGAGGCAAGTTGTTTCAGGAGGATCTCAGGATTTTACAGTTGGGAGGGAGTGACATTGTGCTTGGTAATGATTGGATGAAGAAGTTCAATCCCACCAAATTTGATCATGAGAAAAATTGTGTAACTATTGGAAGGAAAGGCAATAAGGTAGTTTTGCAGGGTATTTCTCAAGGGGGCCAGCTGGGCATGACTAGTGGAAGCACATTGTTGAGAAAAGGCTAAACTCTCATGGCTCACTTGTTTGTAATCCAAGTAGAGGACACACATGATGAAGAGGTGGTTGATACATCTATCCAAGCTTTGTTATCCACTTACTGATGTGTTTGCTGAACCTAAAGCCTTGCCACCAACTAGATCACTAGACCATGTCATTCCACTTAAGCCAGGGTCTTCACCTGTCAGTCTAAGACCCTAAAGGTACAACTTTTATCAAAAGGAAGAACTAGAGAAACAGGTCAGAGAGATGATGACAAATGGCATCATCCAGGACAGTCAGTCCCCTTTTCCCTCTCCAGCTTTGTTGGTTAAGAAGAAGGATGGGCCTTGGAGGTTTTGTGTAGATTATAGACGGTTAAATGAGATCACCATTAAAGACAAGTACCCTATTCTAGGCCTGTTCATCGGTCCGTTTGGATCGAGTTTTGCACTTTTCGGATTATAATTTCGGTTTTAGAATTTCGCAACATGTAATCCGAATCCAATCCAAATACGTTCGGATTGAATCGGATTTTTTAACTTCGGTTTGGATAATTCGTATTTTCGGTTCGGTTTATAAGTTGAATTGCTTCTTCTTCTCTTTCTCACAAAATGAACAATCAAATAAAATATTTATACCAAATTGCCTTAATATATAGTTCCTCGTTGCTATCACAATCATATAAATAAAGTACTCATATAAGCAATAAAATCATTGTCAAGGATGCAACAGAAGCAGTACTAGTCTATGAATAAACAAGTCTAATTTAGTAAAATCATATCATATATAGAATATACACCGACAATGAAAACATAAAGGAAATATAAAAAGTAGCCATCTTTAAAATTAACAAATTCAAACATATTGAACGTAGTAATTTTTTTAATATAGGGATTGATATGTAATGAGTATGGTATATTTGAATTAAGTAATGCACTAATATATTAATGTATAGTGGGGTAGCCTAAACATAAGGTATAAGAAATTTGGTTTTGGATATCCAAAAATCTGAAGTTCCAAATTCGAAATCCGATCCAAAATCCAAAAAATTTAAAAATTAAATTCGTAACCCAATCCAGAATCCGAAATTTTCAAAATATAAGTCCAAAATGTTCGGATTTCGGGTTTATCCAAACTATGCACACCCCTACCCTATTCCTATAGTTGATGATCTACTAGATGAGTTGTATGGGTCAATGATCTTCACAAAGATAGACTTGAGAGTTTGTTACCATCAAATTAGAATGAAGAGTGAAGATGTGTTCAAAACTGCTTTTAGAACTCACATGGGGCATTATGAGTTCAAGGTTATGCCCATTGGCCTGACCAATGCACCAGCCACCTTCCAAGCTCTAATGAATCAGGTTTTTCAATCACTACTCAGAAAGCTTGTCTTGGTATTCTTTGATGATATTCTCATTTATAGTATGTCCTTGAAGGAACACCTGAAACATTTTGAAGTTGTCTTTGACATACTGAGACCTCAAACCCTCTATGCTAAATCTAAATGCTCATTCGAGCTCTAGAGTACTTGGGACATGTCATCTCTAAGGATGGGGTAATAACAGATCCTGAAAAGATTCAAGCAATGGTGGATTGGCCTACACCAACAACTACTCTCAGGGGCCATTTGGTAGGAGGGATAAGTTATCCCATGTAGATGGGATTGAGTGGGATAAGATGGGATAACTAATCCCACCCTCTATGTGGGATAACCTATCTCACCTTTTATCTCATGTAGATGAGATTGGGTAGGATACAAAGGAGTTATCCCACCAATCAAACATGGGATTAATTCCAATCCCATGAGACTAATAATCCAATCCCAATCCCATCCTATCCCTGCCACCAAACGATCCCTCAGAAGAGTAAGGGGATTTCTAGGTCTGGCTATTATAGAAAGTATGTCCTTAACTATGGGGTCATCTATAGGCCATTAACAGATTTACTCAAGAAGGAAGCTTTCAAATGGAGTGAGGAAGCTAATCTAGCATTTGCTGCCTTGAAACAGCTATGACCAATACACCTGTATTGGCATTACGTGATTACTTTCAGGAATTTGTGGTGGAAACTGATGCAAGTCATTCTGGAAAAGGAGCAATCAAAGAGGAAAATCAATTGCATATCTCAGCAAGGTGCTTGCCCCAAGACATAGAGGAAGATCTATTTATGGAGTACATGGCCCTCCTGAATGCTGTAGAGAAATGGAGACATTATTTGCAATATAAACACTTTGTAGTGAGGACAGATCACCACAACCTCAAGTTTCTCTTGGAACAAAAGGTCACCACTGCTATTCAGCAAAAGAGACTAACTAAATTGCTTGGGATAGACTATGAGGTTCAGTATAAGAAAGGGGCAGAGAATAGGATTGCAGATGGTGCACTCCCTGATGGCTCAGTTGAACTCAATGTCATTAGTGTGACTGTTCCCACCTGGATGCAAGACATCAGTAACAGCTATGAGGGACATTCCCAAGTTGCTACATTGATCTCAGAAGTGACAGTGAACCTGCAAGGCCCTCACCTTTATCAGTTCTCTTATGGGATAGTTCTCTTCTGGGATATTGAGGAAGAAGGGAAGAATTTACATAGGTGAGCATGGCAATCTCAGACAGCAGCTGATATCAACCTTTCATGATTCACCAATTGGAGGACATTCAGGTCAGCTAGGCACACTTAAGAGACTCTCTCAACTCTTTTACTGGTCTGGGATGAAGCAAATGGTTATCCAATATGTATCTGCTTATGATGTGTGTCAAAGGAATAAGGAAGAAAATGTTTCATATCCTGGGTTGTTGCGACCTCTACCTATTCCAAATCAGGTTTGGAGACATGTCACCATGGATTTTATTGATGGTTTGCCAAAGTCTAGAGGCAAAGATGTAATTTTTGTAGTGGTGTACATGAGATCAAAATTTGCACACTTTATGACCCTCACCCATCCTTTTACTGTAGCAAATGTAGCTAATAAATTTTTTAAGCAGGTTCATACTCAGCATGGATTGCCTGAATCTATTGTATCTGACAAGGACAGAATTTTTCTAAGCAACTTTTGGCAAGCTCTATTTAGACTATTGGGTACTCACATTCACTTCACCACTGCCTATCACCCTCGAAGTGATGGACAA
The DNA here is from genome assembly GCA_029844215.1 of Przewalskia tangutica. NCBI lineage: Eukaryota > Viridiplantae > Streptophyta > Magnoliopsida > Solanales > Solanaceae > Przewalskia > Przewalskia tangutica. The sequence goes on along the minus strand of CM056738.1, from coordinate 86,022,449 downwards.
ACTGAAAGGATGAATAAGTGCATTGAAAACTATCTCAAGTGCATGACTTCTCATAGACCGGTTCATTGGAAACAATGGTTACCCCTAGCTAAGTGGTGGTACAACACCAATTTTCACATAGTTTGGGATGCACTCTATTTGAGGCCTTATATGGGTTCACTCCTCCTCATTATCAGTTGATTCTCTATTGGACACCTCAGTTCAGGATGCTGGTGACACTATTATGGAAAGGCAATAATTGCTTCAAGATAACTTGATCAAAGCTCAAGAAAGAATGAAGATGTATGTTGATCATAGGAGAACTGAGAGAATTTCAGGTGGGAGATATGGTATTTTTGAAGCTACAGCCCTATAGACAAACATCCTTAGCCCTCAGGAGAAATCTAAAGTTGAGTTCTAAGTTCTATGGTCCTTATAGAGTTGCTGCTAGATTTGGTCAAGTGGCCTACAGATTAGAATTGCCTGCTTATTCTAAGGTACATCCTGTTTTTTATGTGTCCTTGCTTAAAAAGGTTGGAACTATTCACTACTCAGACCACATTGCCAAGTACTGGAGAGGATGGTCAGCTCCTTGTCAAGCCTATTGGCATTCTACATAGGCAAATGGTTCACAAAGGAAACGCTACTGCAGTTAAGGTTCTTATTCAGTGGTCAAACCTTGCCCTAGAGGATGCTACATGGGAGGATTATGCTGATCTTAAAGCCAAGTTTCCTGATTTTGATCCTTCAGGACAAAGATCGTTTCTAAGGCCCTGTATGTAATGACCTGAGAATACAGTTGATACCATTTAACAATTAGAATTAGCGGAAGGACTTGAGTGCAAAGGCTGAAAAGTATGAAGGCCCGGATCATTTTTGGGTTAATGACGATCAACAGCCAAGATCAATTCTACTAAGCATTAGGATTTCTATTGCAGATTCAAGCTACTACTATGGAGAATTCAGTCTAATTTCCAGTTTTCCTTAATTTTTATTTTGTAGTTGTAATCGTTGCTTTCATTAATATACCAGAAAATTGTCCCAAAACAAACTTGTAATTTCAATTTCAGTTCATTAAGTCCTGTTTAGTTGAATTCGAGCTAAGGTCATAGCAAAAGAAAGATTGCATTATGAAAATTCTTATGCTAAGAATTACTCCCTCCGTTCCAAAATACATGATTGTCTAGGAAATTTTTACTTTTTCACAATAGTTGATTGTTTGCAATTTCAATGTAGTTTTAATCTTATTTTCTCCATTTTACCCCTAATTAATATTGACAGACTAGAAATGAAGCAATATGTAATGATTGATTTACTTTTAATGATTGTAGGGTATATTAGTAAACTATCACAATCCCTTAATAAAACACTTTATTCCTAGACAATCATGTATTGTGGAACAGATGGAGTATTATTTACTACACATTCTAGCATATAACAGAAGATATGAAGACCATTCAAATAACATATGAGGAAAGTCAGTAAATACTTTTGACAGCAAAGCTCCTTATGTAGAATTCTGGATAAGAATCACCAAAACGCATAGCAGAACAGATTGAATATATTATACAACTGAACTAATTAAAATTAACATGATCGAAATTCACATACATTGACAATACTGCTGCAAATTAACAGAATACTATAGGATATGCTGCAAAAATACTCCTCAAAGAACACATTTCGTAGTTATCACATCAGTAATATATGTCAGTAAATATGAATAGGGAGAAAGAATTTAAACCTAATAGATCAATCAAAGTTAATTCACCTAACAGAAAGAGCATAGACAGTAACCATAACCAAAATTACTCCCAAAATGTGTCTTACTTTCCCTTTTTAGTCCGTTTAAAAAAAGAATGTCTCTTTCATTTGTTTGTTAACTCTTTAATTTCAACTTTTTACGACCACACGATTAAAAGACATTTTGATACATTCTACCTATCTTTAATTAACAAACACAAGATTAGAAAATCTTCTTTACTCTCTCAAACTTCTTAAACTCCGTGAACCAGACAAAGGGGACTATAAGACTATAAGATTATAAAGGGAAAAAAGAAGTGCACAATAAAATGACTCACGAGAAAGGAGAAGGCTCAACAAAGATAGCAATACGTCTAGGCTTTGAAGTCATTTCAGATTCAATCAAATGAGGTGGACCCTCTTCTTCTTCTTCCTTATACTCTTTAACTTCCAGTTTACTAGCTGCAATTAAAGGTCTTTTCTTGAAGGGTCTTTTTGTAAATCTTCTTTCACACTGCAAGAAATTAACTTTTTTGCATATTAAGCTAAAGGGTTGTGTTCTTGAATTACAAAAGTAAGAAAATTCATGACAACTTGTAGATACTGAAATTAAAGAAGAATAAGATATAATAGGATTTATAAAGAGAGAAGAGGTAGCCATGGTGAGTTTTTTTCGGATAATGATGTTAAATATATTTGAATTTGATTAACTGAGAAAAAATGAAGTATTTTAAGAGAGACATGGAAGGGGATTGTAGCAATGGATATTCTTTTTACAGGATGAGTCAAATATGGAATAATTGGACGGTACTTGAAGTATATGCCACAAGCTCACAAGAAAACTAAACAGATATTATTGGCTCTCTTTTCATGGGGCCACTCTCCCTCCGTCCCATTTTAATTGTGGAAAAGGGTAAAAATATCCATGAAATTTCAAATATATCCTTTGTTATATTTTTCGTTCGATTGTGTCTTTATGTTATAGTATGATTTGGCTAAACACCTCTTACACTTCTCGTCTATCTGAACACCAACTCAATCGTGAAAGCTGAAGTGGTTTTAAGAAATGGAAGAACAAGAACATCTTCTTAACAACAAAAAAATTATAACATAAGATCCTTCTTCACTCATTAATATGGGTGTTGACCAAATTCCTCATGTTATATGTGATGTCAATAAAATTCTTCAGAGAGTGATGTTTTGATCATAATGACCACCTAAAATTGGATTTCCAACAGTAATTTTTAGTTTGGGGTGCCAATAGTAGCATGGTTGCTTAGTCGTCCTTCCTCTTACATATTACAATATAGGTGACCTTTTTTACTCTCAACCATTGTCGAGAAGAGAAATTGCTCAAGGTTCTATATATTCTTTCTTTATTCAATTCATTTCTATCTTTTTTATTTTCAGTCCCGAATTTCCTTTCCTCTCCAAGCCAATCGATCGCCTTCTTAGTGGGCGGTGTGTACAAGATCCTGGAAGGAATTCACCACCCTATGGCTGACCGACGATTACTAGTGATTCAGGCTTCATGCAGGCGAGTTGCAGCCTAAAATTCGAATTGTGGGCGGATTTTTTTGGAGTTAGCTCACCCTTGCAGCAGAATTAGCGAATTGACAAATTAGTTAACAAAACAGGTACATCACGCCTGTTATGAGCGGTGTATGCTCACGCTTGCAAAAGCCTACGAGGGTCATAAAATCTATTTTCCTGTTTTCTCGACTTCAGGGGAGAATCTACCGCTCAGCCAGAACAACACTTGTAACTCAAGTTAATTCGCGAGGTTTTTTAAATCCGCCGGTGAGATACATACTAAATACATACATGATCATCATACTTGCCGACTATCGATGAACTGATAGGATTAACCAACTGATCTAATAGATCATTGTACTGAGTAGTTGGATAATAATCTTTTTCCATGAAAATGGCTGCATGTGCGGCAATACCAACTATGAGAAACCCAACAATCCACATATGATGTGTGAACTCGGGGCAATATTCTAAAAGACGCTAGGCGGAGGCTTTGCGAAGCCTGGCCGCCTAGCGCCTAGACAAATTCTTAGGCGAGGGCCTAGGCGGATGTATTTTTTTCCAAAATTAATAGTTGAAACTGGGGGTTGGGTGTATGTTGTAGATGATGATGAGACGAACTCAGTGATGTTACCCACTGCCTTCGTCGATGCTTCAGTTGACCGAAATGACCAAACCCTGATCGAAAAATTCAACTTGGTCGTCCGGAGGTTTGGTGCAGAATTGAAGGTGATGAGTTGGTGTAGAATGTCGGCAAGAGGATGATGAATCTACTGGTAACAACAACCACCTTCGATTGTAGCTCAGTTCGCCGAAAATCGCCCGACGGCGGTTAGGGTTTGTGAGTTTTCAATTTGGGTGTTTTGACGATTTAGTATGAATCGAGCAACGGGGTGGGTATAGAATTTATGGGGTTGAGAAGTCGGTCACAATGGTGTATCACACTCCGTCGATCAGACTGAGTCGGCCGGAAAATCCAATCTTATCGCCGGTTTTGCGTGTAAAATCGGCGGTGTAGGAGATAAAATCGATGTCTGGTGGTATAGAATTGAAAAGGATGATGAGGCGAGTGTTTTGGTATATCACACGCCCCCGTTGGGCCGGTGGTGGCGAAAGCGGGTTCCGCCGCTGGGGCAAAATCGGGACGATGCAGGCGCTGGCGGTCGTCCCAGCCGTTTTTTAGAACACTGACTCGGGGATGATAGGTTTGTGATGAAGAATCAATGGACAATGGTTCTACAACTGCAACATCACTTACTGAAAAGACTATTCTACGAACAGCCGCCTACAACATTACATTTTCGGCATGGCATTAAGCAAGTTCCTTCTTTTGCGAATATGAGAACATTAGAAATCGTGGTCAATATTTTTCCAATGCTTCAGCGGGGGCCTTTTTTGTTATAGATATTTAACCGGTTCAGAGGATAAACTATCAGTCAAGTCAATGACGTCTTCGTTGCCAATGTAGATTTTTTTCTTTGCCTTTCAAGATACTCATTTTTAGTCAGATTTTCTATTATCTTTTTGAGTTCCTTCTCCTGACTAGGAAGAGACACGTTTCCACTTTCTAGCAACGTTCTGTTCTTGGTTGTCCTAATAGCAATTATAGATCTAATGATGGGTTGTCAACGCATTCTGCTATTTGCAAGAATTTTGGTGCCTTAATTTAGACGGAATGACATGTGTTAGCCTCACAATAAAATATCTTCAATTTAATTTAATCCAATTTAATTAGATCTCTCCATATCCGACCTCTTCCCTTCATTAATCCACCCCCAAAATATTCACATAATTCACTCACTCTCCCCCTCTCAAAATATAAGATACAACAAAATAACTTTGTTAAAGCCCATACTTCATGGGCTGATCTCCAGAGGCCCAACACAGGCAGGGCACTGTTTTGTATATTGTGCATAGTTTTCCATATTAGATTTCTATCTTAATTAGACTTGTAATATTACCATAAATGTATAATTATTCTTCATATAGAATATGGATTTATATGTAAAGTAGGAATAGGATTCTCATATTGTAACTTGTATATATATGTCTTTCATTAATAAGAATAATCAAGGGATTATTTATTTCATGGTATCAAGAGTCTAGGTTCTCTTTACATTGCTTCCGCTCCTCAAATTTCCTCTCTAAACCTCTCGGATTTTGTCCAAAATTCTCGATTTTTGTTCTTCCTTTTTAAGAAAAACCAAGTATCTTCTATTCCAAAATCTTCCCTCACAAATTCCCTTCTCCGAATCTTGTTGTTCTATTCCCTATGGCTGATAAGAATAATTTTCATCATGCCCTCACAGTTTCTAACATCAAGAGAGTTCTCTCTATCGTTCTTGACCTAGAAAACGTCCAATATGGGACGTGGGTGAAATTATTTAAGATTCATGTTTTGGCACATAAAGTCTTCCACCACATCATTCTTCCAACTCCTCCAAAGGAGGGTGATGAGGTGTCAACTTCTACGACGGTTGTGTCCACTAAAGAAGCAGATCTAGAATTATGGGTCATGTTTAATGTCAATGTTCTTCAGTGGATTTATGTCATTATCTCATTGGATCTTTTACAGACGATTATGGAACCCAACTCCACAGTTATGGTGGCATGGAATCGATTGCGAGACATATTCCAAGATAACAGTCATTCTCGAATTGTTATCCTTGAGCAGGAATTTTCACAGGTGGCTATGGCGAATTTTCCAAACGTTTCTTCTTATTGCAAACGCCTCAAGGACTTGGCAGACCAACTCAGCAATGTGGGTTCTCCTGTTTCTAATAGTTGTCTAGTTCTTCAGATGGTTGCAGGCCTGTCAGAGGCCTATAACGGTGTTGCTTCGGTTATTCGTCAGAGTAACCCCCTACTAGAGTTTTATCAAGCCCGTTTTATGCTTACTTTGGAAGAAGTCGGATTGGCTAATAAAGTGGCAATTGGGGCCAGTCCTGTCATCATGATAAATGCTTTCAATTTTTCTCCTTCCAATCCACCCAACGTGATCCAAAATCCCAGCAACGGGGGTGGTAAGAAGGGATAAAATTGGAAGAATAATGGAAAGAATCGCAACCGTCAGCAGCGATTAGAGCCTGAGGCCTGGGCGATGGCGATGGGTCCTACACCACATAGCGCTGCGGCCGGCCTTCTGACGCCACGGCTCATCGTTCTGGCCGCGGCACCGGCACTTCTGCGTCGCGGCGCAGCCTTACAGAGCCGCGGCGCCTCAGCCTCGGCCCAACTTCTTCTCCGGTCAGACTTTAGGGTTCAGACCAGTGTATGGGCAGCCCCAACAGCCCGATATACTTGGACCTCGACCCCCCCCAGGCCCACCACGTAATGGGCCCCACTCAGACCGACATTGAAGCAGCAATGCACACACTTAGATTTACTCAACCAGACCCAAATTGGTACATGGACATCGGCGCCACTACCCACATGACATCCGACCAAGGTACTCTCTCGTCTTATTCCAATTTGAGCACTAATCGTGGTATAACTGTTGGTAATGACAATTCTATTCCAATTAGGGGGTTATGGTCATAAAACTTTGTCCCCTCCTCATCCACCACTTGTCCTGAAAAATACCCTTCATGCCCCAAAATTGTTTAAAAATCTCGTGTGTGTCCGTAAATTCACCACTGATAATTGGATTTCTATTGATTTTGATCCTTTTGAGTTTTACTGTGAAGAATTTAAAGATGGGGAGTCCTCTCATGAAGTGTGACAATAGGGGGATCTTTATCCAATCACATCAAGTCTCAGCATCTCGCGTCAAGTCATGTCTTCCACTTTTGCAACTCTTACTCCTTCCTTGTGGCATGCTCGTCTAGGTCATCCAGGGTCGTCTATTTTATCTTCTTTAGATAAGAATAAGTTTATTTCTTATAAGGGTACGCATAGTACTCCAAATTGTCAATCATGTGCTATGAGAAAAGTTATTAAGTTACCGTTTGTAGCTTCAAATTCTCATACTTCTATGCCATTTGACATTATTCATAGCAATTTATGGACATCTCCTGTTTTCAGTTCTATAGGTCATCGATATTATGTCTTATTTTTGGATGATTATTCTAAATTTTTATGGACGTTTACAATTGCGAAAAAATCTCAAGTTTTTTCCATATTCACAAAAGAGCTTTCATCAGAACCTAATTCTAACGAGAAATAAAGAACATTCAATATGATAATGGTAAAGAGTATGACAATGAGGAATTTAAGGAGTTTTGTACACAAAATAGGATAATTTTTTGTTTTTCTTGTCCTCATACGTCCTCACAAAATGGGAAAGCAGAACGCAAAATTTGTACCATTAATAACATTATTCGCACCTTATTGGTTCATTATTCCGCCACTTCATTGTTTTGGCATCATGCGCTACAAATGGCTACCGATCTACTTAATATTCTTCCTTCCAAAGTTTTGACATATTCACCCTCTTTCCAAATGTTATACAATAAGACTCTTTCGTATTCTCATCTTAGGGTCTTCGGATGCTTATGTTATCCATTGTTTTCATCCACTACAATCAACAAACTTCAGATACGTTCTACTCCTTGTGTGTTTTTGGGTTTTCCGTCAAATCACTGTAGTTATAAATACTTTGATTTGTCCTCTAAACGAATCATCATTAGTCGTCATGTCCTCTTTGATGAATCCCAATTTCCATTTTCTAAAGTAAAACAACCCATTCCTAGTTCTTATGCTTTTTTGGACGATGCTATCTCCCCCTATGTTCTACGTCATTTTTCGGATTTGTCCAAAAATAATGTCGTCAACGCCGCGGCCCTGCAGGGAGGCGTCGCGGCGCCAAAACTTCTGAGAGATCTGCAGCTCTTCTGGCGCCGCGGCGCCTTCGACGGTCATTCCAAAAATTCCCAAAAATTCCCAAAATTCACCCAATCCAGCCCAGAGTCATGGTCCAGTCACTCATAGTCAACGAGGTATTTTTAAACCAAAAAGACATTTTAATTTGAATTCAAATGTTCTTAAATTCTCATTACCCCGTAATTCTTTGTCTGCCTTAAATGACCCTAATTGGAAAATTGTCATGATCGAGGAATATAATGCTCTTATTGATAATAAGATGTGGGAGTTGGTACCCCGTCCATCTGGTGTTAATATTATTCGGTCTATGTGGATTTTTGTTCATAAGGAAAATTCTGATGGTTCATTTGCAAGGCATAAGACTAGACTTATAGGTGATGGTAAGACTCAGCAGGTTGGTGTGGATTGTGGTGAGACATTTAGCCCGGTGATCAAGTCGGCTACCATTCACACTGTGCTCAGCTTAGCTCTTTCAAAATCATGACTTATTCATCAGCTAGATGTGAAGAATGCTTTCCTACATGATGATCTTCAGGAGACAGTGTATATGCATTAGCCTTTGTGGTTTAGGGATACTAGATATCATAATCATGTCTGTCTATTGAAGAAGTCCTTGTATGGTCTTAAGCAGTCTCTACGGGCTTGGTATAAGAGGTTTGCTGATGTTGTTTCAACTATGGGTTTTTCTCACATCAGGTCTGATAATTCATTATTCATATATCGTCGAGGTTCTTCCATGGCTTATATATTGTTATATGTGGATGATATTATCTTGACTGCCTCTTCTGATGCTTTGAGAAAGTCTATTATGACAATGCTCAGTTCTAAGTTTGCCATGAAAGACTTGGACCCTTTGAGCTATTTTTTTGGGATTTCTGTCACTCGTCACGCAAGTGGATTATTCTTATCGCAGAGGAAGTATGCAGCAGAGATCATTGAGAGAGTTGGGATGTCATCCTATAAGTCCACTTCTACTCCAGTTGATACTAAACCCAAATTGGGTGCTGCAGCTGACTCTCCTTATGAGGATCCGACCCGCTATGAAAGTCTTACAGACGCCCTTCAGTATCTTACGTTCACGCGACTAGACATTACATATGCAGTCCAATAGGTGTGTTTGTTTATGCATGATCCCAGAGTTGAACATATGAATACGCTCAAACGCATCATTAGGTACATTCAGGGGACACTTGATTATGACTTGCATTTGTATCTTTCGTCGACGTCTACACTAATATCCTATACAGATGCTGATTGGGGTAGTTGTCCTGACACCAGACGGTCTACGTCTAGCTATTATATGCTTTTGGGTAATAACTTGGTCTCATGGTCTGTCAAGCGTCAATCAACGTTTTCACGTTCAAGTGCACAGGCCGAGTATAGAGGGGTAATCAATGTGGTTTCTGAGTCATGTTGGTTACGAAATCTACTGTTAGAGTTTCATTGTCCTATTGAGAAGGCTACCTTGGTGTATTGTGACAATATAAGTGTCATCTTCCTTTCTGGTAATCCATTTCAGTACCAGCGTACTAAACACATAGAGATGAATATTCACTTTGTTCGAGAGAAGGTAGCTAAAGGACAAGTACGCGTCTGTCATGTCCCTTCCAGATATCAGATTGCAGACATCTTTACAAAGGGTCTTCCCTCGGTCCTTTTTGAAGATTTTAGAGACAGTCTCAGCGTACGAAGATCGTCCGCTATGACTGAGGGGGTGTGTTGAAGCCCATACTTCATGGGCTGATCTCCAGATGCCCATCACGAGCAGGGAACTGTTTTGTATATTATGCATAGTTTTCCATATAGATTTCTACCTTAATTAGACTTGTAATATTACCATGAGTGTATAATTATTCTTCATATAGAATATGGATTTAGATGTAAAGTAGGAATATTATTCTCTTATTGTAACTTGTATATATATGTCTTTCATTAATAAGAATAATCAAGAGATTATTTCTTTCAAACCTAATTTAATCTAATTTAATTGGGGACGTTATTGCTAGACAATAATTATGGGTCAAAATCAAAATTGAGGGGTTACGAGGATCTTTCAATATCAATTCAGCTGGGCCAGTGGACATCCATTGTCTCTGGAATTATTGAAATTTGAGAAATGGATAAATGTAAGTTCTTCCTTCAACAGAGGTAATGCTTATCGGATTGGATTGATGATAAAATAGAATCCTGGGTCGCGAACAGTGATTCGATTGTTGATGAAGAAAGAGAATTCTTGGTTTAGTTCTCCACCTTAACGACAGAAAATAGGATTGATCAAATTCTATTGAGTCTGACTCATAGTGATCATTTATCAAAGAATGACTCTGGTTATCAAATGATTGAACAACCGGGAGTGGCGTTCCGTGCCTTGTTATAATAGACGTTCCATACCTAACTCATGTTTCCACTCTATTTTCATTACGAGGATGTATCACGTCAGGATCCGTTGCTCAAACTGAATCACGCGTGTGAACCAGAAGCTTGCCATTGTGGAGAGAGAATGGATATGTCAATTACTACTCTGCGTATCTGATGTGTGCTTCAGAGTATTGTAATGCTTAAACTACTACTGAATGCTTAAACTAGCGAGACTGTAGGGACTTTTTAGCTTTAGCAGAGTGAAGGAATGAAAATGCAATAGAAATAGAAGGAAGTGAGGTCAAATTAAACCGGGTTAATGAAGGGAAGCGGGTCGAATATGGGTAGAATTAAATTAAATTGGGGATGGATTATTTTATTCCGTTTAAATTAAAGACAAATCAACATCAAATTATAACGGTAGAGGCACAATTGAACAAAAAGTATAATGAAGATTAGGAGTAAAACAATAATTGAAAGTTCAGGGGTATTTTTGAACCTTTTCCATTTTAATTGTCTTAACTTCCTTTTTATCTGTCCCAAAAAGAGTTCTCTTTCCACATTGAGTAAATTGACAATTCAAATATCCTACATAACAAGTTTATAACCACAAGAGTAAACGACATTTTAGTACATTACACTCATCTTTAATTTAAGACCACAAGATTAAAAAAAAAATCTTTTTACTTCTTAAATTTCATGCCTAATCAACCTAAGACACTTAAATTGCGATGTCAATTAAGATTTAGATGTTGCTGTAAATCGAGCAAATTGCCAAAATAATACTGTCTAAAAAAATAATTTCCAAAATAGTATTATTTCAATAATAATTCTCAATTTACTATCATCTTGCCACGTGGATTGTGATGCCACATGTACATTTATTATATTAATTTTTTTTTCATTGATCATATTCTCGGGTCATACCTTCTCGGGTCGGTAATTTTTTTTTTTGAAATTAAATTTTAGATTTTGAAATTGATATTCTCGGAGGTTGCTTTTGTTCTTTCAGCCCCAAGACTACATTTAGTTTTACTATATTTGCCTTAGTGCAGGATATTTTTTAGACGGGATTAAAGCCTTTAGTGCAGGGTATATCTTATATAGGATTAAACACATTCAATGTTGATTTTTTTTTAGAATCCCTTTTCATTATCACTCAAATTTCTGAAGGGGATAGCATACCCCTTTGCCTTCGCCTTTTCTTGAGAATGTTTCTTGATACACTAATTAACTCTATAAATTGCATTTATCTACCTTACATTATTATTGTCAGTATTTATCTTGATAGATCAATTGGAATCACAATGTAATTTTTCTTTCTTTTACAAGTTGGCCAGTGCTCATCTAGAACAAGAATCATTATATTCTGAGTAGAAAATAAAAGAAACATAGTGAGGTGGGATGTATGCAAGTCTTTAGCAGCGAATATGTTCGCAGTTCTTTGACTATTTAAATGGCCAAGGGTGGAAACCAGGTGGTGCGTGGAGGAGATGATGACCGGAGAAAGAAGGGGAAGGAGAAGTGTGGGTGGCGACAGATTTGGAAGAAAAATGGGATGATGTGGAGAGAGGAAAGAGTTTTGGATGGTGGTTGCGTCGGCAGTCAGTCGACGGTTGAACTTTGCTCGTCGGTGGTCAGCTCCGGTGAGGCAGAGAAACATACCAGTGGAGAAGGAGAGGGGCGGGTTCATTTTTGTATTTAAAAAAAAAATCTACCGACCCGAGAAGTTCTGACCGGAGAATATGATCAATGAAAAAAAAAATCTAATATAATAAATGTACATGTGTCATTACAATTCACGTGACACGATGATAGTAAAATAGAAATTATTATTAAAAAAATACTATTCTGAGAATTATTTTTTTAGACATTATTATTTTGGCTAAATCTCCCCAACATTTTTCATGTGTAGTAGTATGAGTCTTAAATGATCAGAATGGTCACTAATGTATGGGCTTTGATTCTATTTGATCTTTAAGGTACAAAATATGGTGAAAATGGGTTTTAATATATTTCAAAATTGATTAGTTTGGTCCTAAACTATATAAATAAACATAATTACTATTTTGTTGTCAAAATAAACGAAGGTCCTCGGTATTTGCACCACACGATAGCTATTAAACTACAAAATGGAGTTGTCATCTTGTTCGTTCAATATGATTTCAGAATCAAAATTCTTAATTCTAAATATGGAAAAAAATTCAATGCATGGTAGGGCTGAAAAAAAGTTGTAATTTTATGATGAATATATTTAATAAAATATGATAAGATGCTCAGAATATCTTCAATAAAGCTAAGTATATTGTAACTGAGGAAGTTGTAGAGGGTCTAATTTTATTTTAACCCTAAAAGTAGTACTTATCTTTACTTAATTAAATGGCTTAGAACCAAATTGATTACTTTTTGAAATATATTAAAAATTATATCCGTCATGTTTATACATTAAGGATCAAATAAAATCAAAGCTCATACATTAAGGACCACTCATTATTTTCTCAAAATTTAACACAGGAAATAGTTTAGTTAGATGTCCTACTCATAATTAGGTGTATGCACTTAATGAACGTTCAATGACACCTTGTTGTCTGTTAGTCTAGCTCGACTCGACTTCTTTTTTTCAAAATATTAAAAATTAATGCTTGGCTTGATCGATTCACTCTCCATAGATTAACTTAACTCAATTATTTTAATGGCAAGCGATCATGTTTTAGAGTTAGGTTTGCTTTGATGATGAGTAGACTTGTGCTTTGGCCCTTTTATGATTTTTTTTGTGAGGAAAAGGTGTAGTAACAAAGAAATGAGAATGAAAACAACAACAATAGAAATGTTAAAAATCTGGAAATAAATAAAGTAATTGGTTTGCTGAGTCGATTGATTTTTCAATCTATCCTTAAGATAATATTGTCTCGTATATTCCTTTAACGGTTGTATGACAACTTATCTCTCAAGATAAAACAATAATTAAACAAGTAAGCAAAGGAGACTCAAGTGTTCGCTTTGGAGATTGCAAGAGAGGAAGAGATTTTCATATTTCAAGTGTGTTTCCAAATGAGCTTTGAGTCTCATTTTATAGTGTGTAGATGATGACTTCTCAACTAGCCAAGTAATGGCAATCAATAGCCATGTAATGGTACTAATTGAGGGGAATAATTCAGCCATATAATGGCTGGATTCAAGTGTCAATTCGTGGAGAAATAATGCTCCAACACCAGCCCAAAAGTCAGGAACTTGTCACCTTCTGTCGTGCTCACTGCCTGAGCAGCGCCGCGGAGCCAAAACTTCAGATTTTTTCCTGCCTCGTCAGGGTCGCGTCTCTGGCTGGAGGCGTCGCGGCGCTCCGAGGATCCGTGGCGTTTTGTGACTCGTTTCATCCTTTTACACATCGTAATACACTTCTTCCTTCATTTACCAACGTGAAACCATTGTCATTTGGCCAATAACCATCTATTATCTTATGTTTCAAACAATTTGTATACGTACCAATATATCTTCCATTAAGAAAATTACGATCATTGGCACATTATATGCACGTGTGTGGAAACAACGTTTCCGACGTGCGGGGCCCTAATTTTCGAGTCATAATTAATAGGATTAACTTTATTTGACGTTTAATAAATATTTCCAATAATTCCCTCTTGGAAGAGATTTTGGCGCGCGCACATAGTGTCTTTCTAGCAATTATCCGGCGGATCGCTGTTGCATATGGATGGGTAGCCGTAACTTTGAACCTTCCATAGTAGAATACCATCGGACTTACTTACTGCGCGGTGAACGTGATGTCTTGAACCGTCAGTGTTTAGTGTAAGCCAAGACAATGGTACCAATACAACATCTTTCCTTACTCTATATTTCTTTAAGGTTTGTCCGTCGTGGGTCGTGGACACTCTTGGATTCTTAAGTGCGTTCATTTGAGGCGGCTTGTCCTCGCACTTAAATAAGCGGTCTCCTACAAGGTATCCTGCAATACCCTGCTACACAAGCGTTAGGAACCATTAAAAGTTTCCCCAACCTAACCTCAATCATTGAGGATCCTTAAAGGTTTGGAAACTTAGCCTTTACCCCCTTAACAGGTAGCACTTTATGTCTATCACGGGAATGGCCTTGGATTATGTTTCTAAAAAAGAAATCATTATCCGAAGTGCTCTTGCTTCCTTCGAATCGCTCAACTGAACATTTACGATTTATTTTTCCCATTGAACCTTCCTCCTGGGATCTCCAGTTGGTAAAGTTGGGTATCCACCGTATCAGTTCTTATTGATTGGGTTTTAAGCTCATTCCCCTAGACAGGCAGAATATCTGATCTCTAGGTATGCCCTTCGTCAAGGGATCTGCGATATTTTCCTTAGACTTTACGTAGTCAATGGAAATAATCCCCGTGGTGATCAGATGTCTAACGGACTCATGTCTCCGTCGAATGTGACGAGACTTGTCGTTGTACATAGAACTCCGTGCCCTTCCTAGAGCCGACTGACTGTCGCAATGGATCATTACAGATGACACGGGTTTATTCCAACATAGGACATCCTCTAAGAAACCATGAAGCCACTCAGCTTTTTCTCCCGCTTTGTCTAAAGTGATAAATTCTGACTCCATCATGGATCGGGCAATAAGGGTTTGCCTAGAGGATTTCCAAGACACAGCTCCACCACCAATTGTAAAAATATATCCGCTGGTGGACTTGATGTCCTCGATATCAGATATTCAGTTTGCATCACTGTACCCCTCTAGTACCGCTGGATATCTCGAATAGTGTAACCTGAATTTTAGCATGAATTTTAGGAATTGTAGTACCCGATTCAATGCTTTCCAGTGATCCTCACTCGGATTACGGGTGAACCTAGCCAATTTATTGATTGCATAAGCGATATCAGGTCGAGTGTAGTTTGTGATATACATCAGACTGCCAATCACCTGTGCATATCGCTCCTGGCATACGGGCACACCAAGATGTTTGTTAATCTTTTGACTTATATCCAATGGTGTCGTTACCGGTGAACTGTCGAACATCCCAAATTTCTTCAATACATCCTCGATGTAGTGGGATTGAGACAAGACCAGTCCGTCAGATTTTTTAAAGATCCTGATCCCTAAGATGACATCTGCGATACCCATATCTTTCATGTCAAAACATTGTTTTAGCATGTTCTTAGTCTCTAGGATTATCCTAGGACGATCAACAAGTCGTCTACATAGAGGCATATCATGACGAATGAATCGACATTTCCTTTCATGTAAACACACTTGTCACACTCATTAATGGCGAACCCTTTTGATAGTAGGGTACTATCAAATTTCCCGTGTCATTGTTTAGGGGCCTGTTTCAGCCCGTATAACGATTTGACAAGCCAACAAATCTTTATCTCTTGTCCTGGAACCACATACCCCTCGGGTTGATCCATATATATTTCTTCTTCCAAACCACCATTTAGGAAGGCAATCTTGACATCCATTTGATGTATTTTAAGATCCCGCAAGATGACGATAGTTATGAACATACATATGGATGTCATTCTAGACACCGAAGAGTAGGTGTCGAAGTAATCAAGGTCCTTCTTTTTGTGATAGCCCTTG
The DNA here is from genome assembly GCA_029844215.1 of Przewalskia tangutica. Classification (NCBI taxonomy): domain Eukaryota; kingdom Viridiplantae; phylum Streptophyta; class Magnoliopsida; order Solanales; family Solanaceae; genus Przewalskia; species Przewalskia tangutica. Next base: position 86,006,441 of record CM056738.1, on the reverse strand, counting down.
ACTACCAACCTAGCCTTATATTTGTCGATAGATCCATCTGCCTTTAACTTCTGTTTGAGGATCTACTTACAACCCAAATGTTTGTGTCCCGGAGGAAGTTCAGCCAACTCTCAGGTGTGGTTGTGCAAGATGAACGCTATCTCACTTTCTATAGCTTCTTTCCAGAGCGGTGCTTCTGGAGTTGACAACACTTCGGCGATAGTCCGTGGTTCATCCTGAACCAGATAAGCTTCAAAGTCTGGACCGAAGGACTTGTCCTTCTGGGCCCTTTTGCTTTATCTTGGTTCCATCTCTGAATCTTTCAAGTCCTGAGAATCTGAAATACTGGTTTCCGGATAGTCAACTACTTCAGAATTCACTAGATCTGTACCGTTTAAATTCGGGCAGTCGACGACTCCTGGATCCTCAGAGGTTTGCTCATAACTTCGCTTGCGAGAGGTTATGTCTCTTTCCTTTCTAGGAAACAACTCTTCAAAGAAACTTGCATTTCTTGATTCCATAATTGTACCTACATAAATGTCCGGTACATCAGAATTATGCACTAGTATAGAAAAGATCAGACGAAGCTCGGATGAAAACTGGACGACGAAGCGAAGAACTGCCGAAAAAACGCCATCGGCGCCGCGGCGCCTGGCAGCTGATGTGCGATTTATACACACGCTTAACGCAAGTGCACGTATCGTTACAAGTAATATAGTCTAGGTAAGACCGAATATCGTCCCCAGGGACTGGTTTTCAAGTACCGATTATCTATGCTTTAGTTTCTATTTGGTTAACGTTAATAGAGTTGGAATTCTAAACTAATAATGCAGGAAATAAACTAATTATGAAAATACTTTGATTTAAATCAGTTATGATGGAGAATTAGGGCTTTCAAGATCATCAACTATCCACTCTATTCAATCCTTAATACAATTAGACTAACTTCTTCTTCTACGTTAAGATAGCAGGTTAACTAGACCGTTTTATACTCCTGTTAAGGTAATATAAACACTCAACCCCAATGGAGAACCCTTCTATCTTTCGATGACAAGATTGACTACAAATGAGGATTAAGAGCAATAACCTATTAAGCTACACAAGATTCGTCCACGATTTAAACCTATGTTTATTCAACTATAGCATATTCACAATCTCCCCTTTCGGATTTCGATTAGAACTCATATAAGTGATGATAACTAGTGATCAATTAATTATCAAGCAATCAAAACAACTATTGAATAAATCTTAAACAAGTGAAGAAGAAATCAACTAATGTATTACTTCATGAATACGAGTTTCAAGAGAATCACAAGGAAATCCCTAAATAAGTAATTAGCTCCTAGCCATTGTCACGCTAAGAACTAATACAATCTTCATACATGAACTGAAATAAACAAAGCAAAAAGAAAGAAAAGAAAATACTTGAAAAGCCTCCAATCTTAGCCTCCTAAGTTGTGTTTTATGTACAATGGATTGAATGAATCCCTAATGATTGTCACGCCCTTTTTCGACCGCGACTTTATTTTATAAACTCCTGTTTAAATAAAAAGTTAGAAAATAAAATAAAAATGCTAAAGTGCAAAAGAATGCTAAAAGGTGCTTAAAAGTGCTAGAATATTAAAATGTTAGAAATGTTAAGGTGCTAAGGGTTCGCGGAGTCGCCACCTAATTAGTTTGGGTGAATTAGGACACCTAAATGTTTAACTAGTTTAAAGTAAAGCATTAACTCCATTTTAATGGTCTGCTAAACTTGGTGAGATTCTGGGTAAGGGTTCTTTATTAATCTAGAGGGAAGGGGTTAGGCACCCTCTAAGATCCGCTAACTTGCGGTTGTCCTGCCAAACCTAGGGTAATTATTATGTTTAAAAATGCAAAATAAAATCTCCTCCTGCTTAATAAAAATGCTAAAATGTTAAAATGTTTAAAAGGTGCTTAAAGTATAAAAAGGGCAAAAGGTGTTATAAGTGAATAAAAGAGTCAAATGCTGAATGTTTTAAAAGTGCTTAAAATATTAAAGGTTGCTAAAAGGTATTAAATGCTAGAAGGGTGCTAAAGGTGCTAAGAAGCGCTTAAAAGTGCTAAACGCTAAAGTGCTAAAGAATGCAAAAAGGTGCTAATATGCTAAAGTACAAAAGAGTGCTAGGAGGTGCAAAAAATGCTAAGGGTACTAAAGGTGCGAAAGGGGTGCTAGGATGCTAAGGACAAAATGTGCTAAAGGTGCTAAATGCCAAGGGGTGATTAAAAATGCTAAGAAGGGCTGGAAATGCTACAGAATGCTAAGAGGGTGTTTTATGGATAAAAGGTGTTAGACAATGAAATGCTAAAAAATGCTTAAAATGTTAAAAAGAAAGATGTTAAAAGTTTAAAAAGGTGCTAAGGATTAATTTTTAAAGTAAAGGGTGCTAAAAGTGCAAAAATGCTAAGGGTATGCTAAGATGTTGCTAAAAGGTGCTAAATGCTAAAGGATTATTAAAAGTGCTAAAAGGGCTAGAAATGTTACAGAATGCTAAGAGGGTGCTTTATGGACTAATTATGTGTTCATGCAAAGATTATTTATGAACTAGTTAGGTATACTGCTAGCTAAATTAATCTTGCCTAACCTGCGTACAATATTATATAAGAGGTGCTTTAAGATGATCTTGAGAGTTTTGGAAAAATCTGTTATGGGTTTAATGAGAAGAATGTTGGTTTTATTATGCAAGTTAAATCATTTAGATTATTTTATTTTTATTTTTTTGCAGAATTTAGACATGCCTAACAGTCCTAAAAGACAAATAAAGTAGAAGTGTATTTCTAATCATGAATTACCTTCCCCACCTCTCATATGTTCAGAGAATAATTATTCTAGATTCCCTGTTAATTACAAAGTTAGAAAATAATTTGCAATAAACAAATAAGGCATAAATGAGGTAATGAGGTTAAGAGAATAAAGGAGTTGAAGTGGATGACTCCGTCCTATTTGTTTTTCTAAGAATTTGCCGAAGAGGGAACTCGATGGATGTAGATGCGGGTTGCCATTTGAAGTAGCCCGTGATGAGTCTCGCCGGGAGACTCTTCATTTTTGCTCTGGTGCGTGCCATGTAAAAAAAAATAGGAAAAGATAAGGATTAGTATATGCTTTATACCAGCTTATCATATAATGAATGAATGGGCATTAAATCGAACATATACTGATCCAAAGCGCATAAATTTCTTGCGATTAACAAACCAAGACGAAGCAGGCAAAAGGTTTGGCCCAGACATAAACTTCGCAGGCCTAACATGGCAGACAGAGGCATACATATAACTACATGAAGGCAATGTGAAAATTATATAATATGGACTGGCCCAGTAGGCATACGCAGGGCCCAGATGTGACTTTCTGCAGAGATGTGCCCAACTTATGATGAGCCCATTGAAACACAAATTCACAAAGGCAGACCAAGGCAGGGGGGGTTATTCAGAATCACATGAACATGCTAAGGATTCAAAGGCAAACTAATACAAGTTCTTTAATTATCAAAGAGCAAACAGAGGACTAACATACGCGAGATTCTGTTTAATTTTACAACTGGACTGATGTAGTTCAAGGTACTATGAGCATCGATTTATCATTCTAGCCATAACTTGTCTTTTAAACAGATTCAGGTGCTAAAAATACATACTGAAGATATACCATTTGGTGAGATCAGGTTCTTCTAAAATGGAAGGACCCTGTGTGAGTTCTATTTCTTACAGGCGATCAAACTAAACAACAAATTCAGAAACCAGACCCCATTCATGTGGAAATGTATAAACATGGGTTGACAGTCAAGGTTCCAACTCCATATATTACACTGGTAGCCTTTACCATTCCAAGTGCAAATAGATATAGCCACAGAAGCAAGGGAGACTTTGTATTTAACTTATATGCGCAGACATACTATAATCTTGCAGATCGGATGATTCAGGCAACTATGCCGAGACACTGGCCTGGTTGCTGAAGAGGAAACAGGTTGCAAAACATGGCAAATAGTACAAGTCGATAACATCAGGAGACACTAATAAACCATTTCGATCCGTAAGATTCATAAGGTCATAACAGACACAGGAAGACAACCAGGTGTTAAAAGAAACTGATTTTAGACTAGCCAGGACTTAACAACAGGTAATCAACACATAAACTGCGCCAAACCAACTGGTTATCGTCGGTCCCTTTGCCAACACTTATTTAAGCAAATACGCAAGCTTAGTATATTAAACAATCCATCCTAACAGATAACTTAGAAAATCAAAGTCTTGCTAAGATAAACTAAGACATGCCGAACACTCATATAACAATGTTAACAAATTTATCAAGAAGTATATAACAGAAGGCACACAAATTCAAGTAAAGAAACGAAATTTGAAAGGGAGATGAGTTTACCTTCTCCGGACAATGACCGGCGTATCAAGTCGTCGGTTCACTCGACGGGCTTTGGGTTTGCTATGCGAATGAAAGGGTAAAGTTTGTTTTGCTGATTTCTTGGTTAGAATTGAAAGAAGGGATTCGAACTTCCTATTCTAGCGGTGCTAAATCTGGGTGCTGAACCCTTGCTCCCGATGCTTGTTGATTCTTCCCGATGTTCTGCTGCCCTCTGAGTTGTTGACTGCTGCTAAGGGGGTGTCAAATCGATGTCACGATCGCTACTCGACTTCGATCGAGCTCAATCCCTGCTATGGGTCTCCCCCTTGCATGCCTAATCGTTCTTGTATTTATAGCTAATCATCTGGGTCTAAGTTCGGTAAGTAATAAAGGCTGAGGTTTTGGCTTGATTCGACGAGATTTCGTATTGATTTCGTGTGATTTGAATGGATCATGGTAAGTTGCCATTTTCAGAAGATTTGGTTTTGGTTATGGTAAGAACACGTTGGCTGGGGTGCGTGGATAAAGGAAAGCCCGAATTTTCCGGCGAGAAATCCGGGCATGGCGACGGTTTTTATATTCTAGGGTTGCTGGTTTGATGCTGAGGGCGAGGAAGGTAAAATGAAAGTGAAGGGTTTGTGGGCAGTGGGCGTGTGAGTTAAGGTAAAGGGCTGATGGGGAGTGGGCCGATCGGGTTGGGCTGCGGGTCGCGGGTAATTTAAGTGGGGAGTGGACTGGGTTAGTGGGCTAGGCGAAAATGGTGGAGACGGATTTCGAATTAGAGTAAGGGCACGCTAAGACATTCCTTTTCGTGCTTTCGATCTGCTTACTTTGAATAAAGAGAAAAAAAAAGGGTAATTAGTTTTAATTGGGTATTTAATTTTAGGGAGTTAGTTAATTAAGTAAAGTTTTTAAGTGTTTAATTATTAGTTTTAGGCTTTTAATTAGTTTTAGGCTTAGTTAATTAGTGATAAATTAATTGTAAGTTAAATTAATAAATTTAGTTAAATTATTTAGGTGCTTTATTAATTTAATTATAATAAATGCGGGCGTGTTATTTAATTAGTGCTTAATATTTTAGAATGCGGCGCTATCATTTAAAAACTTATTATTGTGCATTATTATTAAAAATAAGTTATGAGATTGCTTTGCGTGCTAATAAATGCGACTATGCTACTGGACACGACGTCATTGCTAAATTATTTATTTTATGTATTTATTATTAATTAAGAATCCTGATAGGGCTTGAAATCAATTAATGCGGGCGCGGGACTCTAAGTGTTTAATACTCTACGTGAGACGCGATGTCATTATTAAATTGTTTATTTATGCCTGTATTTATGTTTTATCGCTGCATTTTATTATAAAAAATCATAAAGAATTATTTTACAAAATTAGTCTAATTTTATAGTTAATGACTGGACGGGAGGGTCAAAATTGGGTGTCAACAATGATGTAGAGACTATTTATAGCCCAAGAATCCTTTAGGTCAAGGGTTAGAGATTATGTAGGTAGGAAAAGTTATCCCTTTTGGATCCTGAAAACGTGTCAAATTCTGCCCAAAACGTCAAAAATACTGTGTCAGCGCCGTGGCCCTGCAGTCGGGCGCCACGGCGTCGAAAAATCAGAGGCGTTTCGGAAAATTCAGAGGGCGGCGCCGACGACGACATTCTTCCGAATTTTTCGTTTCTTCGTCCTTTTTTCGTCCGGTCTTCGTCTGTTTTCTTCTATACTTTCCAGAACTTCTTAGGCTTCATTTCTTGGCCCTCTTAGTGTGCAATTCTATCTCATTTATGCTCATTTCATCTCCTTTTTGTCATTTCTCAATTTCTGACCGCTGTGACACAAAAGAAAGGAACACGGCTCTAATACTATACTAAACATAAATGAAATGAGTAAAATACTAACTATAAATGACTTAAAAGGTGTATATAAAATACACCGATCAAACACCCCCAAATTTAAACTTTGCTCGTCCTCGAGTAAAGCTCAAAAATATAGAAATAAAGACACGAAAGAAAATAAAATAAAATGACTCAAAGACACTGATCAATTTGTTGCACAATTGTCACTTAGAAAAACATGAAGGTTAGTAGGATAATATGCAGGAACATATAGCATAGATTTTTAGCCTTCTAAACACTCAAGTCAGATATTTCGCAAATTCAATTCAATCATGCTCAATGGATGTAAAAATACCTAACTATGCTTGTCAATTTCAAAATTCTATGGCATGTTCACTTTTTATTCTCCACTAATCACGGATACACATACTAGAGATCTTCAGGACTTTTCAAGGTTGTAATATAGGCTTAGGCAGGGGTAGGTAAAAATAGGTTTTTAGGCTCAATCTTACGTACCATAAGCTCTTTTGCTTTAAATTCTTCCCTTTTCTTTTAATTTTCTTTTTAACCTCATACCTATCTTTCCCCTCTTTTGTTTTGAGAGAATGATGTGTCTGATGAATAGTAAGCACCCCCAAACTTAGGATTTTGCCTATTTATTATTACATTTCATTGGGGGTGCATCAAAATTGTTCACTCTTTTTTGTCTTTTTTTTCAACACTTTGTGTTCCAAGCATCTCAATTTTTCCACTTATGGCACAATATGAAATTATAGGGTATCAAAGAAAAGATCTTATTTTAGGCTCAAAGGGGCTGACTAGTGATACAATTTTAATTTCAGGGATAGACAATGAATGGTAAGAAAGGGCTAACAAAGAAATGCATGAATCATCTCCCTAACATGCATATCCTAACTATTTCGCCTCAAATAGCAAGCAAGCAGACACATAGGTTTAATCACTAACAATGCATAAATCAAGCAAGATACCCCAAATAGTTCGATTTCATGATTTTTTGGCATATCTATCCTAAGTGTTCAGATTTTCTGCTTCTAATTCCATTACATTATCCAACTTTACTTCATTAGGCGTTTCAAGTGGCTACAACATGCATGATCAATAAATAAAAAAAAAAAATTATGACTCAAAAATACTCAACCACACACAAAACAAATCAAAAAGACTCAAAAACAATAAGACAGCCCCCAAACTTAAATCACACATTGTCCCCAATGTGTGAAGACTAAAAATAGGGACAACTTACTGACACAACACAGCGGTCGTAACAGAGGTTTGGGAGGAAAAATTCTGGAATTTGCACGGAATATGACTCTCGGAACTTTCGGCGCCGCGCCTGGCATCGCGCTCAAGTTCCGCGCCACGACGATTCTCGGCGCTGGCGCTGACGACGGCGTTTCCTTTTTTTCAGCGTTGTTGCTCCTTTTTCCTCAGAGTTATCTTTTAGTCCACCTGTCATCCAACAACACAAAACAAGAACCCAAGATCGTGAGACTGTTCAAGACAAAATAAAACAAACTAAAGACAAAAATCAAACTAACATAATTAAAAACATTGGGTTGCCTCCCAACAAGCCGTTTTAACGTCTTTTAGCCGAACACGCTTAACCTTTACTAGTGCCCGATCGATCCTTCGCGAATCGCTGCAATCCGCGATGTTTGTTGCAGTCTCACTTTTCCTACAACACCTTTTTCAAACAAGGGCCTCAGACATTAGATTATCCCTCAAGTACACAAGATGGACTTGTCTTTGTGCTCTCTATAATGTAGGGATCAGTGAAATTTCCTACATCTCTCAACTCTATGGGTGCCCTTGATGGTATGGACTTCCTATTTGGGGATCAACAGTGATAGCTGGTGGTGTTTCTTCTGCAATAGGTGCAGGAAAAAGAATTTCCACAGAATCCAAAAAGGTGAATAATTGGATTTCAGCAATCTTTTCCTTCTCTACACCAACTATCTCGCCAGATTCCTCAATAGCTGAGTGTGGTTCAGGCTCCTCAATTTGCTTACCACCTCCCATAATGATGTCGCTAGGCAGATTTACTTGAGGTGTATTGCTCATCTTATCCATCAGTTGCCCTATGTGGGTCTCCAAATTTTTTAGGGACTCCCTTGTCTCAGCCATAAACTGAGTTTGACACTTAGTGAGCCTGAGTATGCTTGCCTGTAACTCATCTAGATCTTCCTCTAGAACCTGTGGGTTAAGCTTCTGTTGATGACTCCACTGTCTCTGATAGTAGTAGTCAATATGTCCTGATTTTTTTTTTCATTTTTTTTTTCAAATTTAACCTGCAAAATAAGAAAACAACAAAAGGTGATAAAAAGATGCTCGAAGAACAAGTTAGTTCTTGGAGCAACCAAATTAGAAATAAGAATAGATAAATCGATATTGAAAGTACGTCAGTCCCCGACAACGGTGCCAAAAACTTGATATGTGATTTATACACACGCTTAACGCAAGTGCATGTATCGTTACAAGTAATATAGTCTAGGTAAGACCGAATATCGTCCTCAGGGACTGGTTTTCAAGTACCGATTATCTATGCTTTAGTTTCTATTTGCTTAACGTTAATTGAGTTGGAATTCTAAACTAATCATGCAGGAAATAAACTAATTATGAAAATACTTTGATTTAAATCAGTTATGATGGAGAATTAGGGCTTCCAAGATCATCAACTATCCACTCTATTCAATCCTAATACAATTAGACTAACTTCTCCTTCTACGTTAAGATAGCAAGTTAACTAGACCGTTTTATACTCATGTTAAGGTAATATAAACACTCAACCCCAATGGAGAACCCTTCTATCTTTCGATGACAAGATTGACTACAAAGAAGGATTAAGAGCAATAACCTATTAAGCTACACAAGATTCGTCCACGATTTAAACCTATGTTTATTCAACTATAGCATATTCACAATCTCCCCTTTCAGATTTCGATTAGAACTCATATAAGTGATGATAACTAGTGATCAATTAATTATCAAGCAATCAAAGCAACTATTGCATAAATCTTAAACAAGTGAAGAAGAAATCAACTAATGTATTACTTCATGAATAAGAGTTTCAAGAGAATCACAAGGAAATCCCTAAATAAGTAATTATCTCCTAGCCATTGTCACGCTAAGAACTAATACAATCTTCATACATGAACTGAAATAAACAAAGAAAAAAGAAAGAAAAGAAAATACTTGAAAAACCTCCAATCTTAGCCTCCTAAGTTGTGTTGTATGTACAATGGATGGAATGAATCCCTAATGATGTAGAGACTATTTATAGCCCAAGAATCCTTTAGGTCAAGGGTTAGGGATTATGTAGGTAGAAAACGTTATCCCTTTTGGACCCTGAAAACGTGTCAAATTCGGCCCAAAACGTCAAAAATACTGTGTCGGCGCCGTGGCCCTGCAGTCGGGCGCCACGGCGCCGAAAAATCTGAGGCGTTTCGGAAAATTCAGAGGGCAGCGCCGGTGACGACATTCTTCCGGATTTTTCATTTCTTCGTCCTTTTTTCGTCCGGTCTTCGTCTGATTTCTTCTATACTTCTCGGAACTTCTTAGGCTTCATTTATTGGCCGTCTTAGTGTGCAATTCTATCTCATTTATGCTCATTTCATCTTCTTTTTGTCATTTCTTCATTTCTGACCACTAATGCGCGGTAAGATGCACACACTTTAAACGCAAGTGCACGTTATCGTGACAAGTTATATAGTCTTAGTAAGACCGAATATCGTCCACAAGGATTATGGTTCAATTACCAACTATCTATTTCCTAGTATCTATTTGGTGAATTTATGATTGATTTGTTGTTTATAACTACGAATTATGCAAGCTATTTTAAATATAAAGATTTAATTCAGTGGTGATGAGAATAGGGCTTCCATGTATCCTTACTATCCGCTTATGTTACTTACTAATGCATTAACTTATGGTATTCTTCTTTAGGAGAAAGCGCTTTCTGAAATCGCTTTTATACTCCCGTTAGGGTTATATAAACACTCAACCTCAAGATCGCGACCTTACCTACCTTTCGGTGATAAGGATAACTTTATAGGAGGATTAAGAACAAAAACCTAGTTGACCGTCACGCACAATGCGCAAAATTAGGGTTGTTAAGCCTCTCATCAACGCTACATAAATAATTGAGGTATTTTCATCCCCAATCCAAGAATGTCTACCCAACTTACAGCATATTCACAATCCCCCCTTTTCAGAATCTGATTAGAAATCATATAGTGATAATTAGTTGTCAATTAATTACCAAGAATTCAACTCAATTATTGAATAGATCTCACAATAAGAAAAATAACCATAAGCATGCATTAATTTATAACATAAGTTTCTAGCAATTCAACATGGAAAGCCCTATAAGAGAATTAGTTCCTAGCCATGAATATGACAAGAACTAATTCAAAGTTCATCATAAAAACTGAAATAAAGTAAAGAAAAGGAAAAGAAATTACTAAACTAATGGTATCCAATCTCCAAGCAAAAGTCTTGTGTTGTGCAAGAAGGGGAACCCTTAAAAACTGCCTAGGGTTCTCCTTTTATAGGCTGCAAACCGCCTCCCTCTTTTCCTTCAGGCCTGGCCCAGATTTTCGTCAAAAGACCTAATTTTTCCGCGTCAGCGCCGGAAGTTCTGCAATCCGTAGGGTGTTTTGGCGTCGCGGCCCTGATATCTGCTATCTGAGGGAGCCGCGGCGCTGGAACTCCTGTAGCTTCTCAGATGTTTAGGCGTCGCGGCCCTGCATTTGCTGTCTGAGGGCGCCGCGACGCTGAGTCTTCTGCAGCCTCTCTGAATAGTGGGCGTCGCGGCCCCTGCTTTTGAATTTCACCTTCGTTCGCCACTTTCTCTGTTTTCAGCTCTGACATCTCCTCTTTTGCCCTCTTTTAGCTCCTTTTCCGCCATTTGGTCATTTTAACCACTTTGACTCAAAAGAAAGGAAAACTATCCTAATACGACACTTATATGTACAAAACGGGACAAAAGACTAACTAAAAACTGACTCAAAAGGTGTATATAAAATACACCGATCAAATACCCCCAAACTTAACCTTTGCTCGCCCTCGAGCAAAGATAGAAAGAAATAAAATACAAGACTCAAAGAACAAAAATAAAAGACTCACTGCCATTGATCACTTTTGCTGCATTAGTGTAAGCTAGAAAAACATAAAGGTTAGCAAAATAATATGCAGGAACATATAGCATGACATTTCAGCACATTAAGCTAGATATTTCGCAAACTCATATTATCATGCTTTAATGGAAGTCAATATACTAAATCATGCATGTAAATTCAAGAATTCCTTATGGCATGCTTACTTGCTATTCTCCACTAATTCTGGATATGCATAAAAGAGACCTTCAGGACTTTAAGGGTTGTAATGTAGGCTTAGGTATAGGTAGGTAAAAATAGGCATTTTAGGCTCATTTCGTGTACCATAAGCTCTTTAGCTTTTCCGTATTTCCCTTTTTCTTTTTCTTCTTTTCTTCATTTCGATTCTATCTTTCCCCTCTTTTGTTTTGGGAGAGTGAAATATATAATGATGACAAGCACCCCCAAACTTAGGCTTTTGCCTATTTCTTATTACTTTTGTATTGGGGTGCAACAGACTTGTTCACTCTTTTTGTCTCTTTTTTAACACAATGTATTCCACTATTTCATATTTTCACTTATGGTACAATTTGTGGGAATATAGGGTGTCAAAGAAGAGGTTTCAAATTTAGGCTCAATGGGGCTGACTAGGGATATTTTTAAAGTACAGGATAGAAAAGAATGGTAAGAATTGGCTATCAAAGAAATGCCTGGTTCATCTCCCTAACATGCATATCCTAACTATTTCGCCTCAAATAGCAAGCAATCATAACACATAAGTATTTATCATTTAGCATGCATGACTCTAGCAAGAAACTCCAAATAGACAGATTCTGTGAGTTTTTGGCATGTCTAACTTAGGTGTTTAGATAGTTGCTTCAATTCCGTTACATTATTCCACCTTACTTCACTAGGTGTTTCTAGCAACTACAACATACATGATCTTTGACAGGCAATTATGACTTAAAAAAGAAAATTTTTTGGTGACTCAAAAATAAACATAAAAACAATTAAAAAAACTAAAATAAGACATAACATGACACAAATAGAACACCCCCAAACTTAAATCACACATTGTCCCCAATGTGTGCAAGACTCAACGAAAAATATAAGAAATAAGACACTTACAAACTTTGGCTAAAATGGTAGTGGTGGCGGTGGATAATGCTTTGAATTCTGTGAGGGGAGGAGAGCTCTTGGTGTTTGATTTGGCGATAGGGCCTTCGGATCATGGTGTCTTCCAGAATTCATATTTTCCGTTGTGGAGCCGCGACGCCCAAACTTCTGGGTAACCTTGGCTTCTCTTCATTTTTCGCCTTCCACATCCTTGGCTTTCACCTGTCAACACAACATAGACACAAGAACCCAAGACCGTGAGACTGATCAAGGTGAAATATAATAAAAACAGAAATTGAGGTAACATAATTAAAAACATTGGGTTGCCTCCCAAGTAGCGCTGTCTTTAACGTCTTTTAGCCGGACGCAAGTTCCTTATTATTTTAAGGTATGAGAAGTTACCAAGTTCATGTATTCCATTTCATTGATTAGGTAGGGTTTTAACCTCTGTCCGTTCACCTTGAAGGCAGCTCCCTCTCTCCCTTTTATTTCAATTGCTCCATATGGGAATACTCTTACCACCGTGTATGGTCCTGTCCAACGTGATTTTAACTTGCCTGGAAATAATCTCAACTTTGAGTTGAATAACAACACTTGTTGTCCTTCTTGAAAGTCTTTCGGTATCAAATTCTTATCGTGCCATGCTTTTGTTCGTTCCTTGTAGATCTTTGCATTCTCATAGGCATTGTGTCGGAATTCATCTAATTCGCTCGGTAGCGACTCCTCCGTCCCCGCTGCCGTGGTATCCATGTTTAACTTCTTCATTGCCAAGTATGCTCGTGTTCCAACTCTCGGCAAATGGCACGCTTTACCAAAAACTAATTTATAAGGTGACATACCAATTGGTGTTTTGAATCTGTCCAGATGCCCACAACGTCGTCATCCAATTTGATAGACCGGTCTTTCCGAGCCGTTCACCGCCTTTTCCAATATGCTTTTACTTATTTGATACTTCCGCCATTAGCTTGAGGGTGGTAGCGGTTGTAGTGCGGTGGTAAACTCCATATCGGAAAGCAATGAATTCACTGTCTATTGCGTAAATGGCTCCTTCACACCGATGAGAGCTCTTGGTGTCGAACCTTGTGAAAATATTCTTTTGGAGGAGTTTTTGAACCGCTCTTGCCGTTTTCTTTGGTGGCATCGCTTCTACCCATTTGGACACATAGTCAATCGCCGAAGGATATATTGATTTCAAGGAGGCGGAAATGGCCCCATGAAATCGATTCCCACACATCGAATAGTTCTACTTCCAATATCCTCGCGAAGGCATTTCGTTTCGTCTTGATATGTTCCTCGTTCTCGACAATTATCACATCTCTGCACAAAGGTATGGGCATCCTTAAAGAGTGTTGGCGAGAATCCGCGTGCAATACCTTTGCCGTTTCGATGCCCCAAAGTGTCCACCACATGATAAGGTGTGGCAATGGGTGAGAACCTGGTGCATCTCTTCCTCTGGTATACATCGCCTGATGACTTGGTCAGCACAGTGTTTGTATAACATCGGTTCCTCCCAATAGTAATGCTTTACTCTTGAATAAAACCTCTTCACTTGCTGTCTTGACAAGCCTGGGGGTAATACCTTAGCTGCAAGAAAGTTAACAAAATCAGCGTACCAAGGTAAATTAGAATTCATACTTACTCGAAACAGTTGTTCGTCTGGAAAGTGATCATTTATTTGCACATCCTTGGTGTTCTGGCTCTCTGTGTTTTCCAGTCTTGACAAGTGGTCCGCAACTGAATTCTCTGTTCCTTTCTTATCACGGATCTCTACGTCAAATTCTTGTAGAAGTAGGACCCATCGAATGAGGCGAGGCTTCGCATCCTTCTTTGTCATCAAGTACTTTCTAGCAGAGTGGTCAGTGTATACTATCACTTTATTCCCAATCAAGTATGGCCTGAATTTCTCAAACGCATGTACTATAGCTAGTAGTTCTTTTTCAGTAGTTGCATAATTTAATTGTGCGTCATTTAGAGTTTTACTAGCATAGTAAATGGATCTAAATACCTTGTCGATTCTCTGTCCAAGCACCGCTCCAACTGCATAGTCGTTTGCATCGCACATTAGTTCGAATGGAAGCTCCCAGTTTGGTGCAATGACTATGGGTGCGGAAATGAGCTTCTCCTTGAGCGTTTGGAATGCGGATAAGCATTCTTTATTGAAGTCGAAGGCAACCCCCGTCATTAGTAATGTGGAAAGAGGCTTTGAGACCTTTGAAAAATCCTTGATAAATCTTCTATAGAAACTCGCACGCCGAGAAACTGACTCCTTTTGTTGACATCGAGGTGGTAGATTTTCGATCACGAAATATTTGCTTTGTCCACCTCAATACCTTGGTTTGATATTTTGTGTCCCAAGACGATTCCTTCATACCACGGTGACACTTCTCCCAATTTAGCACAAGGTTAGATTCTTCGCACCGGCTTAACACTGCTTCTAAATGCCTTAAACACTCGTCGAATGATGCTCCAAAGACTGAAAAATCATCCATAAAGATTTCTATAGTTCTCTCTACCATATCTGAGAAAATTGCCATCATACACCTCTGAAAAGTTGCAGGTGCATTGCAGAGTCCGAATGACATCCTTCTGAATGCAAATGTACCAAAAGGGCAAGTGAATGTTGTCTTTTCCTGATCTTCCGCTATTGCAATCCGGTGATACCCGAATATCCATCCAAAAAGCAAGAGTAGTTATGCCCGCAAGTCCGCCCAACATTTGATCCAGAATGGCAACGGAAGTGGTCTTTTCTGGTTGCTTTATTCAATTTGCGATAGTAATGCAAATTCTCCAACCTGGACCGCTTCGGCGGGATGAGTTCGTTTCTTTCGTTGGTCACCACTGTTATTCCACCCTTTTTCGGCACCACTTGTACTGGGCTTACCCATGTGATGTCGGATATGGGGTAGATTACTCCTGCATCGATCCATTTTAGGATTTCCTTTCTCACTACCTCTTTCATGTTTGGGTTTAGTCGCCTTTGGGCTTCGATGGATGATCTGCTTTTCTCATCTAGACGGATCTTATGCATTACTGTTGATGGACTTATCCCTTTTATGTCCTCTAATGTCCATCCAATGGCCCGCTTGTGATTCTTTAGTACTCTTAGCAGTTTGTCAATCTCTTCGGTGGATAGGTGGCATGAAATGATCACTGGTAAGGTTTTTTCTTCACCTAGGTATTGGTATTGTAGATGATTGGGTAGGGTTTTTAACTCTAACTCTGGAGCCTTCTCTGTGGATGGTAATGATCTTTCTGGTACCTGTCCAAGTTCTTCATACTTCCTTGTATCCCATTTTTCATAAGCATTCATCCAATTTGCATACTCCATCAAGTCGGGATCGTTTCTACTATCATCATCCCATGTGGTCAATACTTCTTCAAGTGTATCATCATATCCGAACTCTTTGGCTGACACTGCTTCTTCGCTAAGATCAATGGCTGAGCAGTTATCATTGGCCTCTGGAAAAGTTGCTGCTCGAAAAACATTGAAAATCACCTCTTCTTCGTCTACTGCCTTCAACTCCCTTTGTGAACATCAATGGCGCGTCACGTGGCTAAGAAGGTGCCAAGTATGATGGGGACTCCATCGTTATCTTGTATGTCTAAGATAACGAAGTCGCGGAAAGATGAACTTGTCCACCTTCACTAAAACATCTTCTATGACTCTCGGATGAACAATCGAGCGGTCACCATCGCAGTGATGTTTGTAGTCCGATTTCTCCCATTTCTAGTTTGCGTAAAACAAGATAGGGCATCGATTTATGCTCGCTCCTAGTCGCATGCTGCCTTTCCGACATTCAAACTTCCCAATAGTACATGGGATGGTAAAGCTCTCGTGTCTTGTAACTTCGAGGCGGTTGTCTCGTAAGACGGCACTACATTCCTCGACCAACATCATCGCTTTCGTAATCCTCTATCCTCCTCTTTGCTAAGCAAATCCTTCATGAACTTGACGTAGCTCGGCATTTGTTCTAATGCTTCAGCAAACGGGATATTGAGTTGCAGTTGTTTGAGGACCTCCACGAATCTGGAGAATTGCTTGTCAAGGGTGCATGTTTTCAATTTCTGAGGATATGGTATCATCACCTGGGGTGCGGTTTCCACACCGTGGTCCGATTTCTCGGTTTCGGCGCGCGACCGATCTTGGCGCCATGGCGCCACTTTCTCTGCTTGCCTCGGATGCCGAACCTTCGTGACGCCCCTGCATTGTCTCAGATCTTCGCGCATGCCCGCGCCATCGCCGCTGACGCGCTGCTGCAAACTCTCTATCTCCCCTGGTTCGGCATCCTTCAGGTCAATTGCCTGACATTGTATCCCCTCATTGCCTACCGCAGGTGCAGATTGCTCTTCATATGTTTCGCTGTTGAATATGATCGCGAGCTCTGCTATTTGCGTTTCCAACTTTTGCATGGCCATTCTT
Organism: Przewalskia tangutica; assembly: GCA_029844215.1. Lineage (NCBI taxonomy): Eukaryota > Viridiplantae > Streptophyta > Magnoliopsida > Solanales > Solanaceae > Przewalskia > Przewalskia tangutica. The sequence continues at coordinate 85,989,602 of CM056738.1, read as the reverse complement.
GTTTCGTCTATGAACTGATTTTGGTACCTCGTGAGACTGAGTATCGTTTCTCTTAATTCCTCCTCTCTTCCTATATGGTTGGTTCTCTATCATATTGACAGTAAAAATCCATGTCTAAAAGATTCCTGAGATAAATCAAAACCAACAAAGAATCACGGCACCTTGAACTTTTCGAAAATATAAATAAAAAATGTAAAAATTAAAAATTAAAATAAAAACCAAATTAGAAATTAAAAATAGACAAAGTTGATAATGAACTATGCCTAATCCCCGGCAACGACGCCAAAAACTTGATGCGCGGTAAGATGCACACACTTTAAACGCAAGTGCACGTTATCGTGACAAGTAATACAGTCTTAGTAAGACCGAATATCGTCCACAAGGATTAGGGTTCAATTACCAACTATCTATTTCCTAGTATCTATTTGGTGAATTTATGATTGATTTGTTGTTTATAACTACGAATTATGCAAGCTATTTTAAATATAAAGATTTAATTCAGTGGTGATGAGAATAGGGCTTCCATGTATCCTTACTATCCGCTTATGTTACTTACTAATGCATTAACTTATGGTATTCTTCTTTAGGAGAAAGCAGGTTTACGAAATCGTTTTATACTCCCGTTAGGGTTATATAAATACTCAACCCCAGTATCGCACCTTACCTACCTTTCGGTGATAAGGATAACTTTATAGGAGGATTAAGAACAAAAACCTAGTTGACCGTCACGCACAATGCGCAAAATTAGGGTTGTTAAGCCTCTCATCAACGCTACATAAATAATTGAGGTATTTTCATCCCCAATCCAAGAATGTCTACCCAACTTACATCATATTCACAATCCCCCCTTTTCAGAATCTGATTAGAAATCATATAGTGATAATTAGTTGTCAATTAATTACCAAGAATTCAACTCAATTATTGAATAGATCTCACAATAAGAAAAATAACCATAAACATGCATTAATTTATAACATAAGTTTCTAGCAATTCAACATGGAAAGCCCTATAAGAGAATTAGTTCCTGGCCATGAATATGACAAGAACTAATTCAAAGTTCATCATAAAAACTGAAATAAAGTAAAGAAAAGGAAAAGAAATTACTAAACTAATGGTATCCAATCTCCAAGCAAAAGTCTTGTGTTGTGCAAGAAGGGGAACCCTTAAAAACTGCCTAGGGTTCTCCTTTTATAGGCTACAAACCGCCTCCCCCTTTTTCTTCAGGCCTGGCCCAGATTTTCGTCAAAAGACCTAATTTTTCCGCGTCGGCGCCGCGGCATGCGAGCAGCGCGCGGCCAAGTTCTGCAATCCGTCGGGTGTTTTGGCGCGCGGCCCGATATCTGCTATTCGGTAGCGCGGCCACTGGAACTCTGTAGCTCGGATGTTTAGCGCGCGCGACCTGCATTTGCTATGCGAGCGCCGCGGCGAAGTCTTCGCGGCCTCTCGAATAGTGGCGCGCGCAGCGACTGTCGGATTTCACCCTCGTTCGCCACTTTCTCTGTTTGCAGCTCTGGCATCTCCTATTTTGCCATCTTTTAGCTCCTTTTCCGCCATTTGGCCATTTTAACCACTTTGACTCAAAAGAAAGGAAAACTATCCTAATACGACACTTATATGTACAAAACGGGACAAAAGACTAACTAAAAACTGACTCAAAAGGTGTATATAAAATACACCGATCAACCACTGTGACACAAAAGAAAGGAAAACGACCCTAATACTATACTAAACATAAATGAAATGAGTAAAATACTAACTATAAATGACTCAAAAGGTGTATATAAAATACACCGATCAGCAGCAGCGCCGCGGCGCCGACCACTGAAGTTGTCCGAAACTCTTTGATTTTCAGGCGCCGTGGTGCCCGACTGCAGGACCACGGCGCCGACGCGGTATTTTTGACGTTTTGGGCCGAATTTGACACGTTTTCAGGGTCCAAAAGGGATAATTTTTCCTACCTACATAATCCCTAACCCTTGACCTAAAGGATTCTTGTGCTATATATATTCTCTACATCATTCTCTAGAGGGGGATTCATCCATGCATTGTACATACAACACAACTTAGGAGGCTAAGATTGGAGGTTTTTCAAGTATTTTCTTTTCTTTCTTTTGCTTTGTTTTTTTCAGTTCATGTATGGAGATTATATTAGTTCTTAGCGTGACTATGGCTAGGAGCTAATTACTTTATTAGGGATTTCATTGTGATTCACTTGAAACTCTATTCATGAATTAATATATTAGTTTAGTTTCTTCTTCACTTATTTAAGATTTATTCAATAGTTGTTTTGATTGCTTGATAATTAACTGATCACTAGTTATCATCACTTATATGAGTTCTAATCGAAATCCGAAAGGGGAGATTTTGAATATGCTATAGTTGAATAAACATAGGTTTAAATCGTGGACGAAAGTACCCCGATACTTGTGTAGCTTAATAGGTTATTGCTATTAATCCTCCTTTGTAGTCAATCTTGTCATCGAAAGATAGAAGGGCTCTACATTGGGGTTGAGTGTTTATATTACCTTAACAGTTGTATAAAACGGCTTAGTTAACTTGCTATCTTAACGTAGAAGAAGAAGTCAGTTTAATTGTATTAAGGATTGAATATAGTGGATAGTTGATGATCTTGGAAGCTCTAATTCTCCATCATAACTGATTTAAATAAAAGTATTTTCATAATTAGTTTATTTCCTGTATTATTAGTTTAGAATTCCAACCCAATTAACGTTAACCAAATAGAAACTAAAGCATAAATAATCGGTACTTGAAAACCAGTTCCTGAGGACAATATTCGATCTTACATAGACTATATTACTTGTAACGATACGTGCACTTGTGTTAAGCGTGTGTATAAATCGCATATCACCTATCCGACTCCCCCTTAGGCAGGCCCAAACCGTCAGGCCCACTACATAGCGGCACAACAACATCCTTCCAGTCTTTATTCAATGGATTTGGGCCTTACTTTAGGTTCTCTCAAATTGCAGCAGCCTGACAATGCATGGTATATGGATACATGCGCCATACCTCATTTTACCAACAATTCTGATAATCTTCCACAACTGCGCAATTTAAATACTTTTCAATCTATTATGATCGGCAATGGTCATCACATTCCAATATAAGGGTTTGGCCATACACTAACCCCACCACCGCATCCCCAATTCTCCCTTCAAAATGTCTTATATGCTCATAATATTATCAAAACCCTAGTCTCCGTTAGAAAATTTACCACCGATAATTTTGTATCATCAATTTTGACCAATTTGAGTTTTCTATAACAGACCTACGTACAAGGAAACTTCTTACCAGATGCAATAGTGATGGGATCTCTATCCCTTCTATCCACGCCCACTGCCCATGTCACTCATCCCACCGCTTTGACTACAATATCTCAATCAACGTGACATAGTAGACTTGGTCATCCGGGTGCTCATATTTTTTATTCCTTTAGAAACCGAAATTTAATCCAATGTCATAACGTGAAACTTCCCCATAGTTGATCCTCTTGTCATCTAGGAAAACATGTTAGACTTCCATTTACGCCTTCTCTAAATATTACTTTCTCTCATTTTGATATTATTCATGCGGATTTATGGACTTCTCCTATAACTAGCAACCTAGGCCATAAATATTATTTGTTGTTTTTGGATGATTTCTCTCACTTCCTTTGGGTCTATCCACTTAAACTCAAATCTCAAGTGTTCTTTAAATTTCTTGAATTTTGTACAATGGTTAAAATGTAGTTTGAAAAAGACATCAAAATGTTTCAACGTGATAACGTTCGTGAGTTCAATAATTCCCTTTGCATAAGTTTTGTACGAATAATGGCATGATCTTTCATTTCTCGTGCCCACATACCTCCCCTCAAAATGGTAAAGCCGAAAGAATTTTCCGCACCATTAATAATATGATTCGTACCATTCTTTTTTATGTGTCTCTCCCCCCTCCATTTTGGATATATGCATTAAAAATGGTAGAACACATTCTTAACATCTTACCTACCTGTGCGATTCAAAATAGGACACCCACTGAAATTATCTACCGTCGGATCCCTACATATGATCACCTTAAAATTTCCGGTTGTCTTTGTTACCCAAATCTGACATCCATGGCCCCCCACAAATTAGCACCTCGTCCACTCCGTGCGCCTTCCTAGGTTTCCCATCAAACCATATGAAGTACTTGTACTATGAGTTATCCACACAAAAAATCATAATATTATGCCACATCACATTTGTTGAGTACGTTTTTACGTTTGACAACATTCAAAAATTTCGAGTCACTAATTACGTATTCATTGATGATTTGAATACCTCACCTCTAATCCAAAATGCACTACAAAACACACTGCTTGCCGTCCCCCTGACACACCCACCCATCCTGCAAACAACCGCAACCCAACCATCGGTCCCGCACTGCCCCGAAATGACATGTTGCCCAATAAGTGCCAACGACACCCCAAACCACAACATGACACCGCTTGTCTCCACCCCGCCACTGCCTGCCCCACCCTCGTCACACCCAACCAACCTACAGTACACCACCACTTAGCCTCCTGCCCCGCAACCAACTGCCCAACCCCACACTACATTATCCTATCCCGAACCCCTCCCCACACAGTGCTACAAACCCCAAGGCTACTGCCCCGCCCTCGTACCCACACACCACATGAAAACTCATGCCAAACACGAGATTTTCAAATCTAAAGTTCACTTTAACCTATCCACTCAATCCATATCACCTTTACCTAAAAATCCAAACCTTTCAAAACTTGACCTAAGTTGGAATGTGACCATGCATTAGGAGTTTGATGTGCTTACCTCTCAGCGTACATGGGATCTTGTTCTGAGGCCAGAGGGTGTGAATGTGATTCGTTGCATATGGCTCTTTCGTCATAAGTTCAGAGATAGTGGTGATCTTGAACGTCACAATGCTAGACTTGTGGCAAATGACACATGGCAGTAGGAGGGTGTTGATTGTGGTAAGACTTTCAGTCCGGTGGTCAAACCGGCTACTATTTGCATTGTTATTGCGTACTTGTTATTATATGTGGATGATATTAATCTGACTGTCTCGTCTGATGTATTGAAAAATGAGATCATTCGGATGCTCAAATCTGAATTCGCTATGACTGACTTATGGAAGTTGAGTTACTTCTTGGGATTTCTGTGACTAGAACTGCAAATAGCATGTTCCCATGCCAGCGCAAAAGAAATTGTGTACATGGCTAAAATGGAGAATTGCAAAATTATGCATACTCTGGTCAACTCGAAGTCGAAACTCAAAGTTGTTGATGGTGATCCAGTGTCCGATTCTACTCTCTACAGGAGTCTTGCAGGTGTACTTCAGTATCTTACATTCACCATGCCTGATATTGTATATGATGTTCAACATGTTTGTTTATTCATGCATGCGCCCACGGAGCCTCACTTTACAGCTCTTAAATGTATCATTCGTTGCGTTAAGAGAACTCTTGATTATGGATTACATCTCTACCCATCTGCACCGACGAGACTGATATCTTACACAGACGCCGATTGGGCAGGCTGCCCAGATACGCGGCGTTCCACGTCCGGCTACTGTGTTCTTTGGACAGCCACACTAAATCCCATCAATATTGACATTTGAAAAAGGGGACCTATTAAACCTGTTTTTGGAATAGTGTTCTGTCAATACCAATCAAGTTGATTTACTTATGTCTCTATCCCATTTAGTAACGGTCGGTTAATTAATGAGTGTATTTTGTATCATGATTCATTGGATATTGTTCAAACAGTGCCTTTTTAGAATTTAAAACTAATCTTTTAATCTGTCTGTAGCATTCAAAACTAATCCACTGAAGTTTTATCGTGACTGTTACTAACGTAATGAACAAAAGGCATTGCCTACTACTGCTAATGTTGCTTAGGAACCATAAAAGTGAAGGAATTTATTGGGTGTAAAACACACAAGTAAGGCACATCAGAAGTTTAAAATTTTGAGTAAACTTACTTTCCCCAACAAACGTTTCTGGTATGATTATGCGATAATTCAAATCTGCAAAGACATGAAGAAAACTTATAATTTAAGTTTTGTTAGTCTTTACTAAAGGGAGCGCACGCGATTGTCAATCCGGGTGCAAGCCTTGCTTCGGTATATTCCTTTGCCCAAGAAAGCTAGGAAATCTTGGCAGAGGTTTGAGAGAATTTTATTTTCTGAACTCTGAGTTCAGAAAGTGGAAATGGAGTGCAACCTGAAATTATGGGTTAAGTGCCAAATATATAGTGGAGGAAACCCTAAACCAAATCAGATTTGGATCAGGCTTCAACTGACCTAATCCAAATGCCGATGGGCGATCGGCTGGGCCATCATCGCTGTCTCTCTATTTATTTTCTGCACGTTTTAGTTTCTTTTGACTTAATTATATAATTTTCATCAAATGAAAATTATCCCATAATTTATTATTAAATAAAATATCTTGATTCTAAATCCGATATTTTACATTCTCTCAATATACCCTTAGACCGAAAAAGACAATCGACTTAGTGTGACTCATTAGGCCTTCACACATCGGCACTTGATCAAATTAAGGTTCACACAGAATTCTGAAGCGGCGCGATGACGGACGATATGTGAAGTGCGTTTACAAGACTCAAGTAAACAGACCTCTATGTGAGATGATAAATTCCTTTCATTCGCGACACACTCGATCAAGCTTAAGATTTGTCAAGTGTCTATCCAAATGGCTTGATCACTTTATCTCATCTATATTAGTCGACAACTAGACCATATCCTAGATATGTCTTTTGCATTGGCCAATGACTTGGTCGACTTAATATCTCTGAGAAGCTGAGTGTTCTCTCAAAATTCCAATCGAGGAATGAATCCTATTCTTGGTTCAACTACCACCTTTAATCTACTTCGTAATGCACCCAACACAAGCCGCGTCTCAACCTATAAGGCATTTGAGCTTAGGATAGGATCAAAGTGCATTACTCCGTAAACAAGGTGATATTGACCTCAAGTCTAAGGACATCTATCTCCCACATGCTGATAATACTCTAGACATGTATAACAAATAGTTTATCAATAGGGTTCGCCAATACTCCTCTAAGAGTATCCATGTGTCCATCACTAGCAACTATTCCTGGTAGTAAGTGAGATATACTACATTCTCTAAGAATATGATGCAGACCACATGTCGACTTACAACATATCATTGATATCCCATTCTCAATGATCATTAGTCTAGGCTATTTTAAGAACTACACTCTATCATTAATACCTCACACTATCAATGACAATGTAAGTTCAATGGATGTACATTAATGAATAATATAAACAATCAAATAATAATTCAATAATTGCAAAAGCCAAATATATTAATCTCATTAATAATATGAATGTGTTCAAGTACATTTGCTCCTAAAATGATTGTTTCTAGGACATTTGCTCCTAAAATGATTGTTTTTAGGACATATATACTTTCAATCTCCCACTTGGCCTAGAGCCAATCACCAATGTATCTAATGCCCATGTTTTTGAAATGACCATTATGCTTGACTAAGCTTAATGGTTTAGTAAATGGATCTGCTAGATTATTATCGGTGGGAATGTAGTCTATCTTTATTTCTTCTGTCTCCACCATCTCCCTGAGTATGTGACATTTCCTTGGTACATGCTTGTTTCTATTCGTTGATCTTGGTTCCTTAGCTTGAGCAATCGCACCAGTATTGTCACAATAAATCGTTATTGGACAACTGACACTTGGAACAACCCTTAATTCCTTTAAGAACTCGGATATCGCGACAACTTCTTTACCAGCTTCCGATCCAGCAATGTACTCGGCTTATGTTGTTGAATCGGCAGTTGTAGCTTGCTTGGAACTCTTCCAATCAACTACTCCACCATTTAAAATTAAGGCATAACTAGACTGAGATTTGAAGTCATCAAGATTTGTCTGAAAGCTAGCATCAGTATACCCAGTAGCTACTAGCTCTTCTTGTCCGCCATAGACTAAGAAGTATTCTTTAGTTCGTCTAAGATACTTAAGAATACTCTTGATCGATGTTCCCAGGGATTACATTGGAATTTGCAAGTCATGCCTAAGTGCATAGGCCACATCTGGCCTTGTACAGGTCATGACATACATGATTGATCTTATAGCTGAAGCATATGGGATTCACTTCATGCGTTCAAGTTCTGCAACTGTGGAAGGACAATCCTTCCTTGACAACTTGATGTCTTGACCCATAGGAAGATTCCCTTTCTTGGAATTTTCCATAGAGAAACGTTTTAGCACTTTGTCTATGTATACGGACTGTGACAACCCCAACATCTATTAGGTCTATTTATATAGATTCTAATTCCAAGAATATAGCAGGCTTCACCCAAGTCCTTCATCATGAAGGTTCTGGATAACCATTCTTTGACTGATTGCATGAGAGCCTTATTATCTCCCATTATCAATATGTCATCTACATATATAACAATGAAGATAATGCTCTCATTTGTGCGTTTACTATAAACGCACAGATCTTCCTTGCTTCTAACAAAGTCAAACGATTTGACTGCTTTGTCAAAACAAATGTTCCAACTCCTTGAGGCTTGCTTAAGTCCATAAATGGACTTTTGTAGTTTACATACTGCTTTGGGTTGAGTCTTGGATGTAAAACCCTCTGGTTGTATCATATACACCTCCTCAATTAGATTATCATTGAGGAAGACAGTTTTAACATTCATTTGCCAAATATCATAATCATAGTATGCAGTTATTGCAAGCAAAATCTGAATGGACTTAATCTTTGCAACAGGCGAAAATGTTTCATCATAATCGACCTCAGGCTGTTGATTATAATCTTTAGCCACCAAACTTGCTTTATAAGTCTGTATTTTGTCATATGCATCAATCTTTTTTTTGAAGACCAATTTGCATCCTATGGGTCTAACCCCTGTTGGCAAGTCAACCAAGTTTCATACTTGGTTTATGTACATAGACTCCATTTTGGATTTCATGGCTTCTTGCCATCTCTGTGAATCAATGTCTAGCATTGCTTCGTTATAGGTAGCAGGTTCATCATCATCAGGAATATCTATCTTATTATGTGTTTCAACAAAAAGATTAAGTCTTTCAGGTGCACGATGAGTCCTAGTGGTCCTATGAAGTTGAACATTCTGCGTTCCAGTGTTTGCTGTATTTTGATTGGTTGTGCATGAGGGTCTTGCATTTCTGCAGTATCCCTCACAACACTCTCACTGGCTGAAGGGCGTACTCTAAGTACCCAATCATCATCAATTACTCCCACTGAATCCTTGTCTAGGTCATTTGAAAAGGGGTCATTCTCTACATTATTTTGTACTTCTTGAATTTCTTCAAGTTCTATCTTGTTGCAACTCTGTTCCTTGTAGACATAGTCTTCTTCAAGGAAAGTTGCATTTCTGGAAACAATTACTTTATGTTCATCAGGAAGATAGAAGTAGTACCCTCTTGTTTCCTTAGGATACCCTACAAAATAATACTTCTCACTTTTAGATTTCAATTTGTCAGTGAGCAACTTCTTTACATATGCAGGGCACCCCCAGGGTCGCATGTGTCTAAGTGCTGGCTTCTTGCCATTCCATATCTCATATGGAGTTTTCTCTACTGACTTTTATGGAACTCTATTCAAAATATAGATTGAGCTTTGCAATGCATATCCCCATAGGTATGTTGGTAGAGCTGAGAAACTCATCATGGATCTAACCATATCTAATAAGGTACGATTTTTCCTCTCAGCAACACCATTCATTTGTGGCGTTCCGGGAGGTGTCCATTCTGAATGGACTCCATGAAGCTTCAAGTAATCTAGAAATTCTTTACTTAAGTACTCACCTCATCGATCTGATCGAAGAGTTTTAATACTTGTATCGAGTTGCTTCTCTACTTCTGACTTGTACTCCATGAATTTCTCAAAAGCTTCAGACTTATGTTTCATAAGATACACATGCCCAAACCTTGAGAAATCGTCTGTAAAAGTGATGAAATAAAGAAAGTCTCCCTTAGCTTGAGTTGGAAAATGCCCACATACATCGGTATGGACTAACTCAAGCACCTCTTTGGCACATACTTCTTTCCCAGAAAGTGATTTGGTTGTCATCTTTTCTCTTAAGCAAGATTCACAATCACCGTATGACTCTAAGTCAAATGGTTCTAAGTAATCTAATTTCCTCAATCTTGTTATCCTTGATTCATTGATGTGACCAAATCTGCAATGCCATAAGTAGGTGGGATTTTTTTGATTACTTATTTTAGCTCTTATATTTTGTATATTGAAAATTTTATGGCTACAGTTTAGAACATACAATCCATCCACAAGCGGAGCATTTCCACAAATAAAACCATCATAAGATAAAACATAATTTCCATTAGTAATATGTGAGGAAAACCCCTCAATGTCTAACATAGGGATAGAAATAATATTTGTCGTCAAAGACGGAACAAAATAACAATTATTAAGTTCTAAACAAAAGCCTGAAGGTAAATCTAGTCTATAAGTCCCCACGCGTTCCGCATCAACTCTAGCTCCATTGCCAACGCGTAGATCTACTTCCCAAGGTCCAACCTTTCTGCTGTCAATTAGCCCCTGCACATTATTACAAATGTGTGAGCCACAGGCGGTATCCAATACCCAACAGTGAGAATTAGTTATAGACATATTTATTTCAATAACAAATATACCTTGTCCACAGGCCAACACGCAGGCCTTGTCTCCCATGGATTATGCGATCCTTCTTCCAATGTCCCTTTCTCTTACAATTGAGGCAAACATCAACAACTATTTTGGCCTTCTTTCGAACAACTCCTTTAGGTTTCATAGCTGTGGGTTTGGCGGCAACCGCCTTACCCTTCTTCTTCTGCATATTCTTACGCTTAGGGTTGAACTTGCTAGATGAGCCCACCATGAGCACAGCTTTACCTTTGGAGGTGGACGACTCGAAGGTCTTCAACATATTATGAAGTTCTGGGAGACTTGCTTTCGTTCCATTCATGTTGTAATTCACAATGAAGTTCTCAAAGAAACCAGGAAGCGAGTTCATGATTAGATTAACAGAAACATTTGCAGGCAGCTTCGTTCCAATCGAAGCCAATCTCTCAATTAATCCAATCATCTTCAAAACATGTTGTGACACCTGACCCCCTTCGTTCAGCTTACACTTAAAGAGATCTCTCAACAGTTCATACTCCATTGTCTGAGACTGTGAGTCATAGAGACTCTTTAAGTGTTCTAGCATCTCGTTAGGGCTCATATTTTCATGCTGTCTTTGTAACTCTGGAGTCATAGAAGATAGCATAATACATTGTGTTGCAACAGCATCATCAAGATATTTCTGATAGACTGCTTTGTCAAACAGAGCATACTCTTCAGAATCTTCAGCAGGGACTGTAGGGAGTGTTGTATCCAATACATACTCAATCTTTTTTAATCGTAGTACCAAACGCATATTTCTTAACCAGTCAGGAAAATTGGCTCCATTCAACTTGTTCGTTTCAACCAACATTTTAAGTGACAGATTCGACATTGTAACTGAAGAAAAGATAAACTTGAAATTAATACTTTAATATAATTTCTATTGAACACATTCATTAACTAACTAACATGGTCTTTAGTTTAATTAGCTCCCATTATTTTAACATACTCTTTTACCCCATAAAGAATACGAACTCATATCAAATACGGTCATAATGGGCCAAGATCCAAACTCATGTTGTCTCCGCGTTTGCTGAGGCTGATAACTTCAACAACACGATCTGGTGGGTCTCTAAACCAATTGCAAACAATTTGCAACTCCTGGTTGATCGAATGTTCTAAACAATTCGATCTGCGTCCCTCGGCTGTCCGACACTGGGGTGCCAAGACAACCTAGCAAGTCAACCCCGTTATGCGACTGCAATTATGTATCTAAGTGGGCTTAGCCTTCATCAAGCAAACACCGGGGTGTAAATACTCACGAATGTATATCACCTACTACAACATTTATATGCATCTATGAAAGAGTCTGAGTCCTCGTAGACTTAGAGCAAATGCTGGGGCATAAATACTCATCTCGCCGAAAATGATTTTGCACCACAATCAATTATAACGGACGACACGTTCATTTTAAATGAGACTTGTATTAAATTTGGGGAACATTTTAATTCAGGGTTATGACCAAGATCAACTATAATATCATACATCATATGACATCCTATCATGCAATTTCTAAACACATTTAGATGTGAACCCATCAAACCCAATAGACATGATATAAGATAGTTTTAATCACATATTGGGCGCCGTCTATCCAGAAAATTATAGCGATCATTGAAAGTAAACAATTACTGGGCGCCGCCTACCCAGACAATAATTTCGGACTAACAAATACTGGGCGCCGCCTACACAGACATATATATGCGGACTCTATTCTAATTATTTAAATGACAATCAAATAAATAATTAGGAGAAATAATTAATTTGTGCACACATTATCAAATAATATGCTAAATAACAATAATTATGGGTTAATTAATTTGTTTCAATTTAGAAAATATTTAAATTCAAAATTTAAACTCAATTTTCAATTTTCGGAATTTTCTGCTCATCCAAACATTCCCTTAATAATTCAGAAATTAAAATTTAATTTTCGTGGTATTTCGCAATTTTCGAACCTTAAAATATTTACTGATTTACCCAGGACCAAATCGCTTTTAAATTTACAGATTGACCTGGATCTAATCTGCTGATTTTAAAAACTTTTAAAATTCCAGAAAATATCTCAGGGACTAATTTGTAATTTTCAGAACTTAAAATATTTTCAGATTTGTTTAAGGACCAATCTTCAATTTTAAAATCCTAATTTTAATTGTAAAAAGGTCCTCAAAATATTTTAAATTTTCCAAAATCAATTCCAACCCCAAATCAAATTTGGAATTCGGATTTCGAGGCGAAATTGACGGAATTAAAACCCACCAAACGATGGAACACATCGGGACGAACTCACCGGTGGTTTTCACCACCGATTTGGTGGCCCATGGTGGCTGGAATTGGTGTCGCCGCCGCCGATTTCTAAAACCGTCGGTGGTGCTTCTTTTCCGGTCATCGTTGCCGAGCAACACTACCACCATTAGATTCCTCTCGTCGAGACAAACACGATGATATTATTACTTAATGATTTCGTCGCCCGTGGTGGCCGGAAATAGTCCCGCCGTCAGCGGCATTCTGGCGACTTCATCGCGTTCCGCTACCTCTCAACACCTTTATCGATCATCTTTAAAAATGGATTTATCGATAATAGTGAAGACGGTGTTAGAACACATTGAATCACCGAAAAAAATCATGAAATTCACTGTTCACGCCGTGAACAATGTCAGTTACAGTACACTGCCCAATTTTTTTTTCTCGAAAATCAGTTTTCAAAAATTAAAATAATTAATTATCCCACGTATCGTTATTAAGGATTATCGTATAATCATTAAGCCAACCTGGGCTCTGATACCACTGAATGAATTTGTTGGGTGTAAAACACACAAGTAAGACACAACGGAAGTTTAAAATTTTGAGTAAACTTACTTGCCCCAACAAACGTTTCTGGTATGATTATGCGATAATTCAAATCTGCAAAGACATGAAGAAAACTTACAGTTTAAGCTTTGTTAGTCTTTACTAAAGGGAGCGCACGCGATTATCAATCCGGGTGCAATCCTTGCTTCGGTATATTCCTTTGCCCAAGAAAACTAGGAAATCTTGGCAGAGGTTTGAGAGAATTTTATTTCCTGAACTCTGAGTTTAGAAAATGGAAAATGAGTGCAACCTGAAATTATGGGTTTAAGTGTCAAATATATAGTGGAGGAAACCCTAAACCAAATCAGATTTGGATCAGGCTTCAAGACCTGACCCAAATCCAAATTCTGATGGGCAGTCAAGTGGGCCCATTTCTTTATCTTGACTCTATTTATTTTCTGCACGTTTTAGTTTCTTTTGACTTAATTATATAATTTTCATCAAATGAAAATTATCCCATAATTTATTATTAAATAAAATATCTTGATTCTAAATCCGATATTTTACATTCTCTCAATATACCCTTAGACCGAAAAAGACAATCGACTTAGTGTGACTCATTAGGCCTTCACACATCGGCACTTGATCAAATTAAGGTTCACACAGAATTCCTAGACGGCGCCAGTGACGGACCCAATATGTGAAGTACGTTTACAAGACTCAAGTAAACAGACCTCTATGTGAGATGATAAATTCCTTTCATTCGCGACACACTCGATCAAGCTTAAGATTTGCCAAGTGTCTATCCAAATGGCTTGATCACTTTATCTCATCTATATTAGTCGACAACTAGACCATATCCTAGATATGTCTTTTGCATTGGCCAATGACTTGGTCGACTTAATATCTCTGAGAAGCTGAGTGTTCTCTCGAAATTCCAATCGAGGAATGAATCCTATTCTTGGTTCAACTACCACCTTTAATCTACTTCGTAATGCACCCAACATAAGTCGCGTCTCAACCTATAAGACATTTGAGCTTAGGACAGGATCAAAGTGCATTACTCCGTAAACAAGTTGATATTGACCTCAAGTCTAAGGACCTCTATCTCCCACATGCTGATAATACTCTAGACATGTATAACAAATAGTTTATCAGCAGTGTTTGTCAATACTCCTCTAAGAGTATCCATGTGTCCATCACTAGCAATTATTGCTGGTAGTAAGTGAGATATACTACATTCTCTAAGAATGTGATGCAGACCACATGTCGACTTACAACATATCATTGATATCTCATTCTCAATGATCATTAGTCTAGGTTATTTTAAGAACTACACTCTATCATTAATATCTCACACTATCAATGACAATGTAAGTTCAAGGGATGCACATTAATGAATAATATAAACAATCAAATAATAATTCAATAATTGCAAAAGCCAAATATATTAATCTCATTAATAATATGAATCTGTTCAAGTACATTTGCTCCTAAAATGATTGTTTCTGGGACATATATACTTTCAAAAAGACCATGGTTTCTCTGAATAAAAGGTCATCTATTTTTAAACCAAGGCCTATGGTTCTCGTATTATGTTGATTTAATATGTACCAGGGCTGTCATATGGTGAAATCTCAATCAATATAAAGTATAAAATTAAACAAAAGACGTTAATTCAGTGCTAAAATTAGTCCCTTCAGATATACTTGACCGGCACAACAGTATGCAACAAGCTAATTGGTAAAAGGTTTCGTCTCTCTCAGAGTCTATATGTGGTTATCAACAAAATGCATTTATTAGCATTTATACATGTTAGTTGGAAGAGTCCTGAAAATTATTGTATAATCATTCAGATTCTTAGAAAAGGAAAACTTACATTCTGATGTTTCATACTCTCTTCTGACAAGCAAGAAAACAGCAACTAGCTAGTCTCTTACTAAGAAGCATTTTCATACAAAATTTCAAGACAATGGGACAGTGGTATCCGACTTCCAATTCCATATGGCTTATGTTACACTTCCAGTACTCAATTACTGTTTTTTCTATTGCAATCTCAGGTTTGGAATCAACAGATCAACTAGCATTACAAGACTTCAAAAGCAGAATAATTGAGGATCCCCGCCAAGTGATGACTTCTTGGAATCATACATTACATTACTGCAACTGGACTGGTGTGACATGTGGTCCTTCCAATGGCAGAGTTACCATTCTTGATTTGAGTTCACGAGATCTTGTTGGCACCATACCTCCTTCCATTGGTAATATCAGTTCCCTTACAGGTATTTATCTTGGAAATAATAGCTTCCATGGTGAAATTCCTCAAGCAATCGGCCGCTTGCTGCAACTGCAACATCTCAATCTCAGTTACAATTATTTTAGTGGAAAAATTCCTACCAATTTAACTTACTGCAAGGAACTTAGAGAACTTCATCTACAATATAATGATATTGTTGGGAAGATTGTTGATCAACTTAGTTCACTTTCAAAGCTGTATTTGTTAAAACTGAAAAGAAACTCTCTCACAGGAGGCATCCCACGTTGGTTAGGAAACTTTTCATCTTTAGAGTTCCTTGACATTTCAGATAATAGTCTACAAGGACCAATACCTCATAATCTTGGCTGTCTAACGAATTTGTTAGTATTTTTTGTGAACTCAAATGAATTATCTGGTACAATCCCTTCATCCATTCTCAATATTTCTTTCATCTATTATTTCTCTGTTACACAAAATCTACTGCATGGACAACTTCCAGCAGATGTAGGCCTCACTCTTCCAAACCTTGAAGTATTTGCTGGTGCTGTCAACAGCTTCACCGGACCTATTCCTGTTTCATTGGCGAATGCTTCTAAGCTTCACGTGATTGATTTTTCCCAAAATAAACTTACTGGGGATGTGCCAACTAGTTTAGGAAAACTGAAAAGTTTGGTTAGGCTCAATTTTGAGGCGAACAGATTGGGAGGGAGGGGAAGTTATGAGGGCTTGAAATTTCTTAATTTCCTAACCAATTGTACAAATCTGAAGATACTGAGTTTTGCAACCAATAACTTTAGGGGAGAATTGCCTTACTCAATCACTAATCTTTCAACTGTACTTCAGATATTCTCTCTAGGTAACAATAGGATACATGGTACTCTTCCTGCTGGAGTAGGCAATCTTAATATATTGACCCTATTAGCAATGGACGGAAACTATCTCAATGGCAGTGTTCCTGAAGCTATCGGTAAACTTAAATATCTAGATGGTCTCTATTTGAACGGAAATGCATTTTCCGGGAAGATACCATTCTCTATTGGTAACTTGACACGGTTAACTAGTCTATACCTGCAAGAAAATAGACTAGAAGGAAGCATACCTCCAGAGCTAGGGAAGTGTAAGATTTTGTCGGCGCTGAACCTTACTAGGAATAATCTTGTTGGCTCCATACCAAAAGAGGTTGCAGGACTATCTTCCCTTTCAGTTTCTCTATCATTGGCAAGTAATTCTTTAACTGGATCCTTGCCAAAAGAACTTGGTCAGTTGATAAATCTCGAGGAATTGGATATATCACAGAACAAATTATCTGGTGAGATTCCAAGCACTCTCAGCGATTGCCTCCGCTTAGAGCGTGTAAATATTAGTAATAATCTGTTTCAAGGAACCATTCCTCAATCCTTTACAAGTTTAAAAGGATTAGCTGAGATAGATTTTTCACGGAACAACTTGTCAGGGAAAATACCAGAGTTTTTGGGGAAGCTTCCATATCTCAGAAAACTGGACCTTTCATTCAATGAACTTGAAGGTGGGGTGCCAAAAGAAGGGATATTTGCAAATACAAGTGAAATTTCAATCAAAGGAAACAATAGACTTTGTGGAGGTGCTCCCAGCTTACATTTGCCTAAATGCTCCAAAGCTACCAAGCACCTTCATTCAAGAGTGTCGCTAGCTGTTATTGTTCCTGTTGCATTGTCAGTTTTGGTGCTATGTTCCTGTGCTGCTTATTACAGCCTAGGAAACTCAAGAAAGAAACACCCTTGGAATGGTGGGCAGCTAGCACAGATACCAAGAACTACATATCAAGAAATACTTAGAGCAACAGATGGTTTCTCTGAGGATAACTTGGTAGGTACAGGAAGTTTTGGTTCAGTATACAAAGCACAATTCCATGATGAGAATACAACAATGGCAGTGAAAGTGTTGAACCTACAACAAAGAGGGGCCTTGAGGAGCTTCCTGGATGAATGCAGAGCTTTGAGAAATATAAGGCATCGTAATCTGCTCAGAATCAAGACTGCTGTTTCGAGCATTGATCACCAAGGTAATGACTTCAAATGCCTAGTTTTTGAGTTCATGACCAATGGAAACCTACACTATTGGTTGCATCCAGAAAATGATGACCAGCAACATCAAACAAAGAAGCTGACCTTTATCCAAAGACTAAACATTGCCATAGATGTTGCTTCTGCACTTGACTATCTCCACAACCACTGTCAAACACCAATAGTTCATTGTGATCTAAAACCAGCCAACATACTCCTCGATGAAGATATGTCTGCCCATGTTGGTGACTTTGGATTAGCAACATTTCTCCTTGACACATCGAGCAATTCTTGGAGTCATCAGATTTCCGCATCACTAAAGGGTTCTATAGGTTACATCCCAACAGGTCTGATGTCACTAGTTTACATTTTATATACAGATATATATATCATTTTGCAGAAAATTGACTTAGTACCTTGCAGAGTACGGATCAGGCGGCCAAGTGTCCGCACTTGGAGATGTTTACAGCTTTGGAATAGTCTTACTAGAGTTGTTCATCTGTAAAAGACCAACTGATGCGATTTTTAACGAGAGTCTAAATATTCACAAGTATGTTTCAATGGCTTTGCCTGAACATGTCATGGAGATTGTAGACCCTTTATTGCTCTTGGCAGAGGAAGAAGAAAACATCAATCAAGAACAAGCACGAAGAATAGAAGAATGTCTGCTCTCAGTTCTAGTAATCGGGCTTACATGTTCTGTATCATCACCAAGAGATAGAGAGCCAATAGACACTGCTTTGGGCAAACTTCAAGCAATCAAGGAGCCCTTCCTTTCAAGGAGATGATAATATCAATAACTGTTTATTTTTCCTGTTTCCTATATTAAACCTTGTTCTGAATAAGAGAATGCTACAGAGTGAACTAGTAGTATGACAAGAATTATAATATTGCAGTGGCTAATAAAACGGGTTACATGCCCTTTTTCGTGAAAATAATCGAGGGATTATTTCTTTCGGTTCTTCTCTACTCATGTTATGGTGTTTAGCAGAGCTAAGTTTGTCAACAGATCTAAATTATTCTTATTCAAACAGGCAAAAACAGCACAATCTGATTACCAAATCCTATTTGGAACTCTCAAACCTGAAATAATATAGGCAAGTAAGATAAATTCACGAATGAACAGATATTCTTCACTGTTTTTCAGCTATTACCAACTTTATTTTATATGAGAAAGCTATATATAACGGGTATAATCTAATAACTGTTTATTTTTCATGATTTCTATATTAGACGTTGTTCTAAATTAGAGAAGGCTAAAGAGTGAACTTAGTAGGCGTTTCGACATAGATTCCAAATATTTTTCACTTTATTTGAAATTTATGGAGTTGGAGTTGAAGTTGTCTTTGGTTATACTTTTTGCAAAGAATATTTTAAATAATCTTCATGAATGTATTTAAACCAGTGTTTTAAAAGGCGGAGGCGTAAAGCGAGTCGTTTTACCTATGCTTCGGTGAGGCGTAAGCCCCGAGTCACGGGGCGTAAGCCCTTGGGTATTGAATTTTTAGTATTTCATAAAATAATATAATTACAATAAATATTTTTTAAATAGGTAAATTACATAAAAATAAAATAAATTGTAAATATATATATATATATATATATATATATATATATATATATATATATATATATGTGCGCGCGCGCGCTTGATCCTCACAAAAAACTAATCAAACCAATCCATTATACACCAATTACAACTTGTAATTATATAAACATAATTTTACAAGTATAAATAATACAATGAAATAAAAGCTACTACGAAAGGTAAATCAACTTTAACATATTGACTTTCAAACAATGAAAAAATCATAATTCATTTTAATCAGCATACTATTCATTTTATCTCCCTATAAACAAATAATCAATAAATTTTATCAATATTATAATTAAAACGTAACTCCTTCATGAATAAACATAAAATTACTTTCAAATAGCAAAAATAATAAAATATGATAATTTTGATACATAAAACAAAAGACAACTGACAAGTGAAAATGTACCATTCGGCTACGTATTCTTAAAAGAAATGTTAAGTGATATTCACCTTCACGATGTTCTCAAATAGTAAATATGCAATACTACGATTTTTTATTTGAGTTACACCCAATTTTCTTAATTCTATCGATGAAAAATTATTAAGTATCATTCATTTGTTAAAGAATTATGAGGGTCAGTAATTTTAATTAATTAATTTAACATATAATTTGTGTAAGAACTGTTAGGTGAGCCATGAGCGTTGGGCGTTAGACGTGTTTAAAGATTACAGTCGGACGCGTAGGGCGTAAGCCTCACATAACTAAACCCTACACGTGAGCCCCGGGGCGTTTTGCCAGTGCCTCGCCCCGGGTTGAGTCCTGAAACTGCATTTTAAAACACTGATTTAAACACAACTTGAAAAGTGAAAAGTGAGTTGGAAAACAGCTTATAAGTTATTTTTCAAATTTGGGCTTAACCTTGATATATCCTAGAACAATACACTTTTGTTACCACGAGATATATTGACAGCCACTGATCATTTGATTAAGCTGAAATTTGGATTGTGTGCACTTGACAATACGAATCATTTGAAAAATAAACGTATTCATTCCGTAGCAGTTCTTTTTCAAGATTAAGATTGACTCTAGTTCTTTTAGAGAATGTGGTTTGGGAGACTCTATGTGGAGCGATTCGATTCTCATATTCCTACAATTTAAGCAGATGCGAGATATAAAAATTCTTTTTTCGTGGTTGTGGGAGTTGTTTTGTCGTTGGAATCCTTTTTTTTAATGAAGTTAATAGTCGAGTAAGAAATAAGAGAAGTAGATCATATTCGATGAAAGAAAAAAATAGATCAATAATTGAAATCCATAGTTGTGGATCAAGATCCAACGGTTCTTTTTTTATCTAGCTACAAGGATGAGGCAGTATGGAAAGATAAAATGTGGAACCTAATAGAAATTATATATAAGGGTCAAAAACACACCTTAAGTATTACCTTTTGTGAATTTTCTACCTAAACTATTAGGTGTGAGAGTTTCCTACATAAACTGCCATCAACTAGTTAGCAAAACATATCTCAACTATAAATTGTTCGTTTTTCTTACCTGATAGTTCAGGTCGAAAACTCTCACATCTTGATCGTTCAGATAGAAAACTCAAATAAAAGTGATATTTAGGTGTATTTATGACCACTAACTCTAGAAAGTACTATACAACTTCAAGTTGAATTTGGAATTTTCATGGTCAAGCATTAAATAACAACAACAACATACTCAGGGTGTGTTTGGTTCGCGCAGGGTAAACGGAATAAAATCCAGTAAGGGAATGGAAATGAAAGGAAAGGAGTTACCCTAATTGTCCCTACATGTTTGGTTTTGGGTGGTCCGGGGTCCGGATTGGGGAAAGGGGATGGAAATACCTAGGGGGTGGGTGGAATCAATTTAAGGGAAAGGGAATGAAAAAGAGGGTAAAGGGAATGGAAAAGTACGTCAAACAAATAACTTCAAAGGGAATCAGGAGATTCCATTCCCTTTTCTTATTATCTCGAACCAAACGCACCCTCAGTGTATTTCCACACGTGGGATATGAAGGATGATAAAGTGTATGCAGATCTTATCATACTTTGAGAGGTAGTGACATTTCCAATAGACCCTCGGGCTTCGGCTTGATTCATTGCCAAACATTGATTTGTCAATAAAGAGAAAACGATTTACTTACCCCTTTACGTTAAAGTTCCTTGCATGTTATGGTGTTTGTAAGAGATTATCCAATTAATTTAAAGTCGGCAGAGCGAAATTTGCAAGCAAAATCTAAATTATTCTGATTCAAACAGGTAAGAACAGCAGAGTCTTATAACAAAATGTGATGAAAATTGGTTCTATTTGGAATTACCAAACCGAAACTCTATAGGCAAGTAGAATAAATTAACAAATGACTAAATATTCTTCAGCTATTACTAACTCTTTATTTTACACGAGAAAGTTAAATTAAATGGGCAAAATATAATACCTAACTAATGAAGATTCTGCGATATTGAACAGATCTAAGGCAGTGAGGATCATAAATGAAATTTGACCAAGTGCAGTCTCAACAGTCTAACTCTCACGTCTCAAGACCCATGCTCCTTATGTCTGGATTTTCTTTAATATAAATATACAATAATATAAAAATATTTACAAAACCTTAAGAGAGATATTCAATGAACATTGAATGGCAGTGAGGAGTCACATATGTTAATAAATTAAGGAATGTTGGACAAAGAAAGAATTAATCCGTTATTCTTATGGATGAAAAACATATATATATATATATATATATATATAAATATTTTACATTTATATCCTATTCTATAAGGAAACTAATTATACAAACTAATTCTAATATATAACTGTTCACAGAGGACAACGGCACTGGGCTTCTTTTAACGGACGAGATTACATCCACGTCATTAACAACTTTGATTCCTTTCCTACATTTTCGCTAAAAAAACTTCCACACAAACAATTTTGTTCCTAGTTTGTTTTCATTTTAGTAGCAATATGATTTTACCGTATATTATATTTATTGAATTATACCATGCATAAAATACGTCAATATACCTCTAAAAATGAATTATACCGTATATATTATATGAATATAACTAGTGAAAAGTCACCCGTGCTATGCACGGGCCAAATGTTATACTGTGCTAGGTAACCCACAATTAATATGTTACTGCTCCCCGTGACTAATTTATGTGATACACTTTTTTTTTTAATCTGTCTCAAAAATAATGATATATTTCCTTATTTAAGGACAATTTAACGTTAAATTTTACCTTTTAAACTTAACGAAACGATTTATAATCACACAAATATGTTTGATTTATTTTAGACTACAAGATTTAAAAGTCTTCTTTTATTCTTAAATTTCGCGCTCAGTTAAACTATATCACATAAATTGAGACGGAAGTAATACTAAATATCCACAATTAATATATTACTACGTATATTGTCCCTGTAAATTTAAAGAAAAGAGTAAATGTTAATCACAGGTAAGACATTATACAAAAGTTGCCTAAGTGCAAGAACTGTTTTCCATATGCAAAATTCGCAACGCTTGTCTTTACAAACATAGATACACACTATTTACAGTAATACAAGCAAAAAATCGGCCATTTTGTTGAGTTGGATGAGCATGTGAAGCTTCTATCAAGTGTCAAAGCTTATACCAAGCGCTGCTGTTGTAATGATGAGTGCAAGCTTAGCAAAATGCAGCTGTACATACCACACTATCTGGGTGAGCATTGTCACGCTCAGCTTTTGTTCTCCAATCTGTTTAAACAAAATAGTTAGTCATTTAGCAGATGTATGCGTCTTATATTTACAGTCATATCAGTGTGATGTTGGAAGAATAACTATGTCATACTATAAGCTGTGATTGAATGCACACACAAAGGGATACAATATTGCTTTGGACCAGTTGCTATTTTTGTTACGTTAATAATTTTACAGCCGTACAATTCTTTGTACCTGAGAGTTCAATCAATACCAAATTGTGGTAATTTCAGTTCTAATCTTATATCTCAGTAACGAATTTCTTAATACTTCCAGTAAAAATGATGAATTGATATTTCTAACCTCTGATGCGCTTTCGGTGGAGTCGTTGGCGGACGCGGACGCGGATGTTGAACATTCTATTAAGAGTCCCACATGGGTGAGATGTCAAAGTCCATATAAGGAGTCCATATTTTCATTTCATGTTCGACGTGAAACTCTTAACAATGTAAAGAATGGATCTTGGGTCTAACTCAACCCTAAAAGCTAGCTTGTAGGGTGAGGATTATTCAAGTCCATATAAAGAGTCAATGTTCTCATTTCATATCCGATGTGCTTAACACATTCTGGCAAAAGCATGGTTTCCTTTTGAGTGTATGATAGAATGACCAAGGTACCAACCATTTTGTCAGGCATTCTGGCTAACGATTTTTGTAACTGAAGCCTGAAAAGTTTATCTATAAATTGTAGGTTGATATGTTGAATAGGCAGCGATTCATTCTGGCCAGAACGGTAAAGAAAGGCAAACTGATCAGAATGCATATTTTGATATTAGACGATAACATGTTAAATTAATTACAGGTTGCGCATATGTGCACCTTCATAGCGACGATCTCATATATCTGGTCAGCCGTCAGTGACAGTAGTCTTTCACCCAAGTTGTCCGATACGGTTGCTGCTGTTGTGCTGCTGCCATCTATAATTTCAAGCTCAAACTGACACTTGTGATGTAATATCTCGTAAATTATTCTATGAAGTAAAACGGAATGATAATGTAATAGTTATTACTGAAAGAGAATAATTTCTTGCATTAATGTAATTAGCTTATATACATGATATACAATAGTCATCCTAGGCTATAATTACGGAAATCAAATATACACATAACTAATATAAAAGATTATTACAATAATTAAAAGATATACAAGATCACTAATGATATCAAAAAAAAAAAAAATTATATATTCTATCACACTTCCGCAGTCGTAGCGGACGGTTGTCGTACGCTGAGACTGTCCCGAAAAACTTCAAACAGAACCAAGGAAAGACCCTTAGTAAAGATGTCAGCTATCTGATAACGTGAAGGACATGCAAGACACGTACTTGTCCACAGGCAACCTTTTCGCGAACAAAGTAAATATTCATCTCGATATGTTTAGTGCGATGATGTTGTACATGATTCCCCGAGAGATATATCGCACTCACATTATCGCAGTAGACCAATGTAACTTTCCGAATAGGAAAATGAAGCTCTAAGAGGAGGTTACGCAACCAACAGGACTCAGATACCACATTGGCAACCCCTCGATATTCGACCTCCGCGCTAGAGCGCGACAAAGTAGCCTAGCGTTTAGCCGACCAAGAGATCAAGTTATCACCAAGAAACACACAATAACCAAATGTCGAACACATGGTATCTGGAGATCCACCCCAATCATCATTTGTATACGAAATAAGAGTAGATACAAATGATGGATATAGATGTAAGCCATGATCAAGAGTGCCCTGAATGTAGCGCACAATGTGTTTGAGAAAGTGCATGTGTTCTTCCCTCGGATCATGCATAAATAAACACAACTGATGCACTGCATAAGTAATATCGGGCCTCGTAAAAGTGAGATATTGAAGAGCCCCGCAAGACTACGATAGTGTGAGGGATCGATCATATGGTGTGCTAGAAGTAGCACTCGGATTGGGTTTAGTGTCAACCGGAGTAAGAGATAACTTACAGGCTGACATGTCAGTCCGTTCAATGATCTCTGCTGAAATAGACCACATGCATGACGAGCGACAACCATACTCAGAAAATAACTCAATGGCCCCAAGTCTTTCATAGCAAATTCTGAGCTGAGAAGAGATATGATAGACTTGCGAAGTTTATGAGAGGAAGCAGTCAATATAATATCATCCACATATAACAGAATGTAGGCCATAGAAGTAAGTACCTTGACGGTATATGAATAGAGAATGATCAGACTTGTTGTGAGAAAACCTAAGAGTAGACACATAAT
Organism: Przewalskia tangutica; assembly: GCA_029844215.1. Taxonomy (NCBI): domain Eukaryota; kingdom Viridiplantae; phylum Streptophyta; class Magnoliopsida; order Solanales; family Solanaceae; genus Przewalskia; species Przewalskia tangutica. The sequence goes on along the minus strand of CM056738.1, from coordinate 85,964,273 downwards.
CTTCAAATCTTTTGTACCAGGCCCAAGGAGCCTATTTTAGCTCATACAAGGATTTCTTCAGCATTGTAAATAGACACACAAGGAGCCTATTTCTGCTTACATTTATGTTTGAGATGGATACAGCATTAGTACTAGATTAAGGTTTTGCCTATGTTGGATTGTAATTTGTTAAAATTGCTACAGTGGAACTAGGTGGACTGGCTTCTCCTTTTCTCTTTTTAGAAAATGGAGTTGCACATACATCTTTATAGAATGTCTTCTTACAATTACTTGATAACCTGTCTGAACTAGGATTATTACCTAGTTCAGTGTTACAGTTGACACTTTTGGTCCGACTGATATCATTCTTGGAAATGTTAGAAGTACGATAGAAGTTTCTCGTGTGCTGTTATACATTAATTGAACATAGAACAAGATAGCCACGAAACAAAGCAGGAGGACAAAAAGACAAATATGAAATGCTCCTTCAAGAATGTGAAAAATATGGTGAAACCAACATATCAAGACTTGCTGGTAATGACCAGCAAACTGTACATATTTAAATGTTCAAAAGGAATTTATATACAAACATAATGCCTCGTCTGTACAATCTACCTAACCTATAGTATTCTTCATCAATAATGAGAATGATAAGAGACGAGTGTTGGATCCGGATAGACGACGGGCAATTTTTCGATGTACATGAGAAGCCTCTTCATATTTTCCCTTGTTATTGTGGACAAGTCTTTGATATCACATATGTTGGTATAGATCCAGAGCTCTCCAGAATCCACCCTTTTGAGACTATCTCGACAGAAAGGGCATGACTGAGATCGGGCACGCCTACAGAAATCATGCAACATGGATAAATTATTCAAGTAGACAAGCTAATATAGAACACACAAAAATAGGAGAATTATTGTTTGCATGCAGATGCAAGCGTCCTATTATGAGAGCATAAGAAGAATTCTCCTGTTTTCCCTCTGAATCCCCGATATAATAAGCATTAGGCAGAAGACCTTTCAGAGATCAATCAAGAATAAATTATCTTCAGAGATTAGATTAAGGCTTGACACTGCAAGAAAATCTACCTTGCCAGAGTCGCCCTTTAGGACAAGTAGAATTTAAATCAGCCTCACCAAGAAATTCTTCAAGAGATGCTTCACCAATTTTATCTTGTTATTAATTGCAGAATTTAGGATAAAAGTCGCCCAGAAGCATATCAAGCCATGTGTTATTTAGCGAAGAGCATTTGTAAAATCCTTCCATACTTGTCCAACGTGCTGCTCAAAGGGGTTGTGGAGGCAGGATTTTCCCCAAGAGGGTGCATCATCTACTACATATACAAAAAAAAAATTACCTTATACACAGTATGATTTTCCGGCGAAGGGGTTTCAGATGAACCCCTTCAGCCCCTCTAGCTCCGCCCCTAGCACAAAGTAGGTACTATATTTCTTTATTTAAGCCAAAAAAAATCCTTCAAGATGCATTGCTGGACCACAAAATCTTATGGGTGATAAAATTTGTGAGCATCTGCATACATTATATGTGTCCATCATTAAAGGCAGGTATATCAAGTTAAAGTGTTCCAATCGACACGCAACACACTCAATCAACAACGAAATTATGCAATGATCTGGCAGTTAACAATAATTCAGTACTCAAAGCTTCCTCAAAGTTTATTTTTTTATTTTTAGTTCCTTCCTCGGAATACTCAACATTGTATGCAGGGTGTAGCTTACACGCAAAGTCAAATGAAACAGAATCAAAAAGGAAAGAAGTCACAAAGATTGTTTAAGCATCCCATTTAGTATACAATATGCATGAAGTAACAGAAAGGTGGAAAATCTAACAAATTACAGAAGTTGGCTTACCAGTTTCTATAACACTTCATGCATAAAGAGTGATTGCAAGAGGGCAAGACAACCTTCGTATCCATCTCCATACAGATGCCGCATTCCTCCTCCCTCTCTATTTCGATTTCAGATAGCTTACCTTTGTTCATCTCATCACCTCTCTTGAATTTGGTTGCGCATATCTCTCGCTGCTTCCTATCATCAACGTCAGTGATTCCCCTTTGAAGTTGCAACAAAGAGGGAAATATCACACCTGTTCAATGACAACTCAATTCGATGAACTTCATACTTCTATGATATATAGAATACTCCCTCCGTCCCAAATTATCTGCCGTTTTTCGCTTCTCAAGATCAAACTATGTTAACTTTGATTAACATTTAAAAAAAATCAATCATTGACATGAGAAGAATTGCAACTTTCGTACTTTTCGTACAGTTATTGAATATCTAAATTTAGATGGTAAAATATTGAGTAGATCTAATCCATATAAGTTCAAAGATTAGTCAAATTGACTCTTGAGATGAGAAAAGGGACACTTATTTTGGGACGGAGAGAGTAAGTACTTTGAGGAGACTAAATAAGAGCTTCCAAGTTGACGCACCATAGAACTGTTTTATACTAGCTTTTGTCTCATGAATATACATGCTTGTCTTACCATCCTCATAAGCCTGCAATAAACATCATATGACAACTTTCATGAACAAGAAAGCTGAAAGACGACGCAACAATAAAAATGGAAAAATCACCTTATAAATAAGGATCCTAAGCAATCCAAGAGCACCAGCAAAGTGACAGTCAGTCCACTGAACAAGAAACAGAAAAAATTGAGCACAGGGACTGTATGATAGTCTCATCTGAAGGCCAGCACCATCATATTCTCTTGGATAATCCGAAGCCCTGTATATATCGAAAAAACCAGTCATGTCCAAATAAGCCACAATTGTTTTTTCTAACATTCAAACAAAAAGGGCACAAAATTCTTATTCTCATGGGAAAGGATAACCAGTGGCGGAGGCTGAATTTTCATCTAAGGGGTTTCCATCCTCTACAATATATAGATTTAACAAATATACTTTGAATTACAATGTGATTTTCCGGCGAAGGGGGTTCAAGTAGAACCCCTTACGCCCCTCTAGCTCCGTCCGTGGGGTAATAAAGATGCTTATTTATCTCTTTATTTATGTACTTTTTACTGAAAAATAGCTAGTATTCTGCCACCTCTATTTGCTTCACACATTATAACTTCTAGAATGCAGAGAGAAGGATGCTAAAAATACAAACAAAAGATCTCCTGCAAGTCTAGTTTGCAGAAAATATCAGCTAATAGGTTAAAATACCAATATTACAAAGGAGAAACGAATCATAAGAATCAGAAATCAGAAGAATATTCAAGCAGCTGTTGAAGGGAGCCTTGAAGTAACGGGTAAAGTTGTTGTCATGTGATCATGAGGTCACGGATTCCAGCCTCTTCTTGCATGTTGCACACATGCAGGGTAAAACTGCGTACAACAGACACAAACCCATCCCCGAACCCCGCGCATAGCGACAACTTAGTGCACCGGGCTGTTCAAGCAGCTTGTCCCAATTACTCTTATAAAACTAGTATTATCAACTTTTTTTCCATACTCCAGCTTACTCTCGATTATATTAGAAGATCTTGCTCCAAAATAAGCTAATCACAAAGAAAAAAGTAGAGAGGAATCAGTCAATAATTAGGCAAAATAATTGTGAATTCCCCAAAATTAAGGGTTTTATGATTATGAAATTCTATGTGGAAGAAAATAAACTGGTACGAAGGAGGTTGAACAACAAGGACAAAGAAACAAAACAACACAATTACACAGCAAAAAAATAACATCTTTTAAGCTAATTATGTAGAAAAAATCCCAATAAGGATCTCACAATTTGTAACATAAATAATCCATTCAGCAAAGAAAGAATAAAGAAGACATACAGAGTATTGGCATGCTGAATATCAGCTTCAAGTGCTTTTAGTGAATCTTTAAAAGACTTCCTCATCCTAATATTCCCATTCAACAAAAATATCCAATAAATATCTCCCAAAAAAAACTAGGGGAGCAAAAGCGTGAATCGTTTTATTTGGTCCGGCCTTTCTCGAATTCCCCGTATAGCGAAAGCTTAATCCATCATGCTCTTTCTTAGTAATCAAAAATGAATTCTGGAGAATATTCGATCGACCCGATAGGCAAGGAGACGCTGCTCACTCAAAGGCTTTCACTTGTACCGCACGCTTTGTTGCTTCCTCAATTATGAAGTCTGGTTTTGTCTTTTGTTTATACTTTATAGGGATGTCAAATTTGGTTAAAATCTTACTTGCACTCTAGGTAAATAATATTTTTTTATATACACTTCAACCATTAAATTGCACTTAATTACTCCCTCGATCCCAAAATATTATCTTAGTTATTATTTAGATAATTTTTTATAATTATAAGTTTTTCAAATATATTTTAATATTTTAAATTATTAGCTATTATAATTTATAATACTTTTTATATAATTTTTAAAAATATATAAAAAAACTGTTTAAATTCACACCACATTAATTAGTTTAACTTTCGTAATTCAAATTAATTTAAAACGGAGGGAGAAATAAATATATATGTTTTATCTTTATTTATAATTTAATTATGTAAAAATAATATGATTTGGTATAAAATCGAGAATATAATAATTTTTTACTATTATCAAAATGGATGACTTAAATAAAGAGACAATGGATAAAAAAAATCATAAATTAACACGTTTTTGTCGGTTTCAGACTTGAATTCTGTCATGTTTACATTATCCCTTCAGGAATAAACTATAATTTTCAGGTGCTAAAATCCTCCTAAACTATCATATTTTATTACTAACATACTTAAATTATACGTTGTTTACACCATGAATTTTTAACTTAAAAATTATAATTCAAATCCGAAGCCCTAGATCAGTTGGTCTACTTGAAGGCAGAGGGTATCCTCATTGGGTGGTGTGGAGAGGCAGTTCGAATCTCGCAGTAACGCTCGCGCCGCTGTCGGGGAGTCATGCATCGGCTTGCCAAGTGTGGGTTAAATGGCTGACGGGGTTTGCAGGCTATTGCGTTAGTCCGGGATTTACTGTCTTGACTCGAAAGAAGAAGTACATGCCGATTCACAACCACAAAAAATATATATATATAATTCAAGGGCGTAACATAAACAATACAAATTATAAGTACGAAACTAATAACAATGTGATAATTTAAGGAGGGTTTTGACCAATAATATGTTAAATAAATGAATTTATTTGGGTTAAAATTGGATGGGTCACTTTGGTCCCAATAAATGAATCATAGCTCAATCACAAGCGAACTGTACATGTAATTGATTTTGACGTCGTCATTTAATTTATAATATTTTTTTTTTGTATGTGTATTTATTTCGGAAACAATTCAGATATATAATGTTTAAAGAGTCTTGACAAAATATAACTTCACATTTAATGTCTGAAGTTTCGTATAGTTGAACTTCAGTAATATATGAGCAAAGTTTCAGTTATTAATTTCTGTAATTCGAATTTAAATAAAAATAATTTAAATCGAGCAAAAATGACTCACAAAAATGAATAAATTCAATCAATTTTATCAGGTAAAAATACATGTAGTCACTTTTGTAGGTGCAATTTACTTTCCACTCATCAAAAATTTGTTGAAAACAAATTGACATGCTCAGTGAGATCAAATATGTCATTCATCTATTTCCTCACAAATCATATCTACAAAATATGAAGCCACAAAATAGCAAAAATGGAAACTCGTACTTCAAGTCTCGTCTTTGAGTTTTGGCAAGTCTACACTCCGATAAGTTTAGAAATATGAGGTATTTGTAGACATCAAGATTTTATGGAACTCTACAAGATGAACCCAATATCTGTTAGAGTTTCTTGGAGGCTACGTATCTACCCAATCCTAGTTTACGCCTATATAAAGGGACACATATTTCCTTAAAAATGCATCTCAAATAACTCATAAACACCCAAAGAGATCAATATATCAAATCTCGAAGATCTCATAAATTCCAGGGATATTCACAAAGAGATCAAGACATCAAATACTACATTTATCAAATTACCAGACGTTCTTGGTGATCAAATACATCACAAAAAAGTTTTTTTGCGTTCGAGAAATATGCTAATAACGGCCCTCGAATTAAAAAAAAAATATTAGAAGAGAGGAATTAAGAAAATAAATAAATTCGTACTCACAATATTTATACAGTATGGGGTTTTCAGCAACATTTGTTATACATAAGTGTAGATACGTGGAGGAATGTCATTTGTGTTGAAAAAGACAAGTATTGGCATTTGGCAGCAAAGGAAGAATCATGAAGAACGAACGCTCATAATTAATGAAAGGAAGGGACCCAAAGCCACCAACAAATGTCACCTTCTTCTCTTGCTACGACAACATCTGTTCTTCTCTCGTGTGGTACATTAAATGAGACTGTTCCTCCGTTAATTAAAAATATTAAATTTAAATCCTGAATATATAAAAAAATCTCGATAAGGAACCGGGCTCCAATACAAGTTTAAAAAAAAAAGAGGGAACAACGAATTAAAGTCTAGCATTTAGAGAACGGTTTAATTAAATCCTACTTCATCTGTTTTAATTTATATTCACCGTTCAAATTTTTATTTGATTATACGGATCCAGCTTCTCTGTAGTGTACTTTACGTAAAATACACAATTTTAATGTGTTGACATTGTTATAAACCATAGATCATTTGAGACTTATATATTTCAAATGATCTAATGATTTCTAACAACGCCAACACATTAAAATTGTGCACTTTACTTAAAATTCAGTACAAAGATATATAATGAAATATTATGATTACTTGCTAAACAGGAAAGTTACAAATTCTATTTTCTTACACCAAAAGTGTAACTCACTCCAAATCCAAATGTCAGGCAAATGTCTTTTCATTTTCTAAACCTAATCGTAACTGGTTGCATCGTACTTGAAAAATCTAATTAGATTTCCTTGTTGACTAATAGTCAAAATGTATCAAAATAAGCAGGTTCGAACCCTGACCGTAATGTGAGAGTTTTATTCCTTCTTTGTGGAGGATGACTCCTTGTGGGCATGGGCCCCTGAGTTACCATAATTTATCTCCTTCACCAATTTCTGTCGGATCGGGGGTTGGGGACCATGTGGGCGAGGAATTTCGCTTTATGCCCCCAAGATTATAAGATTCACAACTTGTGGCAGTGGGTATATTATTCGATATCGAATATCATATTATTAAAATATACCAATTCTAAAAATATAAAATGTAATTGTGGGTGAATTGTTTTTGGTGACGTGAATCAGAAACCCACAATGGGGAATGGGGCCGGCACCGCCGAGGTCCCATTTCTTTGTTAATTTGATGTTTGGCTCTTTATAAATTTAGATGTAATTGGAAACCAAACTCTTAAATTGGAATGTGACGTCCGCTTCCAATCATAATAGATTGTGGAGTATTTAAATTTTGCCTTCGAGGAAGATTACCAAAATTGTTGGTAAGATTGTATTAATTAACATAACCAGTTAGAATGTTTCTTTTTCAAATTAAAACATGTGTCAAGTTGTAGCGAACATCCTTTTCGTTTATAATTTTATCAAAATAAAAGTTGAGAATAAAACAGCAAAAGCTTGGAATAACTTTCATATAAACTAGTTGTATCTACTATAATTCCTCTTTTGGTGAATTATAGACGATGACTTCAGACATGTTCTTCATGAAAAGATGTTGGAAATTTGGAATCCTTGTCCGGTTGTCCCCCTGAAAACTTAATCGGAACACTTTATCATTCTGAATATAGATACGACATTTTTCATTGTCTGTGAAAGAGTTTTTAAAAGGTTAATTGAGCTCCAAGTATATACCTTTCTCTGTGTTACAATCCGTGTTTTAAAAGGCATTTTTTGACTCGCCTTGAGGCTCGCTCTGGGACGGGACATTAATAAAACGCCGCGGGGCTTATATGTGGGGTTTAATTCTGTGAGGCTTACGCCCTAAGTGTCCGATTGTACGTCCTAAGCATGTCAATGCTCGGGGCTCACCTAACAGTTCTTACACAAATTATGTGTCAAATTCCTTAATTAACATTATTGACCCTCGTAATTCATAAATAAATGAATGATGCGTAATAGTTTTTTTCATCTATAGAAATAAGAAGATTGAGAGTAACTCAAATAACAAGTCGTAGTATTGTATATTTACTATTTGAGAACATTGACTATCATTTAATATTTCTTTTAAAAATACAAAGTCGAATTTTACATTTACACATGTCACTAATCTTCATGTTCTCCTATGTCTAAAAGAATATCATATTTTAGTAATTCGCTATTTAAAAGTAATTTATTTTATTCATGAAGGAGTGATGTTTTAGTTATAATACTAATAAACTTTATTGATTATTTTCTTTTATGGAGATAAATTGCATAGTATGGTAGTTATATATTTTATGAAATTGAAATTCTTTTATTATTTAAAAGTTAATATGTTAGAGTTGATTGAATCTCACAATAACTTTTATATCATTACATTATTTATACTTGTAAAATTATGTTAAAAGTTTTATTCTCTATGACTTTCTTTAATCATGTATTTAATTTTTAAAATTATTAATTTCTTTTTTATATTAATTTTTGTGTTATTATAATATTTACTACATTATAAATTAAAAAATTAAAAATTCATGGGGCTTACGCCCCATGACTCGAGGCTTACGTTTCGCACGCCCCCACCTTTTAAAACACTAATTACCATTTTTATATTACATTCTCTACATTATTAATTCTTGTATAACTTACTTCCAAACCAAAAGACTCCTTAGAGATAAATTTAACTAATACTAGTAATAATTGTTAGGCGGTTATTAATCTCTGATCAACTACTAGGTGGAATATAATACTACAATTGTTTTACATTTGGTGTCCATGGTAGAAATTGTCAACTTGATTACACTGCATATTCTAATTATTGCTCGTCTTCATATCCAGAAGCACATCATTAAAGAGGAAAATAAAGCAAAATAGCCAATAATGTATAGCATCATTTTTATTTAATTCTAGTTATAATTGATTATACTATCATTTAATTAGTAGTAGGACCAAATATGATTGGTTGTGTATGACAATGACATAACAACAATTCTTAATTTAGAGAAACATTCAACCTCATTATCCGTGGAGTAATGAACAACCCACCCGCAAAGCAGAATTAGTGCTTGAAGAGGTAGCGGGGCGAGTCATGAGTTCGATCCTGCATGCGCATAAACCTTTTGGCTGAAATCACATCAAGTGTGGTAATCGGTGGCGTGGTTTGCGAGCTATTGCGTCGGCCGGGGTTTACTGTCTTGCACACTCGAAAAGAGTAGCATGATTCCTTCACAACAAGAATAATGAACAACCCATTTCTTGGGCAACTAACCTATCTAAATTTACTTATATGATTTTTTAAGGAAATAATGAAACAACAAAAGTAATAGTCGCTTTTGCATTTTTCTTTCCTCTTAGCTTGTTGATATATCATGAGATTATAACCGGGACAAACATTTTGAGAGTCCTGTTCAAATTCGTAAAAATAGGCCCTTAATTGGGCTAAGATCTGCGAATTTGGGCTTTAACAGTAAATTCTAGCTAATACTACTTAATAAAAAATGAAAAAAAGACCCTAAAATTTTTCGTTTTTCGAAGGGTCATATGCAATAGCACACCTCGCACGGATCCAAAGACAGCCTGATTATAAGTACAATATTGTGTTGATTTCTTAAACATTTACATGTTTTGTATTTAAATCAAGTGCATGTTTAAATTACTTGTAGTTCTTATATTAGAACCCCACGAGATGATCTTTGAATTCTTGTTCTAGGTATACAAATCATCTCACGAGTGACGGGACTCGTAATACCAGTTCACTTGTACAAAGGATAAAAAAAACACTTAAAGTTAATAAATATGAATTTTTTTATAATCGAAAAAATTTCGAGGATAATGCATCTGCTCATCTACAATTTCCTATTTAAATATCAAGGTTTTGCCTACATCAAGTTTCAAATCATACGTGCATCTAATTCACGTTGAAGTTAGTATTCGTACCTCCAGACTAAAGCCATGAGGTATAATAGTACTTTAAAGGCTGAAACTTGAGGTAGTTACTTCTTTTGAAAGAGAGAAGGAATTAGTTAAAGTAAGTTGACCCTCTTATCCAATAAATTGATAATAGCGGGGAGGCCTTTAAACTAAAACAGTTGGACAATATCTTGTAAACACCTCTTAAAATTTCACCTGTAGGTGCTTAGAGGGGAAGTTAGATTTAAAGTTTATAGGTTCTGAACTTTCTACAGAATTTATAGCTCGATTTAGTTACTGGATTCACAATTAAATACAACATATCCAGTGAAATCCCACAACGTGAAATGGTAGAACCAAGGTAAGAAAGTTATTTTCGAAAGACCATCGACTCAAGAACGGTTAAAAGTCATATGCTTCAATGCGGAGGTGTTAGAGATTGCTATGAACGGTTTCAAAAAAGGTAGGGGTAGACCGAAAAAGTATTGGAGATGTGATTAGACAGGACATGACGCAACTATAACTTATCGATGACATGATCTTAGATATGAGGTTAAGGAGGACTCAGATTAGGATCGAAGACTAGTAGGTAGTCTCACTTATCCTTTCATATTAGTAGTCACAATATTACTCTATAGTTTAGTGTACTTTGATTTCTCATACTATCTGATATTGCTTGCACTTCGATTATCCTATTTTATTTGTGGTACCTGTTGTTGAAACACCCCATTTTAACCTGAGTCGAAATGGAATACGACATATGGTTGATTCCTGAATTGTATTTAAGGAGTCGCCACCTAATCTGTCTAGTGAAATCCAGCCAATTGCAAAAATAGTCGTTGCAATAACGGTCATTTTACATTTTGACCGTTTTGCAACGACGATTTTTGGCCTCCCCAAACCCCCCTACCCCCTTTATATTTATTTTTAACCCCTAAGTTATTATATTTACACTTTAACCCAATTTTCCAACTATAAATACCTTATTTTCTCTTCTTATTTCTCACAAATCTTACTACAATCTCTTATCTCTCTAATCAATCAATATATATACAACATTGTCTACTACATATTCAATCTATTTATTAATTTGAGAATTGGGAGTGAAGTTGGCAACTAGCTTGAGGATTATCTATCGAGGAAAATTCAATTTTCAACCTCTCGATTACACGTAGACTCTACATCGGCGTTTGGTATATTCGTTCTCTCATTAAATTATTATTTTGTCTTTATTTCATTTAGCACATTTAATTTAATTATCTTTAAGTCTTTAACTATTTATTACTATAATTAAAATGAAAAGAGTACAAAGTGATTTCGGCAAGGGTACTTCTTCTAGTAGGGCGGGTAACAAGGGCAATGGTACTTCTTCTAGTATTCCTAGTCCTACTCCAATACAAGATGATTTTATTGATCCTGAACAATTTCCTGAAATACCATATGATCTAGACGACCATGTATTTTCTCAAAATGAAGAAGCCTTTGATTTAGACGTCACTCTAGATGATGATACACTCACTAATGTAGATGATGATACACTTACTAATGTAGATGATGATACACCCACTAGTGAAATGCCTCTTATTCCCCCTAGTATGAGACGAGGTCTAGCAAAACGATCATTAAAATCAGCTGTATGAAAATATTTTCACAGGGACGTACAGAATCAAGTAGCTACATGTAAAACTTGTAAAGCTGCTTATACTTTTAAAACTGGACAAGGTCATGATGGGACGGGGGTTTAGGAAGACACCTATTGCAAAAACACAAAACCTTGCACGCCCAATACATTATTGAAAAGGATGGTGAGAAAGCAACCTCTCAATCGGGACAAGGTTCACATACTGTCTCGAAAACAAAGTACAAGGTCAAATTAACCCTATGACGGGGGAAGTTGTAGGCCCTAAATACGATAAACATAAAGATAGGGAAGCACTAACAAAACTAGTTGTTTTGGAGGATTTGCCTTTTTCATTTCATGAATCTCCTGGTTTTATTCATTATATTAGAGATATGTATAATCCTGCTTATAAAGGTTTTTCTAGATCAACTGTTAAGAGAGATGTATTTAAATTTGCACATGAATATCAACAGAATTTACGTTATGCATTATATCATTTTAAAAGCAAAGTCGCTCTAACTTCTGATATAGGTCGTAGTACTAACAACCATGATTATTTAATGGTAACATGTCATTGGATAGATTATAAATGGTCTATGCAAAAACGTATTTTAGCATATAGATATATACATAGTAGGCACACTGGTGAGTTTATTTCATAAAATATTTATTTAGTCTGCAATTATTACGGAATAACTGATAAAGTTATGAGTATTACATTAGATAATGTATCTTCTAACGTATCTGTTATTTATGTTTTAAAAGAAGTTTTAACTTCGTCTTTTCCAAAACATTTTCATATCAAATATGTGTGCCATATTTATAACTTAGTTGTAAAGGATGGTCTTACACTTTTTTAAGATATTCTTGAAAAAATACAATTTGCTATAAACTTTATTTTTAAAAATAATAGAATCCAATAGAGAAAAGAATATAAAAAACTTGTCACGATTGTGGACTATCTTATAGAAAAATTTCCGAAGAAGTACCCACTAGGTAGAATTCTTTATATGACCAACTAGTTGTTGCTTATGATTATAGAAAATCTATCACTTTATTTTTTAACGCCCATAATCAAAATCCGACTGATATGATTGTGGATAATAATTGAGACAAAATTAAAAAACTTATTGTATATCTAGAGAATTTTCATCGAGCAACAAAAGAATTTTCTACTATATATTATCCTACTATTTCAACTATGTTGTTTATATAGCTATAATATTTTTACTGTTTATAAAGCAACTATTAAAAAATGTTTATGAAATTAAAAAAATATTGTATTCCTATTACCCATATTTATATTATTGGTGTTGTATTAAACCCGACTATTAAAGTAGACGATTGTAAAAGTCTTATTGAAAATATTTATAATGTATGAACGTACTACCACCTTCAACTCCCAAAAAATTAAATGTCCCACCACCTATTAAACAAACGCTAGAAGAAGTGTTGGATAGCTTAGAAAATGAATGCAAAAAAGTATATCGACATTATCAGCAAGAAAGTACTAGCAACCAACCAGCTTTCATACTATCTTCTTCTACTTCAACACAACCTCTAAAAAACATGTTTCATGATAGTACAAAGCCTCAGAAATAGAATGTGCGGTGGTAGCACTGCTAACCAAATTAGTGAGTTCGATATTTTTGTTTTGCGGGGTACTTTACCTTACCAAGCAATTGTCAATCAAGACGTTAACAAGACGGAAAGAAAGACTTGCTGAAATATTAAATACAAAATGAGAAGACATTTCCGACACTTTCAATGATGACCCGAGATGTTCTGAACATTCAAGCGTCATCAATCGCTTCTGAAAGCGCTTTTTCTGCCGACAGATTTCAAATAGGATAGCACACACACTCATTAGCCGGAGACAACTTGGAGATGGTAGTACTATTTAGAGATTGAATACAAGCGGAGCGAAGAAAGTGCGGTTCAACCAAAGATTAACGAAGAAGAAGACGAAAACTACAACGACATCTTATCTGAAGGCATGAGTAGCGACGTGAAACAATTTGACCAAGATATACCAATTCCAAACGAAGAACCACACAAAATTATAAAGAAACTAGAAAAAGCATTTTCAAATTGGTAATTTATTTCATTGCAATTTTAATATTTGTTTTCTGTCTTTTGCAAAAAAAATCAACAACAATACACTACAATGTTGTAATTCTGAATCTTGTATATTTCAATGAAATAATTAATATAAGAGGAACAAAATCAGTCTTGGGATATCTTTTTTACACTCTTTTTGTCTTTGTTCACTTATTTAGTTTATAAATATATATGACTATATGTTATTATTTTTAATTTAGTGGAATTTTAAAAAAAAAACATGTCCCGTCCTATCCCTTCCCAACCCGACCCACTGCCCACCGGGACCGGTACCAGGACGGTACACGATATCGTCACGCTCGTATCAGTCCCGCCTGGCCCTCCCCAGTCCGACCCCGCCCCTCCTCTCCGTCCCGACCCCGGTCATCCGATCCCAATGGGCCCCCGACACTATGCTTCTAGTAAGACAAACAAAAGAAGTAAACCCAAAAGAAACACCGCATTGATATTTTATTTCGGACAAACAGTCTTTTAAAAAAAACTAGACTTACTGGACTCGGTCAGAAGATGAAGAGAACAAACAAATGAAACCGAATCAGACGTGCTGGCCTAATCATTTTTTTGTTAAGCACTTGATTAAATTTATACATGAAGATGGATGGTGTGATAAGACACCTATATAATACATATCTCCATACTGCAGAGATTCAAAGTATATTAAAAACAGTATCGGGGGAAACTAATTATTCAACTTTTAATGGATTTATTTTCCAAACCAAGCCTTGTTAACCACTGAAAATCCTAACAGATTCAATAGACAAAGCATTGGACAAAGTATAAAAATAAAATCAACGCATTGAACACAGGTATTGAACAAAGCATTATACACAGGCATAAAAGAGTAAAGCTCACCCAAATTAGATTCGTCAACAAAACTTCACATGTTATTGAATCGGGGATAAACCCAGCAACATATATCTAAAATAACCAACATCTATCACACGATTTTCAGTTCATCGATATTACAAACGGTAACCAATCGATAAATAATTCCAGAAAAACAAATGAAATAACCAAACTTAACAGGTTTGAACATTAAACATAACATAAATAAACTCCATTATTGCCCAGATCAGTGATGAACACACATCAAAACACAAAAAAATACAGCGAAAGAAAGAGATATAGTATTCGGGCCTGCTTCGGGTGCAGCAAACTGAGTCAAAGGGTCCTCTGAGTTCAAATCGACTTACCGAATCAGATACGAAATTTGTTTTTAAAGACCTATATCTTGTATTTTTTTTGAGAAAAAGCTGAATGAGAAAATAGTTTTGGGTTTAAAAAAAATGAAGCGGCGGCTGCTGGTCTGAGTCCAAATGGACTTCATATGCTTGCTTTTATAGCATAGAATTGGGGTTGCTAGGGTTACCTTTGGGCGGGACTTTTTACTTCAGATTTTGAAGTGGGTGTTCAAAAATCCGAACGTTTGATGATTTCTGCAGACTCACGTGGTTCCTTGCACACAAATGGATGGACAAAAACTTGTCCCTCATTTGGCATGGTGAAATTAGCTTTTTGGTTTGCTGGAAATGGAAGTGGTAAAAAGGACGGGTCTGCGGCGTTGGGATTTAGGCATTAGGGGTATATGATTTTAGGGTTCTCTGGTTTTGGGAAAATGAATGGGACGATGGGCTCTTGGATTTTTAGTGGGGAGTATTGGGCTGATGGGTCGTGGGTTTGGGCTAGATTGGATTTCAGATTTTTTAAGAGAAAAGGGATTGAATTTGGGAGTTTATTTGGTTCGGGTAGAATTTTTGGGTATTTTATTTTATTATGGGTTGTGAAAATAATAATAAAAAATGGTTTAATTTTACGACAAATAATCAGAAAAGATGGTCAAAATTGAGTGTCAACAGTTGTTCCTTTTTCAAACTACTTTATCATGACTTAGTCATTTTCGTTAATTTCATTTTCATACTGCTTTGAATTTCTTGTTCATATTTGACCTATTTTATATCTTCTCTTGAGCGGAGGGTCTTTCGAAGACAGTCTCCCTACCTATTGTATACGTTTTACCCCAGACTCACGTGAAATTTCACTAAGTTGTCTCTATTGCTTTCAACCAGCTGTTGTAAAAAGAAAACCTCACAATTACCAGGAAAAAAAAGGATTTTTAACAACGTGGCAACTAAAAAAAAAATTGGGTCCACTTTTCCAAGCTAATCCAATTGGAGCTGAAGAAATTACACAGATTTCCCTTCAAACGAGCTGGTATTTAATTTTTGATCTTCAAAATTAAATTTATGTCTAATAAAGTATAAGTTCTTTAAAGACGCCAGATATAACTTGTAGAATATTATAATATAAATTCATGCCCCACGAAAAAATTATATGCGTTGAGAGGCAATATTTAACACAAGCACAAAATTTATCTATATATATAAAATAGGAGAGGTGCAAACAATATGATTAAGTCAAATGACAAGCTAATAATAAGTCACTTGACAATTTTAAGACAAAGTTTATAAAAATTAGGGCAAAGTTAATAAGAAATTTAATTAATAAATATATTTTTGTATTTGAGTGCAAAGATAAAAGAATTTGAATTTGAATATAAACTTAAGTAACAATCACGTAGCCTAGCATCACGTCTCCAATTTTCTAAAAAATATTATACTTTTGCAAATAAGTGAATACTAAATAATCTATATCTATATCTCTCTCTATATATATATATAATAGGAGAGGTGCAAGCAACGTGGTTAAGCCAAGTGTCAAACTAATAATTACAAGCCACCTGACAATTTTAAGATAAAGTTAATTAAATTATGTAATAACACTAAATTTAAATTAAAAGGATAATATTTTTGAATTTGAATTGAAGATAAATTAGAATCCATATCAAGTATAACTGAACAAGAAATCCCTTCCTAGCTTCACCATTATTTTTCTAATATAATTAATTTTACAAAGATGTTAAGTCAAACTAATATAATTTAATCTCTGCAGTTACCGAATGAATAAGTTTTTAATATGCACAGTTACTTTTAAAAATTTGAAACCGTGTGGTAGTGAATTGAATTGCATATTTCAAGCAAATGAGGAAAAGGAACAAAAAGTAAATTAAAGGAAATAAACTCAACAACTTTTCCATTTTATTTCATTCTAAAGGGGTAATATATATACTCAATAGTACAATCTTAATCCTATGTAAATAAGCTAATAAATTATTCTAATCCTAGATACATAAGGTAATAAATTTGACTAAATATACACTTATCATATACAAAATATACACAATTATGACTAATTATATTTTTCTTATTCTATCACTCCCCCTCAGTTGAAGCGGAAAGTCGGCGTATGCTGAGACTGTCTCAAAAATCTTCAAACATAATCAATGGAAGACCTTTCGTAAAAATATATGCGATCTGATACATGTAACACATGTACCTGCCCACAAGCAACATTTTCACGAATAAAGTGAATATCCAATTATATGTTTAGTGCATTGATATTGAATTGAATTTCTAGAAAGATAAATTGCACTCACATCATCACAACAAACCAATGTTGCCTTCGGAATAGGACAGTGAATCTCGAGAACAAGATTGTGAAGCCAACACGATTCGGAAATCACATTGGCAACTTCCTTGTATTCTGTTTCGGCACTGAATTTAGACAAAGTAGCCTGTCATTTGAATGACCAAGATACCAAATTATCACCAAGAAACACACAGTAGCCAGACGTGAAACGTCTGGTGTCCGGACAGTCACCCCAATTTGCATCACTGCAAGCAACGAGAGTGGATGTCGAAGATGGATAAAGATGCAAGTCATGATCAAGGATACTCTGAATATAGCACACAATGCGCTTGAGAGCCTGCATGTGATCCTTCATCGGGTTATGCATAAATAAGCAAACTTGTTGCACAACATAAGATATGTCGGACCCCGTGAATGTAAGATATTACAAGGCGTTTGCAAGATTGCAGTAATGTGATAGATCAACATATAGTGTACTGGAAGTGGCACTCAACTTAGGTTTAGTATGAACCGGAGTGGCAGACGGCTTGCATGATGACATGCTAGCCCGCTCAATAATTTCCTCTCTGAGATAAAAATAAACCACATGCATGACATGTTACAGCTATCCCCAAAAAATAACTCAAAGACCCCAAATTTTTCATTGCAAACTCAGAGCTGAGCATGGACAAAATAGACTTACGAAGAACGTCAGATGAAGCAGTCAATATAATATCATCCATATGTAGAAAAAAATATGCTATATCAAGAACCTATCGGTATATGAAGAGAGAATGATAAAAAATGTTGTTATAAAACCCAATAATAGAAACATAATCTGCAAACCTCTTGTACCAGACCCTAGGAGATTGTTTGAGCCCATACAAAGATTTATTCAGTAAGCAAACATGATCAGGATAAGAGGGGCTTTTGTAGCTCATGGGTTGGTACATGTATACAGTTTCATTGAGTTCTCCATGCAGGAATGCCTTTTTTACATCAAGCTGATGTAGAGGCCTTCGAAAGTGATAGACTCAGCGCCGTGCGGATAGTTGCCAGTTTGACTACCAAACTAAAAATTTCACCACAATCCACACCAACCTGTTGAGTTTTTCATCACCTACAAAACGGGTTTTATGACTCTCAAAAGTACCATCAGACATTTTTTTATGACTAAAAATTCACATAGACCGAATCACATTAACATCAGGAGGACAAGGTACCAAATCCCAAATCCTACTTTTAATAAAAGCATTATATTCCCCTGTAGTTTGATTTCTGTTGCTATGTGTCCTTTAGCGTACTTTATTTAGCCTATTTAAATGCACTAGTTACTGCTTACTTTTTCAGAATGCGCTATCATTGTTTATTCGATTTTGATACCAACATATTCATACTACTTTAAATTTTTTCTGACCGGGTCTAACTGTTTCTCTTGCTTTGCTCTTTCTTTGCTTTTGTTGTTGCTTTGCCTTATGTTTTGTCTTGAGCCGGGTGTCTATCGGAAACAGTCGTTCTACCTATCAAGGTAGAGGTAAAATTGCGTACACTTTATCCTCTTCAGATCCCACATTGTGAAATTTAAGTGGGTATGTTGTTGTTGTTGACTACTGTCAGAAGAATCCAGGCCATAAAAGTTTTCTTTGACTACTCTCCTTAGCTAATTCACATGAAACTGGGTGGGTATTCTCATGGACATATAGTAATATCTCAATCTCACTTCAATCCAGGTTCCCAATGATAATAAATACTCCACTGGACTTTTCAAAAAGTACCGGCTGCTCTTAAGCTATGTTTGCTCGGATCCTCCAAAAATGACGCTGCTACACCCGTGTTGAAGGATCCGAGCAACATAGCTCTTATGAACCTGAAACGTGTTTCTCATAAGAACTGACCTTCAACGATCTCAATAAGATTTGCACAGCCTCACAAATAATCCAAAAATGCACGGCATAAAACTAGGAACTACCATAGCGCCTCAGCCTTTGCTGAAAGGAACATAAAGCCTCCAAAAATTCAGGTTCTCCAAAATCAGGCCAATGTGAATGTGAAAAGAACAGTTCAGCATAGGCCAACTGCCAGAGTAAGAAATTGCTAAGTCTTAGCTCCCCACTAGTCCTTATAAGTAAATCAGGACATGGGAAATCGATACAGTTTGTTTGTAACTCCTGCTCTACTAGGAGATTATTAATGTCCTTCGGTTCGATAATGCCATCCTTCGCTTTCTGAGCAATGCTTTGACAAGCTTGTACAACATCATGCTGTCCACTATAATTAACTGCAACAACGAAGTGAAGTCGTGAATTTTCCTTGGTTATCTTTACAGCTTTATCTATTAAGTCCTGCAATGACTTGGGGAGCTTACTGGAGTCTCCAATTATAGACATTCGAATCCCTGCTCTGTAGAAATGCAAGAAGGAAAAAAGGAGAGGTTATGCAAATATGCATATTTTGGCAGTGCAAATGAATTGGTACCAATGAAGTTGCATTTACAAATATAATGAGCATCTTAAGTCAAAGTTGTCGATCAAGTCTTAATGTTAAGCATTCATCTTGAGAGTAATTTTAGCTAATTGATGATCTTAGCAAAGCAATTGCACTAATTAAAGCCAAAGTTTTCAATCAATAGTCTTAAAACTCTTAACACGTTAGCATTCGTCTTGACAGTAATTTCAACTAATTAATGATCTTAGCAAAGCAATATTATTGCACTCTTGGCTACTTGTGACTTGTGACTTGTGACTTGTGAGGTATAGGATTTTGTTGAGTTCAAAACATATGACACAGCAGAAGTTTAAAATTTTATTTTCTTATCCAACATATTTCGTCTTATTTCGTCTGGTATAGTTATATGACAATTGAAACCTGTAATGTAAAACACACTTACAGGTTGTGTTAATCTGGAATCTTTACTTAAGGATTACACGCGGTTGTCCGTTCGATTTGCAAGCGCCTTTCTACGGTGTATTCCTCTTTCTGTTTGAGAGAGTTTCTTTTCTAAACTCTAAGTTCAGAAAATGATTTTCAATTAGTCTATAAAACTTATGGGGAGTGTTGTATATATAGATCAATAATCAGATTAGGATTGGGCTCCAAGCCTGACCCAAAACCGATGTGCAGAGGGCCAGTCTGACTGGGCCGCGGCGCGGCTCCTTACGTGTTAATATATACTGAACATGTTTAATTAAATCCAAAATTTAATTTTGACTTAATTAAATAATTTCCATCAAATAGAAATTATCCCGTAGTTATTATCAATTTAAATATCTCGATTCCAAATCGAATATTTAATACTTTCTCAATACACCCTTAGAACGAAAAGACAATGACCCTATAGGTCTTCGCATATCGACACTAATCCAATTAAGGTCCATACGGAACTCCTAGACTGCGTCGTACGATGAACTCAATATGTGAAGTACATTTACATGAATCCAGCAAACATAACCTTTAAGTGAGATGATAAATTACTTTCACTCACGACACACTCGATCAAGCTTAGGATTTGTCATGTGTTTATCCAAATGACTTGATCACTTTAACTCATCTTGACAACTAGACCATATTCTAAATATGTCTCTTGCATTGGCCAATGACTTGGTCGACCTAATATCACTGAGAAGTTGAGTGCTCTCTCGAATATCCAATCGAGTCTCTCGAATATCCAATCGAGGAATGAATATTATTCTTGGCTCAACTACCACCTCAGTTTACATCGTAATGTACCCAACACAAGCTGTATTTTATCCTATAAGGAATTTAATCTTAGGACATGATCAAAGTACATTACTCTGTAAACAAGGTGCGTATTGACCTCAAGTCAAAGGACGTTTATCTCACACACGCTGATAACACTCTAGACATGTGTAATAAATAGTTTATCAGCAGGGTATACCAATACTTTCTAAAAATATCCATGTGTCAATCACTAGTAATCATTACTAGTAGCAGATGAGACATACTACATTTTTCAAGAATGTGATGCAGATCACATGTCGACTTATAACATATCATCGATATTTCATTCTCGATGATCATTAGTCGAGGCTATTTTGAGAGTTACGAATGTGTTCCAATAATTGCAAATGTCATAAATATATTAATCTTATTAATAATATGAACGTGTTCAAGTACACTTGTCCCTAATAATGATTGTATCTAGGACGTACATACTTTCATGAGGCAATACTACAAAATTATAGTATAGCACAGAACAAGAATTTACTAAAGCCATAGCCTTATAGTTGAAATATGAAAAGAAGAAGAAGTATACTGAATTTCCTCTGTATTGAATATTCTTAGCTCACTGAATACAATGAGAGCCTGATGCCCATATATATACACGAAGGCAATTATAGAGAAAGGCCAATGATTGGCTGGAAAATATACATCACATATTCAGTGAAGGACACATCCTATAAATCAGGAAATTGATACAAATAGTACACATGACAGCAATACTGCAGAAATCTAACGGTAACAATTGATTGGTTGTCATTCAATTTTCTGCTTCTATTTGGATTGCAGATGTGTCACTACAATTCATTTCAATACCCACCTTCAAACTATGCTGTGGTGACATGATAACATCTAATTTGTTCTTCAAATAGTGAAAACTTGATATAGGAAGTGACTTGGTAAGAATGTCTGCAATCTGCTCATTTGAGGGTATGTATTTGTTACACCTCGTAAGTTTAAGACAAGGATTAAAAACGGCATTAAGGATTAAGATTCAATTTTTGAATTTAAGTATATTCTTACGTGTGGGTACGGAATAATTTTTGGTAATAACGTATGTGGCGCCGGAAATTTCTTTAATAACAATGGTTTATCTATATGCATGAATCCCGTCATGGATTAGTAAGGTATATGATATATGACGGTAAGAATTTAAGGCAACGAGGGTTGAGATTAAATTAAGATTTACTACTTGGGGTTGTTTCTAACTAAGAGGGCATTAAAAGGGCCAAAGTGTAAAATTTTAAAGCTATTTTCAGATTTTAAATTAAAACACCCCAAACCCTTTTTCATTTCAATTTCAATTCCATTCTTAAACACTAACTCTCATCTATTTCCTCTCAAATCCAAATCCGAAATTAACCTCAATCCCATAGTCAAATTAGGTTCTTACTTCTCTTCTTCCTAGCCTAATTCCTCTACAATTACAAGCTTAAGAAATCACCCAAAAACAGTGGCAAAAAAACGTGCCACTGCCGAGAGTTGTAGCCCAGAAATTTCGAATTTTTGGATGAAATTTTCGAAGGAAAACATGTATAAATGATGGGTTGACATTATGGAATGATTGCATGTTGAATTTGAGTTAAAAAAAATGAAGAATTGGGCAAGAAAAGGACCAAAACAGTGGCATTTTTCGCTGGGACAGTGAGCAGATTTTCGGGACTGCTGGACAGATTTTTAGTCAAATTTGGAAGGGAATATCTCCTAGCATATTAGGAGTTTTTGGGTGTTTCAAAAGCCTAAAATGAAGTTCGTCGAGTCTAGTTTCCAACGCAACAAACCGCTCGTCGATAGGACACTGGAGTAGAGAGTTATCGACGTTACAAGTTCAGCTGACGAAGCAGTGGCTAAAAATCGGGACTGTTTTGGGGATTAAATTAAGGTATGAAAATTCTTCTTTCTATGCTATAATCAAAGTTGCATATTGTTGTAGTTGAAGTAATGGACTTGTGTTAGGAAGAAATCTTGAATTTAGACAATGCATGTGGAATTTGGATGTTGAACCGAAATTGGACTATTTTGGGCATGCGTTGGATTTGTATGTTGTCTTGTAAATTCCATTACTAATTGCGTGTTAAAAATGGAATAACTTGTGAAGATTTAAGATGTGTTCATTATATGGAGTTGTTGGAAAATAAGTTGGATTATTTATTAAGGAAAGAGTAAATGGTTGCATGTTAAATGGCCTAAAACTCATGAATAACTTTCGGACATTGTGCGACCCTTTACGGGCTGTTTTGGTGCCATATAATCGTTGTTGCAATTATTGACATCGTCACTAATTGTGGGTTAACAATTGAAAGAAGCATTGGTACTTGGTGATGTAATTAGTTATATAAGGTGACGCGAGACGAAATGGATTTAAGAAACCAAGAAAGGAATTATGTAATCTTTTTAGACATTGTCGTAACATTTTAAGTATTGAATGAATATGGTAAATAGGTACGATAATCACCTTGATGATTTAAATTATTGTCTTTCATAAGTAACGAGAAAGGGGTTATATGACGGCGTATATGCGGTATATGGAGCCTAGTTAGATTACATATTGAAATGGTTGGATTGTTGGTTTGAATTGGATTGTTAGTTGGAGTTGAATTGCTACCTGATTTGGATTGTTGGAAAATTGTGGATACGCACATAAACAAAGGAAATGCTGCCCAAATTTTTATAGAAATAAGGGAGTCGTTATTCATATAACTTACATTAGAAAATCAAAATTGACGAGCGTGTTATTCCTTATTATAGGTTGAAGTACTAGACGAGACATACCTTAATATCGAGTTGATTAGTTCGCCTAAGAGGTATGTGAGACCTTTCCTTCTTTCTTTTGGCATGATTTTTTTATGAAAGTACGGCGGACGTACTTAACTCCTACCAGTTCAGTTTTAAAAATGATTATTTACTAGTGATTATGATTTCAGTAACAGAGTTTATGGTAATAATTTTATTGAGAGTCACATAATGATTTTAATTGCATTCAGTTGCTCATGATATCTACTCGTGCTAAGTGTTACTATTTCACTCCACTGAGTCCCGGGCCAGGTCATGTTCGTGCGTAGCCATGCATCATTCATCGAGTCCCTCACTAGAGGGTCGGGACACGTTATATATATATATATACAGATTACATCGAGTTCCTCCATAGAGGGCCGAGACACGTTACGCGCGCAGATACAGATTCCATCGAGTCCCTCCATAGAGGGCCGAGACATGTTATACGCTTTATATACGTATACGAGCATGATGATTTATGATTCAAGAAACATGATATGATTTTCGCATACGATTCTCGCTTTATGAAATTTGATGACTTCTTTTTACTTGGTACGCTTGTTATTGGCCAAGATTTTATGTTTTACATACTCGATACATTATTTCGTACTGATCCCCCTCTCCTGGGGGCTGCATTCATGCCCGCAGGTTCAAGTGTTCAAATAGGTGACCCTCCGGTCTAGGATTTCATAAATACTGAGAGCCTTTGTTCCGAGCGGCTATTTTGGCATGCACTTTATCTTTCAGACTTATGCATATTTTGGGCACGACGGTCTGTCCGTCATATGTCAAGATTGCACTCTTAGAGGTCCGTAGACGATTGTGGCCTGATGTTTGTACCTTTGTTTTGGGTTTTTTAATGTTGTTATTCAGCGGCCTTCACGCTTGCTTATTTTGATTATGCCTTTGCACGCGTGGTCAAGTGGGTGAAATTTAGCTGGCCAGCCTATTATGATTTGTTGTTTTGTTGTTGTTTTGGCAAATTCGCTCGCCATTTTAGGATATGTTGTAAAAGCGGCGGTCGCCGAAATTTCTATAAATCAGTATTAGATAAATTAAGAGTGACAGTCGCCATGACGCCCAATTAGGACGCTTAGTCGCGCCTTGCCGGGTCGTGATAAAGATCGCACTTCAATATTTTTGCTTAAGATCACATCGCTGACACCCAATTTTGACCTCCCGTCCCATCATTAGCTATAAAATTAGACTAATTTTGTAAAATAATTTTTTATGATTTTTTTATAATAAAATGCAGCGATAAAATATTAATACAGGCATAAATAAACAATTTAATAATGGCATCGCGTCTTACGTAGAGTATTAAGCACTTAGAGTCCCGCGCCCGCATCAATTAATTTCAAGCTCTGTCGTAATTCTTAAATAATTAATAAATACATAAAATAAATAATTTAGCAATGACGTCATTAAGTAGCATAGCCGCGTTTATTAATACGCAAGAGAATTTCATAATCATTTGTAATTTAAAATCAATTTTAATCTAATACATGCATTTAATAGCGTCGCATTTATAAAAGCTTTAAACAATTCTTAAATATCATACTTGCATTTAACATTTAAATAATTTAATCTAAACTCAATTCAATTTTAATTTAACTTCGCAATAATGCACAATAATAAGATTTTAAATAATAGCGCCGCATTCTAAAATATCAAGCACTAATTAAATAGCACACCCATTTTATTCTTGTAATAATTTTAACAAAGCACCTAAATAATCTAAGCACAATTTATTGATTTAATTTACTACTAATTAATTAACTCCTAAAACTAACTACCCTTATTAATATCACCAGCCCACTACCGCCTGGCCCAATACTCGCGACCCGCAAGGCCCCTTTATCTTTTAATCCCTTACGTCGCCCATCAGCCCACACCCCATTATTCCTCAGCCTTTATCCCAGTCGCCCTCTTCCCTGATCGCCCAAACCTAAACCTAGAAACCAGCAGCCATTCACACGCACCTCGCCCCATCGCCGCACCTTCCCTGCCGTGATTCTCGCCTGAGAATCCGGCGAATCGAACCCAAATCTTCCTCCTTTCTCCAACGATTGCTTACCATAACCAGCACCTAAATCTTACTTCAAAATCAGTAACAAATCGCACGATTCAAGCACAAATCAAGCACGAAATCTCGTCCATAATCAGCCCTAAGGTTTACCTAATAGGGAACCCAAACCATGGCTATATAAGCACATGCAATAGGCATTTATAGGCAGAGGAGATACGACAGCAGAGACGGGGGGAAGCACAATACAAGACGAGAGAGCTCAGGGATGAGAGTAGTCACATAGCGATTTAGGGCAGAACATCCAGAATAGTCAGAATAGAGCATAGACGGAGCTCAGTCAGGAAAAGAGGCAGAGCACAGTAAGGCATCGGGAGTCAGGGAGTCAGCACCCAAAAATTAACATCCTTTTAAGCACCCCCTTTTAGCATTTTTCTGCAATCCCTTTAGTATTCTGCATCTTTAAATTCGCATCGCGAACCCAAAACCCGTCGAGTGGACCGACGACTTGATACGCCGCTTCGTCACGCTCGAGAAGGTAAATCGAATCCTTCTCGCCATTTCAGACGCTCATGCATTGTGATTAAACTTGTATTGAATTCATTCTGTATCTTTGTTAACAAGCCGAGTGTATGGAGTTACTTAACGATTTTCGATGTCAAGCTATGATCGATAAATTGATTACACTTATGCCTTTTCTGTTATGTAAACCGCCTCCGTGCTAACATGCTAAATACTCTAAATAATATTATACTTTGATGGTCAAGTTGCTCGCATCGCCTAACTGCTCTAATCTCAAAATCACACGACTTGCAATGTCTATCGCTTCCTCTGTAGGATGAAAGAGCAAGCGAGTTTGATTAAGAGCATCTGTGTTAGCGACTTGTCCGATGAAATCATATTTACGTTAATTTTAGTCATATGATGCATATAGTTCAACTTGTAGTCTGCTTTCTTCCACAAATATGTGTGGAGTAATGGAAGTAGTTAAGATAACTGAGGTTGCTTAAAAGGTTCAGAGAATAATGTCGTCAACCAACTCCATGCTTGTCTGTTTACCCCGAGTTAAAAATACAGTAAAACATATAAAGATGTTCTCCCTTTTTCTTTAGAATAACTAAACATGAAGAATGTTAATATTCAGTTTTCCTTATCCCCCAACATGTAGCATTCTAAGCCTTCCCGCATTTAACCACCACCTGTCAGAGTATGCACATAACTCTAGTATACTTATATCATATTTGAGAACTTATATGCTGCAATAGGTCTTCGTGTATGTTGTGTGTTAACAAATTGGCTTTAATTATGGGGTTTATCAAAGGCTATTGCTTCGTTTAGATCACACAGAAGCTGACTTTCAATTGAAAAAAGAAAAAAAAAATATACTTATCTGTTGCATCCCTGCAAAGCAAATAGACTAATACAGTATAAGGATACAGGGGGTTTGAAGCTGTTTGCCATGTATGGAGGGTTCCGGGTTCAAACATAATTCTGGTGTCATTCAGTTGTTCTTAAAACACATTGATATGCTTGCTTTAGCTTTGGGTAATATTGAATGTATATTTAAGTATGCCACTGTGCTATGTACTGCTTATTGGGTCTTTGCCCATTTTCACATTTTCTATGCGATCCTTATATTGCCTGACCCCTGTCTTATACGTATATATATTTGGGTTCGGCTTCCCTTCATTTGCTTCTCGCCTATTTCTCTATCCCGCAATTCAATCATGCATACATGTTTTAAATCATATGTGTGAATTCTTATACCTAGTACTTGTTTGTTATTATTTGGGGTTGATACTAATCCTTATCTTTCTTTATTTTTACATGGCACGCATCGGAGTAAAATAAAGAGTCTCACGGCGAGACTCATCGCAAGCCATTTCAAATGGCGACCCGCATCCGCGTTCGCATTCCCGCTTCAGAAACTCCTAGAAAAACAAATAGACTGAGTCATCCGCCCAATCCCTTCACTCTCTTAACTTTCTTGTCTCATTTTATGCCTTTATTTGTTTATTGTAATTTTATTATTTAATTTTGTAATTAATAGGAGAACTTCTAGCAATTAGCCTTTGAACACATGAGATGGGAAGGTAATTTAAACTTAGAAACGCACTTCTTCTTTATTTATCTTTTAGGACTGTTAGGCATGTCTAAATTCTGCAAAAAAAAAATGATCTGAATGATTTAACTTGCATCATAAAATCAACATTTTGTTCCTTATTAAAATCCATAACAGATTTCTTCCTAAACTCTCAAGAATCATCTTAAAGCACCTCGGATATAATATTGTACTACACGTAGGTTAAGCAAGACTAATTTAGCTAGCAGGACACATAATTAGTCCGTAAATAACCTTTGCATGAACACGTAATTAGTCCATAAAGCATCTTAGCATTCTTTAGCATTTCTAGCCCTTTTTAGCACTTTTAATCACCCTTTGGCATTTAGCACCTTTAGCACATTTTGTCCTTGACATTTTAGCACCTCCTAGCATTCTTTTGTACTTTAGCATATTAGCACTACTTCCGACACTTTAGCATTTAGCACCTTTAAGCGCCTCTTAGCACCTTTAGCACCCTTCTAGCATTTAATACCTTTTAGCAACCTTTAGTATTTTAAGCACCTTTAAACATTTAGCATTTGGCTCTTTTATTTATCTATAACACATTTTTCCCTTTTTATACTTTAAGCACCTTTTAAACATTTTAACATTTTAGCATTTTTATTAAGCAGGAGGAGCTTTTATTTTGCATTTTTAAACGTAATAATTACCCTGGCAGGACAACCGCAAGTTAGCGGATCTTAGAGGGTGCCTAACCCCTTCCCTCTAGATTAATAAAGAACCTTTACCCAGAACCTCGTTAAGTTTAGCAGACCATTAAAATGGAGTTAATGTTTTACTTTAAACTAGTTAAACATTTAGGTGTCCTAATTCACCCAAACTAATTAGGTGGCGACTCCGCGAACCCTTAGCACCTTAGCATTTCTAGCACTTTAGCATTTAGCACTTTTAAGCACCCCTTTAGCATTTCTGGCCCCCTTTTAGCAACATCCTTAACATTTTAGCACCTGTTTGCACTTTAGCATTTTTTATTCATTTTCTAACCTTTTTAAGCAGCAGGAGCAGGAGCTCTTTTATTTTAGAAAGTCGCGGTCGAAATCGGGCGCGACAGTCACGAATGAAATGAACATCGATTTCAATATGTTTGGTCTTTGAGTGAAAAAATGGATTGGAAGTAAGTTGTCGTGCCCCTGAGTTGTCGCACCAGATTATGGCAGGTTCTTCACACTTGATCCCGATTTCAGCAAACAGAGATTGAAGCTAGGTGACTTCGGTACGCTTGAGCCAAAGCATGGTACTCAGCCTTGTTGCTTGATCTCGCCACATATTTTTGTTTTCTTGAACTCCAGCTTACTAAGTTGCCGCCATAGTAAACACAATATCCGCTAGTTGATTTTCGATCATCTAAAGAGCTCGCCCAATCAGAGTCACTAAAGCAATTGTGGAATTAGGAGCTGGTGAGAAGTGGATCCCTTCACCAACAGTACCAGCAAGATATCTCAAGATACGTTTGCAAGCAAGCCAGTGATTTTGTGTAGGTGCTTGTAGAAACTGGCTTAGTTTGTTGACAGAGAGTAAGATATTGAAGGGCTCCTATGACACTTCGATAGAGTGTGACATGTTCAAAAGCTTCACTGTCTTGGAGGCAGAGAGTATTATAGTGAAGTATTGGAGTTGGGCAAGGTGTGGCATTCATCATGTTGGTGCGGTGAAGAAGATCTAATGTATATTTTGTTTGGGACAAGTGAATGCCATCATCTCCCCTAGTTGTCTCAAACCCAAGGAAGTAGGTGACAAATCCGAGTTTTTTAAGAGCAAAGTGAGTATTGAGCTGGGAAATGATGTGAAGAACCTGCTGCGAATTATCTCCAGTAAGGAGAATATCATCAACGTAAACTAACACAAAAAGAAGAGAAATATTGTTAGTGTAGGAAAACAGAGAATTATCTGAAACTGAATTTCGAAATCCAAGGCGAAACAAGACAGAGTGTAGCTTGTCAAACCAAGCACGGGGTGCTTGTTTGAGCCCATACAAGGCTCGATTGAGTTTGCACACAAAGTTGGGACGAGTAGCATCAATGAAACCAGCGGGTTGATACATGTACACTTCTTCATCAAGTGTACCATTCAAGAACACGTTATTGATGTCGATTTGTTGAATATCCCAGCCCTTAGTGACAGCGAGAGCAAAAATCACACGAATAGTAGATGGTTTCACAACCGGACTGAATGTTTCAAAAAAATCGACACCGGCTTGTTGTTGAAATCCTTTAGCAACAAGACGTGCTTTATGTCTTTGAACGGAGCCATCCGAGTTGAATTTAATCCTGAAAATCCATTTATTGTCAAAAATATGCATATGAGGCAGCAAGGGAACTAAGGTCCAAGTCTTGTTGTGTACAAGAGCAGTGTACTCTTCATCCATGGCTCGTTTCCATTCTGGTATAGATAAGGCTTGGGAGACAGTGCCGGGTGTAGTATGGGTGAGTGCGGAGTTTGTAGGCTGACTGAGCAAGGAGGCAATATATGTTTTTGGCTTGAATATTCCAGCTTTTGAGCGAGTGATCATTGGGTGTGTGGGGTGAATAGGTTCAGGTGTGCTTGTGGGAGATGAGGAGGGGAGTGAGGGCGTTGGGGAGTTCATGTATGGATCAATGGGGAGGTGAACGGCCAAAGGTATAGAAGGGTAAGAATGCACTAACCTTGAACTAATAGGCTGACCTTTGGAGGAAGCTGAACCCGAAGTTGAGAGAGCAGGAGATGCATCGGGGATTGACAAGCTTGTAGATTGATCACTTGCAGTGGTTACTGAGTCATCTTCATGGAATTGAGGAAGAGTAAATGGCAGCCAATGACTGTATTGTATACCAGAAGAGCAAGAAGAGGATGGAGTATCATGTGTATCATGAAGAAACGGACCATGAGCAAAAGGAAAATCAGTTTCATTAAAAGTGACACTTTGAGCAATATAAACTCTCCCGGATGGGTGTAGGCATTTGTAGCCTTTGTGGTGCAAACTATAGCCTAGAAAAACACATTTAGTTGAGCGAAAGTCAAATTTGTGGCGATTGTCAGCTCGAAGATGGGAAAAACATGCACAGCCGAAGGCTTTGAGGAATTTTATGTTGGGTTTGACTCTGAAAAATATTTCAATGGGAGACTTCATGTGCAAGGTTGGAGTTGCTAGATGATTTATTAAAAATGCAGCAGTGGTGAATGATTCCCATCAAAAATGCAGAGGTAAAGATGCTTGAGAAAGAAGGGTTAATCCCATTTCGATGATGTGCCTATGCTTCCTTTCGGATTTGCCATTTTGAGGGTGAGTGTGTGGACACGGGTGCTGAAAGTGTATGCCAAAGTTGAGTGAGAAATGGTGCAAGATTCCTATATCCCCCCCCCCCCCCAATCATATTGGAGAGTTTTAATCTTCGCATCAAATTTTCTTTCAACAAACTGTTGAAAACTTATAAAAGTGCTTTTTACTTCAGATTTTAATTTAAGAGGAAAGACCCAAGTAAAATTGCTAAAATCATCTATGAAATGCACATAGTAGCGATAACCATCATTTGAAAGAATAGGGGCAGGTCCCAAACATCGGAATGCACAAGTTCTAATGGTTTGGTGGATTTAGATTTTGAGGAAGCATAATGTTGATGTTTGGATTTTTCAATATGACAAGCATCACAAAATGATGGAATAGATTTAAAAGACACTTTTTCATTAGCTAACATGACTTTCATTACATTTAAATTAGGATGGCCAAGGTGTAAGTGCCATACATTGATGTCTGCATTTTTTTATTCAACTAGTAAAGACTCACCACTAGGGACTGTAGTGGTTAAAACTGAGGAAGAAAAAGAGGCAGCAGACCCTAATTTAAAAGAAAAACAAGCAGAGGGAACTAAAGGACTTGGTGAGGAAGATGACTGAGTGAGTTGCAGATGATACAATCCATTGCTATGCACTCCCCGAAGCAGCTCCTTCTTCGTATTCAGATCCTTCACAAGACAAAAATCAGCATAAATTTCAATAAAAACAGTGTTGTCACGGGTTAGTTGTGAGACAGAAAGAAGATTTTGGTGATTTGTGTAACACAAAGTATATTTTTCAGAGATAAAGAAGAAGAGTTGTGAGGAAGATGTATGGAACTACTACCAGTTTGAGCAATGGAAAGAGCTTGGCCATTACCAATGACCAAATGAGTAATAGCTTTCATATCAGATTTTTGCTGCAAGTTGGAGGCATCTGCAGTGATGTGGTTTGTAGCACCACTATCAATGTACCAAGCATTATCAGTGGTATTATCAGTTGAGGAAAAGAAGGCTTGCTGGCCATTACCTGAGAAGTTTTGATTGGTCTGAGACTGATGGTGTGACTGATTGTTTGAAGAAGAATTAGGTGGAGCTTGGAATGAGATATCGAAACGATGGTAGCACTTGGAGGCTATGTGGCCAAGGCGATTACAGAGTTGGCAAACCGGTCCATTTCCATTACCACGACCCCCTCTGCCACGGCCTCGTCCCCGGTGAGCATAACCACGACCAGCAGTAGGTGGAGCGGAATAGGAGCCGGAGAGATGCAGAGATTTCTTCATTTGAGTGGCTATGTTAGCACTAGGAAGAGAGTTTTCAGTAGCAGCATTAAGTTGTTCCAGTCGCATCTCGTGGCTCTGTAGCATGTATTGGACCTCTTGGAGTGTGATTTGGTCATGGCGAGAAGTGAGGTTCACCACAACAGAGTCATAGTCATGGCCGAGACCACCGAGAATGTACAATATGAGGTCATCGTCGGAGATGAGCTGACCAGCAGCAGAGAGACCTTCAACAAGACTACGCATCTTAAGTATATAATCGTGAATGGTCAGATTACCTTTCTTTTGCGATTGCAGCTGGAAACGAAGTTGGAGGGTGCGAGCTTTGGAGCTGGTGGTGAATAGAAGCTCAAGAGTTTGCCAAACTTCCATGGAGGTGCGACAGTGGAGGATATGGCCAAACATAGATTCAGAAATTGAGTTGAGAAGCCAGCTTAGAATAGCTTGGTCTGTGCGTATCCATATGGTGGAACCAACATTAACTTGGCGAGAGTCACCGGGGACAGTGCCACCAATGATGTGGTCGACAAACTGGGGAGGGCATGGCTTAGTGCCGAGTATGTACCTCTCTAAATCATGAGCTCGAAGAGCGGGTAAGACTTAGAATTTCCAGTATGGGTAATTTATTCTGTCAAGTTTAATGGTGAGTGGAGCTAGGTGAGAGGAAGGAAAAGGGCCTTGAATAGGGTTAGTCAAAGGGACAGATGGAGAGGCTCCTAAGAGGGTGAGAATGGGAAGGGTGAGTGGAGTCGTGAGGGGTGGTAAAGAGGGAGATGCAGTGGTGGAAATGGCAGGGAGGCCAGAATCAACGACTGAGGAGCTTCCATCAGAGACTTTGGGGGTAGCCATAGACGTCAGTCACTGGGCTCTTGATACCAAGTTGAAATATTGAAAGAAGAAGAAGTACATTGAATTTCCTCTGTATTGAATATTCTTAGCTCACTGAATACAATGAGAGCCTTATGCCCATATATATACACGAAGGCAGTTATAGAGAAAGGCCAATGATTGGCTGGAAAATATACAGCAAATATTCAGTGAAGGACACATCCCTATAAATCAGGAAATTGGTACAAATAGTACACATGACAGCAATACTGCAGAAATGATTCTAACGGTAACAATTGATTGGTTGTCATTCAATTTTCTGCTTCTATTTGGATTGCAGATGTGTCACTGCAATTCATTTCAATACTTATAAACCACACTTTGTGTACTAATTCGTCCTTTGGTTGACGATCTAGTAATATAGTATTATGAACAATGATGTTATGCAATGGAATAATAATATAGGACTGTTATGTGGTGAAAAGTAATGCGGAGATTGTTATGTCGGAATTGTCTGAGCATTTTTCTCTTCAGATACTCTTATCTGGTTACATTTTGATTGTTCCACATTCTATCACGCATAAACTTTAAAAAAACGCATTGTTAAGTAAAATTTTATACCGGAAGTAAACATATTAGTTATGCAAGATTACACTAGTAATCCAGAGTTTTATGTTGCAACCAAACATTGTATGAGTTAAAATGCAGAAATGCCTATTGGGATTAGTTTCTTCTATGTGCCCAGCAATAGCATTAACTAACACATTGTTCGTGGTTGTTAACAAAAGACAACCACAAACAAGTACAGAAAATACTACAAACATTTAGGTAATATTTTCATATTTGGTTGGTCAAAATTTTTGAAAAATATTTTCTCAAGAAAAACCAATTCCTTAAAAATTACTTCCCTAGTGGAAGTAGGGTAAACAAGTTACATTCCAGTGTCCTTCTCCTTCCTACCCTCCAACACACCTCACCCCCGCCCCCATAGTATTTAAATAGATTATATATAAATATTTTTGGGATAATATCTTCTACTTGCTTACCGGACACTGTGGAAAACATTTTTCTTCATATCAAACACACCCTTAGAAAAACAGAAGTACGTTGGTCAACTTACTTGGCAAAATCTTCAAGTTCATTTTTGAGCCCTCTTTCGAACAAGCCCATCAATAGATCAACTTCCACCTATAACACAAAAGTAAAAATATCAACAATGACAAACACAAACAAACCCAATATCTCACTAACCCAACAAAGCAAAACAAAAAGGCAGTCTGGTGCATTAAGTTCCCACTATACGGGATTGAGGGAAGGACCGGATCACAAGGGTCTATTGACGCACACATACCCTGCACTTTTTCAAGAGGTTATTTTCACAGCTTGACCCTTGACCTCCTTATCATATGGCAGTCACTTTATCGGTTACTTTCACCTCACTAACCCAACACTTAGTAAAAAAAATAAAGGAACTCATAGACTTTACTTTAGGACGGGACCAATTCTCGGAGGAAAAAGCAAAGACAGTAAGAACACTAATTCCCCAATTGCAACACAGCTGAACAAGTTTCCTAACAGCTCGAAAACCCGCTTCATAACCTAAAGCAACAGGCAGCCCTCTCATCTTAGCCCATCTTCTATTCCCATCCATTATCACAGCAACATGTTTCGGCATTAATTCTCGCCTGAGTTCTGGAGGCAACAACACTTCCTCATCCGAAGCATTAGCGGCACTCTTGGCGGCGGCGAAGACATCACTGTCAATGCTTCTAATGGCGGCGCTTTGAGCAACGGCAAGAGGATTAATCTTCAGTCTTGTTGTTAAATTAAGGGAGATGAGAGGGTTAATTATTAGTTTTGGTTGGGGGGTTGATTGGTTGGGCGAAAGGAAGATTTGTTGGAGCTGAAGTAAGAACACCATTATTGTCTCTTTCTCGCCAAATTTTTCAGATTTGGAGTTTGGAGGGAGATGTGTGTACAGATAAATGATAATAAACGAACGGCTATGAGTCGGTTGTGAATATTACCCGTTAAATTTATAATTAGAATCGATTATAAGATTATTGAATTAATAATTTGGGTTAATAGGTTATTAGTTCGGGTATTGGATGGTGTTCTACGGTTATTGAGGTATCGGTTTGGATTTTGATTTGACCACTTTTGTTAATGGATGAAGAGATAATCCGATAACCATTTATTTAATTACAATTATACCATTTCATATATAAAGTCATTTGACTAGACTTTCACATTTAATTACTCATTTATTTAAACGTGTAAATATAGGAACAATATATTCACTATTCATAATTAGAATATTTTCATATATTGTGTAAATATAATTATGGTAAGACTAGATTCTTCTTTTGTATAGGTTTAGGATTCCTATTATATAAGGTATGAACATTGTACTCTATATATACCTTGATGGAATATTGCTTGAAAGATGTAGAAGTAATATTACTTAACGATGGCTTGAAATTGGAATATTTCACTATTTAAGATCCTCTTATGTTGTGAAATAATTTAAAAGATAAATATGACCACATGAAGATCATCATTCGATGATCATTCTTCCACAAGCATGTTGTGATTGAATCTGAGGGAAATTAAATGGTTTTGAACTATTAATGAATGAAAGTTGTTCATGAAAAATAATATTGTTAACAGGGAATATGATGTTAATTTCATATCCTAAATGAGAGTTTGCAAGAAATATGTGATCACTAGAAGTGACAATATTTGCTATGCATTGTTGTGGCTATAATTAAACATGTGTTAGAGAAGAATTATATGCAATTTGCTCTTGAAGTAGAAATATCTTAAAAGAAGTCCTAAGCTATCACGATTTGATATGCTTAAAGCACGTTCATATGATTGCGTTCCATTCTTGAAGAATGAGATTTTTTTATAAAAGCTATAAATACATATCTATTCCCTGAAGTGAATGTGACAGTATGTAAATAAAGCCTATAAATATAAACACGCATTTGATTGTGAAAATATCACCGCTCATCTCCAGAAGAGGTAGAATAATTGAGAAGAAATATTCTGAATATTATATGCTTTACTCCCGAAATAGTAAACTCACAAATTTACTCCCGAAGTAGAAAACATTAAACTCTACTCTCGAAGTAGTAGAACTTTGAACTATACTCCCAAAGTAGTAGAACTATACTCCCGAAGTAGTAGGACCGAATTTACTTCTGAAATAGTAAATATATCTGACATCTACTCCCAAAATAGTAAGACTGTAAAATTTACTTATGAAGTAAGACTTTGAAATTTACACATGAAGTAGTAAATCTGAAACTTACTCCTGAAGTAGTAATGCATTATTCTGAAGTAATGTCTTTTTGTGCTTAAGCAAAATAATGAACTATGTATGAACGTTGTATGTCAAGCACATTCAAATAATCACATTTCATTCCCTGAAGTGAATGAAGATATAACACAATCTACCTCCTGGAGAGACAAAATATTAAAGAAAATACATATAGTATAAAGTCATTGTAACACGTACATGTCGTACGCAGAAATATCATGAATAAGTTTATTAAATATTATTCTAAAGCAAAAGAAAGCAGAGTAAAATGTTTTCTAAAATAAACACATTGATACATTATAGTTAGTTGTTATGATTTCCCCGAAGAAAATAAACATTAATGTATCTCTTCTTGAAGGATGTGATTACAATGTGGTTACCGCTTTGATACAAAATATTCAGATGTTAATGGCTAATCTCCCTGTAGGAGACCTAAAATACTGAAGTTTAGAACTTAGTATTTACTTTTCGTCGTTTATGAATTTACAATTATCTTTAAATGTTCATTTGATTTTCGTTATCTTTAAAGATACCAGTAATGTCTAACCAGAGTTTAAAGATATCAGTAATGTCTAACCTGAGTTTTTTTCATGATATCAGCAGTATCTAAGTAATATTTAAATAGGACAAAATTAATTATTAGGAGCTCCAGAAGAGCTAATTGTTTCTTTACAAGAATTATGACACTAGTAATGTTTAAATAATATTTCATTATAAAATTTAAATTAAAATCTCATAAGAGGTTATATATGATAGCACAGTTTGTGGTAAACCTGAAGTTTACTAGCAATAGAAAAGGTTATCATATCGAGACTACAAATAATTGAAAAATTGAATATCTCCAAGTTACCGGGTCAGAAATAACGTGAAACGTTACCCGAGCATGATGACATTACATGACACAATAAAACAAAATTTTATTGATATAAATCTCATGCAATAGTAAATCAAATGTTTATTAAAACAATTAGCACTCGTCGGGCTAAACTTGAAGTTTACTAGTACAAATAATTTTATCAGTTGAGATGGCCATTTTGGCCGTCCTGATTTAAATATGATGCGCTAATAGAGTATTTGAATATAATGAAGAACTAGAAGATTCTTCAAGAATGTATTTGTGTTGCTTTCTCTCATGATAAATTGATTACACCAGCTAATGTTGGATTGAATTCTCTAAATTCTAAAAAATATAAAAGGTGAATGTGAGCCCGTTCACCTACTATGTGATGTCTTAAATAGATACATTTATGAGACAGTCACATGTGCGTTTATTGTCAATCCCTGATTTGACATTTACAAAGTTGCTTGCTCAAAATAATTGAGTTAGGAGCACAATTCTCAGAATATGAAATCAAGACAATTCATTTTGTTATTGTTTCTCTATCTCTATGTTTATCATATTTAGGGCCTATAATTTCCCCCGTCATCGCATTAATTTGACCTTGTACTTGGTCCGGAACAGGGACACTATGTGAACCTTGTCCCGACTGAGAGGGCATTGGCGCACCAGACTTTCTAGCATCGTATTCTTCCCACCTAGATGGGTGAAAGCTTTTTACATGCCTAATTAAATCTCCTGTCCCACTATGACCTTTTCCCATTTTAAATTTATAAACATTTTTACAAATTTGACATCTAACTACTTCATTCTCTTGGTCTCTATCAAAAAAAGTCCATGCATCTAATTTTAATTTTCGTTGTGTTGGGCCTCGTCTTATACTAGGGAGAATAATAGGCATTCCAGCTTGAGGTGCACTAGTTGGTGTGTCATCTACATTAGTCGGTGTGTCATCTAGATTAGTGGGTGTGTCATATCTAGATATCTTCTAAATTAAAGTCTTGTTGAGTTCCAGAAAATATCTCCTCATCTAAATCTAATTGTACTACAGGATAAAATTCAGTATCAACGAAATCGTCCTGTCTAGGAGAAATATGATGACTAGAAGAAGTACATCTGCCCTTGTTACCCCTACTAGAAGAAGTCTGACCCTTACATTTACCCTTAATCATACGTCCAATGCGTTCTATTATAATTATGCAAATAAATAATTAAGGATAATAAAATTAAGTGCGCTAATTAAAATAAAAAAATAATAATAATTTAATGAATGTACCAAACGCCGACGTAACGTCGACGTGTAATCGAGAGGTTGAAAATTGAAACTTTATTCGATGGATGATCCTCAAGCTAGTTGCCAACTTCACTTCCAAATGAATAAATAAAATTGAATATTTAGTAGACAATGTAGACTTGTAGAGAGATAGATTGAGAGATTAGATTAGACTATAGAGAGATTGTAGGAAGATTTGTGAGAAAGATGAAAAGAAAATGAGGTATTTATAGTTGGGAAAATTGGGTTAAAGTGTAAATATAATAACTTAGGGGTTAAAAATAAATATTAAAATGGTAGGGGAGGGTAGGGGAGGGGAGGCCAAAAATGATTGTTGCACAACGGTCAAAATATAAAATGGTCGTTGTGCAACGATTATTTTGTGCAAAGGGGAGGGGTCGTGCGGAATAGAGGGCGGGACCGGGGAGGGGTCGGGCGGGATAGGAGGCGGGACCGAGGCGGGCAGGTCTTGGCGGACCTGGGTCGGGACGAGCCTGGTGTCGCGCCCGATTTCGACCGCGACATTATTCTAGCGAACCCTGCTTAAGTAAAAATGTTAAAAAATAAATAATAAAAAGTGCTAAAAATGTTAAAAGGTGCTAAAAAAAATGTTAAAGGGTTGCTAGGGAGTCGCCACCTAATTAATTTGGGTGAATTAGGACACCTAAATGTTAACTAGTTTAAAGTAAACATTAACTCCATTTAATGGTCTGCTAAACTTTAATGAGATTCTGGGTAAGGGTTCTTTATTATCCTAAAGGGAAGGGGTCAGACACCCTAAAGGATCCGCTAACTTGCGGTTGTCCGTTCAAACCTAGGGTTAATTATTTCTGCTAAGAATGCGTGTTTGAAAAGTTTAAGTGAAGAGGTGCCTGCAAATTAAAAAATAAAAAAATAATGCATTCTTTTATAACCTGAAAAAAAAAGTTTATAAGATTTGTTTATAAAGTTAGTTTTCGAAAGAGATCATATAAAGTATTATACATAAGAAGTTTAAAAATATAACTGTGCAGAGTTGACTTAGTGATTAAAGGTAGGCTTTTGTTTGCAAAGTCGGTGGATAATAAGTATTAATGAAAGAGTTATTAATTCTTTTAAGATGCATTAGTCTCGTGATTAGATGTTCAAAAATAAGTTAAGCAAGCTAAAATAATTAACTTAATGAGAAGCAAATTTCTAGTGTTGAACTATTTTCTAATAGCGACTTAAAGCTTAGGCTATTCTAAAATATATTAATGTTAAGAGTAAATGTTAGGCAAATAATTACAACAAATAAATGAGAAAAGGATATGAATTAATAAGGATGACTCGAAGAAACATAGACCCTCTCGCCTATGATTTGGAGTTTGTGATGCGGAGAGGGT
This sequence comes from Przewalskia tangutica, assembly GCA_029844215.1. NCBI lineage: Eukaryota > Viridiplantae > Streptophyta > Magnoliopsida > Solanales > Solanaceae > Przewalskia > Przewalskia tangutica. The sequence continues at coordinate 85,924,302 of CM056738.1, read as the reverse complement.
GAAGCACATAAGATGCGGGTCTTCATTTGCTGTAGCTTGTAATGAGTCTCGCCATGAGACTCTTCGTTTCGCTCCAATGCATTTCATGTAAAACAAAGGAAGATAAGAATTAGTAAATGCCCCAAATAATATTCAATATAGACAATTAAACCGCTAAGCATACAGTCACAACAATTTATTGAATGCCCCCTTTTATTATTGATCATGGCAGCGCATGTAAGAGGAGATAATTTCATAATAGCATAATGAGAAATAAAGTATGTTGCAATTCAACTTCAGCACAATTCCTTTATACTTAATAGGCTGTTTTACACATGGGCCATAAAGTGCTCGCAGCTAAATTATTTTTTGAAAGGAAAGGTCCAAGAATTTAAAGCTAGAGGACCAAAAGCCTTTATACAGACAAACAGATTAATAAGTGGAAATTACGAGTGTAATCACTTAGAAATAATGATGAGCCAACTACAATGCCAATAGAATCCTTCTTCTTCGTAAAGGTGCTTACTACTAGATCCTAGGCCTATGCATTTTCTAGTTCGGTTAAATAATAACCAGTAGATAAGGAATTCCGAACGGAACAGAGGCATACATGCTGATTATCACGCAATTTAAACAATAGGCAGAGACCAGTATATGCTTTTAAATGCGTAATAGACAGAAATAGACAAACCAGACAAAAAATCAGAATCATAATAGACAGTCCAGAGAACCAAGCAAGAATTATGATTTCAAAACTTAAGCAAGGATTAGCCAAAAGAAACCTGGTTGGCATATGTTACAAATGAATAAGACCAAGTCCTTATGTCAGTTTTACATGGGAAGGTAGAGGTCTACTGTGTGAAACAGGATTATAGATTGAATAATACGAACAGAGAACTAGTAGAAATAACTCGGTATGATACATTTTGGTTGGATAAATACATAAATCCTAACGCGGACAACTTCGACAGATAAATTCCCAAACACGAGATACTTAAGAGATACGACACATTGTCATGAGGGAGTATTAACATCTAAACGAACAGGGCAGGAATATAGTCAACTTGGGGTAAAAATATATGGGCACATACGAACCACCAACCTTTCAGCTAGATTATTTAGGCTAAAGATCCAATCTAACTAGATTTCTAGAACGACGATGTCTATCAACAGGGTATTTCCGGGTAGTCGATACATACATAGTCAAACATCAATCCATCTCACCCAAACACTTATACTAATATGAGGCAGAATATGCTCCCAATCAGAACAACACGTTGCCATACCAAGCGATAAACATATAACAATTAAACACACAGAAGGCGAATTATTTAAATAAACGAATTGAGAGTAATTTGAGTTTACCTTCTCCGGACAGCGAACCGAGGCAGCGTATCAAGTCGCCGATCCACTCGGAGTTGCGATGCGATTCGGCGGATCGATGTTTGTGATTTTTCTTTTAGAGAATTGATTCCTAGGCTTACTTGACTATTGTTCGAAGGTGTATTGACAGTAAAAAAAAGCTCTGGACTGTTCTTGGATGTTGATGCTGATTTTTGTTCCTAGGCTGCTAAAATTTTCCGAATGCTTCCTTTTTATTGGTTTTCCCTAGACTGCTGTTTTTCCGAAATGCATCTTTCTGGGTTCAAAAGGGGCTAGGTTCTCCACCCTCGCCGATCTGGATTGCTGTCGATTCCTGTTCTTGTTGTTTTTCCCCCTTTTCCCCCGGTTGCATGCGTAAAAATACTCAATTTATAGTCTCAATCTCGGGTTCTAAACTTGGTAAACCTTTGATGATAATTTTGGGCTGATTTGAAGGAGATTTGTCATGATTCAAAGGGGTTATTTACTGACTGATTTCGAGAGATTATTGCGAGATTGGTATGGAAAGTTGATGGTTGGCTTCGTGACTGATTTCTTAGGGAACCTATTTTGGAAGGTAAGTTTATTCGGGGTTGATTTGGAATATTTGATTTCAATTCTTATGGAAAGATTGATTCGTTATGGTAAAGATTTGGGTGGAAAAGATTTGTTTAAGGTAAGAGAAGTGGAGGGGCTATTGCGTTTTAGGTTTAGGGTTCTTCAGTTTTTGTTCTTGTCGACGTTGAGAGGAAGTGATAAGGGCTGAGGGGGAGTGGGCTGCGGGTGAGTAGAAAATAAGGGGCGTTGGGCTTGGGTAGTTATTTAGGTGGGTTGATTAGTTTTAAATTGGGTATTAGTTTTAGAAGTTAATTAGTGGTAACTTAGAAATTCAAAATTGTGATTAAATTATTTAGGTATTTTATTAATTTAAATTATTAAAAAAAATAAAGACGGGCGTGCTAATTAATTAGTTCTTAATGTTTATAATGCGATGTCGTTATTAAGACTTATTAAATAAAAATTAGGACTTCTTAATTCTTTTATGAATGCTATTATTAAAACGCGTGTGTTAGATTATTATTTTATGTATTTATTATTATTTAAGAATTATGACATGGCTTTAAAATTAATAAATATGGGCGCGAGACTCTAAGTGCGTAAGCCGCGGTGCCATTATTAAATTATTTATTTATTTATGTCTGTATTAATGTTTTATCGCTGCATTTTATTATTTAAAAATTATTAAAAATTATTGTTGAAAATTAGTGTAATTTTATGGTTAATGTCTGGACGGGAGGGTCAAAATTGGGTGTCAACAGTTGTCCCTCTTTGTATGGAGATGATGGAAGAATCTTCGGACAAAGACGTTGACTCATAGCCAATTTTGTCTCGATCCTCAGAATAAAAAAAAAAGTTGGGCAGGTAGACAAGGCTGACGCAAAAATCAAAGTCTGTCCCAGTGTCGAGTTATGACGACACTGGGCTGCCAGGGTCAAATGTCAAGGCGGGCTAACGCGGACTCAAAATTTGTCCCAGTGTCGAGTTATGACGACACTGGGTATGTGGTGCTAAAAAAATAAAAATAAAAAATAAAATAAAATAAAATAAAATATAAAATAACCGGCTTGAACCTGGGGTGTACTGCTATCGACTTATGATGTTGGGTTTTATGGTGATGTGGAACGAGTGGACCGACGCTTGAGGTCGCTTCTGCCATTCGTTGGGAAGGTTGGCCCCCCAACAAATTGCCCCGGTTCGCTGTAAGAGTGTCGCGCCCGATTTCGACCGCGACTTTATTCTTTAGCGAACCCTTCTCCTTAATAAAAAATGTGTTAGAAAATAAATAAAAGTGTTAAATGTTAAAAGAATACTAAAATTTAAAAGGGTTGCTAAAGTGTTAAAAAGGTGTTTTAAAAATGCTAAAGGGTTCGCGGAGTCGCCACCTAATTAGTTTGGGTGAATTAGGACACATAAATGTTTAACTAGTTTAAAGTAAACATTAACTCCATTTTAATGGTCTGCTAAACTTAGTGAGATTCTGGGTAAGGGTTCTTTATTAATCTAGAGGGAAGGGGTTAGGCACCCTCTAAGATCCGCTAACTTGCGGTTGTCCTGTCAAACCTAGGGTTAATTATTATGCTAATGAAGTACTTTTTTTTTGAAAATCTTTGAAGAGAAGGATGATGCAAGTATTTATAAAAGATATGCATTTTGATAAGAGATTTATAAGGCTAATGCTATAAGAGTACATATAAAGTTTAAACGTATGCCATTGTATTATTTATGAGAAAATGATGCAAAATTGATTTGTTGACTAAATGTATGTATTTACTAAAGATGTGCATTTCATTTTTTGCAAGAATCAATTTTGACTAACAACATGCAAGGTATGATATCAAGATTCTATATTCTTTACAGCTTGATAATAAGAAGGTAATTTTTATGAAATGAATTATAATATCATTTAGTGATTTGTGAAAAAATCGATTTTGTTAGTTTCGTGATTGGGTATGCAAATAAAATTGTTTGGCGAAGTTTAGATGTGCCGGACAAGCCTAAAAGACAAGCAAGTTAGAAGTGCGTTTCTAATTATGAATTACTTTCCACTTTATATGTTTGAAACTTAATTGTTCTAGATATCCTAAATATTACAGAAATAGAGTAATTAAATTTCAATAAACAAATAAATAAATGAATAGCAAGTAAAGAGAGAGGATGAGATTTAAGAATGCTCTTTACGACAGATGACGACGTCCTATTTGTTTTTCTAGGAATTTCTGAAGCGGGAGTGCGAACGCGGCTGCACATAGACGCGGGTTGCCATTTGAAGTAGCTCGTGATGAGTCTCACGGAGACTCTCTTCGCTACCCGATGCGTGCCATGTAAAAAAGAAAGTGATAAGGATTAGTATATGTCCAAATAATATGAATGTGTGTATTTTAGCTAACATTTAATTATCAGTCCCTAAAAAATAGAAATCGAACAGGACGAAGAAGGACAATGTTATGCATATGAATAGGAGGGATAAACAGAGGGGATAAATGAAATTCTTTTAATAAGAGACTTGCAGATCATAACAGACCCAGAATGCATGCAAACATGTTTAAAACCAAACCAGAATAACGGACACAGCAGTGAGACAGAGTAGAAAATAGAAATGGAACCTTGAATTTGTACACATAAATAACTCATAAAAGCTATATGTTAATGGACCTTGGTCTCCTTGATCTAATCGGCTATGGCTGAAATGTACTAGACTTACTATTTAGCTGAACAAAAGTGATGGGCTTTATGCAAAGGGAGAAAAGATGGGACAATAAATATACTAGTTAAAGGATATGTAAATTCATCTATGTTGTTTAAATTTACTTGCAAGAGTAGTCTAATTCCAACTATTTTTATTGGCTCAAATTAACACAATGTAAGAAAGGGATAGCAGCTGGTGGGCTCAAAATATTGCAAGAATACAAAGCAAATAAACGAGATAACAAAGAATGAGCTAAGCCCATAAATATCCTAGGATGGCAAATAGGATGACATACTAAATGACAAGATTACCTATAATATATTGAATCACATGTCTCAGTTCATATATATCCAAGCATAAGCACTAGATACAAGAATTTATATCTTAAAGAAAAAATGCCACTGATTAACTACAAGCATCAAGTTTCATTAATGATAACAAGACCAAACATAAATATTTTACTGCACAATCTAACATGATCGAATCTATCTGTTAGCTAGGGGACTTAGTGGTTTAGAACTCAAGAGATGATACAAGATATGAGCTAGAAATTGTGCAACTTTCTCTAACAAAGCAGTTGTATGTCAAGCAACAACAAACTCATCGTGTTAAGATATGATACACACATACATCAACCAAATGGAAATAAAACATTATAGGCATATGCCAACAGTTCAAGGTTTTCGTTTTAATCAGATGTATCAGTTTGATGACTTAATCCAAACAGAGAAAATACAAAGCAAGAAGTTGCATGGGCACAACAATTTTCAACATGTATACGCAAAGGTTTGTGTTAGGGTCCTAAAACCTATTCAGGTCATAATAGGGGTAGCAGACACATGGTTCATGGTTCAGCTGGTTTCAAATCACAACTAAGTAGATATGACATGGATACATTGCTTTTTTTTTTCTAGGCATGCGACTCAAAATACACAAGGTAACTTAAGAGAGAAAGATAGGTCTTAATCAAGATGGAATAGTTTAAACTAAGAATACTAATTGTGGATCCCTAACAGAGCATTGGACAATTCAAGTAGGCTCAACACATGATCATACGAATATAAGTTTCATACCCTAAATTAAACAAAGGAAATAAAATAAAAGGGATAGGTTTAATCAGAGGGTATAACACATGATAACATCAAAATAATGTAAATAGAATGATTTTGTCGCTTAACTGTAAGGTAAAATAGGTATGTTATTTTAACAACCGCTTTAAAATCGCCAACATGAATATATTCTGCTTTTGGCAAAAGAAGGGTTAGATACACCATAATGCACAAACAACATCAGATGCACCATCGAACGCGAGTTTAACCCAAAGAAAGCGTAATATAAGCCTAAGAAATCCAAACAAATAACAACTCTTAATTGAACATGTTCGACACTTAATTTTGCTAAACTAACTTAATCATATTACATATTAATCTAACAAGATCGCATAATACATAATCAGATTTCAAATCATACACACATGGCAATTAAGTGGCATTAAACACATTAATAAAGAATAAAATTCTCACACAACACGAAATGTAAATCACATAAAAACATCAAAGAGAATGGCTTTACCTTCTCCTGACAAATAACCGTGGCAACAGATCAAGTCGTCGGTCCACTCGACGGTTATCGCGACGCGATTGAAAAAGCGAGCTGATGCTTGAAAGTGATCACGGTTTCTTAATGTTTGATTTTATTAACTGATTCAAGGTATGTTTTTTTTTCTGATTTCCTACTGATTGAGGCTAATTCTCCGACGCCGAGTCCCTAAATCCTCGAAATCGATTATTGCTCTTCGACTCTCTCCCAATTGAGCTCACGCCAGATGCATCGTTTGCCCTCCCACCCGCTCTTAATTTCTCGACCCTTTAAACTCAGACGCGCTTTATATAGCCATTCTTCTGTTCCCATTAGGTAAGCTATAAAGGCTGATTCGGCTTGATTTGTAAAGAGATTCGTGCGATTCTAACAGCGGAAAATCAGGTAAACGATTTGAATGATTTGGTTTAGTTATGGTAAGATATCGTTGGAGAAGGTAAGGGGGAACCGACTGGGGTGCGTGGATAAAGGAAAGCCCGGATTCTCCGGCGAGAAATCCGGGCATGGCGGCGACGATTGAGGCTTTTAGTTTTAGGGTTCTTCTTGAAGGTTCTATTGTAGACAAAGATGGGTAAAAAAAAAATGAGGGATGCTGGCGTGTGCTTTGGCCTGATAATAGAGGGGTGAGTGGGCTCGCGGGTCACGGGTTTAATAAGTGGGGATCAAGTGGGTTAGTTAATAAATTGGGTATTAATTTTAAGTGGGTCATTAGTTATTTAATTAGTGTTAGTTTTAGGTGCTATTTAATTAATTAGGTATTAATTAGTGATAAATTAAATTATTTAAATTGTGATTAAATTATTTAGGTGTTTTATTAGTCTAAGTTTAAATTTAAATTATTATAATAATAAATGCGGGTGTGCTATTTAATTAGTGTTTAATGTTTATAATGTGATGTCATTATTAAGACTTATTAAATGAAAATTAGGACTTCTTAATTCTTTTATGAATGCTATTATTAAAACGCGTGTGTTAGATTATTATTTTGTTTATTTATGCCTGTATTAATGTTTTATTGCTGCATTTTATTATTTTAAAATTATTAGAATTATTGTGAAAAATTAGTGTAATTTTATAGTTAATGATCGACGGGAGGGTCAAAATTGGGTGTCAACATTGTCCTCTTTGTATGGAGATGATGGAAGAATCTTCTGACAAAGACGTTGACTCATAGCCAATTTTGTCTCGACCTAACTAGAATGTGGGCAGTACCAGTGCGCGACGCAAAAAAAATCAAAATTGTCCCAGTGTCGAGTTATGGCGACACTGGGCTACCATGGTCAAAATACCAAGGCGGGCTAATGCGGACTCAAAATTGTCCCAGTGTCGAGTTATGACGACACTGGGCTACCATGGTCAAAACACGAGGTGGCTAACGTGGACTCAATTTGTCCCAAAGGTCGAGTTATGACGACACCGGTGGTGTAAAAGAATAAAAATAAAATAAACGCTTGAACTCAGGGTGTACCGCTATGACGCTGGTTTTACGGTGATGTGGAACGAGTGGACCGACGCTGAGGTCGCTTACGCCATTTGTGGGAAGGTTGGCCCCAACAAATTGCCCGTCACGTTAGAGAAAATCCACGCCAGGCTCCATCTTTGCGCCTCGTAGATCAAGCTAAGATAGAAGCATTAGTGCATAAATCACAAACAAAATAATGTAAGAATGTGAATTTTGTGGTTGTCAGAGTCGATTGTATATACTATATAACGAAATGATGTGATGATACACGCGCCTTATGCACGAGACGCAGATGACGCCAGATGGGCGCTCGCTGTCGTTGTGTAGACGAAATGCAAATGACGCCAGATGGGCGTTATTGCCGCCAGATAGACGAATGCAAACGCTCGTCGTCAGATAGACGAGAGATACAAATGACGCCTCAGGCATAGATAAAAATTGTTTTATATATGGAGTCAGGTCGTAATTCATGCGTAATCAAAACTAGATGAAATAATTAAAGTGTAAATGATGTATTCGTGGTTTTGCAAGATGTATTTGATGTAGACTTGTTGCGCTTGACTTTGCGAGCGAATTTGTTGTATTGGAATGTTGTTATCGGCGCTGCTTTCGGACTTGGCCGCTTTTGGACTTGTCCGCTTTTTGGACTTGTTGTGTTGACGACGCCGTTGTGCCGCTGCCCGTAGACTAAATCTAAAGAAAGAGTTATTGCCTAACTGCTAAGACATAATAATAAAGCATGAATTAAAAAATTCAATTTTGAGAACAGAGAAAATCGCCCCGTAGATGTGATATGTCACGATGGCGCTGCTTTCGGACTTGGCGCCGCTTTGGACTTGGCGCCGCTTTGACTTGGCGCCGCTTTCGACGTGGCGTCGCTTTCGGACGTGGCGCCGCCTGACCGAGTCGCCTTGACTCGACGCCGCTTTGACCGAAGGCGTCGCTTGGACGTGGCGTCGTTTCGACTTAGCGCCGCTTTCGAACGCGAGTCGCTTTCGGACGCGCGCCGCTTTCTGACGTGGCGTCGCTTTCTGACGTGGAGTCGCCGGACGCGAGTCGCTTTCTGACTCGCCGTTTGCCGACCGGCCGCTTTCGACGCGAGTCGCTTTCGGACCGAGTCGCTTTGGACTCGACGCCGCTTTGACCGGCGCCGCTGACGTGGCATCGCTTTCGGACGCGAGTCGCTTTCGTGACTCGACGCCGCCGGATCGGGCGCCGTTTTCAGACGGAGTCGCCGACCGGAGTCGCCGGACTCGACGCCGCTTTGGATCAAGGCCGCTTTGACACGGCGCCGCCGGACGCGAGTCGCGACTGACCGAGTCGCTTTGACTCGACGCCGCCGGATGGCGCGTTTTGCTGACGTGGCCGTGTTCGACGTGGAGTCGGTTCGACGCGAGTCATTTTCGACCGAGTCGCTTTCGGACTCGACGCCGTTTGACGTGGCGCCGCTTTGACGTGAGCGCCGTTGACGCGAGTCGCTTGACCGAGTCGCTTTCGGCCGACGGACGCGCCGCTTTGGACGCGGTTGATGCTCTCAGATAATAAATGCTCCCGCAAGCTATGCTTGAGAAAACTTATCAGATAACCGTAAAACAAGATGACGAATATACGAGAAATGCAATTACGTGAATAAGCGATGTCTTCCCCGTATGATATGCGGTGTTGTGAACGCCGAGATGTTGTCCTCGCGACACGCCGATGCCGCCACGACGAATCGCCATGATGCTTTGTTGTGGATGCATTTGTGAACCATGTGGATTGCCATGATGTCTTTGTTGCGCTTCAGGCACCGCATGAGTTGCAATTGACTCTAGGCCCGAGCCGACGCGCTTATAATTTGTCATGGATTTGAACTCTGATTGTTGATGTTTGTCTACTTCTGCTTCTTCTGAAGAATTTTGTTGTATTTTCTGCTTCTGCTAGTATGCAGAACTTTGTTGTACCTTCTGCTAATATGAAGGACTCGCGCCAAAGAAAAATTGCGAGTTCGGCGTGGGCGTTGATTCGCGCTGACTTTGTAGTTTTGACTCGACGCCGGACGCCCGCTTTGTTTGGGACTCATAACCCTACCGTTCCTACCTTGTCCCGCTTTGAATACGCAGCGGCGCTTTTGGCCTAAAGTGGGTGTTAATGGGTTGCCAGTATGTTATGTGGTATTCTTGTTATTTTCGAACGGCGGAAAGTTTCCTAACGCGTGACCGGCCGATTTAGGCCGCCACGATCCCCACGAGGAATCAGTCACGGCGTAGTTCATTACAAGCAAATATTGGGTAAAATTAAAACGTGGACCGGCCGATATGGCCGCCTACGTATCCGCCAAGGGAATCAGGTCAAACGTAGTTCCAATGGTGCAAAAGAGAAATTGGGATTTTTTCTAAAAGGTGGGACCGAAGCCGATGTGGCCGCCTACGTATCCGCCCAGGGAATCAGGTCACACGTAGTTCCAAAGTTTGGCGAGATTTTGATCATTGGTGTTTCTCCTTTCCAACGCCTCTGCATCCTCTACGGGAACAGGGATGAGTCCTAAGTTGTTTCATTCTGGTGCCTCTGGATTAGTCATTTATCGGATGATTGTGCGCTTCGCCACCAACGCGAATCAACCTTTTGGGGATAAGCTAGACAAAAATAAACCTTTAACAAACGGCAAACCAAGTTAGTATAATATGCAAAAAGTTGCAGCCAATATATACTAATAAGCAAATTGCAAATCAAGTGTGTGTTCTAACATGTTTGGGACCTCTTTATGCCAGAGGTAGGCCTAAACGTCACATATGCGAGGTTATGATGGATCTGTCTGTGCCGCCCAACTGTAATGCTTTCGTTGAAATGGCGACCAAACGACGGTGCACTTTTCCCAATTTTGGCATGTCATGATTAGGTTTGGATTTGTCTATCATTGTCACGCTACACATAGTATCTTTGGTTGGTCGTTGGGTCGAGAAACCCGTCGACAAGTTCGTGTCTTCCTAATTGTGGTGTCGATGCCGCGGACCGACCCACCTAAGGTAAATGCACGCATGCCCTAAAATAAAGGGTGGTATAGCTCATCTTAAGTTTCTAAGATTTGGCTTTTCAGACGCAAGGTTCCCGAGCGACAACTCGAGTGAGAAGGCTACGCGCCACCTGTTAGACCAGGACACTCCACGATGTTACCAACTCTCCTAAATTTGGGTTTTGAAGAAAGAATTTTCTGATGCACCCAGCGCACTCGCATGTAGTGTGTGATTGTGTGAATTTTCCAGAGTGGAAGAAATATGAGCGGAATGCCAGTTTAGGGAAAGCAGTAAAGCAGGTAGCAATTAAAATAAACAAAATATAGCACACAAAATTAAATGCAAAAAATAATGCCAAATAATAACCCTAGGTCTGTTATGGTTAAGAACCTTAAATCCCCAGTGGAGTCGCCATTCGCTGATTTCCATGCGATTTAATGACTTTATTCTTTAAATAACCCTTCTCCTTAATAAAAAATGTGTTAGAAAATAAATAAAAGTGTTAAATGTTAAAAGAATACTAAAATTTAAAAGGGTTGCTAAAGTGTTAAAAAGGTGTTTTAAAAATGCTAAAGGGTTCGCGGAGTCGCCACCTAATTAGTTTGGGTGAATTAGGACACATAAATGTTTAACTAGTTTAAAGTAAACATTAACTCCATTTTAATGGTCTGCTAAACTTAGTGAGATTCTGGGTAAGGGTTCTTTATTAATCTAGAGGAAGGGTTAGGCACTTCAAGATCCGCTAACTTGCGGTTGTCTGTCAAACCTAGGGTTAATTATTATGCTAATGAAGTACTTTTTTGAAAATCTTTGAAGAGAAGGATGATGCAAGTATTTATAAAAGATATGCATTTTGATAAGAGATTTATAAGGCTAATGCTATAAGAGTACATATAAAGTTTAAACGTATGCCATTGTATTATTTATGAGAAAATGATGCAAAATTGATTTGTTGACTAAATGTATGTATTTACTAAAGATGCATTTCATTTTTGCAAGAATCAATTTTGACTAACAACATGCAAGGTATGATATCAAGATTCTATATTCTTTACAGCTTGATAATAAGAAGGTAATTTTTATGAAATGAATTATAATATCATTTAGTGATTTGTGAAAAAATCGATTTTGTTAGTTTCGTGATTGGGTATGCAAATAAAATTGTTTGGCGAAGTTTAGATGTGCCGGACAAGCCTAAAAGACAAGCAAGTTAGAAGTGCGTTTCTAATTATGAATTACTTTCCACTTTATATGTTTGAAACTTAATTGTTCTAGATATCCTAAATATTACAGAAATAGAGTAATTAAATTTCAATAAACAAATAAATAAATGAATAGCAAGTAAAGAGAGAGGATGAGATTTAAGAATGCTCTTTACGACAGATGACGACGTCCTATTTGTTTTTCTAGGAATTTCTGAAGCGGGAGTGCGAACGCGGCTGCACATAGACGCGGGTTGCCATTTGAAGTAGCTCGTGATGAGTCTCGCCGGGAGACTCTTCGTTTCGCCCCGATGCGTGCCATGTAAAAAAGAAAGTGATAAGGATTAGTATATGTCCAAATAATATGAATGTGTGTATTTTAGCTAACATTTAATTATCAGTCCCTAAAAAATAGAAATCGAACAGGACGAAGAAGGACAATGTTATGCATATGAATAGGAGGGATAAACAGAGAGGAGAAATGAAATTCTTTTAATAAGAGACTTGCAGATCATAACAGACACAGAATGCATGCAAACATGTTTAAAACCAAACCAGAATAACGGACACAGCAGTGAGACAGAGTAGAAAATAGAAATGGAACCTTGAATTTGTACACATAAATAACTCATAAAAGCTATATGTTAATGGACCTTGGTCTCCTTGATCTAATCGGCTATGGCTGAAATGTACTAGACTTACTATTTAGCTGAACAAAAGTGATGGGCTTTATGCAAAGGGAGAAAAGATGGGACAATAAATATACTAGTTAAAGGATATCTAAACTCATCTATATAGTTAAAATATACTAGCAAGAGTAGACTAATTCCAACTATTTTTATTGGCTCAAATTAACACAATGAAGTAAGAAAGGGATAGGCAGTGGGCTGGGCTCAAAATATTGCAAGAATACAAAGCAAATACACGAGATAACAAAGAATGAGCTAAGCCCATAAATATCCTAGGATGGCAAATAGGGATGACATACTAAATGACAGTACTACCTATTAGAATTTATATCTTAAAGAAAAAATGCCACTTGATTAACTACAAGCACTGTTTCATTAACAGATAACAAGACCAAACATAAATATTTTACCAGACAATCTAACATGACTGAATCTATACTGGTTAGCTAGGGGACTTAGTGGTTTCCGAACTCAAGAGATGATACAAGATATGAGCTAGAAATTGTGCAACTTTCTCTAACAAAGCAGTTGTATGTCAAGCAACAACAAACTCATCGTGTTAAGATATGATACACACATACATCAACCAAATGGAAATCAAACATTATAGGCATATGCCAGCAGTTCAAGGTTTTCGTTTTAATCAGATGTATCAGTTTGATGACTTAATCCAAACAGAGAAAATACAAAGCAAGAAGTTGCATGGGCACAACAATTTTCAACATGTATACGCAAAGGTTTGTGTTAGGGTCCTAAAACCTATTCAGGTCATAATAGGGGTAGCAGACACATGGTTCATGGTTCAGCTGGTTTCAAATCACAACTAAGTAGATATGACATGGATACATTGCTTTTTTTTTTCTAGGCATGCGACTCAAAATACACAAGCAGAACTTAAGAGAGAAAGATAGGGTCTTAATCAGTATGCGGAATAGTTTAAACTAAGAATACTAATTGTGGATCCCTAACAGAGCATTGGACAATTCAAGTAGGCTCAACACATGATCATACGAATATAAGTTTCATACCCTAAATTAAACAAAGGAAATAAAATAAAAGGGATAGGTTTAATCAGAGGGTATAACACATGATAACATCAAAAGAATGTAAATAGAATGATTTTGTCGCTTAATCTGGTAAGGTAAAATAGGTATGTTATTTTAACAACCAGTTTAAAATTGGCCAACATGAATATATTCTGTTTTTGGCAAAAGAAGGGTTAGATACACCATAATGCACAAACAGTCACTGTATGCACCATCGAACGCGGAGTTTAACCCAGCAAAGCAGAATATAAGCCTAAGAAATCCAAACAAATAACAACTCTTAATTGAACATGTTCGACACTTAATTTTGCTAAACTAACTTAATCATATTACATATTAATCTAACAGTATCAGACAATACATAACTGTACTTCAAATCATACACACATGGCAATTAAGTGACATTAAACACATTAATAAAACATATAATTCTCACAGACCACGAAATGTAAATCACATAAAAACATGAAAGAGAATGGCTTTACCTTCTCCGGACAATAACAGTGGCAGTCAAGTCGCTTCGGTCACTGACGTTATCGCGACGCGATTGAAAAAGCGGGCGATGCTTGGAAAGTGATTGCTGGTTTCTTAATGCGGATTTGATTAATCGATTCAAGGTAGGTTTTTTTGGATTTCCTACTGATTGAGGCTAATTCTCTGGATGCTGAGTCCCTAAATCCCCCTGAAACTGATTATTGCTCTTCGACTCCTCTCCCAATTGAGCTCTGCTGCCGTATGCACTGGTTTGCCCTCCCAGCTCCGCTCTTAATTTCTGACCCCCCCTTTAAACCTTTTGCATGCGCCTTATATAGCCATTCTTCGGGTTCCCCATTAGGTAAGCTATAAAGGCTGATTCTGGGCTTGATTTGTAAGAGATTCGTGCGATTCTAACAGGCGGAAAATCAGGTAAACGATTTGAATGATTTGGTTTAGTTATGGTAAGATATCGTTAGAGAAGGTAAGAGGAACCGATCGTGCGTGGATAAAGGAAAGCCGGATTCTCGTGAGAAATCCGGGCATGGCGGCGACGATTGAGGCTTTTAGTTTTAGGGTTCTTCTTGAAGGTTCTATTGTGGACGAAGATGGGTAAAAAAAAATGAGGGCTGCTGGCGTGTGCTTTGGCCTGATAATAGAGGGGTGAGTGGGCTCGCGGGTCACGGGTTTAATAAGTGGGGATTGGGCTGGGTTAGTTAATAAATTGGGTATTAATTTTAAGTGGGTCATTAGTTATTTAATTAGTGTTAGTTTTAGGTGCTATTTAATTAATTAGGTATTAATTAGTGATAAATTAAATTATTTAAATTGTGATTAAATTATTTAGGTGTTTATTAGTCTAAGTTTAAATTTAAATTATTATAATAATAAATGCGGGTGTGCTATTTAATTAGTGTTTAATGTTTATAATGTGATGTCATTATTAAGACTTATTAAATTAAAATTAGGACTTCTTAATTCTTTTATGAATGCTATTATTAAAACGCGTGTGTTAGATTATTATTTTGTTTATTTATGCCTGTATTAATGTTTTATTGCTGCATTTTATTATTTTAAAATTATTAGAATTATTGTGAAAAATTAGTGTAATTTTATAGTTAATGACTGGACGGGAGGGTCAAAATTGGGTGTCAACAAAGAGAAAATCCATGTTGTGCTCCATCTCTTGCAGTTCCTGTAGATTGAAGCTAAGATAGAAGCATTAGTGCATAACTGTCAAAACAAAACAATGTAAAAATGTGAATTTGTCTTTGTGGTCAGAATGATTGTATATACTATATAATGAAATGATGTGATGATACGCCGTCTTGTATAGACGAGATGCAGATGACGCCTTGTATGGGCGCTGTCGTCGTTGTGTAGATGAAATGCAAATGTTCGTCGTTGTGTAGACGAAATGCAAAATGACGCCTTGTATGGGCGTTGTGCCGCCAGATAGATTTAAATGCAAATGTTCGTCGTTGTATAGACGAGATGCAAATGACGCCTCCTAGGGCGTAGATAAAAATTGTTCTATATATGGAGTTGTGTCGTAATTCATACGTAATCAAAACTAGATGAAATAATTAGTGTAAATGATGTAGCCTGTGGTTTTTGCAAGATGTATTTGATGTAGACTTGTTGCAGTTTGACTTTGTGAGCGAATCTGTTGTATTGGAATGTTGCTGCTGCCCCTGTAGACTAAAGCTCAAGAAAGAGTTAGTGCATAACTGCTAAGACAGAATAATAAAGCATGAATGAGAAAAAATGCAATTTTGAGAACAGAGAAAATCGTCCCTGCGTAGATGTGATATGTTGATGATGGCGTTGTTTTGGACTTGCGCCAATGTTGGCGTCGTTTTGACTTAGCGTCGTTTTGGACTTGTCGCCGTTGACGTGGCGCCGCTTTGGACGCGGCGTCGTTTCGGACCAGCGTCGTTTTCCGACGTGGCGTCGTTTTGACGCGGCGTCGTTTCGACTCGGCGTCGTTCCGACTCGACGCCGTTTTCGACGCGGCGCCGTTGACGCGAGTCGCCGGGCGTGGCGCCGTTTTGGACGCGAGTC
Organism: Przewalskia tangutica; assembly: GCA_029844215.1. NCBI lineage: Eukaryota > Viridiplantae > Streptophyta > Magnoliopsida > Solanales > Solanaceae > Przewalskia > Przewalskia tangutica. Next base: position 85,908,185 of record CM056738.1, on the reverse strand, counting down.
GCCGGACGCGAGTCGTTGACCGAGTCGTTTGACTCGACGTCGTTTGACGTGGCGCCGCTTTCGACGCGAGTCGTTTCAGATTTAGCGTCGTTTTCGGACGTGGCGTCGTTTTCGGACATGGCGTCGTTTTCGGACGTGGCGTCGTGGCGTCGTTTGACGAGTCGTTCCGACCGAGTCATTTTGGACTCGACGCCGTTTTGACGCGGCGTCGTTTGACGCGGAGTCGCCGGACTGAGTCGTTGACTCGACGCCGTTTTGGTGGCGTCGTTTTGGACGTGGCGCCGTTTTGATCGCGAGTCGCCGACCGAGTCGTTGACTCGACGCCGTTTGGATGGCGCCGTTTGGATGGCGTCGTTTGACGCGAGTCGCTTTCGGACTGAGTCGCTTTCGGACTCGACGCCGTTTTGACCGGCGTCGTTTGACGATGGGCGTCGTTTTGGACGTGGCGTCGCTTTGGACACGTTCTTGATGCTCCTGTATAATAAATGCTCCTGCAAGCTAAGCTTGAGAAAAATTAGTGTATAACCGGTAAAACAAGATGATAAATATATGAGAAATGCAATTATGTGAATAAGGATGTCTTCCCTGTATGATATGTGGGGTGTTGTGAATGCTGAGATGTTGTCCTCGGCGGACACGCCAGATGCCGCCATCGAATTGCCATGATGCCTTTGTTGTGATGCGTTTGTGAACCATATGGATTGCCATGATGTCTTTGTTGTGCGTTTGCAATGCATGAGTTGCAATTTGACTTCAGGCCCGTGACGCGCTTATAATTTGTCGGGATTCGAACTCGATTGTTGATGTCATGCTCGCCGCTTCTGAAGAATTTTGTTATATTTTCTGCTTCTACTAGTATGAAGAACTTTGTTGTACCTTCTTCTAATATGAAGGACCTGCGCTCAAAGAAAAATTTGTGAGTTTGAGGGGGGGGGCGGTTGATTCGTGTTGACTTTGTAGTTTTGACTCTTGATGCCGGACGTCTGCCTTGTTTGGGACTCATAACCCCTGCCTGGTTTCCTGCCTTGTCTCAGTTTTGAATATGCAAAGGGTATTTAGCCTGAAAGTGGGTTTCCATGGGGTTGCTTGTATATTATGTGTGTTTTCGTTATTTTCAAAACAAAGGGAAAGTTTCCTAAAGGTGTGACCGAAGCCGATTTAGGCCGCCTACGTCTCCTACGAGGAATCAGTCGCGACGTAGTTCATTACAAGCAAAATGGGTGAAATTAAAAATTTCTAAAGTGGGACCGCTCGAGGCGCCGCCACGATCCGCTGGCGGAATCGTGTCAAACGTAGTTCCAAAATTTGGCGAGTGTTGATCATCGGTGTTTCTCCTTTCTAACGCCTCGCATCCTCTACAGAACGGGACGAGTCCTAAGTTGTTTCGCCCGATGCCTCCGATTAGTCATTTATCGGATGATTGTGCTACTACTACCAACGCGAATCAACCTTTTGGGGATAAGCTAGGCAAAAATAACCCTTTAACAAATGAAGCAAACCAAGTTAGTATAATATGCAAAAGTTGCAGGCAATATATACTAATAAGTAAATTGCAAATCAAGTGCGTGTTCTAACATGTTTGGGACCTCTTTATGCCAGAGGTAGGCCTAAACGTCAAATATGCGAGGTTATGATGGATTCGTCCAAGTCGCCCAACTGTAATGCTTTTGTTGGAAATGACGACCAAATGACGGTGCACTTTTCCCAATTTCAGCATGTCATGATTAGGTTTGGGTTCGTCTATCATTGTCACGCTACACATAATATGCTGGTTGGGTTGAAAACCCGTCGACAAGTTTGGTGTCTTCCTAATTGTGGTGTCGATGCCAAGGACCGATCCACCTAAGGTAAATGCATGCATGCCCTAAAATAAGGGTGGTATAGCTCTATCTTAAGTCTCTAAGATTTGGCTTTTCTAGACGCAAGGTTCCCGAGCGGACTACTCGAGTGAGAAGGCTACGCGACCACCGATTGGACCGGATTCTCCGCGCAAAACACCAACTCTCTTAAATTTGGGTGTTTGAAAGAAATTTGCAGGTGCGCGAAGCACACCCGCGTGTTGTGTGTGATAGTGTGAATTTTCCATAAGGGAGGAAGTATGAGCGGAATGCCAGTTTAAGGAAAGCAGTAAAGCAAGTAGCAATTAAAACAAAACAAAATACAACACACAAAATTACATGCAAAAATAATTGCCAAATAATAACCCTAGGTCTGTTGTGGTTAAGAACCTTATTCCCCAGTGGAGTCGCCATTCTGTCGCGCCCGATTTCGACCGCGACATTATTCTAGCGAACCCTGCTTAAGTAAAAATGTTAAAAAATAAATAATAAAAAGTGCTAAAAATGTTAAAAGGTGCTAAAAAAAATGTTAAAGGGTTGCTAGGGAGTCGCCACCTAATTAATTTGGGTGAATTAGGACACCTAAATGTTAACTAGTTTAAAGTAAACATTAACTCCATTTAATGGTCTGCTAAACTTTAATGAGATTCTGGGTAAGGGTTCTTTATTATCCTAAAGGGAAGGGGTCAGACACCCTAAAGGATCCGCTAACTTGCGGTTGTCCGTTCAAACCTAGGGTTAATTATTTCTGCTAAGAATGCGTGTTTGAAAAGTTTAAGTGAAGAGGTGCCTGCAAATTAAAAAATAAAAAAATAATGCATTCTTTTATAACCTGAAAAAAAAAGGTTTATAAGATTTGTTTATAAAGTTAGTTTTCGAAAGAGATCATATAAAATATTATACATAAGAAGTTTAAAAATATAACTGTGCAGAGTTGACTTAGTGATTAAAGGTAGGCTTTTGTTTGCAAAGTCGGTGGATAATAAGTATTAATGAAAGAGTTATTAATTCTTTTAAGATGCATTAGTCTCGTGATTAGATGTTCAAAAATAAGTTAAGCAAGCTAAAATAATTAACTTAATGAGAAGCAAATTTCTAGTGTTGAACTATTTTCTAATAGCGACTTAAAGCTTAGGCTATTCTAAAATATATTAATGTTAAGAGTAAATGTTAGGCAAATAATTACAACAAATAAATGAGAAAAGGATATGAATTAATAAGGATGACTCGAAGAAACATAGACCCTCTCGCCTATGATTTGGAGTTTGTGATGCGGAGAGGGTGAAGCACATAAGATGCGGGTCTTCATTTGCTGTAGCTTGTGATGAGTCTCGCCATGAGACTCTTCGTTTCGCTCCAATGCATTTCATGTCAAACAAAGGAAGATAAGAATTAGTAAATGCCCCAAATAATATTCAATATAGACAATTAAACCGCTAAGCATACAGTCACAACAATTTATTGAATGCCCCCTTTTATTATTGATCATGACAGCGCATGTAAGAGGAGATAATTTCATAATAGCATAATGAGAAATAAAGTATGTTGCAATTCAACTTCAGCACAATTTCTTTATACTTAATAGGCTGTTTTACGCATGGGCCATAAAGTGCTCGCAGCTAAATTATTTTTTGAAAGGAAAGGTCCAAGAATTTAAAGCTAGAGGAACCAAAAGCCTTTATACAGACAAACAGATTAATAAGTGGAAATTACGAGTGTAATCACTTAGAAATAATGATGAGCCAACTACAATGCCAATAGAATCCTTCTTCTTCGTAAAGGTGCTTACTACTAGATCCCAGGCCTATGCATTTTCTAGTTCGGTTAAATAATAACCAGTAGATAAGGAATTCCGAACGGAACAGAGGCATACATGCTGATTATCACGCAATTTAAACAATAGGCAGAGACCAGTATATGCTTTTAAATGCGTAATAGACAGAAATAGACAAACCAGACAAAAAATCAGAATCATAATAGATACCCAGCAGAACCAAGCAAGAATTATGATTTCAAAACCTAAGCAGGATTAGCCAAAAGAAACTCGGTTGGCATAGGTTACAAATGAATAAGACCAAGTCCATGTCGCTTTTATACATGGGAAGGTAGAGGTCTACTGTGTGAAACAGGATTATAGATTGAATAATACGAACAGAGAACTAGTAGAAATAACTCGGTATGATACATTTTGGTTGGATAAATACATAAATCCTAACGCGGACAACTTCGACAGATAAATTCCCAAACACGAGATACTTAAGAGATACGACACATTGTCATGAGGGCGTATTAACATCTAAACGAACAGGGCAGGAATATAGTCAACTTGGGGTAAACATATATGGGCACATACGAACCAACAACATTTCAGCTAGATTATTTAGGCTAAAGATCCAATCTAACTAGATTTCTAGAACGACGATGTCTATCAACAGGGTATTTCCGGGTAGTCGATACATACATAGTCAAACATCAATCCATCTCACCAAAACACTTATACTAATATGAGGCAGAATATGCTCCCAATCAGAACAACACGTTGCCATACCAAGCGATAAAAATATAACAATTAAACACACAGAAGGCGAATTATTTAAATAAACGAATTGAGAGTAATTTGAGTTTACCTTCTCGACAAATAACCGAGGCAGCGTATCAAGTCGCCGATCCACTCGGAGTTGCGATGCGATTTGAGGGACTGATGTTTGTGATTTTTCTTTTAGAGAATTGATTCCTAGGCTTACTTGACTGTTGTTCGAAGGTGTATTGACAGTAAAAAAAAGCTCTGGACTGTTCTTGGATGTTGATGCTGATTTTTGTTCCTAGGCTGCTAAAATTTTCCGAATGCTTCCTTTTTATCGTTTTCCTGCATTGCTTTTTCCGAAATGCATCTTTCTGGGTTCAAAAGGGGCTAGGTTCTCCACCCTCGCCGATCTGGATTGCTGTCGATTCCTGTTCTTGTTGTTTTTCCCCCCTTTTCCCCCGGTTGCATGCGTAAAAATACTCAATTTATAGTCTCAATCTCGGGTTCTAAACTTGGTAAACCTTTGATGATAATTTTGGGCTGATTTGAAGGAGATTTGTCATGATTCAAAGGGGTTATTTACTGAATGATTTCGAGAGATTATTGCGAGATTGGTATGGAAAGTTTATGGTTGGCTTCGTGACTGATTTCTTAGGGAACCTATTTTGGAAGGTAAGTTTATTCGGGGTTGATTTGGAATATTTGATTTCAATTCTTATGGAAAGATTGATTCGTTATGGTAAAGATTTGGGTGGAAAAGATTTGTTTAAGGTAAGAGAAGTGGAGGGGCTATTGCGTTTTAGGTTTAGGGTTCTTCAGTTTTTGTTCTTGTCGACGTTGAGAGGAAGTGATAAGGGCTGAGGGAGAGTGGGCTGAAGAGAGGAGTGGGCTGCGGGTGAGTAGAAAATAAGGGGCGTTGGGCTTGGGTAGTTATTTAGGTGGGCTGATTAGTTTTAAATTGGGTATTAGTTTTAGAAGTTAATTAGTGGTAACTTAGAAATTCAAAATTGTGATTAAATTATTTAGGTGTTTTATTAATTTAAATTATTAAAAAAAATAAAGACGGGCGTGCTAATTAATTAGTTCTTAATGTTTATAATGCGATGTCGTTATTAAGACTTATTAAATAAAAATTAGGACTTCTTAATTCTTTTATGAATGCTATTATTAAAACGCGTGTGTTAGATTATTATTTTATGTATTTATTATTATTTAAGAATTATGACATGGCTTTAAAATTAATAAATATGGGCGCGAGACTCTAAGTGCGTAAGACGCGGTGCCATTATTAAATTATTTATTTATTTATGCCTGTATTAATGTTTTATCGCTGCATTTTATTATTTAAAAATTATTAAAAATTATTGTTGAAAATTAGTGTAATTTTATGGTTAATGCCCTGACGGTCAAATCAAAATCAATAACACACAGACGGAGTGGCTCTAACTTGGTCATTAAGGAGTCATAGTCCCGAGTGGCATCACTCTGCCTCTTCTCAACGGCTGAGCCCAGGTTCCGTCCCAATTCGAATCTCGTTACCAATAAAGTGGGATCGGGACCGGGCCGCCCCGCCCTGTTGGCCAACCATAGTTATAGATCATCTCGTTAAGAATAAAAGGTAAAGGATAAAGTTAAATTGTTATAAAATAAAAAATATATATCATTCTTTTTGGACTGACTAAAAAGGAAAGTTTATCAGATCAATTGGACTAGAGAGTATTTCGCGGGGAGTTCTCCAAACATATCTCATTTTATCCACAACATCAAACAAAATGAAATTATATTCGTGGTCGATAGTTTTTGCATTTTCATTTCTTTAAGGATGGGGATGTGAGGCTTGAGAGATGGAAAGTTTGCTGTGTAGACCTTCTAAATATTCACATTTATCGATTAGGAGTATTAGGACATACTACTTTAGGAAGTACTCTACATTTTTTGCTTCCGATAATGTGATACCAAAGAAAGACGTCAAACAACAGAAAGTGGTAAGAAATTTCCGAGATCCAGACTACTCCATGTCACAATATCCATTTTGCTAAAAATCATTTGACATATAGTCTTTTCATTGCCATATATATATATGCACATAAACTAGGTTGATTATACCCTTGCATTGTATATCAGAATCTGAAATTTCAGTATATAATTTGGGAAGAACTCTTCGTTCCTTTTTCCATGGTGTCAACCATAGTTGTTCGATTTGTTTTCGGAGTTGCCTTCTTCATATATCTGCTGCTTCATCTAGCATTTTCTCCCTATTGAATTTTACCCGCAGGAGATCCAAACCCATTTTTTTCTGATCCTTCGTGAAAAAGATTCATTCTCTTCATAAAAAAATAGAATGTAGAACCAATAAAATATCATTTCGTCTATTCATTCGACATCATGGTAAATTGTTTTAAGCTCTCCTATCAAAAGTTAGTACTGTCATTTTTTGATTGATTAGTTACGATGTAAACTTAAAACTTGTAACATGAAAAACTAGAGGACCTTTTGGTCGCATTATGATTCTTGAATGTTGCATTGATATAAATTTTTCTTAAACGGTAAATCAAATGACCCTCAATCCTAATACTCAGAATCCTGTTATTTTTTCATGATAAGAGGGATTTTCAAATATTTCCGATAGACCGTTAATATGCAAATATTGTTGCATTGCTAAACATCATGGAAACAAAAACTATTGCTGTAGAATGCATATGAAAAAGTCTGCTTAAGACACATTAAAATAATAGTACTTCTCACAAAACATTCCTCTACACTAGCTTCATGTGTCCCAAAAAGAAAAGAAATATCCTCGTACACCACCCATTAACTCCAGTACTTCAATTGACATTAAAGACTTTTCATACGGGAGGAGTATTAACGCGGGGCTGGGGTGGGGGTGGGGGTGGGTATTGCAGAACATGTGTGAGGCCCATCTAATGGAAGAATAACACTTGAAGATATCACAAAGGGTACTTGAAGATGGGGGTAGCCAGCACAAAGTTAAACCTCAGTTCCATAGCTCTTAAAATTCACTTAATATATCTTATACTGCTTCAATGGAACTCGTTTCTTTGGGCTTAATGCAATACACACGGGATCCCAAATGGTTTACTTCAAGACCGGCCTTTTCACATCCTGTGAAAAAGAGTGACTCGTCTTCTTTCCCTATCCTGCGCCTCCAGCTCATTAAGAAAGCTGGCCGAGGCAATGGGCATATATCTGCGCCACAAGTTTCGACAGACCAGGTTAATTAGTGCTGTTTAGGATAAACAGGTAAGCCTTACCAAAAGTATATACTTACCCTTTTCTTCACTAGTTCCAGAACCTGTTTCATTAACTTTTGGTTTGTAGGATTTCAAGAGAAAGCACAGTGTCTTTACCAAGTTATCATATTGTTTCACATCTGCAAGTAGCAAATGAACAAGAAAAATGAGAAAGGGGAAAGGTTAGAAGACACGCACAAGAATTACAAGTTGACACATACAAGATAATAGCAAGCGATAGTGAACATGTCTCGCACAGGATCATCGGAAGTCTGAGGAGAACTACTTACATAGTAAGATATCACTTGCAACGATGAGGTCCCAATCAGGATCAGCTACTGGAAACACATCTCCCCATGAATCTGAGAGCAATGTCAATTTATTTTTCTAAAGTTTTCTCAAGAAAGCATAACTTGTAGATCAGAACGAAAAATACTTGTTTATGATATGTAATTTTCTCCCCAAGGGAGGATTTTCATCGCAGTTATACAAAAGGTAGAAGGATAACTTTATGAGGGAAACAAAGAACTAACGCCTTATGTGAGGAAGGGTAGGTAAAACGCCGTTCGCCTGGCAATTATGTGCTATGTTCTCTTCAATATCTGGATCATCATAGTCCGACGTCGTAATATCAAGTTGATATGATTTTCTCAAGAAGATGGCCAAAGCTCCAGTTCCACTGTGACAAACTCAAATGTTAGCACAATGACACTGTGTACAAGTCACAAAGGGAAGGAAGCAGAAAGAGGAAAAGAAGCAGAAAGAGGAAAAGACAAGGTTGATGTTTACAACTTTACGTAATTCTTCTCTTCCACTTTCCTTTTTACACATTAGATACACATGAGAGCCGATAGGACGGAAATTTAAGCAAATACAAAGAACTCATTCAGATGATAGCATGACAGATACAAATGAGATTGCCAACTGAATAACACAAAAGTACGAAAAATAAATCTGAAAGTAAATTTTTGGTGAAGGTCAAACATCTCACATAGACAAACTTCACAAATCAGAACCCCAAATCACTTCTAAAACATGAGGCCCGGGAAGCTCTAAAGGTAAGTTCAAGTCGGAAACATAGCGGGGGTTCTCAAGCTTAGGAGATGAGACAGTGCAGTGGGAAAGGTGTCTATCTATCTGCCTCACAGCGAAATGCTTCTGGCATGCCAAAGCAAGGTAAGCGATCGATTCAATGGAATAATGTCCGACCATAGCCTGCGCCATTGAATGTAGTGTGCATGCATATGAGTCCACCAAACAATGTAAAGAACAGGGTTTCTACCCGTTCCATTAACTAAGACAGAAGGTAAATAACGCAAAATATTAACATGGAAACCACCTTGCTCAAGGGATCCTTGAGTAAAACCACGACCCACTGTAGTAGGATTTGCCCAAAACTTCACTATAACCGAGCAATGTTCAAATTACAAACTCTTGCAACCTAGGAATTAAACTCTTAATCCCCTCCACCCCTTACAATAACTTTATTGCAAGACCTCTACAATAAATCTATTGCAAAGACACAACAACTTGACTAACTCTAGCCAAGTGTACAACTCAAAGACTTGAGAAAAACAGACGTGCGGAATGCTTCTCAAAAGCAGTGTAGGATTACAAGTTCAAGAACAAAAGACAAAGACTCAACAAACCTAAGGACTTAAGACATCTACAGTGATAAGAGAACTGGTCTTCAGTTTGTTGCAGCTTTGGTCTTGATGAGAGCACTTGAGATGTGGCTTGCAAATTAGATGAGAGCAATTTTTGATGGTGCAATATTAGGTTTTCACTTGGAACATGTTGTTTATATATGGGGAGTGAGTGAAAGTGACAAACCCTTACCTTTGGACCATTGGTCGAACTACAGCAACTCTGCTGTTGTGTTGCTACACTGCTACAATGTCAACAACTTTATAGCTATAGAGTTGACTTGCGTATCGACAAAACTGATTCCTCGAAAAGCATATCTGGTTTCTCGAAAAGTATATCTGGTTCCTTATACATGTTTGTCAAATCATCAAAACAAAAGATAAGCATAACTTATCACATGTAACAAAATCTTTCAACAAAGCAGTGACTGCTCGCACTGTACATTTTCTTTTTCATGCCAGGATCCTGCTTCATCTTCGATTATGCTACTGAATATGTATAAGGAGTTCTCTATTCTCCTAGTATCAATCAAGAAGTGCTTTTATTAGTATTCTCTATTACTTTGCAAAGCTTAGATATAACTGAAAGAATCTTAGATGGAATAGCACTCATGTAAATATTGGCCAAAGATGAAAATACAAATCACTGAAAATTGTTAATATGGCAGTCATTAACGAGAAATGTTATTTGATATAGGAAGTTTGTTTCTCAAATCAATAAGGAACATTTCAACAGAATTGCAGAAGGTTCCCTTGCACCGTTAAGTTCAAAGAAAATTTTGCACAGCTTGTGACCTTTTTCAGCAGAGAAAACACTGAAGAACGTCCATTTTTTTAGGATGAGAAGACATATTAAATGCTTTAAGGTATTACCTGCCTAGCTCAATTATGCGACGCCCTCTTAACCAAGACGTATGTTGCGCAAGCCATTCTGCAAATGCAAATGTGCCAGGCCAAAGTAAATTAGCATTCATCTGGTGAAAAGAAAATTCTTGGATGAGCAACTCCTGTGGACAAGACAAAGTGTATAAATTTCCATGCTGAGGAAAACAATAGACAACACAGTCAGTACTCAGATATCCTTCAGAAGATACATTTACTTCGGCATAAAGAGAAGAAACAGCAGCGTTGTCACAATTAGCTCTGTGTTACTTATTTTTTTTAAAAAAAACAGCATTGTCATAAATCGTGAGAACCTAATTTGATTCCCCTTAATGTTTGACAAGTGAAGACTTGGTCAATAAACTGAATGCTGATATCAATAACAATCTCAACCTATTTATTTATCTAGAAGATGGTATTGATGTGAAGAAAAAACAATATCAAAGCCGTATACGCCCAAACATCCACCCACAAGAGAAGGAAATGAAAAGGTAGGAAAATTTTCTAGGTAATTGTCCAAGTGAACCATGGATAACTTTGGAAAGATTCATCGTTCATTAGATCATTACTTCATTACAACTAGAGTCAATAAGCAGCATACAACTAAAATTTTCAATAAAAACAAAAAGTGCACATCTCATGTCCTTAAATATGCACACTTTAAAAGATAACAAGATAAAATTAGTGAGTTAAACGAATTGATATCTATATTATATAGATATCAATCTTCACCTAAGACTAGGGTCACAGCTAGGTTAAGTCAAGGGGGTTCAATTGAATCCCCTTCACCAGAAAATTATGTTGTGCAAATAGAGTCACACTTTTCTTTGGTTATATATATAATGTTGAATCCCCTTGACACAAGAAAAGATTCTAGTGTAGAGACAAAAGGGGTTCAACAATTGCTTATTCTAGCTTAGTTTTAAAACCTTACACATGAATTTCTAGAGCTGCCACGGCCTAAGACACCAGAAACGAACCTTTATGACATGCATATAACTAATATACAAACCAATCAATATTCAGAAAGTGGAGTGTCATCAATTACTAAAATGTCGAGAAAATGATTTTGAATAAGTAAAGCTGGTATCATCCCACTCCAGCAATGACAAAATCAGTAGAAAAAGGAGAAGGAAAGAAACTAAAGAACCATCTTTCTTCCTCAAAAAAGTACCAGGTCTACAAGACGTTCATCTAAAGTTTTTTTTCTTTTTTTATGACATGAGAACCCACAGTCGCTACCCCTTTTGGGTGCGCACAAGGTAAACTCAGCTCCTGTGCAATAGCTCGCAAACCACACAGGAGAGGTAACCCGCACTAGACAAGCCCCGTGCAACGAGCTAGAACCAGAAGGCAAAATACCCTGCTGTCGTCTAAAGTTTTTGATACTCCTTTATTTTCAACTCATGAATTTTAATGGTAATAAGTACTAAATCAGACCCATTCTAACTGTTTCTCTAGCTCTTAAATTTTCACGATCATTAAGAAAAATAATATATACTCCCTCCATCCCAAAATACTTATCGTCTTGACTCAAAATACTTCCCCTTTTATTTAACCAAGATAAAATTAAGTAGTTTTTTTCCATTTTACCATTGTTGAAATTTTACTAAATGTGAAATAAATTAATCCTATTAATTATGACTCGAACAATTGGGGCCCCGCACGTCGGAAACATGGTTTCCACACAAGTGCACATAAAGTGTCAAGGATCGTAATTTTCTTAAATGGAAGAGATATTGGTACGTATACGAATTGTTTGAGACGTAAGAAAATAGACGGTTATTGGTCAAATGACAAATGGTTTCACGTTGGTAAATGAAAGGAAGAAATGTGTAAGAGATGAAACGAATCAGAAACCGCCACGGAAATACGGAGAGGCACCGCGGTACCACAAGGATAGGACCGCGGTGCTTGGAGGCACCGCGCTGACTGCACCTGGGACCGCGGTGCAAATTCGGTTTTTCGGTTCCAGTAAATTAACTTACTGGAATTTAGGCACCGCGGTTCCCTCCCGACTTTGGAGCAATTAATCTCCATTATTTGGCTATTGATTTCAGTCATTACTAGGCTGAATTAACCTCAATATCAATGGTCATTACTTGACGTTGATGGTCATTCGTTTGGTTAATTGAGAAGACAAATTCATCTACCTATAAATTGATGTCTTTGGCACAATTGCAAAACACATTTTCACTAAGCAATTCTCTAAAGTTGTCTTCCTCTCTTGCAATCACAAAACACTCAAAGATCTTTCTTCCTAAGCAAACACTTGAGTTCCCTTTGCTCATTTATTTGATTGTTGTTTTATCTTGGGAGATAAGTTGTCATTACAACCGTTGAAAGGATATACGGGGCAATATTATCTTAAGGATAGATCAAGAATTTGGTCGACTCAGCAAGCCCTCTTATTTGATCATTTTCAGATTTCTAATTTGTTGTTGTTACATTCTCATTTCCTTTATTTCTACACTTTGTTCCCACAACAAGAGATAATATTCGCTATTTCAACAACAACATGACTGGACAAGATCAATTCAACCAATTCAACACTGAAAATTTCACTGATGCTCAAGGCAATCTCATTGCCTTCAATCCCATTACTCAAGGCACTAACGCTGCCTTCAACTCCACTGTTCTTGGCACTACTAGTGTCACCACTGATCATGGCATTCCTAATGTCTTTCAAACCACTGCTTTTGGCACTTCTAGTGCTACCACTGTGTTTGGTAATTCAAGTGCCACCACTGCTTTTGGCACAACGAGTGACAACACTGGTTTTGGTCCAACCAATGCCTCTACAAGTGAACAACGAGTCTTGGTTGAAGACTCAAGCTTGCAGGCAACAAGTCCTAAGACAAAAGGAAGGAATAGCTGGTATAACATGTATCCCAACGGAACGGGAGGTGGCAAGAGGCCAGATAGGCTGGTTTCGGGAAGCGAGAAGCGGACCCCGTCACTAACCTTACTTCGGACTATGTGGGGAAAAGAATGTCGACAGAAAGGAAGGTCTCATTCCAGTTTGATTTTCATGCCTGCAGGAAAGAAGATCGAGAATGTCGAACTAGCGAATGCAGAAAGCAATTGAAGGCGTTCTAGTTTGTTCAATGTAGTTTGAACAGGTACTTATAGTGTCTATGCTCCTGCCCAAGGCGTCAACAACATCTATGCCCCTGTTAGAGGCATTCCCAACGCCTTTGCAATCGCCAAGAGGCGCCATCGCTCGACACACCGGTTTTCACCATGAACGTCCTGAAAAGTTCTTGGGTGCTCACTTTAAGAGATGGCAACAAAAGATGTTATTTTTCCTGATGGTTATGGGAATGTTACGTTTCCTAACCGAAGACCCTCCACTAGTTGGGGAAGACGTGGACCCTCAGCCAAATAATTTGGCGGGAGGGGGCCAAGGTAACCATGTCGCTGACGACATGAGGATGGTTCGCGAAGCATGGAAACATAGTGATTTCATGTATAGGAACTATATTCTAAACAGTTTGTCCGATCCTCTCTACACAGTATATTGTACCGTTGAAACTGCCAAGCAGTTATGGGACAAACTCCAGAAGAAATACAACACCCAAGATGCGGGTAGCAAGAAGTACATCATTGGAAAATTCCTGAAATTTCAAATGGTGGATAACAAAAGTGTGTCATCTCAAAGTCCAGGAATTTCAAATGATTCTATATCACCTGGATTTGGAAGGATTGAAGGCCAACGAACAATTCTTGGTTGGGGCGTTGATCGAGAAGCTGCCTCCCTCGTAGACTGAGTTTATGAACTATCTAAAACTCAAAACAAAGGAGATACCTTAGATAAACTTATTGTCAAACTCCGGATTTAGTAGGACAATAAGAAGGGAATGCCAAAGGGGAAACAACCCGCTGAGGCTAAGGAAAACCTGACGGAAGTCAAAGGGAACTCAAGCAAGAAGCGGAAGTTCCAGAAGGAAGGCAAGCCCCAAACAACTGAAAAGTTCAAGGGAAATTGTAATCATTGTGGTATAGTTGGTCACATGGTCAAAGGCAAGGCCAATGCTAACATCGTCGAAGACACGCTCGTAGACGATATGATTCAGGAGTTCTCAGCGGTGGTTCTTGAAGCTAACCTCGTTGAGAATCCGGTGCAATGGTGGCTAGACACGGGTGCTACCCGTCACATATGTTCCAATAAAGAAGTCTTCTCCACTTATACACCAGACAAGAAGTTGTTCATGGGTAACAATTCTTCTTCAGAGGTACTGGAGGTAGGAAAGGTGATCCTAAAGATGAAGTCCGGGAAGGAGCTGACTCTGAAGGAAGTGATGCATGTCCTAGAAATTCGTAGAAATATGATTTCTGGACCTTTGTTGGTGAATGCTGGTTTTAGGCTAGTGTTAGAAGCCAATAAATTTGTAATCACTAAAACGGAATTTTTGTAGAAAGAGGCTTCGTCTGTGAAGGCCTCTTTAAGTTCAATGTTGCACCTGTAATGCCTTCTGTTTCAACTATCAATAAAATTGCACATTCTACTTACTTGATTGAGTCATCTAATTTATGGCATCATAGATTATGATGTTAACTATCAATCAATCCAAAGATTGGTAAAGCTTGAATTATTGTCGTCTATCGACATAAACCCTCAACGTAAGTGTGAGGTGTGCGTAGAGACAACTTTCCAAGAGTCCCTTTAGATCCGTCGAAATGGAAACCGCTCCTCTAGAACTTATACACACTGATATATGTGATTTGAAGTTCGCTCAAACTAGAGGGGGAACAATTACTGTGTGACTTTCATAGATGATGGCACAAGGGTTTTGTTACCTTTACTTACTAAAAAGTAAAGATGAAGTCTTTGAAGCGTTCAAACGCTACAAAGCAGAAGTTGAGAACCAACTAAGCGGACGGATTAAAACAATCCGTAGCGATAGGGGGAGAATATGTAGCGCCTTTTGAAGAATTTTGTACCCAGACGGGTATAGTTCATCAAACAACGGCTCCTTACTCACCTCAATCAAACGGTGTGGCTGACGAACGCGAACGAACATCAAGGAAATGATGAATGCTTTACTCATCAATTCAGGCCTTCCCCAACACATGTGGGGAGAAGTTGTCCTTACCGCAAATAAGATTCTTAATAGAGTCTCACTCAAAGGTAAGGACAAGACTTCATACGAGTTATGAAAAGGAAAGAAACCTACCTACAAGTATTTGAAGGTATGAGGTTGTCTGGCCAAGGTAAAAGTACCTATGCCAAAGCAGGTCAAAATTGAATCTAAGACTGTGGATTGCATATTCATCGGATATGTCAATAACAGTAGTGCTTATCGCTTCATAGTGCATAAGTCGGATGTACTGGACATTTATGAAGGTACGATCATGGAATCAAGGAACGCATGGTTCTTTGAAGACACGTTTCCATACAAGGAAAACAACATAACCTCTCGCAAATGAAGTTATGATCAAAACTCTGAGGATCAAGGAGTCGATGACTACCTAGATCCAAGCGTTCGAATCTAGTGAATTAAAGTGGTGATTATCCGGACATGATTCCGCATTCTCAGGACTTGGAAGATTCAGAGATGGAACCAAGGAGAAGCAAAAGGGCCCGGAAGGACAAGTCCTTCGGTCCAGACTTTGAAGCTTATTTGGTTCAGGACGAACCACGGACAATCGCCGAAGCATTGTCAACTCCAGAAGCACCGCTCTGGAAGGAAGCTTTAGAAAGTGAGATAGAATTCATCCTGCATAACCACACCTGGGAGTTGGCTGAACCTCCTCCGGGACACAAACCGTTGGGTTGTAAGTGGATCCTTAAACAGAAGTTAAAGGCAGATGGATCTATCGTTAAGTACAAAGCTAGGTTAGTAGTCAAGGGCTATCGCCAAAAGGAGGGCCTTGATTACTTCGTCACCTACGCTCCGGTGTCAAGAATGACATCCATACGTATGTTCATAGTTATCGCCGCCTTGCGGGATCTTGAAATACATCAAATGGATGTTAAGATTGTCTTCCTAAATGGTGATTTGGAAGAAGAAATATATATGGACCAACATGAGGGGTATGTGGTTCCAGGACAAGAGACAAAAGTGTGTCGGCTTGTTAAATCATTGTACGGGATGAAACAGGCCCCTAAACAATGGCACAAAAAGTTTGATAGTACTCTACTATCAAAAGGGTTCACCATTAATGGAGGTGACAAATGTGTCTACATGAAAGGAAATGTTGAATCATTCATCATGATATGCTTATATGTAGACGACTTGTTGATCACTGGAAGCAGTCCTGGGATAATCCTAGAGACTAAAAACATGTTAAAACAATGTTTTGATATGAAAGATATGGGCATTGCAGATGTCATCTTAGGGATCAAGATCTCTAAGACATCTAATGGACTGGTCTTGTCTCAATCTCACTACATCGAGGATGTACTGAAGAAATTTGGGATGTTTGACAGTTCACCGGTATCGACACCATTGGATATAAGTCAAAAGATTGACAAACATCTTGGAAAGCCCGTACGCCAGGAGCGATATGCGCAGGTGATTAGTAGTCTGATGTATATCACAAACTGCACTCGACCTGATATCGCTCGTGCAGTCAATAAATTGGCTAGGTTCACTCGAAATCCAAGTGAGGATCACTGGAAAGCGTTGAACAGGCTTTACGATAAATTCGGGTTACACTATTCGAGGTATCCAGTGGTACTAGAGGGGTACAGCGATGCAAACTGGATATCTGATAGCGACGACATCAAGTCCACCAGCGGATATATTTTTACAATCGGTGGTGGAGCTGTGTCTTGGAAATCCTCTAGGCAAACTCTTATTGCCCGATCCTGGAGTCGGAATTTATCGCTTTAGAAAAACGGGAGAGGAAGCTAAATGGCTTCATGGTTTTCTAGAGGATGTCTCATGTTGGGATAAACTCGTGTCTTCTGTAATGATCCACTGCGATAGTCGATCGCTGTAGCGGCAACGAAGTTCTATATACAACGGTAAGTCTCGTCATATTCGACGGAGACATGAGTCTGTTAGGCAGTTGATCACCTCGGGTATTATTTCCATTGATTACATAAAATTTAAGGAAAATATCGTTGATCCTTTGACGAAGGGAATACCCAAAGATCAGTTGTTCTGTCTGTCTAGGGGAATGAGCTTAAAACCCAAACAATAAGAACTGATATAGTGGACACCCAACCTTACAGACCGGAGATCCAGGAATAAGGTTCAATGGGAAAACTAAACTGTAAAGGTTCCGTGAACGCTTCGGTGGAAGCAAGAGCACTTCGGATAATATTTATTTCTTAAGAAACATAATCCAAGGTCATTCCCGCGATAGACAAAAAATGCTACTTGTAAGAGGGGTAAAGGATAAACCTTTAATGATCCTCAATAGTTGAGGTTAGGTTGGGAAAATTTTTAATGGTTCCTAACGCTTGTGTGGCGGGGTATTACAGGATACCTTGTAGGAGACCACCTATTTAAGTGCGAGGACAGACCGCCTCAAATGAACGCACTTAAGAATCCAAGGGTGTCCACGGCCCACGGCAGACAAAACATTAGAAAGATTGAGTAGGAAATGTGTTGTGTTGGTACCATTGTCTTGGCATATACTAAACACTGACGGTCCAAGACATCACGTTCACCGCGCAGTAAATATGTCCGATGGTATTCTACTATGGAAGGTTCAAAGCTCCGGCTACCTCTCCAGATGCGACATCGATCCGCCGAGTGATTGCTCGAAAGACACCATGTGCGTGCGTGCGCCAAAATCTCTTTCGAGAGGGGATTGTTGGAATTTTACTAAATGTGAAATAAATTAATCCTATTAATTATGACTCGAACAATTGGGGCCCTGCACGTCGGAAACATGGTTTCCACACACGTGCACATAAAGTGTCAATGATCGTAATTTCCTTAAATGGAAGAGATATTGGTACGTATACGAATGTTTGAGACGTAAGAGAATAGACGGTTATTGGCCAAATGACAAATGGTTTCACGTTGGTAAATGAAAGGAAGAAATGTGTAAGAGATGAAATGAATCAGAAACTGCCACGGAAATACGGAGGCACCGCGGTGCCACAAGGATAGGAACGCGGCCTGGGACCGCGGGGCAAATTCGGTTTTTCGGTTCCAGTAACTTACTGAAATTTAGGCACTGTGGTGCCCTCCCGAGGGACTGCGGTGCTTCGATGTTTTTCAGTAACGTTGGAGGCGAATTAAGGTTGATTCTTGAGCTGACTTTGGAGCAATTAATCTCCATTATTTGGCTATTGATTTCAGTCATTACTAGACTGAATTAACCTCAATATCAATGGTCATTACTTGACATTGATGGTCATTCATTTGGTTAATTGAGAAGACAAATTTATCTACCTATAAATTGATGCCTTTGGCACAATTGCAAAACACATTTTCACTAAGCAATTCTCTAAAGTTGTCTTCCTCTCTTGCAATCACAAAACACTCAAAGATCTTTCTTCCTAAGCAAACACTTGAGTTCCCTTTGCTCATTTGTTTGATTGTTGTTTTATCTTGGGAGATAAGTTGTCATTACAACCGTTAAAAGGATATACGGGACAATACTATCTTAAGGATAGATCAAGAATTTGGTCGACTCAGCAAGCCCTCTTATTTGATCATTTCCAGATTTCTAATTTGTTGTTGTTGTTATATTCTCATTTCCTTTATTTCTACACTTTGTTCCCACAACCATCACCCTTGATGGAGTAAATATTTGTTGAAGATAGATAATATGATAAAATATGTTAAGAAGGTAAAATAGTCAAAATGCTATCCTTATAAATGTTTTTTGTAAGGAGCTTGTAAATGAAAAATGCGACAAGTATATTGGGATGGAGGGAGTACAAGTTATAGTTTACTAAGTTACTCTATTTATTACTCCGATGTATTTTGAGAATCAAGCAGTATTAAAAAGAACTACTCCACACTTTTTAAATATTAACGGTATATTTGGAAACAATTGTCAACTCTAGTCTTGATCACTTATTTTCAACACTTGTTTAACTAGGATATTTCTTGCAAATACGATTGAACT
The DNA here is from genome assembly GCA_029844215.1 of Przewalskia tangutica. Lineage (NCBI taxonomy): Eukaryota > Viridiplantae > Streptophyta > Magnoliopsida > Solanales > Solanaceae > Przewalskia > Przewalskia tangutica. The sequence continues at coordinate 85,889,005 of CM056738.1, read as the reverse complement.
AACCATTTCAGGGAAGTGGTGCTTCCTCTCCACAAAGTTTTGCTGGGTCTCCGTGTTCTCTTCATCTGCACAAACAAATTCTCTCTAACTAATTACTATAACACATGAATGCATTACAAATCTTTTTAAAAAGAGTACCAGTGGAGTTGCTATCACTGCCGCCAAACAGGGAAGAAGGAGAAAACAAAGCAGTATCCATTACGTACTGTGAATTGGAAAATTTTGGGGGAAAGAGGAACACTTGATTTAATCATATGTCAGACCTGGCCCTATATTTTCTGTAAATTACAATTTACCCCTCATTTCTTTTTGGTCCATGAATAAATAAGTACTCATCAACCAAGACTGACCCATTTTGTCCCCCGACATAGCGGCAGACAAATGACGTGAATTTAAAATTCACTTGACCTGCAGCGTTGTTCGAATTCTAGTAGGAAAACTTTGCTCTTTTCTAGGATAGGACTTTGTAGGTGATATCATTTGCTCTGTTTTCAAATCTTGGTCATTCAGGCACATCCCGCGACTTACTGTTAGTAGTGTTGGAGATCAGTACTGCTATCTCCAAGAATAGTCTGAGTAAGCCTCCTTAGGCTTGATTCCAAAAAAAACATTGACCCATTTTCCTAATTTTGCAGCAATCCCGATGGTATTTTTGAACTATTTGGCAAGTTCAGAATGTATTTTGAGCTAAAAACGTAATGACGAGGATAGCAAAAAATCTAACAAGTCATAAATATGACCTATTTCAAATAGATCAGAAGTATTTTTGATCCTTTCCTTTTCTTTTTTTTATAAACCACGCATCTTAAATTTCCTATACTTAAGGTGATTTTAGCGTTCCAAAAATTTACTAATTACTATCCTCCCAAAATCGATAGATGCTTTTTACCTTCCACGTCAATAACATCAAAGGAAGGAGATAAACACATCATTAAGCACTCAAATATAGGGACTGTGTGAATGCAGTTTTAATAAGGTCAGTTATGAAATTGGACTCCAATTTTCACTTGATAGTTGGGACTGTTGGAAATTTAATTAACGCGAACTAAAGTTAATCATATTAGTTATGACTCGAATAATTGGGGCCCCGCACGTCGGAAACGTCGTTTTTACACACGTGCACACGTTATACCAATGATCGTAAATTTCCTTAGTAAAAGAGATATGGATACGTATATTTAAACAAAATGTTTGAGACATGAACTGATAGACGGTTGTTGGTCAAACGACGAGTGTTTCACTTTGGTAAATGAAGGAAGAAGTGTACGATGTGTAAAAGATGAAACGAGTCAGAAATCGTCGCGACGCCTTGAAGGGCCGTGACACGACCCCGTTAGGGCCGCGGCGCCGGAGCGCCTCGGCGCCTCCACCCATGGGTCGCGACGCTCGACTTCTGGTTGGTTACTAGAATTTGAGAGTCGCGGAGCCTCCAGCCCGGCCGCGGCGAAATGGCGGTGGCTGCGGTTGTCGAGAGTCGCGGCGCCTCGGCCATGCCACGACGCTTGATTGCGAGAAGGCCGGCGGAGCTAAAAAGTTTCTGACTTTTGGGCTGGTTTGGGGTATTGATTCTCCACGAATTGACATTTGAATTCAGTCATTATTTGGCTGAATTACAAGCCCCTCAATAAGTGTCATTACATGGCTGTTGATGGCCATTACTTGGCTAGTTGGAAAGTCATCTTACACACACTATAAATTGAGGCTTAGGCTCAATTGGAAGAACACACTTGAAATCAGAAATCCTTCTTCTTCTCTAGCATTCTTTCATACACTCAAAAGACTCTTCTTGTTAGTAAACACTTGAGTTTTCTTTGCTCAATTGTTTGTTGTTGTTTTATCTTGGGAGACAAGTTGCCAAACACCGTTAAATGATTTATACAGGGCAATATTGTCTTAAGGACATGGTGCTAACACTCGACTCGACAAATCTTTGTAGAAGTTTTTTTCTTGTTCCTATTTCCAGATTATATTCCTTGTTCTTGTTACTTTCTTCCCATTTCCTTGTAACCACAATTGTATATCACAATCTTAAGACAATTTTTGTTGAAAGTAACAACAAGATGACTGAAGGAAACCAAATTAACACAACAACATCTGTTGCTCAAGACAATCCAAATGCCTTTTCCATCACTGCTCAAGGCACAACTAGTGTCAATCCCACTGCTCAAGGCACAACAGTGCCAATCCCACTGCTCAAGGCGCTCACAACGCCTTTTTCACTGCTCATGGGAACACTACCGTTCCACCACCCGCCGGTTTCCACCATGAACGCCCAGAGAAGTTTATGGGCACAAACTTCAAAAGATGTTCTTTCTGACGGTTATGGGAATGTCTCGTTTCCTAACTGAAGATCCTCCACAAACTGGAGATGAAGTGGACCTCAGCCAAATGAAACGACGGGATGGGCCAAGATATCCATGTCACTAATGGCATGAAAATGACTCTAGATGCTTGGAGTCATAGTGATTTCCTTTGCCGGAATTATATTGAACTATTTGTCTGACCCTCTATACATGGTGTATGGCACTGTTGGCACCACCAAAGAGTTGTGGGATAAACTACAGAAGAAGTACAACACAAAAAATGTGGGTGCTAAAAAGTTCATCCTTGGAAAATTTCAAATGATGGACAATAAAATTGTGATGTCCCAAGTCCAGGAATTCCAAATGATTTTACATCACCTGAATTTGAAAGGAATGAAGCCTAACGAGAAATTTTTGGTTGCGTCGTTAATTGAGAAGTTACATTCCTCGTGGAATGAGTTTATAAGAGATTTAAAACTCAAGACGAAAGAGATGACCTTAGAGGAACTTATTATCAAACTCCAAATTCAGGAAGATAATAAGAAGGTCATGCCAAAGGGGAAGCAACCCGATGAGGCTAAGGTGAACCTGGCGGAAGCCAAAGGGAACTCAAGTAAGATTCGAAAGTTCCAGAAGGATGGTAAGGGCCCAACAACTGAAAAGTTTAAGGGGACTTGCCATCACTGTGGTAAACCTGGTCATATGGTCAAAGATTGCCGCAAACTCAAGAATGAGAATAAAGAGAATGCCGTCTATCGTCTAATTTATGGCATCATAGATTAGGACATGTAAACTATCAATCTATCCAAAGATTGGTAAAGTTGGAGTTGTTGACGTCTATCGACGTAAACCCTCAACGTAAGTGTGAGGTGTGCATAGAGGTAAAACTTTCAAAGAGTCTCTTTAGATCCGTCGAAAGGGAAACTGCTCATCTAGAACTCATATACACCGATATATGTGATTTAAAGTTCGCACAAACTAGAGAGGGAACAAGTACTTTGTGACTTTTATAGATGATAGCACAAGATATTGTTACTTTTACTTACTAAAAAGTAAAGATGAAGTCTTTGAAGCATTCAAACGTTACAAAGCAAAAGTTGAGAACCAACTAAGCGGACGGATTAAATCAATCCGTAGCGATAGAGAGGGAGAATATATAGCACCTTTTGAAGAATATTGTGTTAAATCAGGCATTGTTCATATTATTTAAACTTCTAGAGACGGCTGTGGAGACTGACAAAGACTGAGTCTTTAGATTAATATAATAAGCTGGGATTTTTTTTTTTTTTAAAAGTGAACGAATACCAAATAAATTAAGGCGAGCATGGCATATTATTATATTGGTGTTCATATATGGAGGAAGCAATTAATTAATCTCGTAGCTTGAAGGTATCATCAATTATAAATACAGTGTTATGGAGCTGTTTAAGGCATCAAAAGGAAAATATTTAAGAGAATTAAAAGACAACAAAAAGAAGAAAAAAATGGTCGGACCAATTCGCCCATTGTTTGTCCTATTTGGCTCATCAATAGTGCAGTTAAGTTATCATCTTCATGGTTAAGGTGCAACCCTCACTGGCCTCTACGCTCGCAAGGTATTATTTCTTTCTTTTTAGCTATCGCGTGTGAATGACAAATTCAGAATTAAAAATTTATAATTTTGGTTCGGTTCGGACACAACCGCGGATGTAGAGCATAACCTTGGTCTAATATTTAATATGATTTTGGATGAACTGAATAATCCTTGGACTAATACTTCAGAAATATATTGGAGAAGATGCTAATAAAGAGCGTTATATTAGATACACCATAAGATTGATAAATATATATATTGCAGGCCGATATATCATTGAGGGGATATGCTGGTTGGAACTCAAGGATGGCTCTTCCTCTTACATCATCTTTACCACACTTACCGTCACTACCACCAAAAACCTCCACTACGTCTAGCTTCCCCTCTCCATATCAATACTGCATCTCTCCCTCCGGTACCGTCCTGAGCCAAATCAGCCAATGCAATTTTTTTTGGAAAAAAAATCACTATTAAATACAACAATAATCAAAACTTTAAAGATCAAAATACACATTCCTCACATCTTTTTGGACTCTAAAAAATCTCTAATAAAATGCCAGGTTTTGATTTGAATTTGAAACTCTCCGGAAAAAATAAAACAAAAAAGAATAGGCTACGAACTACGCGAACTGAACTGTCAAGGCTTTCAAACCAAGACTGAGAAAGCTCAATCAATAAAGAGCTTTCTTTTATCCTTCTTCCCGTGCCTCTTTGCTGCCAATTCGGCAGGGTCGGAGCAGACGTCAGTAAGTGAAAAAAAAAGGAAGCTTTTACAGCTATATAAAAGTCTCTTCTTTCTTTTAGGATGAAATGAAATAAAGATGATCTCCAAGAAGAATTGTGCTATGCCCCCCCCCCCCCCCCAAGAAGAGGAATCGGATTCGGGTGAGCAATGAATCCACTCGCGCTTACTTACTTTAGTGGTAATTCGAGCTCGCTTCTAGTACCCTTACTGCTACGACCTGAAAGTCGGGCAGGTGCTTGTTGAAGGTGCCTCAACTCTTAAGACTATAAGGAAAGAGAGGAGTGAAAGCCACTTGCTTGACTAGTTGGACCCGGACTGACTAATCGCTAACATCGTGCCAAATTTTAACTATTTTTCTTTGATTTGAAAAAGTCGGATCTTAAGGTAGTAAGAATTTCCTTACTAAACTAAAGAACCTACAATATCACCGTTATGAGCGGTACGTTTCAACCAATTAAACTATAAGCCTCTCTTGAGGTAGCATTTCAAAAATTCGTTGAACTGGAATCATCTGTTTAGGCACCTAAAAAAGAGGACATGAAAAATGGCTTAGATTGTAAGAGCATGTGTAAGCAATCTCTCATGTAAACTCAAATAACAAATCATTATTCACTAGATTTACAAAAACTTTCTCTCCACCACTTACTCTAGCTAGTTCAGAAATTAAACTTTTTGTTTCGTTTCCATCACTTTTGTAGATGAGATAAGAGTCTCTCTTAACTCTCTTATATCAACCTGAACTTATGCGCCGATAGAAATGCTCGTATACGGTAATATTCTTGTTACTTAGCTATACAATTTTGAATAAGGTTGCAACCTCTATTTTTATTATATTAGGTTAATAATCATATTAATTTTTTTTATTCATGTGTTTAAGTAAGTTTAGTTACTTGTTAACTATTTTTGGTGGGTGCAAAAAAATTTGTGCTGGCTTAGGGCATCCCAAATCTCAGGACCGACCCTGTCTCCCTCCATAATTTAATTAATTAATTAGAAAAGAGACAATAGATAATCCGATTAGTTGGAGGGTGAATTCGACTTTTCGGGAGAAATAAAGGGTGGAAACTATGTCTTTTGTCTTAATTAATTACCCCGATATTTGAAACACGATTTCTTGTTGTTGTTTAAATGTATTAATTCATCCTGCTTCTGATCTTCGATTATTTACTTGGAATTAAAAGGGATAATTGAGGTAGAACAAATGAGACATCTCGGATATACTCAGAAGCTGGTATTAAATTAGGCCAAGAATTAGGCGTGAAGGTTATCTATTTTCGGTCAGCGCTTCAAGAACGCCCTGATTGGTTGACTACAGTCTTCTGGTAAGACTTTTGATCTCTTAATTATCTGTAAATTCTGAGTTTAGTATGTGATATTTAACTAAACACATCTAACCTTCAGTTGATTAAAATTTATATTTTTGATCCATTTTCTTGTGAATATTCACAAATTTATCAGAAGTTTTCATTTTCTTCACCAGCTAATTATTCATGTGTTATGTTAAGTTCGTATTGTTAATCCATATTTGAGTATATGATAGTTCTACAACATTGAACTATAATATATTTCCTACATAAAAGGGACTAAAACACACATTTTAATTAATTGTAAGTTAAATATGTTGAGTAATATATCTCAAAAACCAAAACCAGAATTTCAGTAACTAAAGGACCAAAAATGTTATTATTCCTAAATATAGTTCTTTTTAAACGAAATAAAAGAAATTTAATTTTGTTATGCAGGGATGGAATGCATTTAACAAAGGAAGGAAGTGACATTGTGGTGAAGAAAATCTCAAAGGTACTAAGAGAGGCAAAGTGGAAGCCAAGCCTACACTGGACAAAAATGGCTGATGAATTTTCTGATATTATCATACCACTTGGTGCTGATGAGATGAACCTTGCAGACTGGCAGAAGGAGTATGAGTAAAACTTTACTGATTAATTACTTGTTCCCATGAACAAAGCTTTTAGGTGCATATTAAAATATGCAAGAATAAGACATGTAATCTTCATTTACCATTTTCCTGTTTGATGTTCTAAACTCATTTGCAATAGAATAAATGTTCCTGGGAAGGCTTTGCCTTTTTATCTTGAAGGATTTGCTTTCTTACAGAATGCTTGTTTGTATGCTATGTATTATGCAAAGCTACAAATATTCACTACTAGAAAATCATTATTTTCCTACTGAATTTCTCACTGAAAAATATTCAGTGACTATTCTCACTGAATATCGGCGGAAAGAACTTAAATAATAGTGTGAACATACGAAAAAATTAGAAAGTTTCTCAGTGTTTCAATGGAAAGTTGTTTCTCACCATTCATTTTTTTCCGATGAGAATGAAGTGGAAACCATGTTTGACAATACAAAATTATCACTGAATATCGATGAAAAAACCTTTATTATCTAGTAGTGATTCGAATAATCATTACTCTATTCCAATTGGCTTGTCACAAATTCTGATAATTGTTAGAAATTGGCTACTAAATTCTAGTAAGTAATAATTTTGACGGTGGAGAAATTTTAGCAACAATTTGTTATTTCAAAATTGATCCAAATTGTTTCACTTTCAAGTTGGTATCCAATCTTGTAATACTAGTCAATAATTTTTAGTTGTTAGATTTAACTTAAATATTCACAAATCAATAGACTCACTTTGTCATCTTCAATGATCAAGCTCAATAAAATTTAATAATGATATTATTCAAGATTCCCTTTTAAAGTCAATGGCATTAGCTTGTTAATCATGATGGAAATGGAAGTAGGAATGACAGTGGGACGGGGCGGTTGAGGTTCGAATTCAATTTTAGTAGTTGATGCTTTCTTTAATTGACATTTTAAATCAATCAGTGTGTAAAGAAGAAACTGAAGAAAGAGAAATAGTATGGTTCTATCACACCCCGCAGTCGAAAGGGAAGTTCTCGTACGTTGAGATTGTTCCTGAAATCTTGAAATAGCACCAAAGGAAGTTCTTTTGTGAAAATATATGTTATCTGATAGCGCAAGGGGATATGTAGGACCCGTACTTATCCACGAGCAACTTTTTCGTGAACAAAATGAATATCCATTTCGATGTGTTTAGTGCGTTGATGTTGAACTGAATTTTCATAGAGGTATATGGCACTAACATTATCACAGTAAATCAATGTAGCCTTATGAATATGACAATTTAGTTCCATAAGAAGGTACTCAGCTTCAGCGCTGGAGCGAGATAGTGTGGGTTGACGTTTAGACGACCAGGAGAGCAGGTTATCACCAAGAAAGACACAATAACCATAAGTGGACCTCCTGATATCTACAATCTGCATATGTATAGGAAATCAGAGAAGTTATTGAGGAGGGATAAAGATGCAGCTCGTGATAAAGTGTACCCTGAATGTAGCGCAGGATGCGTCGGAGAGCATACATGTGTTCATCCATCGTATTATGCATAAATAAGCAAAGTGGTTATACCACATATGAAATGTCAGGTCTCGTGAATGTGAGATAATGTAAAGCTCATGCAACGATGCGGTAGTAAGAATGATCCTCATAAGGAGTGCTTGACTTAGCATTGAGCTTCGATTTGGTATCAACCGGAGTGGGACAAGACTTACATGAAGACATGCCAGCACAATCATTAATTTCTTCTGCATACTTTTTTTGGGATAAAAATAGACCACATGCATGACGAGTGACTGTGATACCCAAGAAGTAACTTAGGAAACCCAAGTCTTTCATGGCAAATTCGAAGCTCGGAAGTGTCATGGTAAACTTGTGAAAAGTATCAAAAGAAGCAGTGAGGATAATATCATCCACATATAGAAGAATTTAGGTCATAACATTGCATTTTCGGTAGATGAAAAGAGAGAGTTATTAGACTTGTTGTGAGAGAACCCAATTGAAGAGACATAATCATCAAACTGTTTGTACCAGGCTCTGGGAGCTTGCTTGAGCCCATATAACAATTTCTTCTGAAGACATACATGATTAGGATGTTTCGGGTCCCTAAACCCCAAAGGATGATGCATGTACATTATTTTTGTCAGTTCACCATGTAAAAATACATTCTTAACATCCAACTGTTGAATGAGCCATGATTTAGCGAGAGCAAGACTGAAGACAGTGAGAATGGTTGCCAGTTTGACAACCGGGCTGAAAATTTCTTCACACTTCACGCCAACCTGTTAACCTCCACCATCACATACAAGACAGACTTTATGCCTCTCAAAAGAACCGTCAGATTTTTCTTTATGTCGAAAATCCACATAGAACGAATAACATTAACATCAGACGGACGGGTCACTAAATCCCACGTCTAATTTTTAATAAGAGCATTATATTCATCATCCATAGCTATTTTTTAATTCGGGTCTTTAGTGCAGACACGGGGTTACGTGGTAAAGGTAATTTTGTGGCATGAGTGAGGAGGCCATGGTGATATTTTGTATTTGGTTTAAAAATACCATGTTGGCTTCTTGTAATGGGTTTGTGGTCCGAACTGGAAGTGGGCTGGAAAATAGGTGGAAGTGAAACAGACTGTGCAGGCTGGATTGGGCATGGGCCTTCGACGGTAGGCTGAGAAGTATACTAAGAGGCAGTCTGGGATGGACTAGGCAGTCCGGTGGAACTGCTGCTTGGTGATCTAGGCTGCTGAGGATTGGGCAACGGATATGTGGGCTGTGGTGTTTGGACTGACTCATTTTGGAGAGGTGTTGGCTGATTTTGAATATGGTGAATCACATAAGGGGAAAGCCTATCATCTAGAAAATCATATGTTGAAGAAGTGGGGTTATACAACTTTGAAAACGGGAATTGAGTTTCATCAAATAAAACGTGGTGACTAATGATAATTCTATTTGAAGACAAAATATAGCATTTATAACCGCAATGATTTGATGGATAGCCCAAAAATACACAAGGTGTGGAACGGGGTTGAAGCTTATTATCGTAGTGGAGGTGAAGAGAGGGATAACATTAGAAATTGAAAACACGTAAGTGGGAATAGGATGAGTTTTTTAGGTACAGAATATTTAGAGGAGATTGATAGGCGAGAGTTTTACTTGGTAAGATGTTAAGGAGATATGTTGTCATTTGTAATACATGATGCCAAAATGAAGGAGGGAGTGAAGCATGAGCCATCAAAGTTCGAATGATGTTGTTAATAGACCCGATTTTTCTTCCTGTTTTTTCATTTTGGGAAGAAGTATGAGGACATGAAAAATGAAAAGAAATACCTTTTGCTTTACAAAGACTAAAAAATGATCATTATCATATTCTCTGTCATTATCACATTAGATATTTTTTAACTCCCGTTCGAATTGAGTTTTAATGTAGGCTCGAAAAGTGATAAAGATTGAATATACTTAAGATTTTTTGGAGATGGAAAAAGTCCATAAAAATTCGAAAAAGTATCCTAGTAAAGCACATATTATTTGTGACCCGAAGAATTCAAAACATGAGATGTCCACAAATCACTATGCAAAATATCAAAAGGTATAGAGGTAGAGTTATGTGAATTAATAAATGGAAATTTAACATGTTTACCAAGAGGACATGCATGAAAAAAATTAGAGTTTCTTGTTTTAGTACATTCAATCAAATTATTTCGCATAAGGAAGATGATAAAGCTGCAAAAGTGAATGGAGACACGACTTGATTTATGGTGGTGGTGGTGATGGGGTATAGCTCGGCCTGACTATTACATCTCAGTAGTGTCATTCCCGTCTGAAAATCCTTCACAGAAAATCCAAAGGATCAAATTCAACAAAAACTTGGTTATCAGTAGTAAACTTTCGAACTGAAACTAAGTTCTTAATTAAATTAGGGGTATGAAGGACATTTTTTAAAATTAATGGAGGGTTAGGGGTTTTTAATTTTGCACTACCAAAATCACGGATAGGAATAGAATGGCCATTTTCAACAATTATACCATGATTTTTGCTCGAATTAAAATAAGATGAGAGATTACCTTGCGTGGATGTCATGTGAGATGTCGCCCCAGTGTCCATATACCAAGATAGATCGGGTTGAGTAAGGCTAAGTGTATGCAGGGTCGATTCAATCTCTGTTAGGCTGGGCTGGTTGCGTTAAAAGCTTGTTGTTGAGGCCTTGGCCCAAAGATGATGGGCTACTGCTGCGGTCGTGGATTATAATTTGGCCTGGCCCAATTATAAGTTGAGTAAGGGCATGTAGGCATCGACCAAGGAGACCATTGTGTCCAAGGGTTTGGCTGCCACTGTTGCTGTTGTCCATGACCGACGCCATTGCTAGTGTTCTGCCCGCCGCCGGAGCCACTGCCTCCACCGTGGTTGCCTTTGCCAGAGTTCCGGCCACATTCGCCAGAGTTTTTATTATTTTTCTTATTGTTTCCCTTGTGTCCACAATTATTATTGCTATTGTTGTGATTACCGTGAGAGGGGTTTTGGTAATCGTCATCGGAATTTGGAAAATTACAACAAGAGCAGCTGAACCCGATTCATGGGCTGCGCGTTGGAGGATTGTCGATCCCTCTAAACCCAATTTGGATTTTGTAGTTTCAAAGCTAGGAAAGGGGTCATGTTGTTGAATATGAGTTACAAATCCAGCATATGCCTCCGTTTAACCTGCAATCATTTTCAATACTAAACGTGTGTTAGAGACAAGGGCATCGACATTGGCCAATTGATCGACGAGGAGCTTGAGACGATTGCTATAAGTCGCGGTGGTCAGAAAGTCTTCCAAGTGGGTGTTTGTAAACTGGTTTTCAAGATGAACTGTCCGGGAATATTTATTGTCTTGAAAAATGACGGCAATTCTTTTCCAAGCCTTCTCGCCCGAGTCATCGATCACAAGAATTGAGTGGAGAATATCTTGTGATACTATTGCATACATCCATTGCAACACGACATCGTGAAGACGGTGCGAAGGTCGTGTCGTCACGCCCGGCGGCATCAGCCGCCTTCTTAGCTTTCTCATCTGTAGAGAGGATGATATGATCAAGAACATTGTGGACTCTTGCGTGAACTTTGAATAGGGCTGCATAAGAGTGATATTGGTTGGAATCATTGTCCAACATAATTGGAATAATGGATTTGACATTGGTTATGGCCAATGCTAGATAAAATTTTGGTTGATCGGTCATGGTAGACGACGATCCGGGAGGAGTTATAGCGGAAGAGATGATTGCAGCTAGGTTAAAAACTGGGGAAGAAGAAAAGGTGACCTAGTCTGATACCATAAAGGAATTCAATCCTGTGAGTCCTTTCATTGATATTGCTTGCAATATATACATTAGTTATATGCATAATGTAAGGCTAGAAATTAGGGAAGAAATTGACTAATTACAACATAATATATGCTAACCTAATCTAGAAAGATTTACATTGAATAAAATAGATATACAAGAATCATTTTCATATATTCTATCATTGATGTTACCGCTTCTGGACAATGCATGAACAATTGGTCTAAAGTAATTGATCGTACAATTTTGGATTGGTTCTTTTAAAACTCAAATCATCAAATCTTATCGAAATTTTCAGTAAATTTTAAACTTTAGACCAAGTTATAGTCAACTGATCATAAATTTTGTTGAGGATCGCACAATCCGAGATAAGAAGAAGAAGAAGAAGAGATATAGAGGAAGAAGAAAAAGCTTGTGAGAAGAAGAAGAAGAAGAGAAGTTTGCGAAGAAAAGAAAAGGGGAAGAAAGCGTGAGAGAAGGCGAATGGGATAGAGAATGAGAGATGTTGAATTGAATGAAATCTGTTACAATATTTGTGTGTATACACGGTTATATACAACTCAAATACTCAAGATATTCTAACTATAGTTACACTTTCTACTAACCACATTGAATGACTATAGTTAATTACAAAATGCTATATTTCTATACTTTAACACTCTCCCCCCCCCCCCCCCCAAGCTAGGATGCATGAAGATGTTCTTCAATTCTAGCTTGGATAGTAAATGAGTATGTTGTTGTCGACTTAAAGCCTTCGTCAAAATATCAGCTGGTTGCTACTTCGAGGATAGAAACTGAGTGTTGATCAGCTCAACCTGTATTTTCTCTCTAATAAAGTGACAATCGATATCTATATGCTTGATCCTCTCATGAAAAACCGAATTGCCAGCAATTTGTATAGCAGATTTACTGTCTGTGAACATCGTCATTGGTTGTGACACATCAACTCCTAGTTCTTGAAACAACCCAACCAACCAAACAATCTCAGTTGCAACAGAAGCCAGGGCTCTGTATTCTGCTTCTGCAGAACTTCTAGAAACCGTATCTTGCTTCTTAGATTTCCAGGATATAGGTGAAGAACCATACGTTTCCAAGTATCTAGTGACTGACCTTCTAGTGTTTACACACCCTCCCCCTCCCTAATCAGTATCACAATACATCTTAAGTTGAGGAATGCAATCAGAGGAACTGGACATCAGAATACCCATCCCTGGTGTATGTTTAACATATTTGACAAGGCTAAGACCTGCCTCCATATGCGATGTCTTAGGTGTCTGCATGAATTGACTGAGGGAATGAACTGCAAAGGTTATATGTGATCGTGTAGTGGTCGATGACGACCGACCGGCGCGGCCCGGTTCCTCACGGGCACCGTCGGTATACATCGAGAGAATAGCGTGAACATACATAACACATAACTTATAAAAGGTAAACATCACCGCCACCGATAAAATTTGCCATAAAACATACTTAATCAAAAGTATAGCGGTACAACTTATTCTTACTGACCCAAAACACAAACGTGACCACGCACTTAAGAATACAATCGTGGCGGGACGGGCCCGCCAAACCCCGAATGTACACAATACCTACAAGATCGTGAAAGAACCGTGCAAACAAAACAAGCTTCGGAGGAATGGAGCTCGACAGGAACAGTGATCTAAGAGTGAGGATCCACCGCTACCTACCTGCGGCATGAACGCAGCCCCCGAGAAAGGGGGTCAGTACACAATATGTACTAAGTATGTGAAACTGGAAAATACTGAAAATACCTCAAGTATAAAATAACTGGAGACATGTATAAAAATCAGTTCACCGCACACTGTGCCTTACCAATAAATGAGAATATCAAACATGTACAATACTGCATGAAAATAGGAAGCTCATGGTCAAAGCAAGGTCATCCGCCCCGCAGTATCATTAAGCACTCCTACTCTTGGGACTATTTCACCCGCATGGGTCCTGTGGACCCGCATGAGGTATTCCTCGCATAGGCTGTACTCACCCACATGGGACTATTTCACCCGCATGAGCCCTACGGATTCGCATGAGGTATTCCCCGCATCGTGGGTAGAAAATCCACGGAATAGGTGGTATAACGTCTTGGAGATGTACCCCTCATTTATACTCTTACCCTGAAGAAGGTGGTATAACGTCTTGGGGATTTACCCCTCATTTATACTCTTACCCTGGAGAAGGTGGTATAACGTCTTGGGGATATACCCCTCATTTATGCTCTTACCCTGGAGAAGGTGGTATAACGTCTTGGGGATTTACCCCTCATTTATACTCTTACCCTGGAGAAGGTGGTATAACGTCTTGGGGATTTACCCCTCATTTATACTCTTACCCTAGCTCAACCGACAATTATACATAACATAAATAAGTTAACATAACTTAGTAAAAGAAAGTCCAGGAATTTAACCCAAAGTACTACACACTTCCACTCTTTTAAAAAGATGACTCTTTTTAACATAAAACCTTTGGGCAATTGATGCCTTCAAACCAATTTGCCTTTCACAATCTCAAGTCATTTATCCGTACTCATTTTACTTAAAGTAAATCTTTCTTTGTTAACCTTTCATAAAGCTAATATAATCAACTTCCCATAAAGTCATTATATTAACGTTATACCTTAGTCAAATACATTTTCCTAAAACCCAAGGGACTTATACTTTTAAAAAGGAAAACAAGAACCATATACTTGAACACATCAAGTCCCTTAACTTTGAAAACTCAAGACATCCATAAAACAAGTAAGGGATGTCAAACCTTGTACGTCTATTGTACTACATAGGTAAAACTAATCATGCTCAAGAGATAGGAAAGTTCCACATACCTCTTCGGTCAATCCACTTGCTAAGTCCAAAATACCGTACGGAGTATGTCAACCTATAATGACCATAATACGTTTATTAACCTCTAGTTTCAATGTAAAATATTCCAAGTTCAAAGTCACTAATTCTTATGGAAAATTGGGCAGCATTTCCTTTGTTTCTACATACTTTGTCACCTTTTACAAGGCCGAATTCAACATCCAAACGCCACATTTAAGGCCCAACAATCCAACAATTCAAAGGGGATTACACACCTAATCTTGGGTGTGTAAAATTCTGCCCCACAATGTATAACAACTAACTTAACCAGTCTAAGGTAGTTTTTATGCTACAACATGCTCACATAACCTTCTTAACCAATCCTTTCATATCCAAACCATAATTCTTACATGCAATGAATCTAAGAGCATTATTTACTACTACAAGTTCCTTCTTCTTCACATGCAACACCAATAACTACCTACAAGAGAAGAATTGTTACCTTAGAGCTTTAGCCAAAATTATTCCAACAACTTTTGCTATCATCCTTTCCAAGAACACCACCACAATAACTCATACAAGCTAGCCACAAGCTTCCTTCTTGCCACACCTTTTTCAGATTTTCCTCAAGCTTTGAATTTCTCTTGGAATTCTAGAGAGAAGGGAGAGCTTAAGCTTTAGAGAGAGAAGAAATTTGAAAGATGACCAAGTCTTCAAGACTTGGTCAATATATAAGACATGCAAAAATCAGATGGGGGGGGGGGGGGGACGGCAGTTGTCACCCTCCCATGGCCTTTTTAAAAGAATAAATCTGATTTTCCTCAGTTTTTCCGCCAGAAATCCCGCCTCGGCGCCGCGGCGCTGAAACTCTTGCCGACTCCCAGAACTTCTGTCGCCGCGGCCCTGCTTCCCGGTGCCGCGGCGCTGCAGCTTCAGCGACCCCTCAGAATATCCGGCGCCGCCGCGCTGTGGTTCCCGACCGAATACACCTTTCGGCTCGACTGCGCACTGAACTTGTAACTTCCATAACTTTCTACTCCGATGTCCTATCGACGAACGGTTGGTTGAGTTGGAAGCTAGACTCAACGAACTACGCACTAGGCCTTTGAAACACCTAGGAACTCTCAATGTACCGGGTCATAACCCGCCTCAAATTTGACTAAAACCCGTCCGAAACAATCCGTCAACCTATCTTTCTAAAAAATTTAGTCTTACTCCCTTTCGTACGCTCTCATACGCATGTCCTAAACTACGGGGTGTAACATTCTCCCCCCCTTAGAAACATTCGTCCTGAATGTTCCTTCTAGGCTCACTCAATTCACAATCTCAACATAGACCCTTGAAAAACTGGATGTACTGCCTCCAGATCGGACGGCAGATCCAACTCATAGGCAACCTTGCCTACTCTACGGACAATCTGATAAGGCCCAATGTACCTTGGGCTAAGTTTCCCCTTATTCCCAAATCTCATCACGCCCTTCATGGGTGATACCTTCAGGAAAACCCAATCATCTACCTCAAACTCCAAGTGCCGACGCCGATGATCTGCATACGACTTCTGTCGACTCTGAGCTGACAACAACCGCTCCTGGCTAAGCTTCACCTTATCCACTGCCTGCTGAATCAAGTCTGGCCCGACCAAATGAACTTCTCCCACCTCAAACCAACCTATCGGTGACCTGCACTTCCTCCCGTATAAGGCCTCATAAGGCGTCATCTGAATACTAGAATGGTAGCTGTTGTTATAAGCAAACTCCACCAGAGGCAAATGATCCTCCCAGCTACCCCTAAAATCAATAACACAAGCCCGCAGCATATCCTCAAGTGTCTGGATAGTGCGCTCGGCCTGTCCGTCGGTCTGAGGGTGAAACGCGATCGAGACTCATCTGCGTCCCCTAATCCTTCGAAAAGACCTCAGGAAGTTAGCCGTGAATGGGCTCATCTGCGAAATAATCGATATAGGAACTCGTGCGATCTAAATCTGATCCTCGTAGAAAAAGTCGTCCGATTTGGAAGAAAATGGGCTGATTTCGTCAGCCTGTCGACAATAACCCAAATGGAATCATGCTTCCTCTGAGTGTGAGGTAACCATTTAATAAAGTCCATGTTGATCACCTCCCACTTCCACATCGGAATAACAATAGCTGCAATGACCACCGCTTCGGTGTTCAACTCGACTGGACAATTTGGGCGTGCCCACGAATTTTGCAACGTCCTCTTGTGCCATCCCACCAATACAGATCGAGGTCATGGTACATCTTAGTCGACCGGATGAATAGAATAACGAAGCTGTGTGCCTCACGAGAATCTGGCGAAGTCCTGTCACATCGGGAACAAACAACCGGCCCTCAAATCTTAGCACCCCATCAGACGCTACCTCTAATAGACTCTTCTCCTCCTGAAGAGCTGCATCTCGATACCGTACCAAAATCGGATCCTCATAATGTCGCCTCTTCACCTCCTCGACGATGGAAGACTTGGCAACCTCTCGAACCCGAACTCCAGTACTATCAGAATCAACCAAACGAACCCCAAGGCTCGCTAGCTGATGTAACTCTCGGACCATATCCCTCATCTCTGGCTGTACATCAGACAGACTACCCATCGATCTGCGACTAAGGGCGTCCGCCACTACATTGGCCTTCCCTGGGTGGTATAGAATATCAACATCGTAATCCTTAAGCAGCTCCAACCACCGTCTGCCGCAAGTTCAGCTCCTCTGGTGAAGATATACCGAGACTCTTGTGGTCGTATAAATATCCACATGAACTCCATACAAATAATGTCTCGGATCTTGAGGCATGAATCATCGCTGACTCTAAGTCATGTGTGGGATAGTTCTTCTCATGCTTCTGAGTGTCGAGATCGTAGTATAACTTTTCTGTGCTGCATCAACACGCACCCGAGCCCGACACCTGACGCATCACAATAAATCACATATCCATCTAAACCCTCTGGAAGAGTAAGAACTGGGGCGGTCGTCAATCTCTCTTTCGATGGCGGAAGCTCTCTCACAAGCATCCGTCCATGAATATACCGCTTCCGAGTCGGCTTAGTCAAAGTCTTGAGATGGAAGCAAACCTTCTCCAAATCTCCGATAATAACTCGAGGCCCAAAAGCTGCGCCTCTGTTGGTGTAGTGGAGTGCAGGCCAAGTCTTGGCTGCCTCGATCTTTGCTTTATCAACCCGAATACCATCGGCCCGATAACATGCCCTAAAAGCCATCGAGGCCAACTAAAACTCGCGTTTGAGAACTTGGCATACTCGCGGTCGGAGGACTCGATACCGTCGCCGAATGATCGCGTGTTCATTCGGTCTCGCGAATAAACCAGGATATCATCAATGAATACTATAACAAACATATCCAAGAATGGCCTGAACACCCTATTCATCAAATCCATGAATACTGCTGGAGTGTTGGTCAACCCGAAAGACATCACCCTGAACTCATAGTGCCCATAACGGGTCCTGAATGCAGTCTTCGGGATATCTGCCTCTCTAACTCGCACCTGATGATAACCAGACCGCAGGTCTATCTTGGAAAAACACCTTGCACCCTGCAACTGGTCAAACAAATCGTCAATCCTGTGGAGGGGATATCTGTTCTTGATAGTTACCTTGTTCAGCTGCCGGTAATCAATACACATACGCAACGTCCCATCCTTCTTCTTTACAAATAACACTGGCGCTCCCCAGGGAGAAACACTTGGCCTGATAAAGCCTTTCTCCAGCAAGTCCTTCAGCTGGTCTTTCAATTCCTTCAACTCGGCAGGTGCCATCCTGTATGGCGGAATAGATATCAGTCGAATGTCTGGCGTCATATCAATGCAAAACTCAACCTCCCTCTCAGGAGGGATACCTGGAAGCTCATCTGGGAACACGTCTGAAAACTCTCTAACGACCGGGACTGACTGAAGGTCCGGTATCTCAGCCTCAGTATCGAATACTCGAACCATATGGTAGATATACCCCTTTTGCACCATCTTCCTAGCCTTGAGGTAAGAAATAAACTTACCCCTCGGCGATGCATCACTCCCCTTCCACTCGATAACCGGCTCACCAGAAAACTGGAACCGAACTAATCTCTCTCTACAGTCTACATTGGCATAGCAAGAGGCTAGCCAATCCATACCCATAATCACGTCAAAGTCCGTCATATCGAACTCTATCAAGTCAGTTAGAGTCTGACGACTGTCTATAGTCACTGGGCAAGCCCTATATACCCGCTCAGCTACCACCGAATCACCCACTGGCGTAGCTACCTCAAAAGGTTTAATGGACTCGGGCTCTATCCCTATTCTACCAGCAATATGAGGAGATATATAGGACAAGGTAGAACCTGGATCTATCAAAGCATATACATCACAGCAAGAAACCAATAATGTACTGCGTGACATCTGGTGACGCCTCCTGGTCCTGGCGGCTGGACATAGCATAAATGCGGTTCTGAGGACCGCTGGAACTGGGACCCCTACTACGGCCTGTCGCGCTCGCTGCGGCGTGACCACCCCGCCCCGGGCGCATAAGACGAAGACGAAGATCCAAAGAATCGAACTCGCTTGAACCATCACACTTCCGCCACCTCTGGACGGACAATCTCTCCTCAAATGGCCCTGCTGGCCACAAGAGTAACAAGCTCCTGAAGGAACACGACACTCGTCTGGGTGAGACCTACCGCATCGAGCACACTGAGATAGGGGTGGTCTCGATCGGTAGCGGTCTCTGTTTCCCTGAAACCCCGAAGTACTGGAGCCACGACCGCTTCGAATGACTGGGCCGATCGGACCTCCCGCCGTAAAATCGAGAAGGAGCACTCTGTGCTAGCTGAAAAGTGGACCTAGTTCGCCGAGGCCGCCTCGAAAATCGCCTGAGACCTCGTCACGGCCTCTTGGGTTGGCCTAAGTCTAGTTGATCCTCCCTCTCTCTGTCTTCAATCCCCTGCGCATACGCCTGCATCCTGGCAATATCCATCCCTGGCTGAAGGGTCACTCCCAAGCATGCAGTAATCATGTGACAGTCTAACCCCATCACATATCGATGAACCCTGTCTGTCATGTCAGCTACAATGGTGTGCGCATATCTGGCCAAGGAGTCAAACTCCAGGCCGTACTCTCTGATAGTCCTCCCGTTCTGCCTTAAGGTCAAGAATCTATCTACGCGGGCTCTCCTCATCTCAGGAGGTAAGAAGTGATCCAGGAAGGCCTCTGTGAACTCCTCCCAAACAGCTGGAAGAGCATCCTCACCTCTCGACAACTCCCATGACTCAAACCAGTTCAACGCAATGTCGCGTAACCGGTAAGAGGCTAGCACGACGGACTCAGTCTCTGAGGCCCTAAGCACCTGCATAGTCCGTTGTAACTGCCGAACAAACTCCCGAGGATCCTCCTCGGACCTCGAACCATAGAACTCGGGTGGATGACAACCCAGGAAATCCCGAATCCGTAAACTGTCGGCTCTAGAGTTGGCTGCCTCGCTTGCCGCCGCCACTATCTTTGTTAATAACCGGACCGCTCCGTAATCTCTATACTCGGCTCACGCTGGACTGAGGCTCGATCGCGTCTAAGCGAGCCGCTCACGCTCGAACTCATTGAGGCCGCGACGCGTCGTGGAACTCGCCGCCCGAAACATCATCTCCGGTAAAGACTGGGCCTGTGCCCTTGTGACCCTCCGCGTCCCACTCCCTCCGTTGCCTTGCCCTTCTGGGTCGCGGTTGCCTTGCGTGGAGGCATAACTGGTACATAAAGAAAAAATATCAGAGGAAGTTCAACCTATAACACAGCTCTATTGCACGATCTTTAGAGTGAAAGAATGGAAACCAATCCTAAATATCCTGCAGCCTCCTGATTATAGATGTGGTACACAACACACCGATAATCAAGACTCTGAACACGATGCAGTAGACACTTTTCGATGACTAATCGCTCGATACCACTTTTGTCACGACGGCCGGGCGCGGCGCGGTGCCTGGGGACCGTCGGTATACATCAGAGAATAGCGTGAACATACATAACACATAACTTATAAAAGGTAAACATCGGCGGTACCGATAAATTTGCCTATAAAACATACTTAATCAAAAGTATAGCAGTACAACTTATTCTTACAGCCCAAAACACAAACGTGACCACAAACCTCTAAGAATACAAATGTGGCGGGACAGGTCTCCGCCATACCCCTGAATGTACACAATACCTACAGCATCAGGGAATAACCGTACCGACAAAATAAGCTTCCGGAGGAATGAAGCTTCTGACACCGGAACAGTGATCCTAAGAGTGAGGATCCACCACTTGCTTACTGATCGGTGTATTTTATATACACTTTTTGAGTCATTTTTAGTTAGTATTTTACTCATTTTGTTTATGTTTAGTATAGTATTAGGGTCATTTTTCTTTCTTTTGTGTCACAGCGGTCAAAAATGGAGAAATGGCGAAAAGAAGAGGAAATGAGCTTAAAAGAGATGGAATTGCACACTAAAAGGGCCAAGAGATGAAGTCTAAAAAGTTCCGGGAATTATAGAGTAGTTCAGACGAAGTCCGGACGAAAAAAGGGCAACGAGACGGAATCTGCCAAAAAAATGTCACCGACGCGACGCTTTGGCAGCGCGCTTGGCGCAAATCTTGAAAGTCCCGAGTAGCCGATTTTTGCCATGGCCTGATCTATGGCCGCGGCGCCGACGCGGGATTTATGAAGTTTGGGCCGAATTTGACATGTTTTCAGAATCCTAAAGGGATAAATTTTCCTACCTAAAGGGATAACTTTTCCTACCTTAAAACCCTTACCTAAAAGGATTCTAATAACTTTTCCTACCTACAAAATCCCTAACCCTTCACCAAAAGGATTCTTTGGCTATAAATACTCTACATCATTAGAAGAATTATTCATTCTCCATTCTACCATTCACCATTCTACATCCATCCATCCACCATTCCACCTTGTAAATATTCCACAACACAATCCTTGGATGCTAGAAGGCTTGGAGACTCGTTCTTAGTAATTTTCTTTTCCTTTTCTTTACTTTATTTCAGTTTTTGCATGATGAACTTCGAATTAGTTCTTGTCATCTTTATGGCTAGGAACTAATTCTCTTATAGGGCTTTCCATGTTGAATTACTAGAAAATTATGTTATAAATTAATGCATGCTTATGGTTATTTTTCTTATTGAGAGATCTATCCAATAATTGAGTTGAATTCTTGGTAATTAATTGACAACTAATTATCACTATATGATTTCTAATCAGTTACGAAAGGGGATTGTGAATATGCTGTAAGTTGGGTAGACATTCTTGGATTGGGGATGAAAATACCTCAATTATTTATGTAGCGTTGATGAGAGGCTTAACAACCCTAATTTTGCGCATTGTGCGTGACGATCGACTAGGTTTTGTTCTTAATCCTCCTATAAAGTTATCCTTATCACCGAAAGTTAGGTAAGGTGCGATACTGGGGTTGAGTGTTTATATAACCCTAACGGGAGTATAAAACGATTTCGTAAACCTGCTTTCTCCTAAAGAAGAATATCATGAGTTAATGCATTAGTAAGTAGCATAAGCGGATAGTGAGGATACATGGAAGCCCTATTCTCATCACAACTGAAGTAAACCTTTATAGTTAAATAGCTTTTATAATTCGTAGTTATAAACAACCAGTCAATCATAAATTCACCAAATAGATACCAAAAGATAGATAGTTGATACTTGAACCCTAATCCTTGTGGACGATATTCGGTCTTACCAGGACTATATTACTTGTCACGATAACGTGCACTTGCGTTAAAGTGTGTGCATCTTAACGCGCATCAAGTTTTTGGCGCCGTTGCCGGGGATTAGGCATAGTTCAATATCAAATTTATCTATTTTTAATTTCTAATTTGGTTTTTATTTTTGTTTCTTTAAATTATTTATTTTATTTTCTTTTGAAAAAAAAAAAAAAACAATTTTCACTGATTATTTGTTGGTTTTGATTCATCTCGAGGATCCTTAAGACATGGATTTCTCTTGTCAATATGATCGAGCTCAACCATAGAAGAAGAGAGGAGGAATTGCGAGAAGTTATACTCGATCTCACGAGGTACGAAGCTCGATTCATGGGCGAAGCGAGAATGGCCATGAAGAAGTTGGAAACGCAAATAGCGAACTCGCAATCATATTCAACGAACAACAAATTGAGGAGTCTAACCAAACCCAACTATTGAGAATGCGGTGAGATAGTTGGTGTAGAAAAGGAAAGGATAGCAGAGATTCAATTATTTACCTTGGATTACGTGGAAATTCTTTTCTTACACCTATTACTGAAGAAACACCACTAGCTATCACGGTGATTCCCAATTAGGAAGCCCATACCATCAAGGTACCCCATAGAGTTGAGAGATGTAGAAGTTCACTGATTCCTACATTATAGAAAGCATAAAAACAAGCCTACTTGGGGATAATTGTGTTTTTAAGGCTCTTGTTTGAACAAATGGTTGTAGGGAAATTGAGGCCTACAACAATAAATTCATGATTCTGGCGGTTCGCGAGAAGAATTCAACGGGCACTCGTAAAGGTTAAAGGCGTCAGGCTAAAAAGGCGTTAAAGCAGCGCTTGTTGGGAGGCAACCCAATATTTTTAATTATGTTATTTTAATTTACATCTTTATTTTATTTTATTTTGTCTTGAAACGATCTCACGGTCTTGGGTTCTTGTTTTGTGTTGTTGGATGCGAGTGGGTGAAAAGTGAAAGCAGGAAAAAGAGCAACAACGCCTGAAAAAAAAGGAAGCGATGCGTCGTATGGCTGAATCGAGGCGCGGCGCGAGAACTCGAGGGCCTGACTAGCGATGTGTCGCGGCGCGAATCTCGTGCGCAGCGCCGGAACTTCAGAGAGCCATATTTCCGTGCAAATTCCAGAATTTTTCCTCCTAGACCTCCATTATGACCGCTGTGTTGTGTCAGTAAGTTGTCCATTTTTCATTTTTTTTAGTATTGCACACATTGGGGACAATGTGTGATTTAAGTTTGGGGGTGTTTTATTTGTGTCTTGTTATGTTTCAGTTAAGTTTTTTTTTTTTTTTTTTTTGTGTTTATTTTTGAGTCACATTTTTTTTTCCTCTTTTGAGTCATAATTGCCTGTCAAAGATCATGTATGCTGTAGTTTCTAGAAACACCTAGTGAAGGAAGGTGGAATAATGTAATAGAATTAGAAGCAACTATCTAAACATCTAGGTTAGATATGCCAAAAACTCATAAAATCTGTCTATTTGGAGTTTCTTGCTTAAATTGTGCATGCTAAATAATGAAAACCTATGTGTTATGATTGCTTGCTATTTGAGGCGAAATAGTTAGGATATGCATGATAGGGAGATGACTCAGGCATTTCTTTGATAGCCAATTCTTACCACTCTTTTCTATCCCGGACTTTAAAAGTATCCCTAGTCAGCCCCATTGAGCCTAAAAAGTTAAACTTCTTCTTTTGACACCCTATATGCCCACAAATTGTACCATAAGTAAAAATGTGAAAAAGTGGAATATAAAGTGTTGAAAAAGAGACAAAAAAGAGTAAACAATTTTGATGCACCCCAATGAAAAAGTAATAATAAATAGGCAAAAGCCTAAGTTTGAAGTGCTTGTTTTTCATAATACACTTCACTCTCTCAAAACAAAAGAGGGGAAAGATAGATATGAAGTGAAGAAAGGAAATCAAAAGAAAATGGAAGAATTGAAAAGCAAAAGAGCTTATGGTACACGAAATGAGCCTAAATGCCTATTTTTACCTACCTACACCTAAGCCTACATTACAACCCTTAAAGTCCTGAAGATCTCTTTTATGCATATCCAGGATTAGTGGAGAATAGCAAGTAAGCATGCCATAGGATTTCTTTGAATTTATATGCATGATTTAGTATATTGACTTTCATTAAGCATGATAAATATGAGTTTGCGAAATATCTAGCTTAATGTGTTTAGTGTGCTGAAATTTCATGCTATATGTTCGTGCATATTATTCTGCTAACCTTCATGTTTTTCTAGATAACACTAAATGCAGCAAAAGTGATCAATGTCAGTGAGTCTTTTATTTTCCATTTTCTTGAGTCCTTTATTTCTTTCTTTCTATCTTTGCTCGAGGGCGAGCAAAGGTTAAGTTTGGGGGTATTTGATCGGTGTATTTTATATACACTTTTTGAGTCATTTTTAGTTAGTATTTTACTCATTTTGTTTATGTTTAGTATAGTATTAGGGTCGTTTTTCTTTCTTTTGTGTCACAGCGGTCAAAAATGGAGAAATGGCGAAAAGAAGAGGAAATGAGCTTAAAAGAGATGGAATTGCACACTAAAAGGGCCAAGAGATGAAGTCTAAAAAGTTCCGGGAATTATAGAGGAGTTCAGACGAAGTCCGGACGAAAAAAGGGCAACGAGACGGAATCTGCCAGAAAAATGTCACCGGAGCCGCGGCGCCCAAAGTGCTGAAAGTCCCGAGAGTAGCTGATTTTTGGCGCGCATGGCTGATCTGCAGTCGCGGCACGCGGGATTTATGAAGTTTGGGCCGAATTTGACATGTTTTCAGAATCCTAAAGGGATAAATTTTCCTACCTAAAGGGATAACTTTTCCTACCTAAAGGGATAACTTTTCCTACCTTAAAACTCTTACCTAAAAGAATTCTAATAACTTTTCCTACCTACAAAATCCCTAACCCTTCACCAAAAGGATTCTTTGGCTATAAATACTCTACATCATTAGAAGAATTATTCATTCTCCATTATACCATTCACCATTCTACATCCATCCATCCACCATTCCACCTTGTAAATATTCCACAACACAATCCTTGGATGCTAGAAGGCTTGGAGACTCGTTCTTAGTAATTTTCTTTTCCTTTTCTTTACTTTATTTCAGTTTTGGCATGATGAACTTCGAATTAGTTCTTGTCATCTTTATGGCTAGGAACTAATTCTCTTATAGGGCTTTCCATGTTGAATTACTAGAAACTTATGTTATAAATTAACGTACTTATGGTTATTTTTCTTATTGAGAGATCTATCCAATAATTGAGTTGAATTCTTGGTAATTAATTGACAACTAATTATCACTATATGATTTCTAATCAGTTACGAAAAGGGGATTGTGAATATGCTGTAAGTTGGGTAGACATTCTTGGATTGAGGATGAAAATACCTCAATTATTTATGTAGCGTTGATGAGAGGCTTAACAACCCTAATTTTGCGCATTGTGCGGCGGTCAACTAGGTTTTGTTCTTAATCCTCCTATAAAGTTATCCTTATCACCGAAAGTTAGGTAAGGTGCGATACTGGGGTTGAGTGTTTATATAACCCTAACGGGAGTATAAAACGATTTCGTAAACCTGCTTTCTCCTAAAGAAGAATACCATGAGTTAATGCATTAGTAAGTAGCATAAGCGGATAGTGAGGATACATGGAAGCCCTATTCTCATCACAACTGAAGTAAACCTTTATAGTTAAATAGCTTTTATAATTCGTAGTTATAAACAACCAATCAATCATAAATTCACCAAATAGATACCAAAAGATAGATAGTTGGTACTTGAACCCTAATCCTTGTGGACGATATTCGGTCTTACCAGGACTATATTACTTGTCACGATAACGTGCACTTGCGTTAAAGTGTGTGCATCTTAACGCGCATCACTTACCTCTACTGTGGCGTGAGCGGCCCAGGAAGAATTCGATTACCTGATATGTACTAAGTATGTGAAACTGGAAAATACTGAAAATACCTCAAGTATAGAATAACTGGAGACATGTATAAAAATCAGTTCACCGCACACTGTGCCTTACCAATAAATGAGAATATCAAACATGTACAATACTGCATGAAAATAGGAAGCTCATGGTCAAAGCAAGGTCATCCGCCCCGCAGTATCATTAAGCACTCCTACTCCTGGGACTATTTCACCCGCATGGGTCCTGTGGACCCGCATGAGATATTCCTCGCATAGGCTGTACTCACCCGCATGGGACTATTTAACCCGCATGAGCCCTACGGACTCGCATGAGGTATTCCTCGCATCGTGGGTAGCAAATCCACAGAATATGTGGTATAACGTCTTGGGGATGTACCCCTCATTTATACTCTTACCCTGAAGAAGGTGGTATAACGTCTTGGGGATTTACCCCTCATTTATACTCTTACCCTGGAGAAGATGGTATAACGTCTTGGGGATTTACCCCTCATTTATACTCTTACCCTGGAGAAGGTGGTATAACGTCTTGGGGATTTACCCCTCATTTATACTCTTACCCTAGCTCAACCGACAATTATACATAACATAAATAAGTTAACATAACTTAGTAAAAGAAAGTCCGGGAATTTAACCCAAAGTACTACACACTTCCACTCTTTTAAAAAGATGACCCTTTTTAACATAAAACTTTTGGGCAATTGATGCCTTAAAACCAATTTGCCTTTCACAATCTCAAGTCATTTATCCGTACTCATTTTACTTAAAGTAAATCTTTCTTTGTTAACCTTTCATAAAGCTAATATAATCAACTTCCCATAAAGTCATTATATTAACGTTATACCTTAGTCAAATACATTTTCCTAAATCCCAAGGGACTTATACTTTTAAAAAGGAAAACAAGAACCATATACTTGAACACATCAAGTCCCTTAACTTTGAAAACTCAAGACATCCATAAAACAAGTAAGGGATGTCAAACCTTGTACGTCTATCGTACTACATAGGTAAAACTAACCATGCTCAAGAGATAGGAAAGTTCCACATACCTCTTCGGTCAATTCACTTGCTAAGTCCAAAATACCGTACGGAGTATGTCAACCTATAATGACCATAATACGTTTATTAACCTCTAGTTTCAATGTAAAATATTCCAAGTTCAAAGTCACTAAATTCTATGAAAAATTGGGCAGCATTTTCTTTGTTTCTACATATTTTGCCACCTTTTACAAGACCGAATTCAACATCCAAACGCCACATTTAAGGCCCAACAATCCAACAATTCAAAGGGGATTACACACCTAATCTTGGGTGTGTAAAATTCTGCCCCACAATGTATAACAACTAACTTAACCAGTCTAAGGTAGTTTTTATGCTACAACATGCTCACATAACCTTCTTAACCAATCCTTTCATATCCAAACCATAATTCTTACATGCAATGAATCTAAGAGCATTATTTACTACTACAAGTTCCTTCTTCTTCACATGCAACACCAATAACTACCTACAAGAGAAGAATTGTTACCTTAGAGCTTTAGCCAAAATTATTCCAACAACTTTTGCTAGCCTCCTTTCCAAGAACACCACCACAATAACTCCTACAAGCTAGCCACAAGCTTCCTTCTTGCCACACCTTTTTCAGATTTTCCTCAAGCTTTGAATTTCTCTTGGAATTCTAGAGAGAAGGGAGAGCTTAAGCTTTAGAGAGATAAGAACTTTGAAAGATGACCAAGTCTTCAAGACTTGGTCAATATATAAGACATGCAAAAATCAGATGGGGGGGACACTTGTCACCCTCCCATGGCCTTTTAAAAGAGAAATCTGATTTTCCTCAGTTTTTCCGCCAGAAATCCCGCCTCGGCGCCGCGGCGCTGAAACTCCTGCCGACTCCCAGAACTTCCGGCGCCGCGGCCCTGCTTCCCGGCGCCGCGGCGCTGCAACTTCAGCGACCCCTCAGAATATCCGGCGCCGCGGCCCTGCATCCGGCGCCGCGGCGCTGTGGTCCCCGACCGAATACACCTTTCGGCTCGACTGCGCACTGAACTTGTAACTTCCATAACTTTCTACTCCGATGTCCTATCGACGAACGGTTGGTTGCGTTGGAAACTAGACTCAACGAACTACGCACTAGGCCTTTGAAACGCCTAGGAACTCTCAATGTACCGTGTCATAACCCGCCTCAAAGTTGACTAAAACCCGTCCGAAACAATCCGTCAACCTATCCTTCTAAATTTTTTAGTCTTACTCCCTTTCGTACGCTCTCATACGCATATCCTGAACTACGGGGTGTAACAGTCAGGTATAACAATCTCCCAATCAGTCTTCTATATACACAAGTAGGGATGTCAATGGGGCGGATAAATGTGGGTACCGCCCCGCACCCGCTCCAATTGGGGCGGGTATGGGGATGGTTTGGTGGGTGGTGGGGAAGGTATGAGTATTAAAAGTGCTACCCGTCATGGGTAGTGGGGCAGGGGTGGATTTCATATAAGACCCGCACCCGCCCCGCTACCATACCGCACCACACACCGTGCGCCACTGCACCGCCCGTATCATCTATTAGTTTAATTAGGCTATTTACGAATTTATTTGACCACTTTCTTGATTTAAAATGTGACTTGAGCTAACCCGTGCGTGTCACGCTTGTTAAACACAAATGCACCACGTTTCTTTTTCTCATTCTCTTTGTTCTCCTTTTTTTTTGTTAAATATTTTCATCTTTACTGTTTTTTAATATTCATAATATTTTGACAAGGTTTTAGACTTGATATTCGATACACCATAGTGGAAAGGTTCCCTTTTCTTCCTTTTTCTTATATAACTTTCATTTTGGTGATTAAAACAATTGCTAGACATTATTTGAGCATTTTATTAATGGGTATCCGTCGGGTAAGTGGGTATCCGCGTGAAGTAAGTGGGGCAGGGGCGGGTGGAGGAATTACTACCCGTGATGGGTGATGGGACGGGGGTGGGGATGTATTTTAGGTGGTGGGTACGGGTATGGGATACCCTTCCCCCGCCCCCGCCCCGCCCCATTGACATCCTTATACACAAGGATCACTCAACAGACTGTCTGAACCAAGTGATGATCCAGATTCAGAGGCTATGATCTTGTCCAGCTCAATATTAGTGAGTTTCTGATTCGATTACATAGGAAAACCAACAGGTTTGGCTCCTGCCAATCCCATGTATGCTATAAGCTCTAATGCATACTTTCTTTGGTGCATTAGAATTCCTTGTGAGTTCCTTGCAGACTCAATTCCAAGAAAGTACCTCAACTCTCTCAAATCTTTAATTTTGAAAGATGATTGTAGTGACTCCTTTGTAGACTGAAGAAGAACTAAATCATTATCAGTTAGTAGCAAATCATCTACATAAACCAATACTACCATAATCTTCTCCTCTTCCTGTTTGGTGAATAAAGAATAGTCCCTATGGCTTTGTGTGAAACCTGATGACAATAAAGCAGTAGTCAACTTGATGTTTCACTTCCGAGAAGCTTGCTTCAAGCCATATAGAGACTTGAGTAGTCTGCACACACGTGTCTTCCTATATTGAGTATCAAATCCTTCAGGAACTGCCATGAACACTTCTTCTGATAAGTCACCCTGAAGAAATGCATTATAGACATCCATTTGGTATATCACCCAATTCTTTACTGTTGCAATAGATATCACTGCCATGACTGTGGCCGTCTTCACCAATGGTGAAAAAGTCTCCTGATAATCAATTCCATCCTTTTGATTGTATCCATTGGCTACAAGTCTTGCCTTGAACCTCTCCACTTCTCTTGTTTCCTTGTATTTGATCTTGTAGACCCATCTACAACCAATTACTTTCTTCCATTCAGGTAGTTGAACTAGTTCCCATGTACCATTATCCTCTAGAGCCTTGATTTCAGATTCCATAGCTGCAACCCATCTAGGATCCTTAGCTGCATCTGCATAGCTTGATGGTTCTGTGTCCAGAGATACTTTTGCAATGAAATGTTGATAGGTTGAAGATAAACATGTATATGTGACACTATCAGAAATGGAATAAAAGCAATTTAAAGAGCCTTTATTAGTGATGTAATCCTTGTGCCAAATGAGGGGCTTGCTACATCTTCCTGATTTTCTCACTGCAGGAGTTGTAATGGTATCTGTATGTATGTCACTCTCATGATGCTCAGCTCCATCTGCACAGTCATTGCTGATATGAGTGTGCTGATCATCAGCACCAAAAATATCTGGATCCGCAGCATCAGGTCCTTCCCATGCAAAAAATTCTCCATTTGCTGGAGCATCATTAGTAACAGGATCACATATCAGATCCTTATAACATAACTCCTCATGTGCCTTTATATTGATAGTCTCTTCATGCTTCTTATTCTTAAAAGGGGAAATATCTTCCCTAAACAACACATCCCTGCTGACAAATACAACTCTATTCTCTAGGTCATAGAGTTTCTATCCCTTTTGTGTATGTGCATATCCAAGTAAAATACATCTAACTGCTCTTGGACCAAACTTGTCATGTGTATTAAGTATAGTAGCAAAACACAAACAACTTATAACTCTCAAGTGGTTAAGAGGTGGTGCTTTGTTATATAATCTGTGTAAAAGAGACTCATTATTCAGAACTGTGGAAGGGATCCTGTTAATAATGTATGTTGCAGCTTCTATACACATGCCCCAGAATTTATCTGGTAGACTGCCTTGAAGCTTAACAACCCTTGTTGTTTCAAGGATATGTCTATGTTTTCTCTCCACACCATTTTGTTGTGGTGTGTAAGGACAATAACTCTCATGTATGACCTCTAGTGTCTGAAATAAGTCCCTACAATTTAGATTAAAAAACTCAGTTCCATTATCTGACCTCACTTTCTTAACTTTAGAATCAAACTGTGTATTAACTTCAGTAAGGAAAACTTTCAAAACAGTATATACATCAGATTTTAGTCTCATCAGAAATGTCCATGTCCATCTAGAGAAGTCATCTACAATGGTTAAGAAGTATCTCATTCCATTATATGTTTCAATTCTATATGGTCCCCAAACATCTAAATGCAACAATTGAAAGGGCTTTACTGTTTTACTAGTAATAACAGGAAATAGAGATCTGATTTGTCGAGCTAGTGGACAAATATCACAATTATTTAAAGCAAAATCAGTATTGTTCTTAAAGCAAGAAATTTTCCTTAATACTGTCATAGGCACATGACATAGCCTCTGATGTCATGTCATTGTATCTATGTGCTGAGTAACACCCATACACTTCCTCAGTTTCTTCTCCTGATTTTGAGCATCCATACACAAAATGTAGAGTCCATCTTTCTCACTACAATTCCCCTCACCTTCCCAGATGACAGGTCCTGAAACACACAAAATGATGGAAAGAAATTGACACTACAATTCAACTCCTTAGTCACTTTCGATACTGACATCAAATTAAACTTGAAATATGGCACACACAGAACATTTTTGAGGACATCACATTGTCCTAGATGGTAATCACCAATATGTGAGATTTTAGCTGAATATCCTGTTGGCAACTGGACCTTCCCTGTCCCTTTTGTCAATAGATCATTATGTAGATGCTTAGAATCACTTATCATATAGTTGATCGCACATGAGTCAACAATCCAATGTAATAACTTTAATGGATCAGTGACATGTATACCTATCATATTTGCACTGTGATTTTCTGCTCCTATCCTTTTCATCCAGCATGTGGAGGATTTGTTGTCGCTGACTGAGAGTGAATTGACCCTGCAACATTGTATCATTTTGGTCTCCAGATTGTTGTGCTCTAGAGCTTTGTCCTGTATCTTCAAATCCAGTTGTAACTGCATAAGCCTTTTTATTTTTGTTCTTGAAGTCCTCTGGATATCCAATCAACTGATAACAGCCTTCCTCCAAATGTCCTGTCTTATTACAATAATTGCATTTCATTAGTTTAAAGCAGTCCAGTTTGTAATGTCATTTCATGTGGCGGTAATCACACATATAATTAGGATTGTATGGTTTTCTTTGTTTGTGACCTCCTTTGTTGTTGTTTCCACTCCTTGTTGTAAACATAACAGCAGAATCAGTATGATCATGTACTGTTTTGCTTTCCCCTGACAGAATCCTCCGACTCTCCTTCTGATTGACTAATGCATAAGCTTGATTTAGATTTGGAACTTGTTGCATCATAAGAACTTAACTTTTTATATAGTTATAACTCTCATTAAGGCCATAAGAAATTGCAATAATCTCTGATATCGCAAGTGATTGATAAAGTCTTTCGACTTAGGACATCATGATGGCGAAGGTATGATAGAATCATACACATTCCAAAGATCTTTTAATCTGGAGTAATATCCCGATACCGACATTGTTCCTTGTCTCAAATTGAAAATTTCTTTGTGGAGTTGAAATGCTCTCGAGCTGTTCACTTTGTCAAACCTCTCATTCAACTCCTCCCATATGTTGTGTGCATAAGCATTGAACAACATTCTTGCTAGTAGACTTTTGCTAACGTTCCCCATTAGCCAGGACACCACGATAACATTACATATGTTCCATATCCTTGCGAGTTCTTCATTATAGTGTTCTCTTCTTATTGTTCAATCAATGAACCCTATCTTATTCTTTCCTAACAGTGCCAACTTCACTGCCCTACTCCACAGTGTATAGTTGTCCATCCCACTTAAAATGATTCCAACAGATAAGGAACCAGGTGCATTCGACGGAAACAAATACAGAGGATGATTATGATCCACATTATTCAGTGAATTAGTGTCTCCTACCACATTCATTCCTCCATCTTCAATAGTTTCTGATGTAGCCATATTATACTAATTCCAGAAAACAGATTGAAAATTTTCGACTCCTTTAATTTTGTTCTTAATCGACAACAAACAATTAATAATTCTTTGATGTATCAGAAAACAATTCCTCCAGATCTACAATTCTCCAGTATGTCCTTAATCGACAACAGACAATTTGATGTAATAGAATACAATTCCTTCAGATCTATAATTCTCCAGAAAATCTACAATTCTCCATAACAAGTATATATTCCTAAGTCTTAATTTGCATGTAACTTGATTACCTTAATCATGACAAAATTCATTATCTTCCGTCACTCGTAATCAACATTACCTTCAATCTTCAATTATCGAGTCAACTTTCACTCGATTGTCACAGATCTACATAGTGCGATCTGAGATCTTTGAAAATATGTCTTGCATGTCATTATTTTCTTGAGATTTATGCCTCGATTCATCATTTGTATTGATTTGTTTGGAATATCAATTGAATCATAGTTTCTGATTGTGCGATCATGTCATTCACGTAACCGGCTCTGATACCATGTTGAGGATCGCACAATCCGAGACAAGAAGAAGAGATATAGAGGAAGAAGAAGCAGCTTGTGAGATGGAGAAGAAGAGAAGTCTTCGAAGAAAAGAGAAGGGGAAGAGAGCATGAGAGAAGACGAATGGGAGAGAGAATGAGAGAAGTTGTATTGAATTAAAAATGTTACAATATTTGTGTGTACACACGATTATATACAACTCAAATACTCAAGCTATTATAACTATAGTTACACTTTCTATTAACCACATTGAATGACTATAGTTAATTACAAAATGCTATATTTCTATACTTTAACAAATTTAAAATTCTTGAGACGTATGGAAACTGACAAAGAGAGAATCATTAGAATATAATAAGCTGAGATTAGGTGAACGAATACGTACGATAGGCGGCATATTATAGTAGTGTATGCATATATCCTCCATTATAAATACACAAAAAGGAAAATTGTTACTCTCGAAAGAAAATGGTAGAACCAAATCGTCCATTGTTCGTTCTATTTGGGTCATCAATAGTGCAGTTCAGCTATGGTCGTCAGGGTTGGGGTGCAACATCGGTGACCTCTACGCCATAAGGTATTTAATTTCTTCTAGTAGTACTCTTACCTTTTGTGTACACCAATGTTTAATTTATGTCTTCCTTATTTTGCCATTTGAGCTTAATTATGTACTCCTCTTATCACAATATTGCACATCTCTTTTGTTGCTCTTCCAGCTCTACCTAAGAGGTTTTACTTTAAGTGGAATTTTCATGATGTGGCTCAATAGTTCATATTAAGTGTATTAGACATGCTAATTGGGTTGCGATATTAAATATACCTAAGAGCTTGATAAGTTCCCATTCACTGTATATAATACTTATATAATCAAACGCATAGATAAATCAAGAAGTACTTACAAACTACAGTTAAATCTCTTTATAATTGATTCGTTATAATCACATTTCACTATAACGGTCTGATTTTCACCGGAACCGATTGTTCGTGTTATATTTTACTTCTATATAACATCATTCTACCTATAACATCAATTATATTAATTATAGCGGTACACTCTTTATAAAATTACATCTCTATAACAATCATTCTCAAATATTGTGTAATAATATTTGTAAAAGGTATACCATGTATAAAAAATTAAATTATCAAAATATTTATGATAATCGTCATTAATGTCATGCACATAGTAAATTCAAGTATGAATATCTAAAAGGAAAAAAAAAATCTCATAGTGATCCGATTTAGACTTGAAGCATTATATTATCGCTAAGAGACTGAAATTTACGAAACAACCTACAATTGTTAGAATTTTTAGGTCAAACTTAAAATTGTATTATGCATATGTTCCTTAGATTTCAATTCTTTATCGTTATGGTACAACTAGTAATGAATTTATTTGTAATTTATTAGTCTTTTTTTAATTTTTAATTAATACAATAACAACACTCAGTGAAATCTCACAAAGTGGAGTCTGGAGAGAGTAGAATGTACGCAGACATTACCCCTATCATACCATGATAGAGAGGGTGTTTCCGGTAGACCATCGACATAAGAACAGGCAATTCAAGACAAGATGAAAAAAATAACGAATAAACCAGGAAAACAAAGTAATAGTCAAAGGACAAGAAACAACAAATAGTAACACACATCAAATGACAAGAAATAACAAGTAGTAACCGAAATTGAAGGGCAGCGTAAGGTCAATTGAGATTTTAAAATTAACAATTTTTTGTTTTGTTTATAGCATAAAAAGAACAGAAAAATATTTATTTGTGTATTTTTGTTTATAACAGCTAAATGAGATCTAAACATCAAATGTCAGTATGCATATATAACAACACTTTACTATAGCAATCATGAAATTCTCAGACAAACGCTGTCATTATAGAGAGGTTTGAAATTTGATTAAGTTTATATATACTTAACCAAACACCTTCCGATGTCTTCAAATTTTCTCAATGCCATAATATCAAGCTTTCAAATAATTAATTCCATGCCAACTCCTTCTCTATATAATAGGCTAATGATCTGTTGGGAAGTACTATTTCCAACTTTAAATTAATGTCTTATCAACAGGCAGATATACTATTGCGTGGATATGCTGGTTGGAATTCAAGGATGGCTCTTCAACCACATTGAATGACTAGTTAATTACAAAATGCTATATTTCTATACTTTAACAAATTTAAAATTCTTGAGACGTATGGAAACTGACAAAGAGAGAATCATTAGAATATAATAAGCTGAGATTAGGTGAACGAATACGTACGATAGGCGGCATATTATAGTAGTGTATGCATATATCCTCCATTATAAATACACAAAAAGGAAAATTGTTACTCTCGAAAGAAAATGGTAGAACCAAATCGTCCATTGTTCGTTCTATTTGGGTCATCAATAGTGCAGTTCAGCTATGGTCGTCAGGGTTGGGGTGCAACACTGGCTGACCTCTACGCTCGCAAGGTATTTAATTTCTTCTAGTAGTACTCTTACCTTTTGTGTACACCAATGTTTAATTTATGTCTTCCTTATTTTGCCATTTGAGCTTAATTATGTACTCCTCTTATCACAATATTGCACATCTCTTTTGTTGCTCTTCCAGCTCTACCTCAGAGGTTTTACTTTAAGTGGAATTTTCATGATGTGGCTCAATAGTTCATATTAAGTGTATTAGACATGCTAATTGGGTTGCGATATTAAATATACCTAAGAGCTTGATAAGTTCCCATTCACTATATATAATACTTATATAATCAAACGCATAGATAAATCAAGAAGTACTTACAAACTACAGTTAAATCTCTTTATAATTGATTCGCTATAATCACATTTCACTATAACGGTCTGATTTTCACCGGAACCGATTGTTCGTGTTATATTTTACTTCTATATAACATCATTCTACCTATAACATCAATTATATTAATTATAGCGGTACACTCTTTATAAAATTACATCTCTATAACAGTCATTCTCAAATATTGTGTAATAATATTTGTAAAAGGTATACCATGTATAAAAAATTAAATTATCAAAATATTTATGATAATCGTCATTAATGTCATGCACATGATAGAGAGGGTGTTTTCGGTAGACCATCGGCATAAGAACAGACAATTCAAGGCAAGATGAAAAAAATAACGAATAAACCAGGAAAACAAAGTAATAGTCAAAGGACAAGAAACAACAAATAGTAACAGACATCAAATGACAAGAAACAACAAGTAGTAACAGAAATCGAAGGGCAGCGTAAGGTCAATTGAGATTTTAAAATTAACAATTTTTTGTTTTGTTTATAGCATAAAAAGAACGGAAAAATATTTATTTGCGTATTTTTGTTTATAACATCTAAATGAGATCTAAACATCAGTATGCATATATAACAATACTTTACTATAGCAATCATGAAATTCTCAGACAAACGTTGTCATTATAGAGAGAGGTTTGAAATTTGATTAAGTTTATATATACTTAACCAAACACCTTCCGATGTCTTCAAATTTTCTCAATGCCATAATATCAAGCTTTCAAATAATTAATTCCATGCCAACTCCTTCTCTATATAATAGGCTAATGATCTGTTGGGAAGTACTATTTCCAACTTTAAATTAATGTCTTATCAACAGGCAGATATACTATTGCGTGGATATGCTGGTTGGAATTCAAGGATGGCTCTTCAAGTTTTAGATAAAGTTTTCCCAAAGGTACCTAATGCTTTGATATATAGTAAATTGGATGTATCAGTCATTCTCAATGCTTATATATATATATATATATATATATCTACAACATATAGTATCACTTGCTTTCATACAAAATATTATTAGTAGTTTTCTAAATCAAAACTATTTAAAAACCAACTACTCCTACCTGTTTTGAATCTTGTTCATGTTTCAGGTAGAATTAACGAAAGGCCAAAATAACTCGTTTCCATTAGAATTGAACCCAAGTGTTTAGACATTATATATTGGCTAGTTGATGGTTCACTTTATGGTGATGTTAATTTTTCACCCTAAAAAAATTTCTTTAATCTGGAGTTCTAATTTATAGGGCTTTTTACATTGTACATTCACTACCCAAAATTTCTTTTTCCATATTTGGATAGCAGACATAATTATTTTTTACCGACCGGCCAAATATGTTTATTTCATGTGTAGGATGCGGAAATTCAACCTTCCCTTGTCATACTTTATTTCGGCGGGAATGATTCAATAGATCCTGAAGTTCCAGATAGCACTCATGTCCCTCTTGAAGAATATGTTGAAAACATGAGAAATATTGCACTTCATATCAAGGTAACTTTTGAACTGTCCAGTGCATTAAGCTTCCGCTATACGCGGGTTTCGAGGAAGGTTCGGACTATAAGAATCTATATATATATATATAGTGTACGCACTCTTATCCTGCATTTTTATAAGAGTCTGTTTCTAAGATTTGAACCCGTGAATGGCACAACTTACCTATTACTCTGAGGCTCCCCTTTCATTTCTCCAACGAAAAAAAATAATACTGTTTTGGCTTAAGTTCCGGCAACATTCACTTGTTTTCACCAAATTGATATTCTAGGATATTTAGTGAAAGTAATTGAGCGATTTTTCGATTTCTTGCCATTGGACTATATATGGATGACCTTATGTGTAATTAGTTTTTGTTAAATGTGGAGCAGTTATCATTATTTGGAACATTTCCTAATTAGATACATTGTGATATCCACTTAATTTATTGGCATATCTAACATAAATATAATCCGTCACATCATTTATAGGGCCTTTCAGAAAAGACTCGTCTAATTTTTCTAAGCACTCCGACGGTGAACGAGGACCAAATTGTCCAATGTTATGGGTAATTAACAACCTCGATACTGAAATAACTAGTTTAATCTTTAAGTCATTATATGTTATTTAAAGAGATAATGGTAAAAATATACATTTAATTATCAGTTTTTCGCGAGTTTCACACTCCAACTATGTATTAAAACATATCTTGAAGCTGATTAGATCAACTATCAGTTGTTTCTTTTCCTATCTGAACTATCATCATCTAACTCAACTAAGTGTGTTTTAATGCATAGATATAGTGATAACTAGGGTAGAAAAAGTATGTAGATAGTGATAGTTCATGTAGTAAAATGAAACAACGGATAGTTAATGTGTAAAACTCGCAAAAAGTGGTTCAAATGTATTTTTGACCATTATCTCTTATTTAAAAATAATTTTCCGGCTTATTATTTTACTTTGTTGAAGCAGTGACAATCTAGGCAGAACAAATGAGAAATCTCGGATATACTCCGAAGCTTGTATTCGATTAGGCCAAGAACTGGGTGACAAAGTTATAGATCTTTGGTCAGCGCTTCAAGAACCACCTGATTGGTTGACTACTTGCTTCTGGTAAGTTGTCCATCTGTGAATGAAATCCATTACATTTACTCTTTGCTTTTATGTTGCTACATATATATACTACTCTCTCCGATTCATAATAAGTGTTCATTTACATTTTTATTTAGGTTCAAAATAAGTTTTTACTTACATAATAAAAAAAACAATTATTTTCTCTAAATTTATCTTATTTAGATAAGTGGATTTTTATGTAATCAATAAAATATATTAATTAAGTACGTAGTATTTAATTAAGGACAGTTTAGTCAAATCAAAATACATATTTTTAGGAGTTGCACCCAAGGATGTGACTAGCTAGTGATCAATGAAGTGGGTTGAGCACCATGACGTCTAAAAAAATCGGTCACTCTTGTTAACGGTGGTTGAGTGAGTTCTCTCCAACCCACTAGGTCAAGTGTTCAAGTCTGGTAGAAGAGCAAATATTTTTTGGGAGTTAATATTTTTTTAAAGAGGGCGTAAAAGGTTAAGTAGACACTTATTTTGAACCGTAGGAAATAGTAAGTAGTAACCAATATGAGAGGCGGGTTCAGAGTTTTGTTCTGATGGGTTCAATTTTTAGATTTTTATCATTGAACCCACTATACGTTAAAATTATTCATTCCAACTTTATTATTTATTTTTAGCAATCTTTCAAATATATTTCTTTCGTGTCGAAAATGATGAGTTCATATGAATCTATTACTTATATCTTATGTCCGCCATTGTGCAATATAAGAATAGTTCTTTTGAACCAAGAAAAGAGAGAAATAAAATGTTTTTGTTGAATTTATTAATCTGTCATACATAGCTTTTACGTTTTGTATTTAAGTTAGGGTTTAACTAATATTCACCAACATTAATCTATATGTCCTATTTTAGGATCACACAGTTTATTTTTACCGAAGATCACGTGTGAATATCTTTTTGAATGATTTGATAGTGTAAAAAATTGTTATAATATTATCGGTATATAAAAGTTAAATTCTTGAGTTATAGGAATATACTCTCACAATGAGAAGAACTTTTACACGATCAATATAATTACTTGAAATGCTATTCTTCTCAGTTATCAACAAGGACTTATTAAAGAGAGTTAGTAGTTATTTATTATAGGTTATCAATAAATACTTATTCAATAGAGTTGTTTGCAGCTACTTTTAGTGATTTGCCGTCAACGCAATAAAACTTAAAACTCCTTTGTTATTATATGTAGGGATGGGATGCATTTAACAAAGGAAGGGAGTAAAATTGTGGCAAATAAAATCAAGATGGTACTTACTGAGGCAGAGTGGGAGCCAAGTCTACATTGGACAAAAATGCCTGATGAATTTTTTGATATTATCATATAGAATTAGTAAACTTTATATGTTTACTTGTTCCCTATGTACTTAAAATCGTAAAATGTTATGAATCTATTTAATTGTGTGGATGTTTTTCAATGAATGTTTCAGCATACATGTACTATATTAATGTATCACTTAAGACATGTATCTAATGGATGATTTGTATATTCTATAAAAGAATATTCTTCATCTCCGTAGAAGACACACTTATATACACTTGAAATAAGAAAAAACGTTATTTCCTCCTCTATATATCTTTTGTCTTATCAATATATTGTTTTATATGGACTGATTAGCTATCAATTTACAAAATGTTATGAAGTACTAATCAACTTAGAAGGTTTCGCTATAATTTTCATTTTTGTGTTACGAACATCAAGTCAGATAGGTTTTCCAAAAGATTTCTTTTAATTTGATTCTTGGAATACATATTATTATTCTGGTTACATTCAACTACATGCCAGCCTTGAACTTAGTTATATCTTGAATTCTCAAGATATAAGCATGAAATAATATGTAAGATGATATTAATCTCCGTTGGGGAGTTTTTCATTAATATCAAAATATATATAGAGTACAAGGTTCATCCCTTATACAATAGGAATCCTAAATCTATACAAAAAAAGAATCATAGTCTTACCATAATTATATTTACAATATATGAAAATATTCTAATTATAGGTAGGGATACAATTGTTTCTATAATATACATGTTTACACACCCCCTCAGTCGGAGCGGGAGGAGGCCGGACATTGAGACTGGATCTGAAGTCAAGAAATAACTGTCTGGAAAATCCTTTGGTAAATATATCTGCATACTGATAGGATGATGGAACATGTAACACTCTGACATGGCCTAGTGCAACTTTCTCACGAACAAAGTGTAGGTCTATCTCAATGTGCTTGGTTCGCTGATGTTGAACCGGATTATGAGACAAATAGATGACAGAGATGTTATCACGATTACCTGATAGATGCTGACGCAGAAGGACACCGAAGTTCTAACGAGAAATTTTGAGCGACAAATCGCGGTAGAAATTTGCGAAAAGTCAAACCGGACCGACCAGGGACCGAATTGATTCTCGGACGAATCTGGACCGAATTTCTCGGTCGGTCCGGTCGAGTCATTTCGTCGGTCCGGTCTCATGGACCGAATGGACCGAATCCACTCAGGCGATCCCAGCCGGCCAAGTCACGGCGGCCCGGTCCGGCCCCGGCCGGCTCACCCCCGGCCCCCCCCCCCCACGGCCGTGCGTATTGACATATCAAATATAAGTCGTAAATTAGTGAAACTTTAAATGGTCATAACTTTGCGCTCGGACGTCCGTTTGATCTAATTTTTTTTTTGATTTCGCGTATTTTTTCGAGACGAATAATCCCAAACGGACTTAAGTGCTTCACCGGATTTCTCCAAAAACGTCCATCTTGCCCCTCAATTTCTCTTTTCCCCCAAATCGTTACGTTTTTCCCATTTTCAAATCTAAATATCTCGCGATGTACAATAGATTTCAACGTAAAAAATTTGTGGCACCGCGTCCGAGAATGTCAATTTCAGTAATGGTAATTCATTTTTTTTTTAAAAAAACGGGCCTCGGAACCCGACCCGAAATTATATAATATTATATATTAGAAATTTAGAAAATTAGGAATTATATATATTAGGAATTTAGAAAATTATAAATTATATATATTATATATATTAGGAATTATATATATTATAAAAAATAAAAAATAAAAATTAGTCGATGGACCGACCTGACCTGAATAGGACCAAAACCAATTACGAAAAAGCAGGGGCCAGAAGGCCGAATTTCTCGATCGGTTCGATCCGACCGTTTTGTGCGGCCTGTCGCAACTACTACATTTGCAACACCTCTGTACTCGGCCTGCAGTGGCGAGATAGGGTGATGCGTAAGCAGCCAGGACCAAAAGTCGATTATCCTCTAAAAAGACAAAAGCGGAGGTGGAGCATCGGCGTGTCGGACACCACCTGATCTGCGTCGTATGAAAGCAACTTGTTTGGAGCAGAGGGGTATAGGTGCAAACCATAATTAAGAGCGCCCTTAATGTATCGAACGATACGCTTAAGAGCAGTGAAATGAGACTCCCTGAGAGCATGCATGAATAAGCACACTGTTACACCTCGTAATTTTAAGGCGACAATTAGAGAACGTAATTAAGAAAATAAGATTCAAATATTGGATATAAAATATATTTACGTATGATAATGAGGAAACTAGTATACAAGCAATGTGATCCCGAAATAATTTTGATGTAACAAGTGTGACAATGAGGATTATTATTAATGATTGTATATCTCAAAAAAAGGTGATGAACTAATGTCATATTACAAATTATGACATCGAGTATACGATGATTTTATGAATTTTTAAAATTAAAGTAAATTGAAATCGAAAATTATTTATGTGTATGATTGATAAATTACACGGAGTCAGATCACTTAATGAAATTAAGTGACACGTTAGGAAGATAGGTGCCAAGTAATAGCCTTCCACCGCCAAATTGGCCAGTGAAAGGCCACATATTCGATGAGAACATTTGGCTAAAAGCCAAAATGTAAGCTATCTATCTTTTTTTCATTTGGAACAGCAAAAACATTTTACTTTTACTATTAAGAAGCAGAGGACTTACAAAGTAGCAGTAATAAGCAAAGGACGAGAATGAATTATGAAGCAC
The DNA here is from genome assembly GCA_029844215.1 of Przewalskia tangutica. Lineage (NCBI taxonomy): Eukaryota > Viridiplantae > Streptophyta > Magnoliopsida > Solanales > Solanaceae > Przewalskia > Przewalskia tangutica. Next base: position 85,845,911 of record CM056738.1, on the reverse strand, counting down.
TTCATTTCTAATTTGGGAGAATTCAATGGAAAGAACAATATTGCAGCAACTTTTGTTTTCACTTTGAGAAAGCAACGTATCTTTGGAGAATTAGTAGAAAAGGTTTCCAGAAAATTCGTGTTAGCTTTGGATCTATCAATTGGAGCAGTGAAATCGAGAATCATAGGGACTGTTTTAGGCATCAAATTAAGGTATGAAATTCTTCTTTTACGGTGTAATTGGAGTTGCATGTTGTTGTAAGTTAAGAAATGAATTGGTATTAAGAGGAATTGGAAATAGGAGAATGCATGTGATTGTTGTTGATGTTAAAACCGATTTAAGGACTACTTGGCTACATTGAATTTAAATGTTGTTATTATTATCGTGTCACTAATTGCATATTGAAATTGAAGGAACATTGAGATTTGAAGTTGTAATTAGTTATATGGAAGTATTAAAAGATGAATTGGATTTTAAGGAGTCAAGAAAAGAGTTATGGAATTATTATGTTATAGCCGAGACCTTCCCAAAAATTGTTGGATATTGTCGTGTCAAGATTAGGGGTTGTTTTGTGGAGTTTTAATGCTTAAAATATACGTTATGAACACGTATATACGTTGTGGTGATTACTAATACATGTCTTAAAGGAATTAAAGTATAAAAGAGGTGTTATGTTGCAAGTTAGGGCTTGAACTCTTGTTGTTATTGCTAGAGTTGATGAACTGTTTTAAAATGTTGTTTTAAAATGGATTAAGGGTTGGATTAACATAAAAAGTGGTGTATTAATCACCTTGGTTGTTGTTTTGGTTATACTCCATAAATATAAAAAGAAAGAATGTATAAGGAAGGTGTATACCAAATATATGGAGTGTTTGAGATTATATTGGTTATATCTTGAAGTTGTATCTTCTTATTGGTATTGTTGGCTGTGTTTGAAAGTTGTGAATTTGTGTATAAATAGGAAAAGTGCTGCCCAAATTTTTATAGCAAAGAAAGTGAGTTATCATTCAATTATAATGAATGCTAGTAATCATGAGGTTAATGGTTATGTTACTACTATTATAGGTTGAAGCGCTAGTCAAGACTTATCTAGATTGTTGAGTTGGGTAGTTCGTCAGAAAGGTATGTGAAACTCTTCCTTCTTTCTTTGGCATGATTTATAAGAAATGAACGTACGGCGGACGTACATGATTTCTATACAGTTTAATTCATAATAATATGAGTTATGAGTAGTGTCTTTGATGTTTACAGTAAAAATTCATTTTAATGATTTTATAGAGAGTCAGTGATGATTTAAATTGCATATGGTTGCTCATGATATCTATTCGTGCAAAGTGTTACTATTCCACTTCTCCGAGTCCCGGGCCGGCTTATGTTCGTGCACAGCCTTGCATTGTTCACCGAGTCTCTCACTAGAAGGTCGACTTACGTAGGATGCATGCATAGATGAGATGATGACTTCACCGAGTTCCAGTATGGGCCGGATTGTGATATGATTCCACCGAGTCCCGCACTAGAGGGTCGGATTACGTTATATGTATATATGTATATGATGACCATATTGACATGTATTCTTGGTTTTTGACTTGACTCTCATTTTTATAAGGCACAGTTGATTTTCTAATTTCTATGGCACAATTAGATTGGCATTTGATAATATTACATGTCTTATATACGTTTTGATCAGTCATGATTATCTATTTTGTACTTTATGTTTCATATAATCGGTACATTCTTTCGTACTGACCCCATTTTCTTTGGGGGCTGCGTTTCATGCCCGCAGGTACATGTACTCACTTTGGTGATCCGCCAGCCTAGGGTTTCCACTCAGCTGTTTGGGAGAGCTCCATTGATTCGGAGTTTAGTCAGTTTGGTACAGATCTTCAATTTTAGACCTATGCTTACTTAGGGGTGCGACGGGGCCCTGTCCCGTCATATTTCGTTATCCTTCTCATAGAGGTCTGTAGACAGTTGTGGGTTGTACGTATGTGGAGTTGTAAACCTGTTTTGGTATATGTGTTGCATTATTTCGTTTTGGGATGTTCATGTATATAGTAGCAGCCCTATCGGCTTGCGTCCCTCGTTATAATTGATTTTGATGTGACTCATCTGGAGACAGGATTGTTCATATGTAAAGGCAGTCTTGCCGGCTTGCCTATTCATACATATGTTATGTTTGCAGCGTTATGCTACCGGATTTCCTATTGTCCTTTGTGTTAGTTTGATTACGTGACAGGTTAGTATAATGACGTTCAATTAGGGCGCTTAGTCGCGGTCCGTCGGGTCGGGTCGCGATAAAAGTGGTATCAGAGCAGTTAGTACTCAGAATGTCTACAGACCGTGTCTAGTAGAGTTTTGTGTGTGAGTATGTTGTGCACCATACTTATACGCAGTAGGCTGTCAGGTATTTAGGATTGGTTTCTATTCTTTTATCTCATAGATCGTGCAATAGAGTTATGTCATTAGGATAATTCCCCCCCTAACAAATTATTGTGGTTGCAGCTATGCCTCCAAAGAAAGCGACAGTGGCCCGGAAGGGAAAATCAGAGCTATTTGGACTTGACTTAGTGTATCAAGCCATAAGGAATGTGAAAGAATTTGAGTAGAAGTATGATGACCAGGTTTGGAGGTACTAGGTCAACGTCAGGTAATGTAACTCTTCAGAATCTTCTACATACTGAATAAGGGAATAAGTTAACGATTCATCACTTAAGGGATGATATCGTCAGGGATTGGAACCAGGAGCAACGTCCGAGATTACGTATGTATACTAGAATATGTTGGAATTATGAAAAGTACGACAAGTAAGAAATGAGTGAACAAATGAAGTTGTTATAATTACGAGTAGTGAGAAGAAGAAAAAAAAAGATCCCTTTCAGACCATGAATGAGGTGTCAACTTGTTAAATGTATTGCATTATTCTCTATCGTACGAATTGGTACTCCATTATGCCACGTTATCCGCTCTATAGTTACAGAGATTCCTTTTTCCTCTCAAAGGTAGGGAATGAAGCTTATCTATTATTTTCTCCTCCATACCTCTAATTAAATTTTGAGTTCTAATTGTTAGAATCTGTGACCGTTTTATGGTATACCATGTTGCTGGACTGTGTGAAAGTGAAAAACTGCAAGAGAATATTGTTCTCCTGTAAGAATAAGAAGGGGTTATTACTTCTTGAATGATAAGGTTGAGATAAAAAAAATGAAAGCGTTTTCTTACTTTGAACAGAGTACTGGAAAGTATTGGACATAGGGATTATTTGAGTTCTTTCGCAAATGACTTAGAACTTGGGAATGATGAACATCCTATTAGTGTATAGTTGTTTCAAGCATTTAAAATATCGTAAAGAGTAGTGTTCAGCGCACAAAAAATTTGAAAAAGCATGGCAAGGACGTGCAGCGAACCTCTGGAGTTCATATTTTTCAGTTAAGAAGTTATTTGAAGGATTGGTAACCGAGGTATGTATTCGTGCACAGTTTCAATGCATTGGTTCACGCCGGATGCTAAGATGGGGTTATTTGATCTCTTGGAACCAAAGGTTAAAAGGGAAGAAGTTCATAATGCCTCTCTTAACTTGTATAGCGAATGATCTTTTAGTACTAATCTTGCTGAGCATCCAAAATGAGGAATATGGTTATTGTGGAAGCCTCATCTCTATGAGGTAGATATTAAAAACTGTACATAATAATTGATACACTGCGGGGTAACACATAGGGGTACAAAGAAAAGTTTATGTATGACCTTGGTGTGTGCATTCAATGATGTGGTTCTTAAAAAGGAACTGTGAATATATATTAGAAGATTACGTGTCCAGGTACAAGGTCCATAGGCAATAATGAGTGATTTTAACTGGGTATTAAAGGAAAATGAAAGAGTGAAGTGTCATGTTACTATGACTGAGATAAAGGAAACATAGGACTTAGATTATTGTTTGATGTGTCTAAAGCCTTATGTGCTAAACTTTAGTGAAATTCCAAACATCTAACAGATTGTGAAATAATTTTATGTGGATCAAATATTGCAAAAGACGTTATCCTCTAAATATACCATAGGAATGATGCTCTCGTGTATGGAAAATGATGTTGGAAGCTAGAGATGGCATAGAGCATGAGATGTGGTAGGAGCTAAGGAGTGGAACTGCTAATTCTGGTTTAAAAAAAACTAGGAGCTTTGTATTATATTGTTCCTACAAACATACACGGTGGATAAGAGTATTCAAGATGTGAAAGAACCTATGATAGATGGTAGATGGGATTTGTAGAATTTGAAACAGCTATGTTCTAGAGATATAGTGGATCATATCACACAAGAATTAGAGTTGCATAAATTAACAGAAGGATGTGAAATGTCATGATAGATAATGACAGTTTCAGGTAAATTTATAGTAGGCAGTGCATGAGAGTTGTTAAGGAGAAAATCACACAAATTTGATGTTTTTAAGAATATATGGATACCATGATTACCTTTTAAGATTTCGTTCTTTTTCTAGAGATTATGAGAGTTTAAAATACAAGTGGGGATGTCCTAAGAAGAGTTGGAAAAGAGACTGAGGCTAGATGATATTGTTGTGATAATAGACAATATGAGACCGTGGATCAATTGGTTGTTTTTGGAGATACGGTAACGCTGATGTAGGTATTATAACTCAGTTTATGTAGGTGACACAAGTATCGCGAGTGTGGTGAATGCTTATTGCCCCTCCAAGTTCAAAGTAGTATTCGGAGCTGTACCACTTATCACTATGCGGTAGATATGGAAGTGGGGAAATATTGTGTGGCATGAAGGCAGATGACTATCCACAGGGTGATATATGAGATCAATATGATTGTCTATAAGATGTGCAAACTCATATTTTCATGGCAACAAAAATATTCTAAAGTACATTCCTCAGACAATGCAGATGTTTGAAGGTTACAGACTAAGACTAGTAAGTAAGATAGTTAAGTGGGAAGTGATTAATTTGGACTTCATTGCAGACTTACCTCGCACCCAGCGAAAATATGACTCCATATGTGTTATTGTGGATAGGCTGACAAAATCAGCCCACTTTCTTCCAGTCAGGACTACTCATTCAGCGGAAGACTATGCGAGGTTATACATCAGGGAAGATAGTGAGACTTCACGGGGTCCCCACATCTATTATATCAGACAGAGGAGCTCAGTTTACAGCTAATTTTTGGAGATCATTTCAGAAGGGATTGGGGACACAGGTGAGTCTTAGCACAACGTTTCTTCCTCAGACTGATGGGCAGACTGAGCGTACTATTCAGACACTTGAAGATTTGTTGAGAACCTGTATTATTGACTTCAGAAGTAGTTGGGATGATCATTTATCACTCATTGAGTTTGCCTATTACAACATCTATTATTCTAGTATCCAGATGGCCCCGTATGAGGCCTTATATGGGAGGAAGTGCAGGTCACCTATTGGTTGGTTTGATGTAGGTGAGACTAAGTTGATCTGCCCAGGCATGGTTCAACAAGCTGTTGACAAGGTGAAGCTCATTCGGGAGAGATTATTAGCAGCCCAGAGTCGACAGAAGTCATATGTTGATAATCGACGTCGACACTTAGAGTTCCAGATTGGTGATTGGGTATTCTTGAAAGTATCACCCATGAAGGGTGTGATGAGGTTTGGTAAGAAATGGAAGCTTATCCCAAGATACATTGGCCTTACCAGATCATTCGTAGGATAGACAAGGTTGCCTATGAGTTGGATCTACCATCTGATTTGGAAGTAGTACACCAGTCTTCCACGTATCGATGCTACGTAAGTGTATTGGTGATCCTTCCAGAGTTTTCCCAGTAGATGATGTCCAGGTGACAGAGGAGTTGTCTTATGAGGAGAGTCCCATAGCCATACTTGATCGTCAGGTCAAGAGATTACGGACAAAGAATGTGGCTTCCGTCAAGGTTTTGTGGCGAAACAACAATAGGGAGGAAATGACTTGGGAGACAGAAGATATGAAGAAAAAGTATCCTCACTTGTTCCTTGTGCCTCCAGGTAATTCAACTCGATCCCTTATTTGATTATAGTAAATGATGATTGTATGTGTGTTATATTGTGGCCCTGTGAGGCATCTGTTGGTTTGCTGAATATAGGTGGATAGACATAGTTATAAAAGAGACTCTGCCGAATTTTTTCTAGCATAAGACTTATTATGAACATTCGAGGACGAATGTTTCTAAAAGGGGAAGGATGTTACACCTCGTAAATTTAAGGCGACAATTAGAGAACGTAATTAAGAAAATAAGATTCGAATATTGGATATAAAGTATATTTACGTATGCTAATGAGGAAATTAGTATACTGTTAGCGATATTTTGAATGCTCACGCAAGCGTACGTATCGTTGACAAGTAATATAGTCTGATAAGATCGAATATCGTACTCAGAGACTGATTTCTAATTACCGTTCATCTACCTTATGTCATCTATTTGGCAATCGATATTTGAGTTGGGTTTTTGTTTAACTACTAGAATAATTGCAAGAGTTACTGAATTATTTAAGTTGTACTCAGTTATGAATGAATTAGGGCTTCCAAAATCCTCGACTATCCACTCTATTCAATCTTTAATGCAACTAGAATGACTTCTTCTTCTACGTTAAGATAGCGGTTAACTAAACTGTCTTATATTCCGGTTAGGACATATAATCACTCAACCCCAATGCAGAACTCTTCTATATTTCTATGATAGGATTTACCACATAGGAGGATTAAGAACAGTAACCTATAATGCTACACAAGTATCGGGGTACTGTCGTTCGCGATTTTAATCTATGTCTAGTCAATTACAACATATCCAAATCTCTCATCTCGGTTCTTGATTCGAAATCATATATATTATGATAATTAATGATCAATTAATTATCAAACATTCATACCAATTGTTGACACCCAATTTTGACCCATCTTTTAGTCATTTCTTGCAATTTTAAGCATTTTAGGACACCACATTTTAATCATCATTTTTTGCATTTTTTACATAATATTCTATGTTTATTTCTTCACAAAATGGCATTGCATCTTTTATTTTAAATTAAGCATGATATTTTTGTTAATATTATGTTTCTATTATTATTACACCATCGTTTTATTTTAATAATGTTTGCATCTCTTTGAATAATTAATTGACACTGCATTTTTCTTTTAATTAGGCATTAAACATTTCTTAAATATTGCATTTTATTATTATAGCGTCGGCATTTTTATTTTGATAATCTTGTATCTTTTTAAATAATTTTTACATTAAATAATTAACCTATTTTGCATTTTTGCCAAAAACAGTCGATCGAGCCAATCTGGACCAGTCAATCCATGGCAAGCCCAAAGCGAGGCCCAATACACCTTTCATCTTTTCCCTCCAATACGATACCCAAAACCCAATACCCAAAACCTAAACCTAAATACCGCTATAAATAAAACGCACCACAAACTAAAGGGCTACCTATTATTACCCTCGTATGGCAAGATCCGCCTTTCGCCCTTAGCCCTAAAAACCTCCCCAACACCCTACTTACCCCTGCTCCTCTCTCTACGGACTCCACTGACTCCGTCGCACACTTCACGCCTCGCTCATCTCCACTGCTTTGTTCGTCGAACTCGCCCATTGCCTGCACGACACACCCATCTGTCGCCTGACCCTCTCGCACCACCGTCAACCACCACGTCGTCGAACCTCACGCATCACCGTGAACCTCGCCCCATCATCGCCTGACCTCACACACACGTTCCCGGATCGGCAAATCCCACCAACATCCAAACGGCCGGTGAACCCGGCTAAACACACATTGTGCGTACATTCTACTTCATAATGCAGGTTTATCTTGTTTTATTTGTAACTTTCGATCTTGGTGCTACACTAGTTATGTGTCCATGTTCTTGTTTTCATTCAACGCTCTTTGTCCTCTGTTATTTCCTGTCTATTCTCGATGTCACGGGTTGTTCTTTGCGTCACGAACACAACCGGTCTTTACCTAGATTGGGTTATTAATTGTTGTTCGATATTGGGAATCATTCTCGTAACCTCTGTTGCTAATTTTAGTTATTGTTTGTGCTTGCTATTGTTATCACCACAAAGATCGGTGGTGTTCCATGCTAAGTTTGTAGTCGCTATTTATTCTTAAGGCTTCATCATGTTCACTGTCCAAGAATTGCTAATAGTTCTTATTGCTTATATTCTTCGTCCTAGTATATACCTGTATCTGTATTTGTTTAACGCTTGTTCTCCATGTTCTTGATGTTTATCGTGTTCTTCAATAACTATTTAACTTCTGTATTTTGATCATTGTGTCTATTTTCTCTCCCTACTTTGTGTTTTATGCATTTTGAATTCTTGGATAGCTTAGCGTTGGCTTGGTCTGCGAAGCAGATCGTATCCTTATTCTTGATGTTATCACAACACTCTGCTGTACCACGACATCAACATTGTCCCATCTGTCCTCCCGATTCTGATTACACGCTCTATTCCTCCTCCTCTCATTTTATTTTCTACCAATATATATATATTTTACATATATATTGCGCTATCTATATATTAATATTATCATTTTATTATATACTTTAGTACTTCTATATTTATATATACTATATATTTTATATTATATATTAAATATATATAGTATTCTTATACTTATATATGTTATATATTATATAATCTTTCAATGTTTTCTTCTCTCTGTATTGGCCTATTGGGTACTGTTGCTCTTCTTTAGGCGCAGGTAAGGCGGATCCTACGCAACAAGTTTAGGATTTGTGCTTGGGTCGCGACTTACTTGTTTACTTAAGCTTAGATACTTAACCTACCCTAGTTAGCGGGCTTCAATTGAATAGAGCTTACACGGGAAAGAAAGAGCTAAAAGGGATGAGCTTGGCACACTTCGAAAGGTTTTCCCGCGAGTTGTGTTGCTGATGTTTCCACTGTCCGTCGGATTTCGGGATTGACTTTGACGGACTTGGCCCTTCATTTTTATTTCATTAAACTGATTTTGAACAAGATACTACACTGTTGGTATTTATACTGATTTTGAACAGATACTACACCCTGGCCGATGAAGGAATCTCCGTCTGATTTCCAAGGTCTTCCCTGTACAAAGACGGATTTATTTTTGGCTTTATTTATTAATTATTGCTATTACTTTAAAATTGTTTATTTATTTACTAACACTTTTATTAAGTGTTTATCTGAGATACAGGAGATCATCTTGTGCAGAATGCCTAAAAGGGTTAAAGGGATGTCTTAGAATTTTATCTTATGTCTTATTTAATTTTAGTTTTATTATTCTGTATCGCATTTTATTTTAATTGTAAATTATGTAAAAATGCTTAGAATAGGTAGAATAAATGTCAATATATAATCAACCTAGGTTTGAACGGATAACCGCAAGTTAGCGGATCTTAGAGGATGCCTAACCCCTTCCCTTTAGGATAATAAAGAACCCTGATCCAGAATCTCATTAAATTCGCAGACCATTAAATGGAGATTAATTGCGATATTTTTATTGCAATAAATCAAGTGTCCTAATTCACTATAATAATTAGGTGGTGACTCCTTAAATACACTAGGAATCAACCATACGTGGTACTCCCGTTTCGACTCCGGTTAAAATGGGGTGTTACAGATGGCGACTCCGCTAGGGAAACCCAGGTTCTTGACCATAGCAAACCTAGGTTTATTATTGCTTGGCTTTATTTGCTTTTATTTGTTTTAAATGCCTTAAAATTGCCTACTTTAATTTTGTATGCTTAACTGTTTTAATTGCTATTTGCTTTTACTGCTTTCCTTAAACTGACATTCCGTTCATATTTCTTCCACTCTGGAAAATTCACACTATCACACACTACATGCGAGGTGCGCAGTGCATCAGAATTCTTTCTTCAAAACCCAAATTTAGGAGAGTTGGTAATATACGTGGAATGTCCGGTCTAACCGGTGGCCGCGTAGCCTTCTCACTCGAGTTGTCCGCTCGGGAACCTTGCGTCTAGTAAGCCAAATCTTAGAAAACTTAAGATAGAGCTATACCACTTTTTATTAAGTCATGCATGCATAAACCTTAGGTGGGTTAGTCCTTGGTATTAACGCCACAATTAGATATCCACCAAAACTTGTCGACGGGTTTCACAACCCAACGACCCGTTAGCATACTATGTGTAGCGTGATAATGATAGACGGATCAAGCCCGTCATGATACACCGAAATTGGGAAAAGTGCACCGTCATTTGGTCGCCATTTCCAGCAAAACATTGTAGTTTAACGGCTTGGACCTATTTATCATAATCTCGCATATCTGGCGTTTAGGCCGACCTCTGGTTTAAGAGAGGTCTCATGCATATTAGGCGCGCGCTTGATTTGCATGCTTTTGTTTACTATTTTGTTGCTAGCAATTTTGTACATATTATTTAATGCAATAATTACCCTTTTAACCCCTGTACATGCCATGCTTATAATTCCGGCCACAAACATTTGCATTTTTGCACTTTTGTTGTCACATTGCAATCAGGGCTTCTACTGCGTAAATCGCTCTTGAACATCACAATTTGGACTTTGTGAAGCATCAACCACCAGTCCGGTCGAACCAAGCAGGGGAGTCTTTGACTATATTGTCACGTCTTTACATTTTACTATTTTTGTGGCTTGCCTACTCTCACTCATTTGTCATATTTTTGCAGGAAGTCCGTCCTCTCAAATAGTCGAGGGCGGACAACAACAACAACAACACCACCAAAACAAAAAACAAAAAAAAAAAATCATCATCCCAAGAATGAGTTGAGTTATGTTGACAGAAAGAAGTTAGCTTATACCAGATTCAACAAAGCATCGCTCTGGGTCTTATATTTTGCATATTTGCAAATTCAATTGATATGTCTAGTGTTGATTACATAACTCTTTATCATGCATTTTACAGCATAATTATTCCGAACTACGCGTGTCTGATTCTCACCACACGGTGTGATACGTAGGCAACTCATTTTGGGTTCGACACCACAAAAAAAAAATCACAAAAAAAAAAAATCTCACTCATGCATCCCATTCATCATGTTTTCGGGCATTCATTTTACTTTGCATTCGTCCACAGTGGACAATCATTTCTTTTGCACAGCTTTACATTGCTATTTTTTTTATATATGTTTTCAAGCATACATTTTATAACATATTTGAACGAACTACGCACACCTGATTCTCGTCAAAGCGAATCGTAAGCGACCTATTCGGGTTCGGTACCATTTATTCAAAAAATACAAAAAAATATCTTGTTCATAAATACAAAAAATGTTATCCAAAAATACAAAAACATTTTTTTAGCATCATTGTTTGACTTGGTTGATATCAACACAGTTGGGAGTGTGCATAGGAAAGAACGTGTAATAATCAATATGGGATGACTTCGTGGTAAACCATAGATTCTTTTGGTACCTCTTATTCACCCGTAAATGACATTGCCTTACATGCTTCTAAGATAAGAACGAAATCAACCTCATCGTTTCATGTGCATTGTGTGGTGAGTTTTAGAATCGATTCAATTGCATTGCATTGTGATCTAGAACTTGGCACGAATGTTTGTTGAGGCGAAATCTGAGTAACACTCGGTGTGGGAAATGATCGTAGGCTTTCTTTGACGTTTGAGCCTTTTGACCTACCAAATAACATTATCCGTAGTACACCCTTTTGAGCCTAAAGCCTATTCTTTTGACAACGCGTATTTACACCTATACCGCTACGAGTGCGTCGCACCATCCTCTTGGCGGACCTCGTAGCGCTTTGGAAATTGTGCAAGTGGTGATGAAATTGCGTCGAAGTTTGCAAAGACAAAAGTTGTCAAAGTCCCAAAAGGAAAAGAAAACACAAATGGCGACTTACAAAAGAAGAAATCAAAAGCCCCGCATTATAAACAAAAATGAATGAAATGAGAGAATAACTTTGGAAAAAGCGGGATCGAGCGAAAGATTCAAAAGGAAGTCGATGCAGAAAAAGCGGAAAAAAAAGAAAAGGAAAAAGCGGTCGGCGTTAAAGCACCCAAATGTCAAGCACGGCGTAGTCCAGCTCGAGGAAGGATTAGTCACTTTTACCCAAATGATATCCATCCGCTTCCCCAAACCTACATTCTGAGCGGTGATGAGCCTACATGATCTTATCACGAGGTTCTCACATTAGTGGATACTTACATGGCGGTCGAGCCTATGGTATCACAATTGCATGCGTTGAACATCCTTTTAGTGCGGCGTGCTTCTCTAAACGTCCCAAAATTCAAAATCTTGGAATATATGTGAGAAATGGGACTTTCTTTCGGTGAGGAACTTGAAGCGTGAGATTACGTGTAGTTGAAACCTTGGTTGCAAGCAAGTGTGTCGATACTTGATTGTGCAGTACCGTTTGAAACTATAGGAATTACCCGTAAGTCGATCTTGGTTAGTTGGAAGTGAATAACGAATTCTAAGCCTGATACTAATTGTTGGTGTCAACTGAAGTCATAACGTGATGCTGTCTTTCCACTTTTCAAAAAAAAATGCATATAAAACAATCATTTTTTGCATCATGAACTACGTCTTGACCTGATTCCCTCAGCGGGATACGTAGGCGGTCACATTGACTTCGGTCCACATTGTTTGTAAAACCCATAAAAATCTTTATTCTTTGCATCATGAACTACGTCTTAACCTGATTCCCTCGGCGGGATACGTAGGCAGCCACATTGGCTTCGGTCCACATTGTTTGAAAATTCATAAAAATTCTCATTTTTTGCATCATGAACTACGTCTTGACCTGATTCCCTCATGAGGATACGTAGGCGGCCTAAGTCGGCTTCGGTCACACCATTAGAAATCTTCCCATTGGCTCGTGTGCGACGGAATGCGTTTGATTATTCTGAAAAGAGATATGAGCAATTTCCGCCAGAGCTAAGTCTTGCCCACGCACCCCGCATAACTAAAACTGGGACAATTTTGAGAAATGCATTATGAAGAGATCATAATAAGGATTCCAAAAGCAATCACATCATTCAGCAAGCATTCGCAGCATCCAGCAAGTCCGTGCAGAGACTACATCAACAATCGCGGCGACAAACGCCGCGGCATCGGCAAGTCAGTGCGAGACTACATCAAGAATCGCGACGTTCACCAACATTCGCGGCATCCGGAAGCGTGCGAGCATTGACAAGCGTTCGCGGCATCCGGCAAATCCGCCAGATGCGCCGGCCTCGCAACATTGACCAAGTTTTCACAACATTCAACACGCCCGTGCAAGGACGAAACTCAGCATTTGCAGCATCACATCAATACAACCGCCATCACATTTCTGGGATAACATTTCTACTATGCTATTACATTGCTTATAAATTCATGCGTTATCATTTTTGGCTTAATGATTTATGCACTAACCTTTTCTTTGAAGTCCGAGCATCTGGCGGCAAGAGCCAAAGCTACAAAGTTGGCGAATCAACCACTCATTTTCCAAAACTCACAAATTTTCTTTGGCGCGAGTTTCTTCATATTAGCGAGGCGAGAAAGAACGCAGCGAAGCGAGAAATAGACATCGGCGATCAACAATCAAAGTTCAAAATCCACAACAAAGTCTAGCGCGTCACTCATGCGTAAAGTCAAATTCGTAACCAGCATCGCCTGACAAAGCTTGCGGGAGCATTTATTCTACGAGGAGCATCGGCGTGCGTCGAACGGCGGCGTTATCCGGCCTGCAACACGTCCGAACGGCGGCGTTAGCGGCAATCGTCCGGCGGCGGCGTCATAAGCGTGCGTCGCGCAGCGGCGCGGCGGCAATCGTCCGAACGCGGCGTCATCGGCGTGCGTCTGCAGCGGCGCCCGGCAATACGTCCGAGCGGCGGCGTCATCGGCGTGCGTCTGCGCAGCAGCGCCCGGCGGATATGTCGAGCGGCGGCGTCGTGGCGTGCGTCTACGCAGCGGCGGCAGCAACAACGCGTCGAACAGCGGCGTTATCGGCATCAACGTCGTGCAACGGCGGCGTTATCGGCCGCAACACGTCCGAGCGGCGGCGTTAGCAACAATACGTCTGGCGGCGGCGTCGCCGGCGTGCGTCTGCGCCGGCGCCCGGCCGTACGTCCGAACGCGGCGTCGTGGCGTCGGCGTCACGCAACGCGGCGCCCGTCGTCACGTCGGCGGCGTCGCCGGCGTGCGTCTGCAGCGGCGCCCGGACAATACGTCCGAACGGCGGCGTCGCCGGCGCTCGGCGTCTGCGCAGCGGCGCCATTAGCAATACGTCCGAACGGCGGCGTCATCGGCGTGCGTCTGCAGCGGCGCCATCGTCAATACGTCCGAGCGGCGGCGTCATTAGCATTGCGTCTCGCGCAGCGGCCGGCCAAGAATACGTCCGAACGCAGCGAACATCTGCATCGCGTCTATGCAACGGCGCCATCTCGTAAGCTATCTGGCGACTTCGTCTATGTTTCGTCATCTGCGGCGAGCATCTGCGTCAGCGTCACGCAACGGCGTCATTTCATGTAAGTCCGTGCGGCCATCATCTTCGTACATCACGGCAGCGAACATCTGCATCGCGTCTATCGCGATGGCGCCGTGGCATCTACAAACACCGTACCTTTTGGCACCCATCACTGCGACCCGATTATCGATCATACTTTGACACTTGGGCAAATTTTGAATTTGCGTCGGCATTGTCTTTAATTTTGCGATATCGTGACCCAGCGTCGTCATAATTCGACCGGGACAAAATTTTTGAATCTGCGTGACTTTTGTCCATTCTTTTCTTGATCTTTGCTTTTATTACGTGATGGGAACAAAATTGGCCACAAGTCAGCGTCTTTGTCAAAACTCTTTCATCATCTTCGGTCAAAGAGGACAAGCTGACACCCAATTTTGACCCATCTTTTAGTCATTTCTTGCAATTTTAAGCATTTTAGGACACCACATTTTAATCATCATTTTTTGCATTTTTTACATAATATTCTATGTTTATTTCTTCACAAAATGGCATTGCATCTTTTATTTTAAATTAAGCATGATATTTTTGTTAATATTATGTTTCTATTATTATTACACCATCGTTTTATTTTAATAATGTTTGCATCTCTTTGAATAATTAATTGACACTGCATTTTTCTTTTAATTAGGCATTAAACATTTCTTAAATATTGCATTTTATTATTATAGCGTCGGCATTTTTATTTTGATAATCTTGTATCTTTTTAAATAATTTTTCTGTTAAATAATTAACCTATTTTGCATTTTTGCCAAAACAGTCCAGTCCAAGGCACAATCTGGACCAGTCCAATCCGCAAAAAAACTGAAGCCCAAACTGAGGCCCAATACACCTTTCATCTTTTCCCTCCAATACCCAAAACCCAATACCCTAAACCTAAATACTCCCTATAAATAAAACCTTACCCCCTAAACTAAAAGGGCTACCTATTATTACCCTCAGCCGCAGCAGCATCTGCCCTCACCCCTTAGCCCTAAAAACCTCCCCAACACCCTACTTCTACCCCTGCTCCCCTCTCTCTACCTGGACTCCCTGCAACTCCCGTCGCACACTTCACACCCCCTCCACTCATCTCCCTCACCTGTTCCCGTCGAACTCGCCCATTGCCCAGACGACACACCCATCACGCCTGACCCTCTCCGCACCACCGCGTCAACCACCACGCGTCGTCGAACCTCACGCGCATCACCGTGAACCTCACGCGCATCGGCGTGAACCTCACCCCATCGTCATCTGACCTCACACACACATTCCCGGATCCGGCAAATCCGCCAACATCCGAACGGCCAGGTGAACCCCTTTAAACACACATTTATTGCATGCCTATTCTACTTGTAAGTGCAGGTTTATCTTGTTTTAGCTGTAACTTTCGATCTTGGTGCTACACTAGTTATGTGTCCTGTTCTGTTTTCATTCACCGCCTCTTTGTCCTGTTATTTCTGTCTATTCTCGATCTCGGGTTGTTCTTTGCATGCGAACACAACTGGTCTTTACCTAGATTGGGTTATTAATTGTTGTTCGATATTGGGAATCTGTTCTCGTAACCTCTGTTGCTAATTTTAGTTATTGTTTGTGCTTGCTATTGTTATCACCACAGCATCTGAGCTGGTGTTCCATGCTAAGTTTGTAGTCGCTATTTATTCTTAAGGCTTCATCATGTTCACTGTCCAAGAATTGCTAATAGTTCTTATTGCTTATATTTTTCGTCCTAGTATATACCTGTATCTGTATTTGTTTAACGCTTGTTCTCCATGTTCTTGATGTTTATCGTGTTCTTCAATAACTATTTAACTTATGTGTTTTGATCATTGTGTCTATTTTCTCTCCCCTACTTTGTGTTTTTGTCTGTTTTGAATTCTTGGATAGCTTAGCGTTGACGCTTTGGTCTGCGAGAGCGGTGTCATCCTTTGTTCTTCGCTATCACAACACTCTGTTGTACCACGACATCAACATTGTCCCATATGTCCTCCTCGGTTACCGTTACACGCTCTATTCCCCTCCCTCTCATTTTATTTTCTACCAATATATATATATTTTACATATATATTGCGCTATCTATATATTAATATTATCATTTTATTATATACTTTAGTACTTCTATATTTATATATACTATATATTTTATATTATATATTAAATATATATAGTATTCTTATACTTATATATGTTATATATTATATAATCTTTCAATGTTTTCTTCTCTCTGTATTGGCCTATTGGGTACTGTTGCTCTTCTTTAGGCGCAGGTAAGGCGGATCCTACGCAACAAGTTTAGGATTTGTGCTTGGGTCGCGACTTACTTGTTTACTTAAGCTTAGATACTTAACCTACCTAGTTAGCGGGCTTGATTGAATAGAGCTTACGGGAAAGAAAGAGCTAAAAGGGATGAGCTTGGCACACTTCGAAAGGTTTTCCCGCGAGTTGTGTTGCTGATGTTTCCACTGTCCGTCGGATTTCGGGATTGACTTTGACGGACTTGGTCCTTCATTTTTATTTCATTAAACTGATTTTGAACAAGATACTACACTGTTGGTATTTATACTGATTTTGAACAGATACTACACCCTGGCCGATGAAGGAATCTCCGTCTGATTTCCAAGGTCTTCCCTGTACAAAGACGGATTTATTTTTGGCTTTATTTATTAATTATTGCTATTACTTTAAAATTGTTTATTTATTTACTAACACTTTTATTAAGTGTTTATGCAGATACCCGGAGATCATCTTGTGCAGAATACCTAAAAGGGTTAAAGGGATGTCTTAGAATTTTATCTTATGTCTTATTTAATTTTAGTTTTATTATTCTGTATCGCATTTTATTTTAATTGTAAATTATGTAAAAATGCTTAGAATAGGTAGAATAAATGTCAATATATAATCAACCTAGGTTTGAACGGATAACCGCAAGTTAGCGGATCTTAGAGGATGCCTAACCCCTTCCCTTTAGGATAATAAAGAACCCTGATCCAGAATCTCATTAAATTCGCAGACCATTAAATGGAGATTAATTGCGATATTTTTATTGCAATAAATCAAGTGTCCTAATTCACTATAATAATTAGGTGGCGACTCCTTAAATACACTAGGAATCAACCATACGTGGTACTCCCGTTTCGACTCCGGTTAAAATGGGGTGTTACACCAATTATTGACTAAATCTTAATCAAGTGAAGAAGAGATCAAACTACTGCATTAATTCATGAATAGAAATTTCAAGCGATTCATAAGGAAAGCCCTAATAAAGTGTTTAGCTCCTAGTCATAGTCACGCTAAAAACTAACACAAAATCCATACATAAATTGAATTAAAAACGAAAGAAAAGAAATTATTGCGAACTAAGTCTCCAATTGTAGTCTCCCTTGTTGTCTTGTGTTGTGCTATGTTGTAGAATGACCCCCTTCATAGCATTAATTCCTAGGGCTTAAATATGTTCCAAATTTTGTGCCCTATGGACCAATCTACCCTTAGCCAATTTCTCTTTGGAACTGAGATTTTCCGCACCGGCACCGCGGTGCCGAATCTCCTGCATCTTCTTAGCAAATATGACACCGCGATTCTGCATAGTGGCGCCGCGGTTCTGCATAGTGGCACCGATGTGCTGAAAGTCATGTGACTTCTCAGTAAATATGGCACCGCTGTTTTGCATATTGGCACCGCGGTACTGAAAATCCTTCGTCCTGATGTGCCAATTTTTATCCTTTTTGCCTCGGGAGCATATTTTTTGCCCAATTCTAGCTCATTTTCGCCATTTTGCCTTTTGGAACCGATGTGACTCAAAAGAAAGAAAAACAAACCTAATATTATACTAAACACAACAAAACGAGTAGAATACTAACTAAAAATGACTCAAAAGGCGTATACAAAATACGCCTAATAAACACCCCCAAACTTAACCTTTGCTCGCCCTCGAGCAAAGATCAAAACAAAACAAAGACACAAAAACAAAAGACTCAACGACTCAAATCAAGCAGTTGCACAAGTACTTAGAAACACATGAACGTCAGTTGGGATAATATGTAGGAACATATATAACATGAATTTAGGAATCTAGAATTTCAAGTCAGATATTTAGCAAATTCATTTCAGTCATAATCAATGGAAGCATGAATACTTAATTTATGCATGTCAATTTCAATTAGTTATATGGGCATGTTTACTTGTTATTCTCCACTAATCATAGACATACATTCTAGAGATCTTTAGGATTTTTCAGGGTTGTAAATACTTGTAATGCAGGCTTAGACAGTGATAGGTAAGAGTAGACATTTAAGCTCAATTTACATACCATAAACGTTTTTCTCATTCAACCATTTTGTTCTTCTTTTTTGTATTCTTTTCAGTTCATACCTATCATTCCCTTTTTTTAGAGCATGAAACAATTCACATATGCACCCCCAAACTTTAAGCTTTTACATCTTTTTCATTGGGGAGCATCAATTTTTTCACACTCTTTTTGTATTTCTTTTTCTCTCTTTTTCATTCCTTTATTCAACTATTGCTTATGGCACACGAAGGACTCATGAGGTGTCAAAGAAAATAACTTATTTTAGGCTCAACGGGGCTGACTAGGGATACAATTTATTGCAAGGTAGGTAATGAATGGTAAGAATGACTAACAAATAAATGCCTGAATCATCTCCCTAAACATGTACATCCTAACTATTTCGCCTCAAATAGCAAGCAAGCAGACTTCACATATATTTTTCAATTGACAACACATAGGTTAAGCATCAAATATTCTAAATAATCAAATTTTCATGAATTTGGCATATCTAACTTAAGCACACAGATTTTAGCTTCTCATTCCACTACATTATCCCACTTAGTTCACTAGGCGTTCCAAATAAGCACATCACGCATGATCATAAAAAAAATTGACTCACATAAAACACAAAAACAAACAAAAGACTCAAAAATAAAATAAAATAAGAACTCTCCCCTCCCAAACTTAAACTACACAATGTTTCAAATGTGTAAAAGACTCAAAAATTAAAGAGGGACGACTTACAAACCTACAGCGGCTCAAAATGGTGGTGGTGGCGGCGGATACTACATTGACTATTTTAGGGCTTTTTATTTTCTGAAAACGCGTTCAGGCTCCGCGTTCTTGCAGAATGGCACCGCGGTGCCTAAATTCCCGCGACCTCTCTGATCTTCTGGCACCGCGGTTCTGCATATTGGCACCGCGATGCTGAAACTCCTGATTCAGTGTTTTCTAGCGTTTTTCCATGCTTTATGTCTCATTCCTTCACCTGACATCACAACACAACAAAAATACCAAACGTGAGATTGTTCTAATTAAACTAAATTGCATAATTTAAGCATTGAGTTACCTCCCAAGTAGCGCTGTCTTTAACGTCTTGTAGTCGGACGTCGGTTCCTCTTCATTGTGACTTGAGACATACCACAAAGTTTATTTGTTCTATGTCATTCAACAAGTATGGCTTCACTCTCTGTCCGTTCACTTTGAATGGTATGCCCACTTTTCCTCTCAACTCGACTGCACCATAGGGGAACACTTTTTCCACAACAAATGGCCCTGACCATCTGGACTTCAACTTACCTGGGATAATCTCAGCCGTGAATTGAATAGGAGTACTTGTTGCCCATGTTGTAGCTCTTTATGTATCAAGTTCTTGTCATGCCATGATTTGACCCTCTCTTTGTAGATTTTGGCGGCTGATGCATGTAGACTGTCTCTCTCAGATCCCCGTGTAAGAATGCATTCTTCACATCAAGCTGATGGATCGACCAGTGTTTGCCCATGACAATACTCAAACCTGTGCGGATGGTAGTCGGTTTGACAACCGGGCTGAAGGTCTCACCACAATCAACGCCCTCCTGCTGATTTGTGCCATTAGCCACAAGTCTTGTCTTATACCTCTCAAGATCTCCACTATCTCTGAATTTGTGATGAAATAGCCACAGACAACGAATCACATTCACCCCCTCAGGTCTAGGTACTAGATCTCATGTGTGTTGTTTAGTTAAAGCATTGAATTTCTCAGTCATAGCCGCATTCCAATTAGGGTCTTGTTTGGCCAATATAGGGTTCTTGGGAATTGGTGAAATGATTTGGGCAGACAAATTAAATTGGACTTTGGGTTTGAAGATTCCATGTTTTGCACGAGTTTCCATTTGGTGAGTGGGGATAGTAGGAGGTTCCAAGGCGGAGGGATTTGTTGGATACGGAGAAGGAGGGACAGACGCCGGAGTAGGCCGCGATCTTTGGAGGAACCATCGGCGGGCCGTGGCCGTGATCAAGTGTCATGTGTGGAGGGCAGACCTACATGATGTTTTGACGCCGTGGCGCCTCGATCTTAGCGCGGCGCATCGTGATGAATCGAGGACCTATTCGCAGGAGTTTTGGCGCCGCGGCGCTGACGCTGAAGAAGAACTGATATGCTCTAGTTGACTTAGCATGATGGGAGATATGACAGGGTCGTTAAGAAAAGAGTAATCCAGTTTTTGAAACTTTTTAAGATTCGAAAACAGGAATATGGTCTCGTCGAATGTGACGTGACGAGAGATGTGGATCTGACGAGTGGACAAGTCATAGCATAGATAGCCCCTATGGTTCGGCGGAAAGCCTATGTAGAACCTGAGTGAGCAGGGGCTAGTTTGTGAGGCGATGAAGCGATGTTAGGATAGCATAGACAACCAAATATTCGGAGATGATCATAAGAGGGGACTCTATGATAGAGAATTTCGGTAGTGGTCATATTGTGAAGGGTGCTAGTTGGAAGAATATTTAGAACATATTCTGACATTTTAGCAACATAGACCCAGAAAGATGGAGGTAGGGAGACAGAATCAAAAGAGTGTGAATCATATTGTTAATGGTGCAGATGATTCTTTCAGCTTTACCGTTTTGTGAGGAGGTGTGGGGGCATGAGAAGCGAAAGACCATGTCATTATTGGTACAAAATTGGTGAAACACCGTGCCTAAGGGCATATCGTTTGAAGTAGATTCTTCTTTTGATCAATCAAAAACCCTTCCCAAACTGTAGAGTTATTGAATTCACGACCATTATCGCACTGAAAAGATTTTATGTTTTTTTCAAACTGTGTTTGAATGAATTTTCGAAACTCAAGAAATTTGACAAACACTTCCGATTTAAATTTGAGAGGATACAACCAAACAAAGTGAGAAAAATCATCTCGTAAGATACGATAGTATTTATGACCGAGAGAACTAACAACATGTGATGTCCATAAATAGGCATGTATAATATCAAAATATGCAAAAGTAACACTAGTAGATGATTTAAATGGAAGACGAGTATGTTTGCCTAAAGAACAAGAAACGCAATTTGGGCAAGCTTCTCATTACAAGTAATGAAATTATTGCCTCTAAGAAAACTAAAAACTGGAGCTCATGGATGACCAAGTCTATTATGCCATGTTGAAGAAGAAATAGTCGCTAGAGAGACGGGAGAGCTAGATTTAGCAGCAGAGGTGGGAGTGAATGGATATAGATCCCCCGTGCTATTGCATCTCGTAAGAGGTGTCCCCGTATGAAGATCCTTCACAGTGAAACCAAAAGGGTCAAAATCAACAGAGAGAGTTATTACGAGTGAATTTACGGATAGAGATTAGATTCTTAATCATATGTGGGGAATATAGGGTATTTTTAAGGGGGAATGGATGATTAGGTGGTGTGTAGGATGTACCAAAACCCTTTACTGAAATGCGGTGATCACTATCAACTGTCACAAATTGAGGATGCTTAAACCAAACAGTTTGAGAATATTATCTGCAGTTCGGGTGAGGTGAGATATGGCTCTGGAGTATATGTACCAGTTGTTGTCAGGTTGTTGCATGTTGAGACTGATGAAGACCTGACCTAACTCAGTGGGTGTCATGCTGGATGAGGGCTGCTGAAACTTGTCGTGCATGACGTGGGCTTGCTGCGGGTGCTGTACTTGCCGAGGGGCTGGAGCAGATCTCAACACACCGTGATGAGAGAACTGGTGGAAGGGTTGCTGGTACTAAAACGGCGGTGGCGCCGCGGCGCTGTATGGATACTGCTAGGGTGTCGCGGCGCTGAACTGATTCTGCGGATTTTGGTGTTGCTGCTATTGATTCTGTTGTCCGCGACCCCTTCCACGATCGCGACCTCCTATGCCGCGACCCTTGCCACCGTGTCCCTGCTGCGGTTGAGAGTTTTCTGACAGCGTTGGATCGTGAGGGCGCGTCTCAATAGCTAACGCCTTCTGATTGTGCTCATCCTTCTTAGCACGTCGAGTTCTTCGAGAAACAACTGCGAGCGAGCTTTGTTAAAATTGGGAAACGGATCTTCCTGTTGAATTATGGCGGCTAACGTATCATAGTCACCTTTGGGGTGACCTGCAATCAATTGCAACACCAATTTAGTGTCCGAGAAAGGCGTGTCAACGTTGGAGAGTTGATCTGTCAGGAGTTTCAACTGTCTGTAGTACTCAGTCATGTTGGAGAAATTTTCAAGGCGTGTATTGTTAGGTTGTTTCTTCAAATACACTACACGAGTGTGTGTGTTATCTTGAAAGATTTCCTCCAAGCGGTTCCATAACTCAAGGGCTGTGGCGGAATATTTCATGATAGTAAGAAGAAGATTCTGAGAAATACTACCATAAATTTACTATTTGACGTCGGCGTCTACACGACGCCAAATAGACTCATCAACCTCCGGAGGGCGCGGAATAGTGTTATCGATATGATCAAGCACGTTATAGAGACATGCATGATTACGAAACAGTTCAACTCAAGGAGAATACTGACTGTTTTCTTAATCAAGAAGAATGAGAATAGAGTTCTTGATATTGGTAACAGTTAGAGCGAGATGAAAAGAGAATGATAACATGGTGGTAGTATTGGTGGAGGTTGAAGCATCAGAAGTATTTGAAGAATCCTCAATAGCCATTTAGAGAAGAGAGGAAAGGAGAGAAAAACCAAGAATTTTTGGTAGGGGAAGGGTAGCATGATGAGAATCTGGGGAGGAGGGTTTGTAATTTGCTTTGAGAGAATATTTTAGGATTTTTGTTTTAGGCTCTTGATACCATGTAAGATGATATTAATCTCTCTTGGGGAGTCTTTCATTAATATCAAAGTATATATAGAGTACAATGTTCATCCCTTATACAATAGGGATCATAAACCTATACAAAAGAGGAATCCTAGTCTTACCATAATTATGTTTACACAATATATAGAAATATTCTAATTATGAATAGCGATACAATTATTTCTATAATATACATGTTTACATAATACTAACGACAGTGGATGCTATAATAGCTTAAATGAATTTGATATAGGTTGATTGTCTTTGGTCTTATAATTAAATAATCTTACCTTGATCACTATTATATGTTATATATTGTACAATATAAGAAAATTACCGCTCATATTTGGTATTATTTGATTAGTCATAAAATGCCAAAGTTATTTAACACAAGTAAACTATGACAGTTTACAATATGAGATTGTATATGTATTATTTTATTCGGTAGCTACATAGTCCGTGAATTTGTTGCTCAATTAACTATCACATGAAACCTTTGCGTGGAGATAATTTTCTCCATGATAAAGACTTTACACATGCATGACTAAAATTTTCATTAATCTATCTATGTCAGCAATTAATTATATTTTGGTCGTCATTCATATTAAGGGAGTGATGATCATCATATTTATTTGAATATCAACATTAGATTTATCTTCATTAAATTGTAAAAGTTATATTATGAGATACATCTCCGTTTCATTGGCCAATGTTACTTACAGAATTGTAAGAAATATATGACCGACGATAAATATTTCATAAAGTCTTATTATGTCTTAATTTTATAACTGTAAAATTAAGTGATAATACGTTCAGGGTATTATTAATTATGATTGATTATGTGAAAGTATTAGATTCATTCAATACTACTTAGTTGAATATTAGTTCAATATTGTGAATATTGTTAGAGTTAGTTGGAAAATGGTTAAAGTAGTTAGATTTGTTAGAGTGAGTTAATTATAAAAGGGTAGATTAGTCATTTGTTATCATTGTATATATATCTGTATTGAACAAATATTTTGTAATCTTCATTCATTCTAATACACGATTTCTCTTCTTCTTCTTAGCCCTTTCTCTCCCACGAACACTTCTTCTTCCTTTCTCTTTTCTTCATATATGAACATGCAAGTATGATTCACTGGAATTCTGTGAATCTAATATGACATCAGAGCAGGATGATCGATTAGAAGGCTCGGTGATTACGACGAACTGATTTTCGATCGAGATTCGAAGTCGCGAACTGGTTTTCGATCGAGATTTTTAAATTGAGATGTATTCTGGTTGAGTGAAAGGATAATTGTTTGATTTGGAGAGAAATTGCAGTCGATTGAAATATGAATTTGTGCATCCAAAGACACAATCAGTTTCAAAGGACAATCGGAGACATGCAATTGAAGATCCAAATGTTTACTGATCGAATCGAGTAAATTTTGGACAATCGGAGACAAGCGATACTGCATGCAATTAGAAATTGATAATAGTATGGGGACTTGTGGAGAAGATATGACAAACACAACAGTGGTAATCAACATCGATCACAATTATCCTCTCTATCTATTTCCGTCGGATGCACCAGGATCGCTGACTGTTGGTGTGATGTTAAATGGAATGGATAATTATACGTTGTGGAGCAGGGCAATGAAATTGGCACTGCTTGGGAAAAACAAGATAGGATTCATCGATGGGATCATTAGAAGGGACTCATTTGATGGAAATCTTGTGAATCTATGGTATAGATGCAATGTGATTGTTGTTTTATGGTTAATGGGAAATGTAAGCAAAACTTTGCTCACTGGTATGCTGTTTAATGCTTGGAAAAAATAAAATAGGATTCATCGATGAGACCATTAAAAGGGACTCATTTGATGGAAAAATCTTGTGAATCTATGGGATAAATGCAATACGATTGTTGTTTCATGGTTAATGAGAAATGTAAGCAAAAGTTTGCTCACTGGTATGCTGTTTAATTCTGATTCTTATGCAATATGAGAAGATTTGAGAGATAGATTCGACAAAGTAAACAACTCTAGGACTTTCCAGTTGCACAAAGAGATCTTCACCATGAGGCAGGGTACAATGTCAGTTTCTATGTATTATTCCAAGCTCAAGGACTTGTGGGATGAGTATGATTCGATCATGCCACCACCAAACTGCTGTCCAAAGTCAAAGGAGTTCGTGGATCACATACAGTACCAAAGGATGTTACAGTTTCTAATGGGACTGAACGATGGACATGGCCAAGTTAGAAGCCAGTTGCTGATGATGCAGCAAATACCTACCTTAAATCAGGTATATGCTATGATCAATCAAGAGGAGAGCCAAATGATAGTTGCAGGCTCGACTAGAGTAATACATGATACAATGGAATCTATGGCTATGCTCACAACTAGGAGTGGAAATGTGAAGCAAATGAAGCCATATAATCCGAATGCAATGTGTGACTGCCATGTCAAGGGGCATTTCAAGATAGATTGCCTCAAATTAATGAAGTGTGATTATTTCCATAAGAATGGGCATATACAAGACGACTGCTATAGACTACATGGCTATCCGGAAAATTTCAAGGGAAAGGCAAAGAGAGAAAATGCAGTGACTAGAGGAAATCCAGCTTTTGAAAATGCTGGACAAGGAGGACAAAATGGTGATATGGCACACAATCACCAAAGTGGACTACATTACCAACACAATGCAGGACAGTCTCATTATCCACACAATGAGATGCATTATCAGAACAGTGCGGGACAATTTCATATGGAAAACCAGTTTACACCAGGACAATTTCATATGGGAAACCAGTTTACACTAAGCCAGCATCAGCAGTTACTCAACATGCTAAATGAAAAAATTGGAGAGTCTAGTGCAAGTGCAAACATGACATGTAAAATTATTACTTGTGAGAAATTATTAAAATGGATTCTAGACTCAGGTGCCACTAATCACATGGTTAGTAATAAGGAATACTTACACAACAAAAATATGGTAAAGAATGCAGGCAAAGTGCAACTACCTACAGGGGAATCAACTAAGATTACACATATTGGTGATTGTCATTTAGGGCAAGGTGATGTGCTTAAGAATGTTCTCTGTGTACTAAATTTCAGATTTAATCTCATGTTTATTTCGAAGGTGATAAAATAACTGAATTGCAGTGTTTTCTTCTTTTCATATTACTGTGTATTTCAGAATCTCTCATCTAGAAATGTGAGGGGGATTAATAATGAGGAGGATGGGTTATATGTGCTGAATGTAGATACACATAATAAGGGGAGAATGTTGAGTAGATGTCTGGCAGTCACTCAACCAGTGGATGCTGTTACTTGTCATCAGAGATTGTGTCATGTTCCTATAGCTGTTATGAAGAGAATTTCAGCTTTCTCTTGTTCTTCTTTTACTTTCAATAATTGTGAAGTGTGTCCCTTGGCTAGACAATGTAGAATTATATTTTTTGTTAGTTCAAGTAGAGCATCAGGACCATTTCAAATGTTACATATGGATGTATGGGGACCATACAAAATTGAGACATACAATGGAATGGGATACTTTTTGACTATTGTAGATGATTACTCTAGCTGGACTTGGATTTTTCTAATGAGACTTAAGACTGATGTGAGTACTCTGCTCAAATATTTCTTCACTGAAATTCATACTCAGTTTGATGTTAAAATAAAGAAAATAAGATCAGACAATGATATTGAATTCTTTAATCATAACTGCAAGGAATTGTTTCAACAACATGGTGTGATCCATGAGAGTTCTTGTCCTTATACACCACAATAAAATGGGATAGTAGAAAGAAAATATAGACACCTACTGGAGACTGTTAGAGCCATTAAAATACATGCTTCTATGCCAGACAGATTTTGAGGGTATTGTGTGGAAGTGGAAGCATACATATTGAATAGAATTACATCCACTGTCTTGCAGAATAAATCACCTTATGAATTATTATATAACAAATGTCCTTCACTCCCACATCTAAGAGTGGTAGGATGTTTGTGCTTTGCTACTACTTTACCTAAACAGGAGAAGTTCAGTCCTAGGGCTACAAGGTCTGTCCTCTTAGGATATGAGAGTGCACAAAAGGGATATAAGCTTTATGATTTGGATAGAAAAAAAAATCATGTGTCGGGATTTTTTTTTATGGAGATAATTTTTCCATTCAAAGATAATGCAGAGGACATGGATGTTCTTATTCAAGCTCATGATCACTTCTGTTATGATGATCTGGTCTACTCTCAATTCAATGGATCTTAGCGTGGCGTATACATGGAAATTCTAATCGATCACGATGCAGATCGTGTGAGAGGGCGTATATCACGAACATGTTGATGTTGCAAGGTGTCAAGATAACAAACCACATAAATCTAATGCCAGAAGATCTACCAGAACTGGTAGACCTCTCATTTGGCATAAGGACTATGTTACTCAACAAGGGTCTACCAGTTGCCTATTCTCAATCTCAGATGAGATAGACTATGAGGGAGTATTATCCATGTTGACACCCAATTTTGACCCCCCCGTCCAGTCATTAACTATAAAATTACACTAATTTTTAAAAATAATTTTAACAATTTTATAATAATAAAATACAACAATAAAATATTAATACATGCATAAATAAGCGATTTAATAATGACACCGCATCTTACGTAGAGCATTAAGCATTTTTTGAGTCTCGCGCCCACATTTATTAATTTTAAGCCCTATCATAATTCTATTAATTTTTAGTAATTTAAATAATAATAAATACGTAAATAAATAGGTAATTTAATAATGGCGCCGCATCAAGCATTCCTAAAAATTATATTCACATTTATTAATACGCAAGACAATTTCATAATTATTATTTGTAATTTAAACTCTCATTAAATTAATTTTAATCTAATAATAGCATCGCATTTATAAAAGTATTAAGCAATCTTTAAATATCATATCCGCATTTAGCATTTAAGTAATTTAATAATAATTTAAAAACCCCATTTATTTACCACTAATTAAAATTTAACACTTAAAAAACTAACACCTAAAACTAATAAAAAAAAAGCCCAATATACCCCATATTTTCGCCCAAGCCCAAAAACCTACCCAGCCCAATTATCCAAACTTGCGGCCCACTCCTCAGATCTTTATACTCACCCCTCAACCCTTATTCCCTTCCCTCATCGCCCAACAACCCTTAAGAAGAAAAAAGAAGAACGAAAAGAACCTAAAAACCCTAGCAGCTTAAGGTAATCCGCCGCACCAGCACCCACACCCCAACCCCGCGATTCTCGCCGGAGATATTGCACCTCGCCACCTAACTTCCCTTTCCTTTGTCATTCACTTACCATAAACTACCACCAAATTCCAAATTATAACTTGCCTTAACCAAATCGTACACGAAAATCTTACCTAAAACGAATAAGCAAATCACACCAAATTGGTAAAGAATAACATGCTCAAATCAGTCCAAAATCGAACCAAGTCAACCTTAAAATCTTACCTTAAATTGAAACCCAGAATCATAGCTATAAAAGGAGATTCGCACATGCAATAGGTATGAGAAGAGAGAGGACGGAAGGAAAATCACAACAACAAGCACAAAAATAGGGGAAAACCAGTGAACAAAAACGAGAAGAAAGACATCGAAAAATTGGTTAAAAAGCATCAAAAGAGTGATGAATTCCAGAGAAAAATAAGCATTCGCCAAGCATAAACATCAGTCCTTTCAATCGCATCGCAATACCGAATCTTCCGAGTGGATCAACGACTTGATACACTGCCTCGGTTCGCTGCCCGGAGAAGGTAAAAATTCATTCCCTCTCGATTTCGGTTCATTTTGTATTTCTGTGCGAATTTGTGTTAAATAACGCGTTAGATATTGTCTATGCTGTTTTCACGACTATGATGGTCGATTTGTTCTACTAGCATTTGTTGTGTGGATAATATGATGTAGTAAACCTATCAATCATGTTAGGCTTGTAATCTGACCTTTTATATGATTTAAGTAATACGACAGACCTCAAGTTTAAAACTGCTTTTGACGAATCCTTAGGTTGTACCATGAGTATCGCTACGTTTAATCTAGGAAGTTATGGTATGTCTACTGAGTTGTTGAATGGTATATGTGCCTTGCCCTGTCTGTTAAACTGAAAGTCGTATGTTAAACCATTAAGTCTCCAAGATAGCTTGAATAGGCAGCAGTTATAAACTGGAGGTAAGCTGATTCAGTGTTTGCATCATCTGCCTCCAGTCAGACATGTTAAGGCGATAATTGGAATCTGGAATAACAGGACTTGAAACCTTGTACTGTTTGTCGTGTGTCGTTGGCTTGCTTTATATGATTCAGGGCATTTGTTTTTATTCTAAACATATGAAGACACCTCCCCAGTTTAGGTATACCGAACGTAAGTTGAGCATGACTTCGTAAGCCTAGACGCACCTACTGGCCCTGCCTTATAATACATTCACTGGTTCACCATGTCTTTGTTGCTGAAATTGCCCATATTCTGACTGTTGGTTCAAAAAATACATATGTTATTGCTGGCGACAAAGAAAATAGTATATGTTACGTTGCTTCGATATTATGCCCTGCGTGCATTAAATTATGAGTCTGACAAAGTTTAGTTGGATATTCACATGAATTTATGTAAAATTGGTATCTGTTTAGATTTAAATGTTCTTCCATATAAGTCTAGTATATCACTGTATACATCATGTTGCGTGCAATAGTCCCTGTATTATTGTATCAATGTCTGCTTATGTCATGTGAAGATATTTCGGCATTTCACTTGTCTTTGCATACGAGTTTGTTTGGCGTAACTAGCTCTCTTCCTTCTTCTCCATTTCACTTGGGATATCCGTCGATATACATGATTAGTTAGATGTACATAGGGATTACATTTATGTATGTCATTTCAGCATTTATATCCCATGCTTGGGATGCATCCAAAGGCATAATTTTAATTAATGATGTTGCTTGCTGATTTGAACTTGTTTTCTTGTTTCCTTTCTTTGGAGACAAATGTGAAAGTTGTATGATGGGGCTAATATGCCCTCATATTTGAAATTGTTGTTTGGAGGCCCATTCTTTCCTTTTAAAGCTGAAATGATTTAAAATATGTCAAGTCTTATATCAATGTTTATTTATTTGTTTGGTAAAACCTAAGATATATACTAATCCTTATCTTCTTCTTTTTTGCATGGCACGCATCGGAGCAAAATGAAGAGTCTCATAGCGAGACTCATCATGAGTTACTTCAAATGAAAACCCGCATCTTACATGTTTCATCCTCCTCGCATCATAAATTCCAAGCCATGGGCGAAATGACTTCGCCATTTCTTCGAGTCTTTATTATTGATTCCCCTTTCCCCATTTATTTATTGTAACTATTTGTCTAACATTACGCTACTAGTAGGATATTTATAATAGTTAAACCTTGAACCACAAACTAGAAAGTAGCTTGACATTAGAAATTTGCTTCCCCCCTTAAGTTAATTATTTTAGCTTGTTTAAGTTATCATTAAACCATTTAGTAATTTTCGTTCGCATAATTATTTAAGTAGTCAAGACATTACTTATTACTAAATCCTAACATAAGAAACTCTCTTTTTATAAATCGCTATTAGCACTCACATAGCAAAAAACAATTATTTGAATTGTAGGAGCGTTAGCCTTTGCATAATATATGTCTTCGCAACCCATCTTATTCATAGTAGATTTTGCATTATTACTTCTATATTATATTAAGCAGCATATATATCTTATGGAATAATTTTTCTAATTGCTTTTTAAATGCATGTCTTCAACTAAAATTAGCTTTATATTTTAAACAAATCTTACTTTTTTATGCAGGTCAAAATACACTTATACTTATCCTTTGCCAAAGTACTTTAAAAACACGCATTTTGCTGGCAATAATTACCCTAGGTTTGAACGGACAACCGCGAGTTAGCGGATCTTAGAGGGTGCCTAACCCCTTCCCTCTAGATTAATAAATAACCCTTACCCAGAATCTCACACTAGTTTCGCAGACCGTAAAAAATGGAGTTAATGTTGACTTTAACCTAGTTAACATTTAGGTATCCTAATTCACCCAAACTAATTAGGTGGCGACTCCGCGAACCCTTTTAGCACCCCTTTAGCATTTAACATCCTTTAACATTTTTAGCACCTTTAGCATCTATTTTAGCATTTTTCTTTTATTTTCTAACATTTTCTTAAGCAGGAGTTAGTTAGAAATGTCGCGGTTGAAAAAAGGCGTGACAATCCAAATATCAGAAGTTTGTTGCACAGGTATCTGCAGATGTTGAGCCTTATTGTTATGCAGATGCAATCAAATACAAGAGATGGGTTGATGCTATGAAGGCTGAGATTCAGGCACTTGAAAAAAATAAGACATGGGAGGTGGTGTATCTTCCAGCAGGAAAGAAGGCTATTGGCTGCAGATGGGTGTACAAGATCAAGTATAAAGCCACATGAGAGATTGAGAGATTCAAGGCCAGACTTGTTGCAAAAGGTTACAACAAAAAAGAAGGCTTGAATTACCATGAAACCTTCTCACCAGTAGTAAGAATGACTACTGTGAGAACTGTAGTGGCTGTTGCAGCTGCCAGGAACTGAAACATCTATCAAATGGATATTTACAATGCTTTTCTACAAGGAGATCTATATGAAGAGGTTTTTATGAAGTTTCCAGAGGGATTTCTTATCACTAAAGGACCGAACAAGGTCTGTAGACTGATCAAGTCATTATATGGCTTAAAACAAGAATCGAAGTAATGGAATATTAAGATGGCCGCAGCTTTACTTACTTCTGGTTTTCATCAAAGTCAGTTGGATAATTCTCTATTTACCAAACAACAGGCTGACAGTATTGTGGTGGTTTTAATCTATGTTGATGAATTGCTGATTACAGGTAATGACTACACACTTATTCAGTCTACCAAGCAGATTTTGCACACTGCTTTCAAGATTAAGGACTTATGGGAGCTCAAATACTTTCTTGGTATAGAGTCTGCAAGGGGTCCTCAGGGCATTGTCATGGATCAAAGGAAATATGCCTTGGAGATCATCTCTTATCTAGGTTTATCAGGAGCTAAACCTGTACACTCACCCAGGGAAATAAATCAGAAGCTTACAACAATTGCTCTTGATGATCTGCTTGCCTCTCAGTCCCTATCACAGGACACAAGGGTCCATCCTTCAATCACAATTGATTTTATGTTGCCTGGTCCCATCTTGTATCGAAGACTTATTGGTAGGTTGTTGTACCTCACCAATACCAGATCTGATATTGCTTTTGTTGTACAACACCTGAGTCAATTCATGCAACAACCCAAATCTTCACATTTGAGGCTGGTCTGAGATTGGTATATTAAAAATGCTCCAGGATCAGGAATTCTTCTCAACAGTTCCAATACATCTGAGGTTCACGTATATTGTAATGCTGACTGGGGAGGAATAAATTTTGAAAGTCTCTAGGTAAGTGGCAAGTTATGTTTTCAATCTTTTGACTTTTAAAGATATGACATTCACTTATTTCACAACATTGAGAATAAATGAATAGTGATCTAAGATCAACTACTAGAGTGTATAAGAAAATATTATCTACTTTTATGGTTTCAAATATGCTCCTGAAGTAGTATTTATGAAGAAAAAAAACGGTTTTGAAAAACATAATGAGATTACTTTTTGCGTAGTTGTGGCTAAGCATAATTATATTCCATTTCTTGGAGTGAATAAGATAAATTGTGATAAACATTGTAGGAGAGTAAGATGGTGGGTTCAAGTCCTAACGCATCATAAGAGTAATACACCGGGTTCGAGTCTTGATGCACTGTGATAAGATGTTGGATTGGATCTCAACACATTATAGCCTAACACGACTTTATGAGGCTTTTGTTCAAGTCCTGGTACACCATGATGATAAAATATTAGATTCAAGTCCCAATGTATTATGACCTAACACTTCTTATATGGGTGAGACATTAGGGTCGCGACCCAATGCACCATATGGATGATATAATGATGATTAAGGCAAAATATGTCTTTTCAATGAAGAATTATGGAGCAAATCTCATTCCCCGAAGAGAATATAGGAGCGATAAATTAAAAGTCTGAAAAAGCTAAATAATTTGCAGGGTCGTATGAATGAACATGAGCATAGCCAAGGACAAAAAATAATCGTCACCATGTGATAATTATAAATAAGAGAACAATAAAAATTCTAAAAAATAATCCTTCAAAAGGTGAAGGTAATGTTTGGCATCAATATCATATGAAAGGGCCATATGCATGTCACTGTTGTTTGCCTGAATATTTTATCAAGTTTTATCAATCCTCCATAAAAAGGACACAAAATGAGGTCACACTTGGCCTTTCAAAATGATATTGAGACGGGTCATATGAATAATTATGATAAATATTGGGCAAAATAACGAGCATATATTGAAAATTCATGAGACATGTCTTGAGGATTATAGTTCATTCAAGAAGTGAATGTGATCGTATGAAAAACTTATGAACTTGAACATGCTCATGGTTGAATAAATACCACAACTCGTCGAAGATTTGAAATATATATCAGTTGACATGACCGGTTGACCATCCTGATTCAAATGTGATGCGAAAATAATTAAGAATTTATGGGGCGATATATATATGAGCCTTGTCACCTGTCATGTGGACAATTTATTACTATATGATTTTAATAGATGCATCTATATTATGATCACATGTGCATTCGGTATCAACCTGAATTTGATTTTTACATGGTTGTTTGCTAAAATTGAGCACAATTCTAAATTATGAAATTATGTTGATATTAATGTTGATTTATATTCAAGTTGATTTAGCATAAATTGTATGCCTCTAATTACAGCTAAATGATTAGTTATGAGAATAAAACTCCCAAAAAAATTTGATTCGAAATGTGTTATTTAATATGAAACATCAATTGTACGCATCAAGCCAACAAGTTATAATAAGTTCCCTTGTCACAATGGTTTATGGTAAGGAATTAAATAATTCCAACTAGATATTTGAATGTGTAGTATATGATTCAATTGCTCCATCACAACGCACAAAAATGGATCCCCACAGAAGATTGAGAATATATATATTGACTATCAATCCCCTTTTATTATTTACTATATGGAACCACTGACAGGAGATTTGTTTGAGACAAATATGATTGTCACTTCGATGTATGGGTTTTTTCAATATTAGAGGGAGAAAATAAATAATAGAAAATGAGACATATTGAAATGCCTTATCACTATCTCATTTTGGATCATTGTACAAATCAGTGTGATCGAGATGTTTAAAAAATTATTTATTTGAAAAATAGTGTAAATCAATTGTCATGCGCATTTGGTGGCTCAAAAGATAACTCATAGCGCTCAACAAATAAATTCTAGCCGCTACATATTCAAATCATGATGAGATAGTAGCCATTCATAAAGCAAGTCGAGAATATTTATGGTTGAGATCAATGGCCCAAATTATTTTACAGTTATGTGGTCTTTCTTTGAAAACAAAGATTCCAACAATATTATATGAATTAATGCAACTTACATAATTCAATTGAAGGGAGGATACATCAAATGAGATAGAATAAAGCACATTTTATTAAAATTCTTTTTTCACACATGATATTCAACAGAATGGTGATAGGCGTTCAATAGGTCCGTTCAAGTGATAATCTTGCAGATTTGTTCACTAAGACATTACCAACATCAACCTTTAAGAAGCTGAGAAACAAAATTGGAATGCGCCATCTCCGAGATATCAAGTGCAATTTCCATCAAGGGGAGCAAAATATGCACTGTCCTTTTTTTTCTTAACCAAAATTTTGTCCCAATTTAGTTTTTCTGGTAAGTTTTTTAATAAGCAACACTCAAGGCGTATTACAAGATTTATGTACTCTTTTTTCTTCACTAGGCCTTTTTTCATTGAATTTTTTCCTAGTAAGGTTTTAACGAGACACATTATTTATGATCATTCAACGGGAGTGTTATGAATGTAAGAATGTATTAATCTCCATTGGGGAGCCTCTTTCATTAATACAAATATATGTAGGTGTACAATGTTGAATCCTTCTATAATAAGGATCTCAATCCTACCATAATTATACAATACAAAATATGGTAAACATGTAACCTAGTACAACTTATACGTGCTAATACACCCCCTCAGTCGGAGCGGGGGGAGGCCGGATGCTAAGACTGAATCTGAAATCGAGGGATATTTGTCTAGGAAGGCCCTTTATGAATATGTCCATATACTGATATGAAAAAGGCACATGCAATACCCTGATGTGACCAAGAGCAACTTTCTCACGAACAAAGTGGATGTCCATCTCAATGTGCTTGGTTCGCTGATGCTGAACCGGATTATGAGATAGATATATGGTAGATATATTATCAAAATAAACCAAAGATGCCTTACGCAACGGACATTGAAGCTCCAAAAGAAGGTTTCGGAGCCAACAAATCTCAGCAACAACATTAGCAACACCTCTGTACTCTGCTTCAGCACTCGAATGAGATAATATGGCTTGTCGCTTTACAAACCAAGATATGAGATTATCTCCAAGAACACACAATAGCCTGAGATGGATCGTCACGTGTCCGGACAACCTGCCCAATCAACATCCGTATATGACAATAATCGGGTCGGTGCTGAGGGGTAGAAATGTAACCCATAATCAAGTGTGCCCTTAACGTATCGAATGATACGTTTAAGAGGAGTAAAATGAGGTTACCTAGAGGCATGCATGAATAAACATACCTACTGAACAACATAAACAATATCAGGTCTAGTGAATGTCAGATATTGTAGGACACCAGCAAGACTCCGGTAGAGAGTGAGATCAGATCAGACACTGGATCACCATCCAAAGCACTGGGCTTTGATTTGGAGCCCACTGGAGTAGACATGATCTTGCAATTTTCCATTTTAGCCCTGTATACAATCTCCTCTGCATACTTACGTTGACAAAAAAACATAGTGTCTGCAGATCTATTCACTGAAATCCCTAAAAAATAGATCAACTTTCCCAAGTCAGTCCTATCAAATTCTGATTTGAGTAATGTAATGATCTCATTCTTCAACAACTCAGAGGAGGCAATGAGCACAATATCATCCACATATAATAACAAATATGCAATGTTACTACCTATATGAAAAATAAATAGAGAATTATCACACCTGTTGCATACAAATCCAATCTGTAAAATATACTGTGCAAAACGATCATACCACGCTCGAGGGGCCTGTTTCAAGTCATAAAGTGACTTACGGAGACGACATACATACTGAGGGGCGACTGGATGGACAAAATCAGGCAGCTGATGCATATAAACCATTTCTTTCAAATCCCCATGTAGAAACACATTTTTCACATCAAATTGATAAATAGGCTAGTGCTTACCCATAGTAATACTCAGGAGTGTGCAAATGGTGGCCGGTTTAACAACCGGACTGAATGTCTTACCACAATCTATACCCTCTTGCTGATTAGTGCCATTATCCACAAGTCGTGCCTTGTACCTCTCTAGATCACCACTGTCTCTGTATTTGTGACGAAAAAGCCACATGCATCGAATCACATTCACCCCCTCCGTTCTAGGAACCAAATCTCAAGTGTGTTTTTTCGTTAAAGCCTTAAATTCCTCACACATGGCCGCATTCCAGTCCGGGTCTAGTTTGCCAATTTTAATCTCAAATTCACCTAAAAGGTACAATTTTAATGTCAAATTTGTCATTCAATTTTTAAGAAATTTAAAACTTAACCTATAAGTTTATATAAAAAATCATAATTTAAAATTATATTAACAAAAGACTCATGCTCGACGTCAAGTGATTGTCGTACCACGTGATATGAGTATATTATATTAAAGAATAGTTGCTTATTACTATTATTGATTTGTTGGACAATTGATCTTTCTAAAATTATATGTATTTGAAAGTTTGTAATAACATATAATTACAAGCATTTATTTATAAAAGAAACATGAAGGTATGAGATTTATTAATGCGATTTTCATGAACTATGGTTTGCTCATTTGATAAGATTGTACAAGAGTTGGAAAGGTTTTGATAATTTTGATAAATTATGGGGTTTTCATATTTATAAGAAAGAGTACAACTTTTAAAATTCACATTACATGTCTAAACAAAATTTCAACTTCAAATCAACATCTACCCAAGTCAATGATTTCAAATTCTTGTCCAAACGCTACTAAGTTTGAATGGAGCAGAAGAACAAGCATCCATTAAGTAGGTATTTGGTCATATATTTCAAATATTTTTCACTTTATTTGAAATTTATGAAGTTAGATTGAATATGGAGTTATGTTTGAATATACTTTTTACAAAAGAAAAAAGATAACACTTTATTTGAGAAAAATAGGTTTGGAGCACTTTTTCAATTTTGAAACCTAATTCCAAATTGGTTACAAATTTATAACCAATGTCTGAGAACAAAAAGGGAAAAGGGCAAGGGTAGACGAAGAGAAATGCCTAAACAAATACTGATTTTGAAATAAAAGGAAAATTATTCCGGAAAAATTAATGAAACTTTTCCGAACTAGGATTAGACCAAGGGAAACTATTTTCCCTTAGTTTTTATGAGTTTGGACTAAAACTGTCCACTTTTGTAAATATTAAGGACTACTTGTGCCCACTATCATATATTAAGGACCAAAATAGTCCTATCCCTATACATTAAGGTCTATTCAGGTCTTTTTCTCCACACGCTCTCATGCTCTACTTATAACCAAGCTCCAAATACTCTAACCCTTTCTTCAATTCAATTTCATTTTTTTTTAATTTCAATCCCTTTAATATAAATTGTTCGAAAATCACTTCACAGTAATTTTCCTCTTTATTCTTAAAGATCTCAAAATAAATTTTGATTTATTTATTTAATTGGGATTATGGCTTCAATTTCTTCAAGTCCTCGAACTATAGAAGAGATCTTTAAAGATTATAACGCTCGCCGTGCTGGAATAGTTCGTGCTTTAACTAATGGTAAATTAACATTAAATTATATATAATTGCATGTTTTTTGCCTGTAATTTTTTTTAATGAATGTGAAATTGTTTTGGTGTTGTTTCAGATGTGGAAGAATTCACTAATCTGTGTGAGCCAGGTAGTTTTTCAATTTTGTTACTTTTTTGTTCCTTTATAGATTGAATATTATGGCTTAGGCTTATAATAAATAGAACTGATAATACTAGGTCAATAAGAAAATCAATTTTGCCAGTTTTTTTTTTTCGATTGTAAAATTGCTATTCATTAGGGATGACAAAATTAACCTATGAAAATATGAGACGTTCAAATTCAATAGAGGTGTCAAATGCGCGGGTTTGGCTGAATTTGGGCGGGTCAAAATGGGCTGAGTTAATAAACGGGTTATTGACATGTCAAAAAGTTATTGGGCCGAAATGGACTAAAATGCAGGTCATATCCCAACCCGCCCAATTCTTACTAACTTTTAATTGCTTTATTTATTCTTTTATAATAGTTTAGTACCTTATAAAATTAGTATTTTTCTTTATTATGGATATATATAACATATCAAATAAAAAATGTTTGACAAGATTTCTCATGAGTCAAGTTGGGCTATTTATAACCCCAACTTTTGATGGGCTGAAATGGGTTGAGCTACAAGATGGGCGTGTCACGGGTTATGCTTTCATGGGTTAATTGTGTCACCTCTAGCGTCCAACCCCTCCAAATCAGCCAAATTGACCCATGAGAACCTTGCAATATTTAAATTTTTTGGTTTGATATGTTTTAAACAACATACACAGTGTAGCCCCACAAGTAGGGTCTGGTTTGATATGCTTTATATAATTATAATAGAGAATAATTTTTTTCATCAGTTTTGTTTGGCAAATTCAACAAATAATAATAACAAACAAACAAATTAAAATTTAGTAAGAGTTCGGCGGGCGGGCGATGACCCATTGTCTAGATCATTTTGACCCAACTCATACTCCTTAGCGATTGTTCATCTTCCAATGTGTGATGCCTTCAGAAAGAAGGTGTTCTTTTGCATTGCGCTTCTTCATGTCTTGGTTCACGGCCGTTCCGAATAATTCAAATAGTTGTTCGAAAAAGTACCGCCCAAAAGTGGTCATTGAGTCCGTC
This sequence comes from Przewalskia tangutica, assembly GCA_029844215.1. Lineage (NCBI taxonomy): Eukaryota > Viridiplantae > Streptophyta > Magnoliopsida > Solanales > Solanaceae > Przewalskia > Przewalskia tangutica. The sequence goes on along the minus strand of CM056738.1, from coordinate 85,806,282 downwards.
CCTAGTGGCGAAAATCATGTCAAATCTGAATTGAAGAAAGAAACCAAGTTATTGCAAAACTACAAAATTTCATTCTATAAGGTAGGGCTTTAGTTTTTCACTAGAAGTTCGACCTAGAGTTGATCGACAGGTTAACCCCGAAATGAGTTGATCGACCGGATACCCCCCTAATTTGACCGCTAAGCTCGGGGGAACCGGAAACTATGTATCTTTTCTAAAATGGCACTCTCCCTTGATTTCCTCAATAATGTTTGCTTATGAAACCTTTTTTCACGTGGTTCTGGTCTCAGCCCAAAGTTTTGGGCAGGGTTGGATAATGATCCATTTATTGATTTAGCCCATTTTGACCAGACAATTTCTGTCCAAACTGCCATTTTCCACCTCTACTCGTCAATAATTTTCAGGTTTTCTCTGGAATTTCCTGCATTTGCTTTACTAAGGGTGAAGTAGTGCTTAACAAGCAAATTTTCTCTTAGAAAGATGACAATTTTTTGACAAGTAGTTCTCCTAACTTTTTTCTTAACAAGGGAATTTAAACAAAATGAAGAAACTTATATTATCTTTGTTATCTGTCTTGTACTGCACATGCTGTGACTTCATTAGTTTTCTCTAAATCTTTTTCATTTGAAAAGTAAGTTGTGGTTCTAAATTTGTCTTGTGTTAACATTTCTATATGTTTTAAATTCATTTAACATTACATTTTGTAGAAAAGGAAAATTTGTGTCTGTATGGACATCCAAATGGAACCTGGGAAGTCAACCTTCCAGCTGAGGAAGTTCCACCTGAGCTCCCAGAGCCAGCACTTGGGATAAACTTTGCAAGGGATGGGATGAATCGTAGAGATTGGCTTTCACTGGTTGCTGTGCACGGTGATTGTTGGTTGCTTTCGGTGGCCTACTATTTTGGAGCTCGTCTTAACCGAAATGAAAGGTACTCTTCTATTGGTTCAGAATTGCGATAAATCAGTATAATCAGATATGAAAGAACTCTAAAAAAATTGTAGGTTATTTTTTCCGGCATTTTTCTATGTAGTTGTGTATACCTCAAAAGTCCTACTGATGACTCTCTGATAAATCTTTACTGGTGGCACATGATGTTAATTGCTGGAGCTCTTAAGATAGTCAATATAGAGTTATATTCTGTTAGGCTTATCACTTCCCCTTCATACGTGATTCTTGCTATTCTTTTGATGTCTTACACGAAAGTAGACAATTGCCCAAATCAAGATGTTGTTAGTGGTTGAGGAAGGCAACTTTAGCAGGGAAAGTGTCACCAATTTCCATTATAAACATGGATGACAGACTAGACTGAATTCTTTCTTGTTATATTGTTTCCTTTTCTTTTTTGTTTCTTTTGTTGTAGTAGTATATTTTAAGGGAAGACATTATCATAAAGCTGAAGATTTCTCTTTTACTAAGAATTCATACGTAAGAAAGTCTCCTTACATGATATTCATCTCTTTGTCCTACAATAGTTCTAGACTTCTGGGAAATTGTAAGCAAAACTTGGTGCAAGGAATCTATATCAGTTGATTTATCCATTTAGGCATATGGAACATGATTGACCTTTTATGCTTGTAACTGAAGGAGAATTGAGTTATGTTTAACATCAACTTCATACATGTACAAGAACCAGTATAACTGTAGTTGTCATTAATCTGTATTTTCTGGAGCACTACTGTCTAAATTCTTCCTATGTTATGGGTACATGTTGCATGGGCGTCATACATATATGTTGGCACATAAACTGGGTTTCAATGAGGAACCTCTGTTAGAAAAGGAACATAGCCATTCCCTTTTTAAGTGCAGATTGAAATTTTGATCAAGTTCATAAAGTTAAGAACTCATTAAGTGGCAGGAGTGCGCAGTCAGATAAATTTGCTGCTTTTATGCTATCATATTGCCGTTCTGCAGTTTCCTCTTTATCTGAACTTGAAATGAGCCAATTTCTGTTCATATCCACATGATTACTCTTTTTAAATGTGTTCGTTTGGAGATATTTCTTATTGGGTGGAGAGAATGCTTTCTAAGTTTCTATTGGTTGTGTATATTGTCTCGTTTGTCCAACAGCAGGTCGCAACAGTTTGCTTGAAGGTTATACTTCACTAAAACTACCCTCAACATTACATGTATCTCGTGCTTGTACCGCTTCTAAGACTTTAGCTTAATTCTATCACAACACTCTTTCTTTTTCGTGAACGCAAAGTTGGCGATGTATAACATTTCTTGATATTTAATGAACATAACATTTCTTGATAGCTCTCACCTTCTATGAGAACTATCAGATTGTTCATTGATCTCAGCTGTGATTTATAGTTGTTAAAAATCACTATAGCTATTTTATATAGGTTTTTAGGAACTATCTACCTTCTAGGAGACATATTTCTGTAATTGAGATGGTGTCTGTTGCAGCTTCTAATTTTAGTTTGCTGCGTGTACTCATCAATAAGTTGCCCTTTACATTTACAAAATGTTAGCTGTTTTACTTAATGTTGCATATTGTTTCTGTAAATGGCGAAAACCGTTGAATGGGAATGTCTTTATCAACTGCCACTTAAATATGTCAGAACTTAGAGCTTGTTTTCCCGCCTTTTTCTTCTTCTGCCTCTAGAAATCTAGAGTTTCACAGGCTTTTCTAACTGCTACAATATCTTGATTTAGATGTCCAAAACATAACTCCCAAGGAGCTAAGAAAGAGCCATATACCCCGTTTTATTTGCATTAAGACAAAACATGTTTGGAGATGATATCCTTGTTATGTTAAATATGGTATCTTTAAGCGTGCAGGTTTCTGCATTCATAGTGCCTATATTTAAAAAGAATTGGCTGCTGAAGTCACAAGTTAACTGAAACGGAAGTGTTTGCAGTTAGTCTTGCCAGATTCTTAAACTATCTTCCAGATAATGAACTTAGGCCCGATAGCTATATGGTAGGACATTTGGTTTTACTTCTCCTTGTGGTTGCTCCACATTGTGGTCCAAATTTAAAAAAAAACTTTTGATAAGATAAAGTAATTTTACTGATGTGAAAAAGCTCATTTATACTTGAAGTTTATGAAAAGGTGGAGAGCTTACACAAAAAATTGGTTCTCTATAAAATACACCCAATATTATATACAAAAATGAATCTCATGGGTGCACCAAAAAAAGCTTGAAACAAGAGGCTATACCTGAATTATACCAAGTCATTTCAATGTTATACGACACCCAATTTTATTTTGTTTCGTTTAGTTTTGAAGTAACCAACAACAATAACAACAACGTACCCAATATAAACAAGAGTCCGGGGAGGGTAAGATGTACGCAGACCTTACCCCTACTTTTGTGGGGTAGAGAGTCTGTTTTCAATAGATCCTCGTCACAAAAGAAAAGAAAGCATTTGAATAAGTAAAAATATGACAACCCAATAGCAAGATACATGCAAACAAGACAACAAATACTAAAACCTAAGTGATGACTATCTAGATACTACTAATAGGGAGAACCCTCGGCTATCTACTAACCTTCTAGCCTAATCATCGACCTTCACATCTTTCTAACTAGGTTCATGTCCTCAGTGAGCTGAAGTTGCGCCATATCTTGTCTAATCACCTTTTCCAGTTCTTCTTCGGCCTACCTCTACCCCTTCTAACTTATGTTGTCGCCAACCTACCTCCTTACCGATACATCCATGTACCTCCTCTTCACATGCCCAAATCATTTCAGTATTGCTTCCCTCATCTTACCAATCACGGGCGCCACTTCTACCTTGAATCGTGTAACTTCATTCCTTATCATATCCCTCCTAGTATGCCCACATATTCATCTAAGCATCCTCATCTTTACGACATTCATCTTTGGAACATGGACCCATGCAACAAAGTCGGTCGAACTATCACTTTGAAGAATTTACCTTTTAAGTCTCAGCGACACCTTATCACACAACATTTCAAATGTGAGCCTCTATTTCACCCATCGTGTCCCAATACGATGTGCGACATCCTTATCAATCTCCATGTCTCCTTAAATTATGGACCCAAGATACTTGAAACTTTCTTTCTTGGATATGACTTGATCATCGATCTTCACTTCCACTTCTATCTCTTGTGCCATGTCACTGAACTTGCACTCCAAGTACTCTGATCTTGTCCTGCTTAACCTAAAACCTTTTAGACTCTAAGGTTTGCCCCGTATAACTTCATTCCTTATCATATCCCTCCTACTATGCCCACACATTCATAGCATCCTCATCTCTGCGACATTCATCTTTGGAACGTGGGCATTCTTGACTGGCCAGCACTGTGCCCCATGCAACAAAGTCGGTCGAACTACCATTTTGTAAAATTTACCTTTAAGCCTCGGCGACACCTTATCGCACAACACCCCGGATGTGAGCCTCTATTTCACCCATCATGCCCCAATACGATATGCGACATCCTCATCAATCTCTCCGTCTCCTTGAATTATGGATCCAATATACTTGAAACTTCCTTTCTTGGATATGAATTGATAATCAATCTTCACGTCCACTTCTGTCTCTTGTGCCACGTCACTGAACTTGCACTCCAAGTACTCTGTTTTTGTCCTTCTTAACCTAAAACCTTTAGACTCTAAGGTTTGTCGCCAAACTTCCAGTCTATCGTTAACTTTACCGTGCGTCTCGTCAATCAACACTATGCCATCTACGAATATCATACACCACGACACCTCATTGTGAATAAGCTGTGGCAATTCGTCCATCACTAAGGCAAAAGAAACGGGCTAAGGGCCGATCCCTGGTGCAATCCCATCATGATTTGAAAGGGCTCTGAGTCACATCCCGCTGTTCTAATCCGGGTCTTGGCTTCATCATATATATCCTTAATTGCTCTAACGTAAGTCATATGCACATTTCTAGACTCCAAACACCCCCAAAGGACCTCCTAGGGACTTTATCGTACGCATTTTCCAGATCAATGAACACCATGTGCATATCTCTTTTCCCGTCTCTATACTGCTCCAGCATCCTCCTTACAAGAGGAATGACTTCTGTAGTTGATCGCTTCGGTATGAATTCAAATTGATTCTCGGAGATAAACACACCCCTCCTTATCCTTGTCTCGACCATTCTCTCCCAGACTTCCATAGTATAGTTAGTAGCTTGATAGCCCTATAATTATTGCAATTTTGAATGTTCTTATACAACGAAACAATTGTACTCCACATCTATTCTTTTGACATTATAGTTGTCCTAAAAATAACATTGAACAACCCAGTCATCCACTCCATACCTGACTCACATGCGTTCTTCCAAAAATCTATCGGAATCTCGTTCGGGCCGGTCGCTCGTCCTATCCTCATCTTATGAATAACCTCCTTAACCTCCACAACCTTTATGCCCCTGCAATATCCAAAATCTCTACGGCTCTCAGAATGCTCTAACTCTCCCAACACTATATCCCTGTCTCCTTCTTCACTCAGGAGCTTGTGGAAGTACGTCTACCATCTCCGTCGAATGTGCGCCTCCTCTACCAACACATCACCATTATCATTTAACTCAAATTTTTGGCATGTGTTTGATTATTTATTCCCAACTTGCTATATTTGTGCTTAATCAGAGTAGGACTATAAGGGCACGTTTGGTGTCGGACTGCATCTTGGACAAAAAAATACGTTTGGTGGATGTTTTCACCAAGACTGGATCAGCATTTACTATTTTTAGAAATAGTACACTCCAACTGCCATTTTTGAGACTCATCTAGCAGGTGGGTGGGTCTCTCCTGGACTGTACTAAAAATAAAAAAAATAAAAAAATACAGTCCATTATCTATTAATACTCTAATACAGTCCATTATATATTAATACAGTCCAATACAGTATAGTCAGTCCAATAAAATTAGTACAGTCCAGTGCGACGTACCAAACGAGCCCTAAAGCTTAGATTTTTTCCTCTTTCTGATGTATATTCACTAGAAGAGGCCAAAAACTGCTGACCATGCCATTCACTTGTTCACCAAAGGCACTTGCCTATGGTGTTATTAACTTGACCAAAAAGTAAGGAACTCGTAGAGCCTACTTGTGACACATTGGGTTTGGTTTTCAGGATTACTATGGAATAGAAGGCGGGTTCAATTCATTAGAAGCTAGAAGGATGACCTCTCTCTCAAGGAGAAATAAAGCGAGAGAATCCGACAGTCCACCTCAAAGGTAGAAAGAAGAATTTTTGGATAGTGCCATTACAAGTGATCACTTTATTGCTTAAAGTTGTTGAGAACATAATTAAGTAAATAAAATATGTTCTCTTTTAGATGAGATGGTCACACACTTCAACAGGGTAGCGGAGTAGGCGCGGAGTAGGCAGAGGCCTAATTTTGAATCTCATTGCCACTTATTATCAAAAAGAATTTTCGGGTGCTTGGCCCAGAAAAAAGAATTAGGCCCGCACATGAGTGGTGTATTGAGAATATAATTAAGTGAATGAACGTGTGCGGTATCTAACAACTTAAGCTTTTAGATGTTGGATGGTCACACACTCAACAAAAGTGATAATGTGATGCAAAGGGAGGGTCCTCTATTCATGTGGGTGGAGCAAAACTGCTTTGAACATGCCTGCACATTGAATGTGATGCACAAAGCGATTTGAGTGATAAGTGATCGCTTCGTTAAATACCAAAAATGCTGAGAGAGAGAATATTTTTTGCTATGCACTTGGATCCTTTTGCAGATAATATTAATCTCTCTTCCTTGTCTTAGGTTTGCAACAACTCTTATTTGCTTTCTTGATTTGCTTCTATTGTACTTTATTCTTCTTTCAGATGATTCATTCTTCTGTGAACAAGTCTTCTTGTTTTGCTACTTTTGTTTCTTTCTTTCTGTCTCTCGCCACTAATGCTTCTTTTTCTCCTTCTCTTGTGTGTTCTCTATTTATTTTTATTTTCCAACCTTGATTTATAGGCTGCATGTTAGGAGAATAATAAAAATGACTCTTAGCAATTAAAGCTAATTATTGATTCTGTTAATAAAGGAATTAAATATAAAATCAGTGTCTAAAGTTGATCTTTTATGGCCAATAATTTGAAAACTCATTATGTGATTGAAGTTGTCTCTTTTGGGCTTGTTGAAATTATAGTTTACTGATATTTAATTTGAGTTGTTGGGATTAATAGTCATTGTTGCATATTGGTATATTTTCAGATTAATAATGTTTACTACAATTGCACTTTTTTAAATGTAATTCTTGCATATGTTAGGTAATTTTTATTTGAATATTCCTATGTTTTCCAATCAAAACATTGTTTGCTGTCTTTGAGAAGAAACTTTCAAATTGCTCTATCCCTTAGGTTGTAGTATTTTTTTTTGACAATGATGTTAGGTTGTAGTATTTATCTACCTTTTTTTGTTCTGATTTGGCTAATTTGACTCTTTATGTACGTGTTACTTAAATATTCCAAAGTTTCGATTGATTGTGGTGGATGTCTGAAGACTTGAAGTAGGTGAAAGTGAATCAACATATAGTCTGACTCTCTTGTCCATGTGGATACATAAACAAGTGATTTGACTGGTTTTCACTTCTGCTCCTGGTTAAACTAAATTACACATGTGTCGATCTCTACTTTACCATGTAATTTTTCTGCAAGGATCTCTGGGGCATAATTTCTTACATAATTTTATGCTGGAGAAGGGTCAAAACTACCCTAGACTATTGGATTTGTTTTAAAACTACCTTCCGTCACCTATCGGGCCCTAAATACCCCCGTTGTTATTTTCGAGCTTAAAAATACCCCTACAACTAAATGTTGTGATATGTTTAAGACCATAAGTTCCAAAAGTTAAAATTCCTTGTCCCATCAAACATATCACGTAAAATGAAACGGATGGAGTAATAAGTTTATCACGTTAATTTCTACTAGCTAGACAAAATAGGGGATGTACTTTTTTCTTTTGATTGGTAAAAGGGGATGTACAAATGTAATGTGTTTAAATTTTTTCTAGCTAAGGAAGCTGAAGTGTCTCACACATCCCATCTCTTCAAATCCTACTGTGCAAAACATGGGATTTAGCATGAAAAGACGATACCTGGAACGCTACAACACAATGGTATAGCTAAACTGATGAACCGTACCATTGTGGAACGCGTCCGACGTAGCTGAGAATGGCAAAACTATCTAAGTCATTCTGGGGTGAAGCTGTTCGTACTGCCTGTTACCTCATCAATCGATCACCATCCGCTCCCTTGGGATTTGACATAACAGAGAAGGTGTGGACTGGTAGAGACATGTCATACTCGCACATAAGAGTTTTTGATTGCAAAGCATTTGCACACATACCGAAGGAACAAAGGTCGAAGATGTCCATGCATCTTTATCGGGTATGGTGATGAAGAATTCGATTACAGGCTATGGGATCTAGTCAACAGAAAGATGATCAGAAGTAGAGATGTCATCTTTCGTGAAAATGAGACTTTCTCGGAGAGCAGAAGTCAAGACCGTGAGATCGAAGGTGTAGTTGATCTTACACCAATATCTATCCCATCAGATGTGCAAGAAGAACATCATGAAGAAGAATCATCAACGGTTGGAGAAGAAGACGTAGAAGGTGCTAAGCAGGGGGAGCAACTGACCCTTTCAGAGATAGTGGAGCCCGAGACTATAAGGTCTACTAGGGAGCGCCAGACATCAACCAGATATCCTAGCTCAGAGTATATCTTGATTACTAGTGAGGGGGAGCTAGAAAGCTTTCCGGAAGTATTGTCTCACACCGACAAAGACAATTGGATGAAAGCGATTGAGGAAGAGATGAGCTCTTTACAGAAGAACACCTGGTGAATCTTCCTAAGGGGAAGAAAGCCTTGCAGAACAAGTGGGTGTTCAAGCTCAAGAAGAGCGGGGACAAAGTAGTGAAACACAAAGCTCGGTTGGTCGTAAAAGGCTTTGCACATAAGAAATAATCAACTCTGACGAGATCTTTTCTCCTGTGGTGAAAATGAGCTCTATTCGGTCTGCCAGCCAGCTTAGACCTAGAGCTTGAACAAATAGACGTGAAGACGACATTTCTCCACGGTAACTTGAAGAAGGAAATTTACATGTTCCGACCAGAAGGCTTTGACGTTAAAGGGGAGGAGAACAAGGTCTACAGATTAAAAAAGAGCTTGAATGGACTAAAGCAAGCTCCACGCCAATGGCACAAGAAGTTTGATTCATTTATGGTGGATCATACTACGTTTGGAAATTTCCTAATGGTAACTGGGTGCTGAACCCTTGCTCCCGATGCTCTGCTTGTTTTGCTTAACGGTTAGAGGCTGTGCGAAGCTGGTGATTGAGGGTGTGCTTCCTTTGAGTGCGGCGATTTAACTGAGCTCTGTTCTAGTCCCTCGAATGCTGGTTCCCTCGTCGATTGGGTTCTTAACTGCTGCTAAGGGGGGGGGTGTCAAACCGATGATTACTGCTGTCTCTCCCCCTCTCCTCGAATGCCTATTGCATGTGCTTTATATAGCCTAACTCTAAGTTCTAAGTTTGGTAAGTAATTAAGGCTGAGATTTCTATGCCTATTCTTACTCTGATTTCGCACGATTCGTACTTGATATGATAAGGTAAACGATTTGGAAGGATTTGGGTGATGGATATGGTAAGGAAAAGCTGGCTGGGGTGCGTGGATAAAGGAAAGGTCCCCGGATTCTCCGGCGAGAATCTCGGGATGTGTTGGTGTCTTGGCGGCGATGGGGTGCGAGGGTGAGGGAGGTGCGGCGGTTGTTTTTAGGTTTAGGTTTTCTTCTTGAAGGTTCTGAACGATCGACAGGGAAGGGAGAAAAAATAAGGGCCAAGAGGGGAAAGGTGCTGGGCTTGCGGTGATAAGGGAAAAATAAGGGGCTTGCGGATGGGCTACGCGTAAAAGTGGTCAATGGGCGAATCGGGTATTGGGCGACGGCGTAGAGGAACTGGGCATTTGGGCGTGGGTAATTGGGCTAGGTAGTATTTAGGAGTTAATTAATTAGGTATTAGTTATTTAATTAGTCAATTAGTGGTAAAGTAAATTAATAAATTGATTAAATTATTTAGGTGCTTTATTAGTCTATGTTTGAGAATAAATACGGGCGTGCTACTTAATTAGTGCTTAATATTTTAGAATGCGGCGCTATTATTTAAAAATTTCATTATTGTGCACTGTGCCTTACTAACAATGAGAGTAACAAGTATAAAAATAGGAGGCTCACGATCAAAACAGGGTACCTCGCCCGTAGTATCATTAAGCAATCCTACTCCTGGGACTATTTCACCCGCATGGGTCCTGTGGACCCGCATGAGGTCATCCGCCTCGTCATGGGACTATTTCACCCGCATGGGACTATTTCACCCGCATGGATCCTGTGGACCCGCATGAGTACCATCGCCGTACTCGTATGAGACTATTTCACCCGCATGGATCCTGTGGTCCGGATCCGCATGAGTGCAAGCGCCGCACTAGCATCATGGGTAGCAAATCCATGACATAAGTAATAACCCGGGGTTTACCCCGTAATAATATAAATATATAACATAGCTCATCCGGCTATCATACATAACATAAGCACTACCGGCCTATCATATCATACATAAGCACTACCGGCCTATCATATCACAACATAAGCACTACCGGCCTATCATAACATAAGCACTACCGGCTTATCATAACATAAGCAAGTTAAGAAATCCCCTAACTTCTTATTAACATTATTAATATATTCTCTCATTTTAGTATCCTAAGGCACTAACATGTCTTTTAATAGAAAATCCGGGAATTCAACCCAAGTACCATGTACTTCGAACTTTTTAAGAAATAACTCTTTTTATACAAAATTCCAAGATACTAATCACCATAGTATCAAGTTACGATTTCTTTCAAGACAAGTCACGTTTCCTTTTAGAAATATAATAGGCTTCTAAATCAAGTGACTTCATTTCCTTTAAAACCTTAGGCAACCAATGCCTAAAAATTAATTCACCTTTCTTAGTTTCAAATCCTTTACCCGTACTTGTTTTAATTAGAGTAAACCTTTCTTTGTGAACCTTTCAAGAAAATCATTTATCGTTATATCTGGACGATATGTTGATTGTTGGACAAGATGCTAAGCTCATTGGTGACTTGAAGGAGTTGGCTAAGTTCTTTGACATGAAGGACTTAGGTGCAGCTCAACAGATTCTCGGGACAAAAAAACGAGGAAGTTATGGTTGTCTCAAGAAAAGTACATTAAAAGAGTGCTAACACGTTTCAACATGGAGCATGCGAAACCAGTCAGTACTCCTTTGATGAATCATTTCAAGCTAAGTAAAATAATGTGTCCAACAACAAGAAAGGACAAGATAGCTATTGATTTGATTCTTTCAATAGATACCGAGATTCAGATTGGAAATAAAAAATATAGTAATTCAAACATGGAGGCTATTCCATACTTCTCTGCGGTTGGGAGTTTGATGTATGCGATGATGTGTACTCGGCCAGACATCGTGCACGCTGTTGGAGTGGTTAGCAGGTTTCTTTCGAACCTTGGAAAGGACAACTGGGAAGCCATAAAGTGGATCTTCAAATACTTGCAAGGAAGCTCCAAACTTGGCTTATGTTTCGGAGGATCAGAATCGATGCTGAAAATTTACGTGGATGCAGATATGGCAGGGTATCTTGATGGCAGAAAATCTACATCGAGATACCTATTTTCTTTTTTTGGGGTGGGTGGGGGTGGGGGGGAGAGTTGTTTCTTGGCAGTCCAAACTGCAGAAGTGTGTCGCTTTGTCTACGATAGAAGCAGAGTATATCGCAGCTACGGATGCAGGGAAGATGCTCTGGATGAAGAGGTTCATTCAGGAACTCGGTTTAAAGCAGGATCAGTCGTTTGTATTTTGTGATAGTCAAAGTGCTATTGACCTGTGCAAGAATTCCCCTTATCATTCCCGAACGAAACATATCGACGTGAGATATCACTGGCTACACAATGTGATAGAAGAAAAAATGATTGAGCTAAAGAAGATTCATACGGATAAGAATGCGGCTAATATGATGATCAAGGTTGTTCCCAGAGAGAAGCTTGAGCTTTGTGTGAAGCTTGCTGGGATGAACTATATCTGAAAAAATGGAGATACCTCCTTTAGGTGAATGAGACTGGAGGGGGAGATTTGTAGGGTCCATCCCATATGTGAGGCAAATCCCATAAATCAACGAAGCAAAATTTGTCAAAGAATGTTGCAACAAAGAAAATGGCAACCGCCAATTCCTTTGTTCACATTTTCATGATGTAAGTGCTTACCTCACCATAGGCAATTCTCTGCTATAAATAGAACAAAATTTGTCATTCCAAAGTACACCAAAATCACACAGAGAAAGAAGCAACTCAATAGTTGTGGAGAGCATTTCACACGGTATACAAAAAATAGTTTGTGAAGAATGACTATTGTGAGCATCAAAGAATATTGCAACAAAGAAAATGGCAACCGCCAATTCCTTTGTTCAGATTTTACCTCACCATAGGCAATTCTCTGTTATAAATAGAACAAAATTTGTCATTCCAAAGTACACCAAAATCTCACAGAGAAAGAAGCAACTCAATAGTTGTGGACTATGTAGCACGGACACGCGAGAGGTGTCCGATAGGACACGGACACGGACACGGACACGGACACGGACACGCGGAAACGGCAATTTTGAAAAATAGGGGACACGACACGGCAGAGACACGACTGTAAAAATAAATTAAAAAATATTTATATATATATATATATATATATAATATATAATATATAATATATAATATATAAAATACTAAAATTAATATTATTAAAGCTTCACATTCATAAATAAATTATAAATTTAATTCAAATTTGTTATATACCAAATAACCAAAATACCAAATTAAATATGTACCAAATTAAAAAGAAACATTCATAACAAATTGACAATCAATCAAATATTCAATACATAATTTATAAGACCATAGTCCATAAACTAATACATAAGTATGTCCCAAGACCCAAATTCAAATAAATATAAATTTACTTAAAATAAATCAAATAAAATTAAAACTAAACTTTTTCTAAAAAAAAAAAAAAATGTCCCTGCCGTGTCCCCAGCGTGTCCGTTTTTTTTTTTTTTTTTTGGGAAACGTCCCGGACACGTGTCCGGGACGTTTCGTGTCCGATGAGGTGTCCGACACGGACACCTCACCCTAAATGAAGTGTATGTGCTTCATAGGTTGTGGAGAGCATTTCACAGACGGTATAAAAAAATAGTCTGTAAAGAAAATAGAGTGTGAGCAATATTGTAGTGAGGTGGGAAAATAAAAAAAGGGTTATTTTTTTTTTGAGTGTAGTGGTATTTTGAGTATTTACACCCGTGACTATACAATGTAAAATTCCTCATTATAGTGGATTAATTTGCTCCTCTCGGATCTGTGCTTTTCTCCCTTATTCAAAAGGGGTTTTCACGTAAAATCTCGGTGTCATTATTGCTCTTTTTCCATCCTTGTTAATTAACTGTATATTAGTGTTCCACTTTTATTGCTAATATACACCGTGAATATAATTCCGGAGTGCAGATACTATTTTTGGGCGGGTGCGGAAATTAAAGTGTCCCATATTTATTTCCGCTTACATATAAGTAAAATTTATTGAGCAATTCTCAACAAATATACATATGTAATGTGCTTAAATTTTTTCAGATAAAGAAAAAGAAAGGAAGAGATTATTCTAACTTTCCACTGTTGGTTCCTGCTCAGGAAGCGTCTGTACAGCTTGATCAATGATCTGCCCACTGTTTTTGAAGTTGTAGCGGAAAGAAAGCCCATAAAAGACAAGCCCAGCTCAGATAGCGGGAGCAAATCCCGTGGTAGCATAAAGGTACGGAAAACATGGTTCAACAATATCTCTTTGTTGTTCCTGAGTTGGTAGGTGCCACTGGTATTAGTAGGGCTATGTAATAACATCGGGCAGTTGATGCTTGGAAAATAAAGTCCATTGTGCTCTAATGAAGATTCAATTTTTTTTGAAACTATGAAGATTCAAATTCCTCTTTCTGTCCTGATCTAGTATTTTCTGTTTCTTCGGTTACAAAATAACTGCTGCTCACATTTCTACAGAGAACGGCTGATGTTCAGGCTAAAAGCACTCCAAAGCTGGCAGATGAAAGTTGCGACGAGGATGAAGAACACGGTGAAACACTATGCGGAAGCTGTGCTGGGAATTACAATGCTGATGAATTTTGGATTGGCTGCGATATCTGCGAGATGTGGTACCATGGTAAATGCGTGAAGATAACACCTGCTAAAGCTGAGAGTATAAAGCAGTATAAATGCCCATCTTGTAGCTTGAAGCGGGCAAGACCGTAGTTGTTTCATGAATTAGAGAGGGATCATGCCATCAACTTTGTTGCTTTGGCAACTAACAAGATAGTACATCATTATGTAATGGGATCCTAATCGTAGAATACCCTTGGGAAAGGACGGAGTTTGGCTTCTTCGCTCAATCCATTTCCTGGTGCCCAATATATAGAAAGTTATTTTAATTTATAGCATTATGTAATGGTCTATTACTTTTGTGGTTTTCATAACTGTTGAATATATCAATTGACGCATTTGGCTTCTGTTGGATCAGTCTACAAGACTTCACCAGAGATAGATGGTATTAAAAGGCCTGATTATGTCTGTTTGTGGTTCTGTTAACTTTTTACAAAATTTGCATTCAACAATATGAATAAGAGAAAAATATAAAGATGTGGAATGTATTAAGATTCCAAGGCTATATGCCATAGATCTGGACAAAAGAGTTTGGCTTGTAGCAATGGTTAACTGACAATTCCTCTAGCCTTGTTAGCTTGTTGATTTTCGATTTTGATTTCCCAGAAAGATCAGACTGGGAAGATCCAGAGAGTGCAAACTTGCAATATGGGCTGAAGCCCAACTCATCGTTCATCAAGAAAGGCTGAGATGGACATTAAAACGTCGGAATTGCATCAGTTATCTGCTTTGAGCATTCCTGTCTGATGTACAACAGACTTCCACCATAAACAGATTTCATCTAATTTTCAGGAATGAATATTAATATTAATTCTTCCCTATTGTTCTCATAAAGTGCTTCTCAGAGGTTCACTTTCATAAGTTTATTAGGTTGCTGTCGTGGCAAGTGTAAGAAAATACTATAAAAACACTTCTAAGCATGCTAGGAACGTCGTCTTAGGATTTGTTGAATCTTTTGTGTACAAAAGTTCATGTAGACGGGGAAGTAATGCCAAGTCTCAATGCTCGGCTATGCCAACTTCAAACATGACCACAAATTTCAACTTCAGTATCAAAGATCTAAATTTGATTTTGAAGCAGTTAAACATGACATGTTTTTATAATTTTTGGCTATTCTTTAAACAATGGTCCTACCAACGCTTTTCTTGTTCTTGTTAAAAGGTTAAGTTCACAAATGACCTCAATAAGGGGTGATCGTGATTTTTTGGCCCCGCTTAACAATCTTATTAAGAAATAGCCATCCGCTTTAGAAAATTTGCTAGGCAAAACTTTTATTGCCCATCAGGCATAAGTTATGGACATAAATTAGTTTAATAAACCTGTTCATTGACCACAAGTCATGCCTTATAGGCAATAGTTAGAACTTATGCCCGATGAACTATATTTTTCTATGCTGCCCATAAGGCATAACTTCTAACTCTTGCCTATATGATAGGAGTTAAGGATATTTCAAGACAGTGAACTGCTCAATTGACCACAAATTCTGCTTATAGACAAAAGTTAAAACTTATCCCTTATGGGCAATAAAAGTTTTTCGGAAAGATTTTTTTTTTCAAATTGAGATCATTTAAAGATTTTGTTCAGTATAAAAATTCAAGACCATACATCTTTTGGGCACTAATCATCATTTCCTGTGTTAAAAGACAAACCACATATGTTTGTCATGCATTTTAGTTGTGGGGTGGGGTGGGGGGCTCAGTGGCTAGCAAATTCGGAAAATGCTCCATCCTTTGTCGATACATTAATGATCAATTAAGACCTGCAGGTGATAATAGATTTCAATGCGTACTATTAAATGCAACCATTTAACATATAGCCACATGGGAACATTAAAGCACTGCTGGAGTAATATTGACCAACTGCCACTCTGTTTGGCATTTGCTAATGCTAAATTAGGGTTAGGCAACTTGGCGTGAGGAACTAGTAAAGAAATAAAAAGTCATTTAATGTGACATTAGTAATCACTATAACGTGTCTTTTAATTTTATGATCCAGTAATCAATACACTTTTCAAATATATATCGTTTATGAAAATGATGTTAGAGGATTCAATCATGTTTCATTATACAATACTGTTTTTTTCATTCAAGAAAGTAAAAACATGCTAGACAAGTAGCTTACTTTGTACAATAATCAAGCAATATAGTCGCGCAAAGTATTTCAGTTACCGAGGATAATTGGAAAAATGGCAAGATCGAATTCGTAAGCGTGAGTGAGGTTCTTAGCGAAATAAAGGAGAGTCACTTGTGCGTAGCGTGGTAATGGTTTATCCTTTGAAACCAATTGAGTTACTATGATTAACTTATTCACAATCCTGTCGGACCGGGGTGTGAGGGCTCGGAGATCCACTTTAATTGGAAAAATAATCAAGCAATATAATGGACATATTTATATATAGAGCATCACATAACTAAGGACTTTAATTCCGAGGAGGGAAAATAATTAAATTATCTAGGGGACTTAAGTGATTCAATTTGAGATTTGCCAGAAGGACCCTTGGTTCTGATGAAAGATCTATACTCATTGAACGTCAATGGAGAATACAAGGCAGGACAATCCTTTGTGACAAGTTCATCTGCAGGCTTGATGAGTTTGTCACCTCCAGGATTATAGAAGAATGCTAAGGACACTCTCTCTTTGTTCGAGTTAACAATCACCCTGTGCTCCACGCTTTTGTATATTGCATTACTCAACACCTGATGTAGCCATTCCTTAATAAGATGTAGTTATGTACAGATAAAATCATAAAACATGTATGATATTTGACTATATTACCAAAATTTAGAAAGAAGTATAGATGATATATTACAATCTTTAATTCTTTCTTACCAAAAGATATTCCATATACATTTACATAGTTGCAAAGCATTTGATAAGTAGTTCTTTGAAATTATTTTTACCTAACTAAATAGTATGTTATTCTGATGGTCAAACATGATAATAGACCATACTATGATGAGTACTGAGCACTAGTCACGTGGGAACTCTAAAGAGTTTTCCATATACATTCACTAAATGCTACTTCATCTTCTAGAGTATTTGTCTTTTTAGATCCATATAATTTTTTCCTTTTAATTAGTTTATATATAATTTATTTTTTATTTTTTATATACATTTGGAAGCGAAAATCTCATGCATGTCGAAGGTACGTCTGAGACCTTTTTTAGTCATAGAAATGATGTTGTGAATCTTGAAGACATATTTAAAATCACAAATTCTAAAGAGATCTTTAGTGAGTTGTCATAGGTCTTTCTTTCTTAAACTTAATGCATGCAATGCTTTCAAACAGAGTGCTAAAACATGAGAGAGTTACCTGGATTTGGTCTCCAATATTGACAATGAAGGCATTAGGAATAGGTTTAACAGTTAGCCAGTTGTTGCCACGGTGGATTTGGAGGCCGGCGATATCGGTGTCGGGGAGGAGAAGGGTGATGCCGCCAGGGTCCGAGTGGGGAGAGAGCCCAAGTGTAAGGTCAGGCTGGGGACATTTTGGGTAAAAGTTTACCCTTAAGCATGCACTAGTTTCACTATCTCCTCCAAAGCTTTGGTGTAGAAAATCCTCATTTAATCCAAGGCCTATCGATAAAATCTTACTTAACCTTCTGCTTAGTTTCACCAATTCTTCACCATATTCCGTGATCAATTTCCTGAGTGATCATAAAAAAATTACTAACATAAAGTAAAAATACAAACAAAGAAAATAGATTATGTATAAAAATTAACTTAAAGTAAAAAGAAGAATAAAAAAAATAGAAACTTTTACGTGTGGTAAGCACTGTAATTTCCTCCAACAATTGGAATGCATACATATCCACATGCAAAACAAAAAATTTCAACGCTTAACTATTTGGTTCAAATATACAAATATGTGGTGGGTGTGTTAGTCCACATCGGAAATGGAATAGAAACATGAATTTCCTTATATGAACTGGGCAATCCTCTCACTCTGGTAGGCTTTTGGGGTTGAGTTAGACCCAAGATCCATTCTTTACTTAGTATATATTGAGCTTAACTCAACCCCAAAAGCTAGCTTGAAGGGTGAGGATTGTCCAAGTCCATATAAAGAATCCATATTTCCATTTCATTTTCGTGTGGACTCTTAATAGGGTGAGCCACCTTTGTTCAAGGTGGAGTCATGGAATCAATAGCTTTTCCGAACAGAAATATAGGAAGAAGCCAATAGCCTACAGGTGATGACACCACTTTGTTGAAAAAAATCCATTGCATAGATAGGTAAAAAAAATTAAATGTATGTATGTTATAGGTTTAAATCTTTTTAGCTTCTTTTTTATTTTTTTTATATTTTGAATCCCCTTCAATGAAAATTTGGATTCCACCCCACTAATATGAACATTCAAGTAATAATAAAAAGGCAAGGGCAACTTAAAAGAGCAAATTATGGAAAGAAAAATGGTGACTATGCCAATTTATTATAACCCAGTATGGTCAAGTGACAAATTTATGCCAAAATACATTAATTTATCATAGTTTAATGAAAAAACGAGGTGACAATGTATAGAAGTTAATCATGATCGACTAACAAAAATGTAAAAGAATGGATCTTGGGCCTAACTCAACCCCTTACATGGTAGCAGAGCCAGATCCATTTCAATCTTTGTTCATCGATGTTGAACTCCCAAATTATATTGTCTACGCTCCAGTTAATGAGGTCTGGGTGTGCAGGAGAGTGTTAAGAGTCCCACATTGGAAATGGAATAACAACATGAACTCTTTATATGGACTTGGATCCTCACCGTACAAACTAGCTTTTGAGATTGAGTTAGATTCAAGATCCATTCTTAAAAAAAAATCATATGCAAACTCATGTCATGCAAGTATGTAAACATTAGCTGGGAGTAAATATTTTACTTTGCTGTGAAACCAAAATATATATAAAAAAGGGTTATACCTGCATGAAACTGGAAGACTAGGCCATTTGTTTTCGTCCTTCAAAGCTTCGGGAAGATAATTAAGGAAGAAATAATCACACCAGTCCAATTTGGCACCTACCTCCATCCCAATACGGCTCCCGTACCCTTCATAAGTGACGGGCGAGTTCGCAAAATTTTGCTTTTCGTCAAGTGGGAGGTGGAAAAACTCGTGCCAAGCAGCACGAGTTTTCTCCATAAGCTCCTGACTAACCCCATGGTTAGCCACTTGAAAGAAACCCCACTCCTGACAAGCATGGGAAACGAGGTCAAGTGTTTCCTGACGCAAAAACTCGTTGGAAGAATTAAGGTTTTCAAGGTCAATCAACGGAACGTTAACCGAAATTGTCGGGTCTGTTTTATTATACGGTCTGTCCGAAGGCGGCTTCACGAAACGATCGGGTATTTTTCGGATGCCGCTTTCGGACAAAGATTGGATTCGGACAATTGGCTCCGGCCAACTTTGTAAAAGACTCATAATTTAGTGTCACTCTGAGAGAAGAAGCAAAAGGAAAGAAATTAAATTGTGTTTATATGTATTATTGAAGGATGAGGACAATGAGAAGATATTGAGACATATTTATATACAAAATTTTAAAAGTGGAGAGTTCAATTCCGGCGCCGTGATGGACATGCTATCTAGTGTCAGTCACTAGGTCCCTCACTAGCTAACTTTTAATGGATTATTTGGAGGTATATTAAGATGACAGGACAAAATCCACATTAATGCAATGTGAGATATATAGTTTTTAATCGACAAAAAAGAGTTGGCATACCGAGAATTGTGGCACGTCGACACAAGAAATATGATGATCAATGAAAGCTTAGTTTTATCTTTAATGACATATTTTTATTGCCAATAAAAATGTTATGATATATTTAATATTATAGGTTTATGATATTTTTAATTATGTGTCAGAAGTCTCAATTTTTACAAACTATATTACATGTTTTAACTCAATACTCTTCCTCCTTAGTTATGTTTTTCTTTTGGGCGTCCCTTAGGAAAACATCAACTAAAAGAATAATTTAACTTATTTATTTTTTAATTTCAATTTAGCACTACTCTCTTTTTAATCTAATCTCTCTCGATATTTATTGAGTAAGAATAAAGGTGAAAATTAATTTTTATTTTTATTTTTCTAAAATGACAATTATTTAAGTGATTTTCTGACCTTTTTAATTTGTTCCAAAATAAGTGATATTTTAAAAAACTAATAAAGTATTAATTTATGTTCTTATTTTAAAGTTATCCTTATCTAATAAATATTGAACACAAGGGGCGATTTTTAGTCGCCCTTCAAGTCGCCTTATTACGTCCGTTGTCTTAGATAAAAAAAAACGATTTTTCAAGTCGCCCTCTTTGGTACTCTCCCAAATAGGGCGATTGTAGTCGCCCTATTTGGTCCTTACCAAAAGGGGGCGACAACAGTCGCCCTTTTTGATGAATCTAAAAAAGGGCGACTGTTGTCGTCCTCTTTGGTAAGGACCAAATAGGACGACTACAATCGTCTTTTTTGAGATTCATCAAAAAGGGCGACTCTAATCGCCCTATTTGGGATGGTTCAAAAAAGAGAAAAAATTAAATGCACGTGGGATTGAACCACAGTGCAGGCGTGACCTTTGTACTATTCTACCACTAGACCACTAGTTATGCAACATTAATCACCACAAATACAACCCCCTACTAAGAATCGAACCCGCGCATCCTCTGTGGAATTGTGTCATTCTGCCACTAAATCAGCCATCAATACTTATTATATTTATACTCCTCATAATCATAAATCCCTTGGATTCAGATCTGAATATTTTGGATATCCAAAAAATTGGATATTCGTAATTTTTGGATCGAATTCGGATCCGAATATTTCAGATATATAAAAAAAAACAGATATCCGTAATTTTCGGATAATTTTGGATCGGAATCGGATCGGATCGGATTCAGATTCAAATATTTCGAATATCCAAAAAATCGAATATTCGTAATTTTCGGATCGGATTCAGATCCTAATATTTCGGATATCCAAAAAATCGAATATTCGCTATTTTCAGATAATTTCGGATCGGATTCAGATATGAATATTTCGGATCGGATTCAAATATGAATATTTCGGATATCTAAAAAAATCTCTTCCTTTTCTTTTTAGCCGGATTTGGCCTTCCCTTCGATCAATCTAAATCGGATATTCGTAATTTTCGGATTGGATTCGAATTCGAATATTTCGGATATCCAAAAAATCGAATATTCGTAATTTTTGGATAATTTCGGATCAGATTCGGATATCCAAAAAATCGAATATTCGTAATTTTCGGATAATTTCGGATCCGAATATTTCAGATATATCAAAAAAATCAGATATCCGTAATTTTCGGATAATTTTGGATCGGAATCGGATCGGATCGGATTCAGATTCAAATATTTCGAATATCCAAAAAATCGAATATTCGTAATTTTCGGATCGGATTCGGATCCTAATATTTCGGATATCCAAAAAATCGAATATTCGCAATTTTCAGATAATTTCGGATCGGATTCAGATATGAATATTTCGGATATCTAAAAAAATCTCTTCCTTTTCTTTTTAGCCGGATTTGGCCTTCCCTTCAATCAATCTAAATCGGATATTCGTAATTTTCGGATTGAATTCGAATTCGAATATTTCGGATATCCAAAAAATCGAATATTCGTAATTTTCGGATAATTTCGGATCAGATTCGGATATCCAAAAAAATTGGATATTCGCAATTTTTGGATAATTTCAGATCGGGTATCCAAAAAATCGGATATTCGTAATTTTCGGATAATTTCGGATCGGATTCGGATCCAAATATTTCGGATATCCAAAAAATCGGATACTCGTAATTTTTGGATAATTTCGGATCGGATTCGGATATCCAAAAAATTAGATATTCGTAATTTTCGGATAATTTCGGATCGGATTCAGATTCGAATATTTCGGATATCTAAAAAATTGGATATCCAAAATTCTTGGATCGGATTCCGAGACTTTGAGTTAAAAAGAGAATTAATCACGTTTGAAATTTTAATCTTTAAAAGTAGATTTCAAATTGAACAAAAATTATAATTCTTAATCAAGAAGGACGATTTTCTCAAGTCGCCCCCTTTGCTAAGGCTAAATAGGGCGAGTGAACTCGCCATTTTTGAGATATATCAAAAAGGGCGAGTTTGGTCGCCCTATTTGGCCTTACAAAAGGGCGACTTGAGAAAATCGTTCTTCTTGATCTAAGAATTATAATTTTTGTTCAATTTGAAATCTACTTTTAAAGATTAAAAATATCAATTAATATTAACAGTTTGTCAAATAATATATACAACACATGATGTTCTTACAAATATGTGCTTTTAATTTTCATAATTAATTAAATTAAAACATTCTAATTTGAAAATATACTATTATTTTTACAATATTATTTACAAATATGATATTATTAATTAATATATTTTCAAGACATAATAACGTTGATATGAGTCAAAGAATGTGATAGTTAAGAAAGACATTTAAAGAAATTGTAGGACTCGTTTGGTGTGAGAGATAAGAAATAATTAAATCCGGATTAATCTCTAAATAAATTTATCTCAAATTTGGTCTATAATATTTGTCACTTCGGAAAATAAAAAAAAATTAATTTCATATTTCAATTCAACTTTTACTACTCTAAGAAGATATGTAATTATTAATCACTAATTGAAGTAACAAATAAAAGTTATTTAATCCAATTTTTTGTTGTACTCAAATTGGGCGACATACCAAAGTCGCCCTATTTTATTTACATAAAAAAGGGCAACTGTAGTAGCCCTTTTTGATCGATCCAACAAGGGGGACTGTAGTCGCCCTTTTTGATGTGGTTAAAAATAGAGATATATCGTTTTACTAAATTGGATAGGTTCATTTATTTAGATGTTGAGAGTGAAATTTGACTATGAAAATGACTAAAATCATTTAGATTGAGAGAAAATGACTATGCATACATACAAAAAAGTATAGATGATATATCGTTTGCCTCATAAATCCATTTCGACAAGTTGGTTTTCAACCTCTTTGTTAGCTATCATAAATCATTGAAAATTTATTATTTCTCCATATTTTTCAATGATTGTTAATGTTCTGTTTCAGATCTCTAAAGTATATATATATATATATATATATATATATATGTGTGTGTTTTGAGAATTATACCAATGATAAATATCCTTTATTTTGTGTTATTTAAGCTTTAACTGAGTGGGGAATAAATCATCAACGTTCAACTTCGTACCAATTATCATCTTCCACCTATCTACTTATCAAATAAAGAACGACAAATTATTAGTTTATAGAAATAATTTTTTGGATGATCAGAGACACATAATTAATTGGGTTATAAAGATATTTCGATTCATATTCTTCCTCTTGATCAATAAATTATACGGTAGAACTAATTTTTTTACAAAAGAGTGTCAAAATATCAAAAACAAACCAAAAAGGGCCACTTGGAAAAGTCACCCTCTGTGGTCATTACCAAAGGGGGCGACTTAAAGTCGCCCTTTTTGTTGAGGACAAAAAAGAACGACTTTTTAATGTCGCCTCATTTGATTCGGACCAAAAGGGGCGACTTCTAGTCGCCTCAAGTCGCCCATTTTGGTTAAATTAAAAAGGGCGACTAGAAGTCACATTTTTTGGTAATAACTAATAGGGCATTAAAAGGTCGCCCTTATTGGTTTAAAAAAATCGCCCTCTTTGAGGCGATTTGTTGTAGTGATAGGTATGTCAACCTTTTAAAAGTCACTTAAAAGTCGAAGGGAATACGTTTTTTCTCATCCAACTTCGGGCCGAAATGGTAGAGCGTTGTTTACTCATCTATTCACTTGGAGATTAAGCTTTTTCTCTTTGATCAATCTAAATATAATATAAAGCTAGAAATAAATATTCTTATGTGGCATTTATTTATGACCTTTATTTTTTTCTCTTTTTTTGGTCATTATTCCACTAAATAACAATGTATAAATATTAATTTCCCATGAATTTTGAGTTATAAATCCTTCATTATAAGCTTTAAATAATATTAAAATCTACACAATAATGTTTTGAGTCGCTTGAGTTTCCTATCTCTCTATGGCCAACAATTGAATTTTTTTTATTGATTTGTCAGAACAAGAGGTAATGTCTAATTCTCTTTCCGACTCAGAACAAGAGGCAATGTCTAATTCTCTTTCCGACCTAATTACTCTATTTCTATAGTAATCTCATTTATCATGTTTGGGTTTAGAGTAGAATCTGTCAGAGAATGCATTTACCTCATTGTCTATATCAGACAGGTTTGGGCTGTTGGATTCTGTACTGTTGGAGGAATTAGGAGATTGTGCCTCTTCTGATGTTGACTGAAATGTTGCCTGAAATGTTGTAGCATCTGGGGCAACATCTGGGACATAACTTGATCTTGTAAATATGAGAACTCCTTTAGAAAGAAATTGCCTCAATGGTGTTTCATCAAGAATTTTTCTTTGTAGTGGCAAATCTTGATGTTCAGAAGAAGCAGTTTCCATTGGTACATCAACAAATTCTTCAGTAGTAGCAGATTCTTCAGGTTCTCCTTGGGATTCTTCAGAGGACAACTCATAATCCATGTCCTCTGTGTTACTACCCGAACAAGCAAGATCCTTAGTCTCAAACCTGGATTTCTTGGTGACAGGTTCCTGTTGGACAGTTCTCTCACACACCCTACTTGACCTTCAGGTATGAAAGGAAGAAGAACTGGTCCTCTTGCCTAGTGTGAAGAAATCTGAAGTAGAATCTACATCGACAGGTTTATTGTCATCCCCAGGATAGCTGATTTCTAAGGGTTCTTGAACTGAGCTAAGAACAATGGATGTACATTGTGGTGGACTAGTGCTCATAGATGTGTTATGGGTGGTGTTGACAGACACAGGGGTTGACATAAGAGATGTTTCTATGGGAGAGTTTAGAGGAGAGGGTTTAGGATTTTTGGATGAAAAGTACAGTGTAAGTTCCATCGGTTTTGGTAGGGGTTTTACCGAGATCGGTGTGATTTTTTTTTTACTTTTTAGGAAAAGACAAAGATGATAAAAAAGAAGAGCAAATGAGGTAGATGTTTATACTCTTGACAATTTGTAAAATTCCTTATTTTTAAGTGTTTGATTTTATTCAAAAACTTGCACCTAAAATCTTGGGATAAAAAGATAGACATCATATTTGGGTATTAATCTAATTCTTTTAAATTTTGAATTCCAATTAAAACATGGCATAAAATAGGGAAGAAAAACTAATTTTTCCGAAAGTCAGATACAAACAACATCCCAACAAATATCATTTTCTGAAAATGTCAACAGCAATGTTGACAACATTTTGAACAACACAAGTATTATGATCCCGCAAGAAGTTTTCATTTTGGCAACAAATCAAGACACATTTTATATGTGTTTTTATGAGTTTAACCACTGGACCAATGTAATATTTTCTCATCGTCTCCTTGATCTAATCATAAATCACATAAAATTATTTTTCATGTCAAAAAATAAGAATACTTATTTAGTATTCTCATAATTTCTTTTTAAGCATTTGATACTCCTATAGAATAGGAACAATATCATTTCAAGAGTTTTGTCCATTTTGCACAGTTGTCAAAAATTTGTAAAGGCTTTGCCTTATTTTGATACTCCTTTTTATGATATCTAATATCGTCGCAGAGAACTGTATCACCTTGAAATCATGTTCTTATTGAAGGATCATGCTTGTGTGACCAAAAGTAATGAACTATACAACAACAATAATCAGATTATGATATTACATAGGTAAATGTCACCCGAAATATTAGAGATATTCCAGCTGACATTCACCAAAAATGCATTTTTAGAGATTACAAAGACCAAGAGATTTTTTCAAACTAGAAAATCTCCCATGGCCCAAAGCTTTTGTTAAACTATCAGCTAGTTGATGAAGAGTGTCAACATGTTCAATTTGAACTAGCTGTTTTTCAACCAAATCTCTTAAAAAATGATGTCTAATAACAATATGTTTTGTACGTGAGTGCTGAAGATTTTTGAAAATATTTATGGCACTCAAATTATCACAGTACAAAACTAAGATATTATTTGAAAAACCATAGTTGTCTAACATGTGTCTTAGCCATATTAATTGAGAGCAACAACTTCCAGCTGCTACATATTCAAATTCAGCAGTTGAAAGTGAGACACAATTTTGTTTACGACTATATCAAGAAACAAGATTATTGCCAAGATAAAAACATCCTCCACTAGTACTCTTTCTATCATCCACTTCACCAGCCCAATCCGAGTCAATATACCCTATTAAATTAGAATTAGTGTCTTTGGAATACCAAATTCCCAACTCACATATGCCGGCAACATATATAATGATACATTTTACGACATTCAAGTGGGAGATTTTGGGACAGGCTTGGAACCGAGCACAAACATAAATACTAAACATTATATCAGGACGACTAGCAGTGAGATATAAAAGACTACCTATCATAGATCGATATAATGTTGGGTCGACATTTTCACCAACATTATCTTTACATATCTTCTGCGACGATCCCGGGAGTTTTCATCTGCTTAACACTTTCCAATCTAAACCTCTTAACTAGATTCTTGGCATATTTTCTCTGGGAGATGAAGATTTCATCTTCACTTTGCTTAATTTGCAAGCCTAAGAAAAAAGTTAGTTCCCAATCATGCTCATCTCAAATGTTGATGACATTGCTTCAACAAATGTTGTTAGGTAGGACTGCGAGGTCGAACCAAAAACTATGTCATCTATATAGATTTGAGCAATAATAATATCCACACAATGATGTTTAATGAATAAAGTACGGTCATCTTCACCACGGTTGAAACCAAATTCAAGAAGAAAATTAGTTAAACGGCCATACCATGCACGAGGAGCTTGTTTCAATCCATACAGAGCCTTTTTGAGCTTGTATACATAGTTTGGATGATAAGGATCTTCAAATCCTTTTGGTTGTTCAACATAGACTTCCTTATCTAGAAAATCATTTAAGAATGCACATTTTACATCCATTTGGTGTAAAGTAAATTTTAGAAAGCAGGCAATGCTAAGAAGTAGTCTAATTGATTCAATTCTAGCCATATGTGCGAAGGTTTCACCATAATCGATTCCTTCAACCTAAGTATAGCCTTGTGCAACTAAACAAGCTTTGTTTCTAACAATAATTTCCGATTCATCTGATTTATTTTTAAAAATTCACTTAGTTCCAATTACATTTGTATTATTTGGACGTGGAACTAAGTCCCAGACTTTATTTCGAGAAATTGTTCAAGATCTTCTTGCATTGCTTGAATCCAAAAATCATCTTTAAGTGCTTCTAAAATATTTTTTGGTTCTAAAGTAGATATAAAATAAGAAAGACTAACCTTTTGATATATGGTAGACATACACACATAACTTACCATATCTTTGTAATTGAGTGGTTCTTTCCCTCTTGTTCTAATTCCCTAAAAAACTCTCCCTATCACCTGACTTTTTGGATGATTCTTTCTAATCCTTTATGAGGGTCCGTTTGAACTTGATCTAGAAATTCAGCATTTTACTCCACATCCGCACCTTCTATGATCTCTGGTTCAGGTTCAGATGCTGCTTCAGATGTAGTAATATTTGGGGCAACATCTGGTTCTACAACAGTCTTCACATCTTCCACTAAAACTATAGTGTTATTTTCAGTTGTTTTCTCTGTAAAATTAGAAAAATCATCAAAAATAACATTTACAGACTCTTGTACAATTTTTGTCCTCAAATTGTATACTTGATAAGTATGACTATTTTGGAAATAGCCAACAAAAATTCCTTTGTCACTCTTAGAGTCAAACTTTGTCAAATGATCTCTATCATTTAAATGTAACAAATACACACAAAACATGAAAGTAACGCAAGTTATGTTTCTTTCCATTTATTAGCTCATAAGGTGTCATCTTTGTTCCAGTCCTTAGATAGACTCTATTAGTGATGTGACAAACAATATTTAAGGCTTCAGCCCAAAGCATTTTGACAGTTTTTTAGAACTAAGCATAACTCTAGCCATTTCTTGCAATGTTCTATTCTTCCTTTCTGCTACCCCATTCTGTTGAGGAGTTTTGGGAGAAGAAAACTCATGAAAAATTCCTTTTTATCACAAAATTTTGTGAAAAGCTATTTTTAAATTCTTTTCCATGGTCGGATCTAATCCAAAAAATAAGAGAACAGAACAAGTTCCTAATTCTAGAGTGCAAATTTGTAAACATGTCAAAAGTTTGTGATTTTTCTTTCAAAAAATATATTCAAGAGTATCTAGAAAAATCATTTACTATCACATAGGAATACCTCATGCCTCCTAAACTGGACTCATACGATCCATGTGTAATAATTGAAACAGTGAGACATACCTGAATGTTGTCCGTCATTCTGGACAACATTATGGAAAATACATGTTTGTTTACCTCGGAGACAATCTGCACAAACTATTTTACCTTTTTGGCTAATGTTGGGTAAGCCTCTAACCGCTTCATAAGAGACCAATTTTTTCAGATTACAGTAGTTGATATTCACCAACTTTTGATGTCATAGTGTTGTGTCGTCTATCTTGACATTATTGCATGTTTCTTGTCTTGCAACAAGATATCAATTATTACCTGACATGACATATTCATTAGCTTCATTCGTAACTTTACAGGCATTATTATTAAATTTTACCTTAAGATTATCATCACACAATTGACTAATACTAATCAAATTAGCATTAAACCTTCAACGTGTAAGACATTTCTTAAAGCTGGAAATCCAGGAACATCTAAGATCCATTTTCCCATTATTTTGCTTTTACTGCCACCTCCATAAGTTACGTTACCTCAATTGAATGACTCATAGTTCTTCAGAAACTCCTTTGTACCTATCATGTGACGAGTACATCCACTATCAAAGTACCAAGAACCTGAAATATTAGTTCTTAAAGCAGTTATCGCAACATTACAAGTTACAACATTTTTGGGAACCAAAACTCTTTTAAAACATTTTTATCTTTAGGCTCAGAAATGTTGCTTTGAATGCTGTCCGAGATGTTGGACAGCCTTTTAGACAATATTTCGCTCACATAATCTTGAAGTTTGAAACAATATGGTTTTAAGTGTCCAGAGGAGTTACAATGATGACACACAAACTTCATATTCTTTCTCATATATGAGAACTTATTATTTATTCCTTTTTCTTTTACATAACATATTTTCTCATTTTTGTCAAACAAACTAGAGCATATAGTTTTAAGAGAATTTTCATACTCAATACCAGCATGTGAAGGTTTACTAAAGTTGAGTATCTCATTCAATTTAGAAGTCCATTAGTTGAGCTTACGGAAGGTTGCTTCGTCTAAATCCAATTTTGCATGAATCTTACCAAATTCAATATCCTGTTTGGTAAGTGCAACCTCTAGTCGGGTTATTGTGCTTTTTAGATCTACATTCTCATGAGTTAAAGATTTTACCTTTGTGTCAAGTTGCTTGGATTCTATGATTAAGGCTTTACAAATGCTTTGTAATTCATTAATCATGTCATCGTTGCATTCAACTTGATCCATATACTCAACCTCACCTCTAGAAATAACACAACTAAAGCAATTTACATAAGGATAGTTAAAGAATATATACTTTTCAAATGCTGTTGGAGATGTAGATGTTGCTCGAAATATTGTGACATCTGAGGCAACATTACAAATGATATATTCATTATCAGACAGAGATTGTTCGTAAACAGTGGCCGGCATTATTTGTGATTCGACTTCTTGATCTCCTTCCCCTTCTCATTCATTATCACTAAGCGAGACCCATAGATTCTTATCAAATTTTCTAAGAGTGTTTGCACATTCATTAGCATAATGACCCCAACCTGAGCATGCATGACATTGCATAGACTCTGGTTGTTTGAGATCAAATTTGGTACGATCTGAATTGGTTCTTCATAGTGGACTTCCTTGTTGAGTACTTGGAAGGAACTTGGTGGCCTTTTGATTGAAGCATTGATGTTGACGTTGTTTAGATTTAGATTGATTTCTCTCATTGTTTAACTTTCTCACAATCGAGTTGTATTTTCAGGTGATTAAGGCAACATTAGCATATTCACCAATTTCTTCAAGCTTCTCATCCTCTTCATTAATTTGATTCTTCGTGGATTGAACTTGAAGTGCCACATTCTTGCTCTTATATAATTCCCTTTGATTCTCAGCATCTCATAGATTTTGAGAATGCTCATCAAGGTATGAAGGTCTATAGTAGCAAGATTGTGAGCTTATTCAATGACACAAATCTTTAAATTGAACTTTTCAGGAAAAGAACGAAAAACCTTTTCAACAAGTTGAGTGTTGGTTAATGGTTTTCCAAGCACTTGACATTCATTAGATATGTCAATCAACTTTTTAAAATAAGATTTAATATCATCCGCTTCTTCCATTCTTAAATGTTCATATTTGCTCATGAGCATGCGTAGCTTAGTTCGACGAACACTTGAGCTACCTTCACAATGAATTTGTAAAATATCACATGCATTTTTAGCCGTTTGATAGTTTTGAATGAGTTTGAACATGTAAAGATCAACCCATTTAAAATTGCATTCAAGGACTTTTCGTTAAAGCTAGCATTATTGGTTTCTTCCGCCGTCCATTCAGATTCAGGTTTAACAAAAATGTCACCTTCCTCATTCGGCGGCAACATTGAAACAACATACCCATTGGTTATAGATCTTTATGCCCTAACATTAATTGATTTGATGTGACAACGTAGACAATTCTTCCAATATGCATAGTTTGTACCATCTAAAATGAGAAGTCTACCAATATTTGGATTAGCCGAATCCATAGCGTTGAATAACAGGACCAATCACTTATGTGTTAAGTGTTGACTCTGGTATCACTTGTTGGGTCCCGGGGCATGCTATCGAAATAAAAATAAACTGAAAGTAAAAATAAATCGAATGCTAATATAGTTTGCAAATGTCAGCGATAATGTCGTCCGTCACAACTGACAACACTTCGATAAAACAGAAAAACCTTTAAAGAGTAAAATGCAACGGAAATAATAAAGAACACAAAAATTTAATATTTACATTTCAATATAACCTATGACGGTCAGTGACCGAAAGTATTGTATATATTTATATACAATTGATAAATTCCTTCTTGTACAATTTTACAAAATAAAACAAAAGGAATTAAAAAGTTGAAGTCGCAGATGACTTATGTCTGAAAATCTATCTAAATAGACATAGACAACATCTCACTATAATTGCTTCAATGAAGAGCCAATCTAGAATCTAAGCAACAATTATAATGTTGGACAGAATGTTGTCAACACGCTCAGACAACACTTGTGATCCAGTTTTCTGAGATGAATTCTCGAGAGCTCTCTTGATTATTTTGCAATCTGATTCTGGATATCGATTCACTTTTCTTCCCTCTCTATTTATAGTAGAGAGTCTTCCTTGAAAAGCTCATCGACTTGTTGTAGAGGTTGAGGAAAGGTGGGAAGCCGATAAAGTTTGTTGGAGAAGATTATAGAGCAAAATCCTCTAACTTCTTGGACTTGTTTCCCAAGCTTAACAACAACTTTGACTTGTTCTTCCCACGTTTTTCATCAACTCCTAATCACTTTGCCAAGTTACTTTTCCATCGTGATAAAAATCTCACGAGATTTGCTTCAGTTCCGTGAAGTAAGACAAAATTGTTTTACAGAATGTTGGTCCGAATGTCGTGACATTTGTTCCAATATTTCTGAATTTTAACTTAGTACTCAAAAATGATATGTTGGATAAAATGTCACAACACCAAACCCAACATTAACAAAAACTCAGAAGTTTGACTCTAAAATCGGACTAACACGTTAATTGAGCCGAGGGAGTACAATTTTGAATGATGAGTATAAAAGGTTGATGAAAATTATCTAAATTCGGGATGTTCATCTGAAAAGCAAGTTACATAAGGTATATGTCTTTCTCATGTCTTTACTCTTCAGTGCAATATATACATATTGTTGGAAATACTAATAATATACATAGTAAATGTCATTGATATACTCACTGTTCTAACTGATATACTGTTATACTTAGCTCTTATAGCTCTTATATTGTTTACATTTTTGGCCTAGCCTAGTTTGTTCCATAAGGGAATTTGGCGCAAATGACCCACAATATAAATACCTGCACTTTGTAATATT
Source organism: Przewalskia tangutica (assembly GCA_029844215.1). Lineage (NCBI taxonomy): Eukaryota > Viridiplantae > Streptophyta > Magnoliopsida > Solanales > Solanaceae > Przewalskia > Przewalskia tangutica. The sequence continues at coordinate 85,773,913 of CM056738.1, read as the reverse complement.
TGTGGCTATTCAAAAATATCAGAAAGTTCACGCACATCTCCTCTCCTTTCCTCTCGTCTTCCATCTCGCCTTCACCGGTTCATCTGTGTATTAGATCTTTGGGCTTGCATGCAGATCGATTCCTCGTGATCCTCAGTTTCTATCATGGTATCAAAGCCTGTTGGAGGTATCGATCTGAACAGACGACAGTAGAAATCATAAAATCGTAAGACTTCCATTTTTTCTGATTCACGAAGGTACGATTTGTTTCCTTCGACTACGGTGTTCGATCTGTTAGTAGAAATTGCTATTTGATTGGAATTATGGAAAACACCGCAGCAATTCCTTCTATAATCATAGACGAAAGTTCGAATTCTGGTTGTGAAATAATCGACCACAATCATCCTCTGTACCTGAGTGCGGCGAACGGCAGTGCGGCTGCAAGTTGACATCGATTAACGGGAATGGAAAACTACACATGTGGAGCGAGCTATGCGATTGATTATTGTGTGAAGAACAAAATTGGATTCATAGATGGATCTGTGAAGCGTGATACGTATGGATCTGCACATACGAGGCAATGGGATAGATGTAATGCCTTGGTAATGTCGTGGATTATGAGAAATGTTGATAAAAATCTTCTTAGTGGAATTCTATATCGATCCAGTGCAGTAGCTGTCTGGAAGAATCTAAAGGAGAGATTTGATAAAATCAATCTCTCTCGAGTATATCAATTAAAAAAGGAGTTATCGATGTTGAACCAGGGGACATCATCAGTCGCACAGTATTATTCCAGAATGAAGGATTTGTGGGACGAGATAGACTCGATTATACCACCTCCTACCTATGAATGTTCAAATCCAAGAGAGTATATTAATCATCTAAGCAACCAGAGACTATTGGAGTTCCTTATGGGACTAAACGACGGATACAATCAAGCTAGGAGTCACATCTTGTTTATGTCTCCTACACCAAGTGTGAACCAAGCCTATGCCATGGTGGCACATGATGAAAGTCAGAAGCATATTTCCTCCTTAGGGAATTCTGTAGAAAGCATGGCACTGGCAAGTAAAGCCTCATTTAATGGCAATAGAAAATATAATACGTATGCCTATTGTGATCATTGTCGTATGAAGGGACACAACAGGGAAGGCTGTCACAAATTGTTATATTACTGTGACCATTGTAAGAAGCAGGGTCACACTATGGAGAAGTGTTATCGAATTGTAGGTTATCCCTCAGATTCTAAAGATAGAAGGAATGCCAATGTAGCTGTGGTTTCACAAATGGAAGCAAATGGATATGGTCAACAAAGATATGAAGGCAGTGGTTCTCAGTTGTCGACATATCAACAAGATCAACTTCAACATATGATGAGGACTTGTACACCAGATAAGCTGCAACAAATGATGGTTGTTTTGTCTCAGGAGAACAGGGCAGTGCAGACCATCAGAATCGCAAAAGTGCATATGACAGGTAAGTATGATCACATTGAAGACAATAGTAGATATCACTGGATAGTAGATTCAGGTGCTACTAACCATATGGTCAAAGACAGAAAAATGATAAGCTGGCGACTCTTGGAAAATCCGGGACATGTGCACTACCTCTCGGAACCTTTGCTCCAATTGCACAAACTGGAAAATGTAGACTGACAGGAGGTGATTTAATAAACCATGAACTTTGTGTGCCAAGTTTTCAATTCAACCTGCTTTCAGTATCCAAGTTAACTAGGGAATTGAATTGTAGTGCAAGATTTTTCCCTGATTTCTTTGTCCTACAGGATCTCTTCACTGGGAAGGTGAAGGAGATTGGTAGAGAAGTGGATGGTCTATATATGCTGGAGACTGGAGGGAAACAGGACAGGTTGGTGACAGGGTAGGCACACATGACAAAGACTAGTCCAGAGGGATCAAAGGCAGTTTTATGGCATAAAAGACTAGGGCATGCTCCTATGAGTGTCCTTAGGAAGATAAAGTTCTTTAGTAACAATAAGTCTAGCTTTACCATTCGACATTGTGATGTATGCCCTATGGCAAGACAAACTAGATTACCATTTCCAGCTAGTGACAGTAGAAGTACATCCCCGTTTGAGTTGTTACACATTGATGTTTGGGGACCATATAAAGTTCCCACATATACTGGAATGAGATATTTCTTAACTGTAGTTGATGACTTTACCAGATGGACCTGGATTTATCTTTTACATATTAAATCAGATGTGCCATCCATGCTTAAAGATTTATGTGTGATGATTAAAACACAATATGGTGTACTTGTCAAGTCAATCAGATCAGATAATGGCTCAGAGTTCATTAACAACACATGTAGAGATCTGTTTGCTAAGTTGGGAATTGTTCATCAAAGGTCTTGTCCTTATAGCCCTCAACAGAATGGCTTAGTTGAGAGGAGGCATAGACACATCTTGGAGCTGGCAAGGGCTATCAAGTTTCAAAGTTATCTGCCAAATAGATACTGGGGGGACTGTGTAGAGGCTGCAGGCTATATCATGAATAGGTTACCTGCTGTAATATTGGGAAACATTTCACCTTATGAAAGGCTATATGGAAAGGCTCCAGTTCTGTCCCATATGAGGGTCATTGGTTGCCTCTGCTATGCCACAAACTTACTACAGACTGACAAGTTTGATACAAGGGCAATAAAGGCAGTGCTACTTGGATACTCTTCCAAGCATAAAGGATACAAACTGTTGAATTTATCTAACAATACTCTCTTTGTAAGCAGAGATGTCACCTTCCATGAAGACATATTTCCTTTCCAGCAAAAACAGATGCCTGAAGCTGATCATATAATAGCAGTTCCACAAGTTGAAGCTGATGATGATGAAAATATTCTTCAGCATTCATCCAGAAATGTTGAAGTTGCAGACCAGGTTCCACAGATTGAAGTTGACGGTGATAGAGGTATTTCCCTGCATCCATCCAGACATACATAAATTACAGATCAGTCTAAGGAAGCTGAGGAATATGATGGAGCTGATGGCTACACTGCTGTTGACATTGACCCTGAGACTGAATCATCCTTGAGGAGATCAGATAGGAGCAGAAAACAGCCCACATGGATGAAGGATTTTTATCCATCATACAGGCATGAAGGTGGACCAAGGAGCAGACAATGTTTATATCCTATGTCCAATCATCTCACTTACACTGGATTGACTTCCAGATATCAGAGTTACATTGCTAAGATGGGGGCTGAGCATGAACCAACATCATATTCTTCAGCAGTACAAGATGACAGATGGGTGGATGCCATGAAGGCTGAGATGAAGGCACTGGAGGACAACAATACTTGGGAAGTTACTGACCTTCCCAAGTACAAGAAAGTCATTGGATGCAAGTGGGTTTATAAGATCAAATACAAAGCTAGTGGTGAGATAGAAAGATTCAAGGCAAGGTTGGTGGCTAAGGGTTACAATCAAAAGGAGGGAGTTGACTACCAAGACACCTTCTCACCTGTAGCAAAAATGGTTACAGTGATGGTAGTAATCTCAGTTGCTGCTTCCAGAGGTTGGGACATTTATCAAATGGATGTCCACAATGCATTTCTCCAAGGAGATCTTAATGAGGAAGTATATATGACCATGCCACAGGGCTTTGATGATAAGCAAGGAAGAGTATGCAAGCTGGTCAAATCTTTATATGGCCTAAAACAAGCTTCTAGGCAATGGAATATTAAGCTCACTACTGCCCTGAAGAACTCAGGCTTTGTCCAAAGTCAGTTAGACTATTCACTCCTCACCAAAAAAGTTGGAGATAGAATAGTGATGGTACTCATCTATGTAGATGACCTTATCATTACTGGGAATGACAGTGATCTCATTCAACAGACCAAGGCATCACTTCAACAGAACTTCAAGATCAAGGACCTGGGAACTTTGAGATATTTCCTAGGCTTTGAGTTTGCTCGAAATGCTAGTGGAATAGTTATGCATCAAATGAAGTACACTGTAGAGCTTATTTCTGATCTTGGCCTATCTGGAGGCAAACCAGCAAAAACTCCTATAGAGCTTAATGTCCAGTTGACATCTGTTGTTTATGACCAATGTATTCCTGCTCCTGATGGCACATCTCAGAGTAAGGACACATTACTGGCAGATCCAGCAAGCTATCAGAGGCTTATTGGGAGGCTACTCTACAGCGAATACGGACGACATATCCTTTGTCGCCCGCTTGAGCCGCTTTCTTGAGTCCAAAAACATCCCACCTTTTGGCAGCACATCGTGTGGTTAGGTACCTGAAGCAAGCACCAGGTCTGGGCATTTTCATGCCGGCAGAAGAGTCAACTAGTCTCACAGCCTATTGTGATGCTGACTGGGCATCATGTCTCAATACAAGGAGGTCCATCACAGGTTATTTGGTGTTCTTTGGTTCATCTCTCATTTCGTGGAAGTCCAAGCGACAGCTTTCGAGCTGGTGAGCTCACCGAGGTGAATATGAAGCTTAGCATCGCGGAGTGGTGTGGCTCGCGGGTCATTTCTTTGAATTGTCTGCTTACCTTCACGCCTTCATACGATTATGCGATGGCGGTAAATCGCGCTGCAGATTGCCTAACCTGATCTTCCATGAGAGAACCAAACACATCGATATTGACTGTCATTTCATCCGAGAGAAAATCCAATAGGGGCTGATATACACTGCTCATTTGCCCACAGCGGAGCAGCCAGCAGATGCACTCACAAAGGGCTTACTCAGGGTCGGCATGACTATCTATTGTCCAAGCTGGGACTCAAAAATCTGTTTTTTGATCCTAGCTTGAGGGGGCGTGTTGGAAATACTAATAATATACATAGTAAATGTCATTGATATACTCACTGTTCTAACTGATATACTGTTATACTTAGCTCTTATAGCTCTTATATTGTTTACATTTTTAGCCTAGCCTAGTTTGTTCCATAAGGGAATTTGGCGCAAATGACCCACAGTATAAATACCTGCACTTTGTAATATTTGTGGCTATTCAGAAATATCAGAAAGTTCACGCACATCTCCTCTCCTTTCCTCTCGTCTTCTCCATCTCAGTTCCTTCACCTGGTTCACTGTGTATTAGCAGTGCTGAGCTTGCATGCAGATCGATTCCTCGTGATCCTCAGTTTCTATCACATATGTAGTTATTCTAATTTTTATCAAGAGGCAAACGAGTAATAAAATAAGCTATTCAGTTAAGAAAAAGCCTTTTCATCGAAAATGGTCCATAAAGCCGTCACAATGAACCTCTGCGAGAAAGTTCACTTGAATATAGATTCATATTTTCACTTATAAGCATATTAGCTGTAACAATTCCAATCCTTTCAATTAACGTTCATAGTCCGACTGGTGCGACATATTTTGATATTTTTCATCGAAATGATTCGTTGCAGCAATCTTTATGAACTTCTCCGAGAACATTCACTTGAATATATAAATTCATATTTCTTGGAAGTTCAAGAAAATTTTCATATGCTTGAAATTTATACACCATGGCATCTCCATAGAACCTCCTTAGGGACTTTGTCGTATGAGTTCTCGAGGTCGATGAAAATCATATGTAAGTCTCTCTTCCTTTTCATATACTGCTCCACCAATCTCCTAATAAGATGAGTGATTTCTGTTGTCGAACGCCCCGACATGAATCCAAGCTGATTCTTGGAAATAGACACACCTCTTCTCACCTTCATCTCCACAGACTCTTTCTCAAACTTTCATAGTGTGATTTAGCAGTGATACCCCTATAGTTGTTGCAAACATTGTATAACTTTTTTAAAATTAAGTCGACGGTTAATTAATATCATACATATATATATATCTATAAATGAGCATTTAGTTAAAGTTTATTTATCAAAAAATATTCGAAATTGAAAGAACAAAAAATTAAGTTAGTTGTATCTGAATATATACTTCACTTGGCAAAAAGAAAAAAAATGAAATTTGAAGATGTGTGAATATAACCAGCAATAAGTTGGTTGTTTTGTTTCCTTTATGTTTTAGTTGTATTAGTTTTTATTTGTGTTTTTTAATTTGAATTGTAGTAGTTGTTTTTTAGAAGAAATTCCTTAATAAAAATACAATAAATCTGAATTAAAATTAATTCCAATAAGAATATTATCTTTATAATTTAATCAATATACTAAAATTAAATTTTATATATTTATTTCAATTAAATTTATAAAATTATTATTTCTAATATAGTTGTTAATATTTTTATAGTCGTGCGAAGCGCGAACAAATCCACTAAGTTCCAAATAATTTTATCAAATAGAAGGGTTTATTTTCCATATCTATCATAGTTATAGATTGCCTATGGATAGATATAGAGTGGTGAAACGCAGATTTCATGTTGATTTATGAAAAATGGAAAGTCAACTTTATTTTCAAATGTATCTTTCAACTAAATTTGGAAATTAGATAACGACTACTGCCAGCATTGAAAGCTTCATCAGTGAAACGTGATATATGGGTTGCCTTTTGAAAGACCATGAGATTAGATTGTCGCCGAGGAAGACGCAATAAATGGAGGTGGAGCGTCTGATGTCTGGACATCCTGCCCAGTCTGCATCAGTATAAGTAACAAGTTTGAAAATGGAAGACGGGTAAAGGTGTAATCCATATTCCTGAGTGCCCTGAATATAGCGCAGAATGCGTTTGAGGGCATGCATATGTTCTTCCATCGGATTATGCATTAAAAGACACACTTGTTGCACTGCATAAGTAATATCCGGCCTGGTGAATGTGAGATACTGCAGAGCACCTGCAAGACTGCGATACAATGTGGGATCAGCAAAGGGTTTTCTAGAGATGGAACTCAATTTGGCTTTCGTGTCCACCGGAGTTGCTGAAAGTTTGCACGAAGACATACCAGCCCGTTTCACAATTTCAGATGCATACTTCTTTTGGGAGAGAAAATAACCCACCTGCATGTCGTGTCACAACGATTCCTAGAAAGTAGTGTAGGGGACCAAGATCTTTCATATCAAATTCAGAATCAAGATGGGACATGATACTCTTGCGGAGAGAGTTCGACGATGATGTTAGAATAATATCATCCACATACAAAAGAAGATAAACTGTTTGATTACCCTGACGATAAATAAACAGAGAATTATCGGATTGGCTGTGGGTAAAGCCCATATGTGACACAAAATCTGCAAACCGCTGATACCACACCCTGGGTGCCTGTTTAAGGTCATACAAATATTTCTTGAGCAAGCAGACATGAATGGGATATGTAGAATATCTGTATCCCAAAGGTTGGTGCATGTAAACAGTCTCATGTAAGTGACCATGGAGGAGACATTTTTGACATCCAACTGATGAAGTGACCATCCTTTGGAGAGAGAGAGGCTGAGAACAGTTCTGATAGTAGCTAGTTTGACGGTTTGACCACCGGACTGAACGTCTCCCGACAGTCGACTCCAACCTGCTGGGTTTGTCCATCACCTACAAGACGGGCCTTATGCCGCTCAAAAGAACCATCAGACCTTTCTTTATGGATAAAAATCCACATAGACCGAATTATATTAGCATTAGATGGACGAGGTACTAAATCCCATGTCCTATTTTTAATAAGAGCATGATATTCATCATCCATGACCATTTTCCAATTTGGGTCTTTAAAGAGCAGACACCGGGTTACGGGGCATGGTGATTTGGAAACCTGGGTGTGAAGGTTGTATTTAGCATTGGGTTTGATAATTCCATGTTGGCTGCGGGTGACCGGACGGAGTGGTGGGCCAGTAGACTGGACGCCACTGGCCGAGGGTGGGATATTTGTTATTGGGTTTGGAACCTTACCTTGGGCCAACACATTGGGATGGTCGGCAGTGGCTGAGGGCAAGGTAGATGTGCCATTTGAATTTTGTCCAGAAGGCATTGTGGAAGACGTGCTTACAATTAGGCCAATATTGGTATGATTGGATGCAGTTGGGCTGGGCCTAGGAGTGTAACTGGCAGGGACTGCCTGGGCAGTAGATGGGTTACAGACTGGGGAACCCGTGACGGGTGAATGGCCCAAAGCTGGGGAAAATAATGGATGTATCCCGGGATCCAGAAACTCATATGTGGGAGACCGTGACTCATGTATTTTTTTGTACGGGAATTGAGATTCATCAAAAATGACATGACGGCTAATAAACATCCTATTTGAGGAGGGATCATATCATTTATATCCTCGATGATGGGATGTGTACCCCAAAAAAATACATGGAGTAGATCTTGGTTGTAGTTTGTGGATGTTGGTAGATGGGAATAATGGATAACACAAGCAACCAAAATCCAGAGATGAGAATATGTCGGGTCTCTGAGGTAAAGCAACTTAAGGGGTGTTTGGTTTGGTGTGTTTTTATTTGGTAGTATATTCAACAAATATGTAGTCATTTAAAGTGCATGATGCCAAAAATTAGGAGGTAGAGAGGCATGAGCAAGTGATGTTCTGACAATGTTATTTATGGTACGTATTTTACGTTCCGCCTGTCTATTTTGGGAAGAAGTGTGAGGGCATGAGAAACGAAAATTCAAACCATTTGTTTTGCAAAAATCCCAAAATTGTCGATTATCAAACTCCCGTCCATTATCACATTGGATGTTTTTGATATCCCTTTCAAACTGTTTTTGGACGAATGCTCTAAAAATGAGGAAAGTGAAAAACACTTGTGATTTTTTTGATAAGGGAAATGTCCACAAGAATTTAGAGTAGTCATCTAAATAAGTAAGTAATATCTATGTCCCGAGGAACTCAAAATTGGAGATGTCCAAATATCACAATGAATAGTGTCAAATGGCATAAATGTGCAGTTAAAAGATGACTCAAATGGTAATTGAATATGCTTACCCAACAGACATGATTGACACTTATTAAAAGTTCGTGTACATGAAATAAAATTATTGCGTTTGGGAGAGTTCAAAACAGACTCTCCCGGATGTCCCAAACGTTCATGCACAAATTGGAATTAAAAATAGCAAAATTAAAATGTTTCTTGTCCGGGTGGAGGAGTGAAGTAACTGGATAAAGCTCTCCCTGGCTATCACATCTCATTAGCCGTGCCCCTGTCTGAAAATCATACACAGAAAAACCAAAGGGATCAAAAGCTATAATAACCCAGTTATCAGTTGTAAACTTTCAGACGATATTAAGTTTTTAATCAATTGTGGGGCATGAATAACATTTTTCAAGGCTAATGGTGGATGTGGTTTGGAAAATTTAGTAGAACCATAACCTTTGATTGGAATGGAATGGTCATTTCTGACAATTATACCATTTGATTTGCTCAAATTAAAATAGGACGTAAGATTACCTTGGGAGGACGTCATATGTGACGTTGCACCTGAGTCCATATACCAATTTATCCGGTGGATTTAGCTTGAGTGTGTGCATGGCTGAGTCAATGTCCGTGGGTTGGCCCACTGCCGAGTGGGCCTCCTGCCACACATGCTGAGGCTCATTATGCGGAATCTGCCCAGTGGAGTAAGAATACCCAGCCTCACTGTTGGGCCTTGTGAAATTCGGCCCAGCAGTGGACTGGGTATATCCTGCAAATCCAGTGTTATTAGAAGGAGCCATGGGCTGAACAAAACCTGGAGCAGGGAAAGGAATATTGGGCCTGGCCCAGTTGGTTGTTGTTGGGTGTGGACATGGAGGTCCAGCCCAGTTCCATCGTGGCTGTGTCCATCGCGTTCTGCATCGCATCACCGCCTCTGCCGCTGCCGGCGCCGCTCTCCGCTGCCGGAACCACCACCATTGCCGGAGTGTCGTTGTCCACCATTTTTGTTGTGATTTCCACCCTTTTTATTTCCGTTTCATCCTTTTTGTCCATGATTATTTTGTGAAGTTGCAAAATTATTTCCCTCATTCGTAGCAATGAACGCTGACTCATTTGTGGTAGCCACCTTTTTGGAAAAACCTTGTTCTTCAAGAATCAACATGGACCTTTCTTGGTAAAACAATGGAAGAGGGTTAGTTTGACGGATAACAGTTGCAACCCCACTATATGCCTCTGTCAATCCGGCAACAAGTTGCAGAACCAAACGGTTGTTGGTGACTGGAGAACCAACATTCTTCAATTGATCGGCCAACACTTTGAGGTGTTGACAATAGGTGGAAGCATTAGGAAAATCCTCCATATCCACATTGGAGAATTCTTGTTCTAAAGCAACCGCACGGGAGTTTTGATTATCATAAAAATATCTCGTAAGGGATTCCAAGCGTCAATCGCCTTAGAATCTGGTTCCATGATCGTGTGCAACAGATCGGTTGAAATCGTTGCATATATCCAACCAAGAACTATGGCGTCGAGGGTGTCCCACAGTTCTTTGTCTTCATCTGTAGTCAAAACCTTTTCTTTGCCTTTTTCCGGGGAAATGATGTGATGAAGAACCCGGTGAGAACGACAATAAATTTTGAAAAGTTTCGCCCATGAAGCATAATGTACATTCTTCATTTGTAAAGTTATGGGAACATGAGTTTTGATATTGGAAACTGTGAGAGCGAGATGATAAAAGGATTTGGATTCAGACATGTTGATAGTAGTTGGATAAACGAGCAATGGAGAAACAATAAAAGAAAAAAAAACAATCAAAAGTCGGGAAAGGATGAATTTTGATGGAAAAGGTGAAGATTTTCGGCTAGGGTTTGTGGAGGAGAAGGGAGGGCTGGAAATTTGATTTTTTTTTGTAGAAAATTGATCTTTTTCTTATGTTCTTGATACCATGATAAAGTTAGAAGATTTCTTCCTCAATTGTATTCATCACAAATGGTAACAATATATACATCAAATTACATCTAATGGAAGAAATAATATTTGCCTAATTTCCTCCTATTCTATCCCTTAATATCTTCCTAATAATATTCTAACAAGCACAAGAAATGTCAGTTTCATTACATAATTGAATTGTGTCGACATGAAAACTTAAATTTATAACATATAGAATAAACATGTTCAATGTTTTGAAATACGACACATAACTCGTTTCGATATGAGAATACTTGAGGCGACTACGTGGGAAAAATGTGCTAACCTAACATACCCACCGATAACGTCGAGCTTCGTGGGTGGTTTCTTTGTGTTCGTCTGGGTCTGAGCTACGTTTTGCACCCACCCCCGTTCGTCGATTTATCTCAGATCGTAATCCACCATTGTTGGTTGCTTGAAGAAGCTTTTGTCGGCTTCCATGGCTACTACGTCGACTGGGCGACCTCCAGGCGAGGTTGCTCAGTCAATTTCATCTAAATTTCCTCACCTAATACATCCAAACAACATCAATTCACTGAATTCAAGTTTGGTGGATCAAAATGGAATTTTCTGGGGAACTTTGCCACCAGGCAGTGGCGGAAACGCAGGTCAGTCAGCTACCTGGAAATCATTATACACAAGTTGTCCGGTCATCAGCTCTGGTAGTGGGATAAGCGGGTCCCGCAACGAGCCGAAAAAGTCAAATACCACCACCGTTAGCTTCTAAATAGGTAAATTATCTACATGGTGAACCTACATTACTGTTTCAAAAATCTAAAATTGAGGTGCTGATTGCGCGTCAAGAATTGAAATGGGCTGTCATAGGTAAATCTAGTCATGGTATGCCTCACATAGATTTTCTAAGGACTGAATTACCTAAACAGCTAAAATTGAAAGCTCATGCTAGAATTAGTTATCTGTTTAGCCGTCATATTCTGATTCGATGCTCCATCGAAGAAGATTAAGATGCGCTCATGTCCATCTCTTCTAGCTTTGATATCAAAGACAAGAGGGAATCTTATCCGTTGCGCACCATGAAATATGAGGTTTCCTTTGATCCGACAAAAGGAACAAGTATAGCTTGGGCTTGAGTTTCATTCCCTAACCTCCAACCTGTTTATGTTGACGAGTCTACTCTATTATCTATTGCTTCTGCTGTTGGTAGACCCATTTGTGTTGACGCTGCAACAAAGAACAAAACCCGACCTAGTTGTGCGAGGGTAAAGGCCGAGGTAGACTTGTTGCGTCAACATCCCAAAAAAATCCAAATCCAAATCGCAACAGAGGGAGGAATTCAATCGAATTCCTATAAGATTCAATTTAACTTTCTCCCAAAGTATTGCACTAATTGTTCCCTGCAAGGATATGATGTGCATGGGTGTTGAAAACTAAATCCTTCGCTGAGACCTTCGAAGGACAAAGAAAACACTCATCCTGTTCCTCTTCCACAAAAAGATAACCCACAAAATCCAAATTCCCCGGATAATCCAAACCAAACAAACAATCTTTCCAAAAATCCAACTCAAGCCATTGAAGCGCCCAAAAATCCAAATGACTGGAAAGTTGTTGTCGGTAAAAAAAGAAATAAAAATTCTCCCCAAGTCCAAAAACCTACTATCAAAAATACGGGGAAGTGAAACCCGTCCCAAAAATCTAAAGCTACCAAAAATCAACCTTCAAAGAACAACACCCTGGCCACTATAGCCCAACCCTCAGAAATACCACTCACCCAAACTCCACTACCTGTCCTCACACCTACTCCTATAGGTGATCCAAACCCTCAACAAAACCCCCCTCCTTTATTTCAATTCATAGCACAATCCATTCCCACATTTGCTAGCACTTTCACCACCTTACCTAACTCTACCCACCTTACTGTCACCCAGCCCCACCCCACACAGCCTACCTCTCCTCCTAAACCAAACCCCCCAGATGACCCCACCCCACCCGAGACCACTCACCCTCAATATCTACCCGATCCCATATCCACTTCTCCTCCCGAACCCATCCCCCCACCTGACCCCACACCTCCACCCGAACTTACCCCCGACATCGCACCCTCCCAATTTTCACACCCTCTCACTAACCCTTACTCATCCATTATCTCCATTGGATATTGGAAAAGCCAAAGCTAAACGCCCTATCTTTTCATAAGTATCCTCTTCCCCTACTTCTTCAAATTGCATCCGTCAACAAAACCCCTTCATGATAGACATTAATCTTGACCTACCTTCTCTGACCAAGACTTTTGCTCCTGTGAACCGAGCCTGTACTAGCATCCCTTCTTCAGGTAGTGTGAGGAGGATTTGTGGTAACGGTGTTGTTATTGCTGATGATGATGTTGAGGTTGATGTTCACGAGGAAGTCATGGCCGACAATGATGATAATTTTGTTGACATGGCTGACTTGTTTGATGAAGATAGAGACACTGTGATTGACCATCCAACTGTAGTAGTAAGCACTCCTGAGGTTTCGGCTTCTTCTACAACTGACTTTGATAGTATCTTGCGTCTGAAGGAGATTCCACAGGTTACACCAGTCCTTCCGATTGGTTCGGATGAGGCTGATCCAATTAGGAACAGGGATATAAAGGACAGCCGTCTGAGAATGGGTATGAAGTTATCTGAGCAGTGCACAAATTTCATCAAAACCATGATGGGGGTGAGAGCAACACAGTTGTGGCGTCAGAAACAGACAGGTATCAGAGATGCAGACAACTATGGGTCATCTTTGGAGATGATTCACGGGGCTCTTCATAGGAAGGAGTGCATGATACAAACACATGTTTCCTATACTTATCTCCGTTCAGAGCAGCAGATGATAGCTGATATGAGAGAGCCAGGCCCTAGCAGATATGGCAGATTACGGTAGAAGAGAATACACAGGTACTCAGGGCCATGACAGATGCATTTCTTGCTCAGCCAGACCCATTTCTATTGGTTCCAGTACAGAGAGCTGCTCCGAAGATTACACTTCGGGCACCTTCACCTATTACTACCAGATCCAGATCCAGATCCAGGATCTAGATGATCAGATTCTTAGAGTACCTGGAGGACGACAGAGATGAGACACTACATATTGAAGATTTTGTAAGTCCGGAGGTAGTTTATAGCTTTAGGCTTACATTGTATCTTCATTTTGTTTGTATCCACATTTGTAGTATTATCACCGAGTATATTATAAACTTTGTGATGGTCACATCTTATTTGATTTTTGCTTATTCTTTCTTTTTGCATTCTTACTGTTGAGAAGTGTACTTTCTCCTATGGGGGCCCCCTGTATCTTTCTTTTCATATATATAAAATTGCCCGGGCCGCGAGTGCGGAAATTGCTTAAAAAAAATAAAAATATTATGTGTTCACCTCAATTGCACCTTGCATATTTGAAAAGTTGTTTCATAATCTCTCCAGCATTTCCCTCTTTTTTTTTTTTTTTTTTACATGTAGTAGCTAACTATAAAAGGTATTTACGTAGAAATATAACTACATGTTAAATAAATTACAATTCATAGCTATATTGTGTATTCAATTTACCGCTCGTAGCTATATTGTATTTACACCCAAATTCAGTGTATTCTCATATCTTCCTCTCTCTTATCCCTCACTCCTATTTTCTCCCTCACCCCTTGGCGGCACCGCCGAACGCCGACTACCTCCGCCGCTACCTGCCCCATCGGTAGCAATTCGAGAGCTCGTCCTTCCACTATTTTCACCGCCGGTGAATAAATGGATCGCCGGTGATGTAAATGGACATCACTGCTCCTTCTTTCAGATCTTCTGCTAGGGAACTTGTCCCGTAATTGTCTGTCGTTTCGTCCCTGCTCCTTGTCGGCCTATTCCCACCTTCCTTTACATCATTAATATTGGTGGTGCACCACAATGTCTGTCGGTGATATTTTTCGGCATTGGATATCATGAAGAAGTTCTTTCTCGCCTCTACGGAGTGTATTTGTCGATCTAAATGTATTTGCTCAATTTTCAGAGGAACTTTTACATCTCTGGATTGAATCTATGGCTTCTTCCCCTTCTTGTACATCAGATTTTGAGTGTATTTTATTTCTTGTATCGCCATATCTGAGTGTAGATGAGTGTATTCGTTATTTTTTTAGTGTAAATATTTATGTGTATTCATCAATCTGAGTGTATTCGCTCAATTTTCAAAGGAACCTTTACATATCTGGTCAGAATCCATGGTTTCTTCTCCTTTTTGTACGTCAGATTTGAGTGTATTTTATTTCTTGTATCTTCAGATCTGAGTGTATTTGAGTGTATTCGCCATTTTTAGTGTAAATATAATGTATATGTATTTGACTGATTGTATTTTTGTGCAAACTAGATGTATTTGATTGTATGTGTTGTTTGAATGATCTATATACGTATGTATTTGACTGATTGTATTTTGAAATTATGTATTTGAATACATCTAAATACATGTGAAACTATGTATTTTAATACACTTAAATACATGTGAAATAGCAATATAACTACAAAATGTAATTAAAAAAAAGTAGGTATGATTGATTAGAAATCTAGAAACTATAGCTATTTAGGTAAGTTATCAATTTTTTTATGTCCAAATATATTTTTTATGTATCTTAAAAAGTGTTTGGCTATTTTATATATCTTGTTTTCTTAAATATTTAATGTTGTGGGGCTCGTGTCTCTCTCTGTATGATATAGTGTGTAGATGGAATCTTTTTTCAAGTTAAAGTTTGTAGGTATAAAAGTTATTATATTACTTTCCCTTCGAGACACAATTAGCTAGAAAGTTGGTGGGGGGGGGGGGGGGACTATAACAATAATAAAAAAAGAATTACCTAATATTTTTTTAATATGCGGCCTGTTTTCCCACACGCGCGCCAAATAGTATATATCGGCAGTAACTATACCATACTATTCATATGATTATTATTGTATTATTTCATTGACATCACACATGACATTTGACAATGACCATCTCTAAAATATATCAATAGTTCTATTCCACGTTAACCAAAAGTTTAAGTCAATAGATAATTGATGGATTAATAACCCAACTCGTTCGACATGACTTAAGTTGTTCAAAGGCATTTTAATAGATTTCATATATCTTTAGCGTAAAATCACAACATTCAAAAGTTTCTTATTTTTAAAAATTTATAATTAATCAAATTAAGACATTGAAATGAAAAACTTAAAATTTAAAGAAAATATTATTTACCCGTTCAGAAAAAGGCAAAGACGTAAAATTACTCTTGACCTATGCAAAATGGAACAGGTTTGCCCTTCCATAATAGTTAGGGTCAAATATACTTTTACCATTACTAAAATGAGCTAATTTGCCCTTATTTTCAAACGGCGGAATCTTAGCACTCAGTATATGTTACGTATCCCCCCAATTAAGGATTGTTTTTTTAGATGGAGGATAAATTTGAACCTTTCGCATAATTCAAAGGTAAATTTGATCATTCTCCCTAAATTTGAATTTGAATTGTTTTTATTCCTCATTTCTCTCCCTACCGCTATCTCTACATACTGTCAATACTCTTTCTTCTTTTGAACCCTATACGGGCTATACATGCACCTGCATTCAAATAATACGTAATTGATATTGCACGTTCAAGCGTTAATTTAACGCATTCTCTCTTAGTGGTGGAGGTGGTGGCAGGGTGAGCGGAGAGAGTGACAGAGAGAGAAAAAGAGAAGAGATAATGGTGGTGGAAGTGATGGTAACTTTGGTAGTGGGAGAGACGAGAAGGAAGGAGGAAGAAAAGGTGATTAGTGGTAGAGATATAAGTGGTGGGGATCGGAGAGAGAAAAGAAGAATAAAAAATTTAAAATTTAAAATTTAAAATTAGAAAGAATGTCAAATTAATTTGCTTCTGAACTCTGCGAAAGCGTCAAATTTATCATCCGTTAAGAAAGTTTAATTTGCAATTGCGGTACACGTAACATCATCGAGTGCTAAGCTTTTGCCCTTTAAAAATAAAAATAAATTTAACTTATTTTAATAAGAGCTAGGACATATTTAATCCCAACTATTAATAGAAAATTAATTTGATTTATTTCAGAAAATTTAACTTTTAATCTTAAAAGAATCTACGAAGAGGTGTCCGCACTAAAGGATGCCACGACCACTGTCCACTACCTTTTAACAGTTTTACAAACAAACATGAATCACGGATAAACAACTTATTCAATTTGACATATAATATAAATATATAGTAGGAGTAGCCCCTTATGCAATTGATACAAAAGACAAATTCAACGTCAAATCGTGATATAGCTAAAAACACAGGAAGCAGTAATAGTCATGCACTAGTTTAGGTCTTATGAGAGTTGGGCAAGTTTCGCCTTTTTGTCCCCCAGAGGAAGCCGTAATAGCCATGCACTAGTTTAGGTCTTGTGAAAGTTAGGCATCAGACACGGTGTCTCTCACCTAGTTGACCGCTGAGTCATTATGATTTACCTTCTTCATTAATCTCTATCGGACCGAAAGATGAGGCCCTGTGGAAAAAAAAATTCGCTTTTTTGGCCCCAAGAGTTGGACAAGTTTCATGGCAGGACTCAAAGGTAGATTTTTTAGGAGTTACGTACTATAGTTTTAATTATAAGGTGTGAGGATTCAATTTAGAATTAGTGCTAATTAATTGAAGACAGTTTATTGGGGCATTAAAAACGAACCCCCAAATTTTAAAAAATACATTTTCGTCCAACGATTTAAAAAAAAAAAATTATAACTATTTCAAGCTTTCAAACCAGCCCCCAAATTTTAAATAATTCATTTTTTTCCTGAATCAAATTATTAATAATTTCCCCAAAATGGCAAAAAACCCAGCTGCCCAACTACTTCTTCTTCACGTCTGCCGCCATTAATTTCCTTTCCCAAGCTCATTTCTTACTGTAAAATTGCTCATATTCGACGCTGCATCTTCGTCTTTCTCGGGTTCATCGCCCTCAACTCCCTCTATTTGTCCTGCTCGGATAACTCCATTTTTATTTTGGTAATTTTCATTCAAATCATCAAAATTGATCACCAATTTATTAGTTCAATTTCTTGTGCATTTGTTGAGGATATTTGATTTTGTGATTCTGCATATCTGTAGAATTTCTTTTAAATCAAGAATCAATCTTTTTCAGTTATTTCCTGTTTAATCAGGTCAATTGTAGAAGATTTATTTACTTGAAGTTATTTTAAACGAGCTGTTATTTTATTAGTCTAGTTAAAGTTATTTTAGACGAGTTGTTCTTTTATTAGTCTAGTTTACTTGTTATGGAGGATGGTATTGTAGTATGCGGAGAATATTATGATGAATGGGTGTAGACTTCAGATTGCTGGATTTGACATTCGAGAACAAAGGTGGCAGTGCCAATTGAAATTCAAAGGCCATGTACATATAAGAGGTTGGTTGAAAGCGTCATTGAAAGTGGTCGGCTAAAATGCTCGCCCAACGACGTGGCGATTAGTTATACGATTAGTGTTGCATCTACAAGGGAAAATAGCTCATGCATTCATAAATACGGATTATCATGTCCGTATGTATCTTCTTGATATTGTTTGGGATGGTTCTAGGCCCACTCTAAGGATAAATGTGACTGAGGATTCTGTTGTAGGTTCAAATGCCACTGCGACAACATCATCCCCACCACCACCTTTATTTGTTGAAAAATTCAAGAATAATCCTTGTTAGGAAAATGACGACGATTTTGCCATCGATTCAATAAATATGGATCATCAGAGTATGCTACAACACAACTCAGTCAAAGCCTTATTGATGTCACGAATGTTTTCCGTGGGAAAACATCAATAATCACAAAGGCGTTTGTAAATGCACTGATGCTACCTTTCATGAAAATTAATCATCGATCACGAAAAAAATATCGAAGTCATACTATGAATACCGGGGAAGCATCTATATCCAGGAAGAGGAGATATAAATGCTCAATGTGCAAAAAATATGTCCACAAGAAGATCACCTACCCAATTTTTTTGTCACACAATAAAGACTTATTATTTTCCTTCAAGTTGTTGTAATAATGTTCTATGCTGTGTTCTAATTTATTTATTTTTAATTTGAACTTCTTGAATTTATTGTGTTGTGAACTTAGAACTTCTATAGTATTGTCAAAATATTGAATTAATCGAACTATTTAGTGTTCTCGTTATGTTACATGTAACTATTTAGAATCGATGATTGGCAAACTGATCACTGGACCACCTTTACGGATATTAAAACTGCAGTTATTTAATATTTAGATTTCAAACTGGACCAATTGACAAACTTATCACTACACTACTTTTATGTTTATTAAAACTACAGATTTAATATTTAGATTTTAAATTAGATGATATGCAAACTGACCACTAAACCGCCTTTACAGTTATTAGAACTGCAGATATTCAATAATTGAAAAACTGAACAAATTAATGAATGATATTTTCTAATTTAGGACTTAAATATGGACAAAATAAATTTATACTGAAAACTGAAAGTAATACGAAATAGTAATAAGCAATATTATCATTAATATACTATGAATGATTACATTTGGGGAATAATAATAATTATTCTATATAATAAAAATTATTTAGACATGAGGGGGAGAATTGATAGGTTGTTGAAATCTACATTAGGAGGAGAGAATCTGGAAGACTGTTGAAATCTACATTAGGAGGGGAGAATTATGAGGGTTGTTGAAATCTACATTAGGAGGGGAGAATCTGGAGGGTTGTTGAATTCTGCAAGAGTTTGTCCTCTTTTCTCAAGAAGTATAGTGAGTACCCTTTCTATTCTTCTAATGGTCTTATTGAGTTCTTCAAATCATCCCTCATAACCCCATTGTTTAGTGTTGTAGTGATTGATCTCATCATTTATATCCCTTATGTCAGTTTCTAGACCTTCAAAATTCCATAACAAGCGACTCATCATTCTTTCTACATAGCCTGGAGGTGCTGGAGCTATGTCATTTGGTAGTCCATTTGGTACACCATTTGGAACATCATTTGGTATACCATTTGGTAAGTTGTTCCCTTGATCCATATAGATTTGTCATCTGATCTTTTGGTTAATGAAATTCGTGAAGAAGGATAATTGTGAATGTCACTACAATTCATGAAACAAGATATTTATAGAACCGAAAGGGAGCCTTGAAAGGTGAAAAGACACCTTCAAGCGAGGCGACACTTTTTCATGTGCCTTAGATATCTTTACGTATTCTAATAACCACCCTTTATAATGATATTGTAATTGTAGTTATCCATCAAGACCATTTTCCGAACAAGGCACCTTTACGTGAAGCAACACCTTATTAGGAAAGATTACATAAGTGTGTCTTTTAATAGACTGTATTTGAATTCTACTACACCATAAGGACCATTGCTATTCTAATTTAACCTGAACAAGGAACCTTTACGTGAAGCAGCGCCTTATTAGGAGAGGTTTCATAAGTGTGTCTTCTAATAAACTGTATTTGAATTCTACTGCACCATAAGGACCATTGTTATTCTAATTAACCTGAACAATGCACCTTTACGTGAAGCAACACCTTATTAGGAGAGGTTTCATAAGGGTGTCCTCTAATAGAATGTATTTGAATTCTACTACACCATAAATACCATTGTTATTCTAATTAACCCGAACAAGACACTTTTACATGAAGCAACACCTTATTAGGAGATGTTTAATAAGTGTGTCTTCTAATAAAATGTATTTACATTCCACTACATCATAAGGACCATTGCTATTCTAATTTATCCCGAACACGGCACCTTTGTTGGTATTTAAAATTAAGTTTAGTCTACAGAAATAAATTTTGGTATTTTCATTTTAAGCTTATCAAAATTTGGGTATTGATAATAGTTGAAACAAACTACTTAATGAGGTTCTTTATGACCTGAAAAGGCATGTACTTATATTAATATATGCAATGATTATTTTGAGTAGGCTTGCTGGTGAATTTATTGTATCCAGAAGAACTATATATTAGAATAGTCAAGATCACAAACACAAAACTCTAAATTAATACATAAATTATATTTTTTAATTCAAAAACATAATTATCAAAATAGTAATCTCATGGTATTTTATTTTTACATGACCTAAAACATCATTATTGTTGAAATATTACAAAAAACATAGATGTTAATATCAACATTACAAATTTGTAAAGAGTTATCTAATGTCTAAAGTGTAATCTATGTCGTAGTTAATGTGTAATTACACATTATTTCTAATAAGTAATATAGTCACCAATTTCATATCTTTACCATATTTTAGTCACCATTTTAAGTTTTTATAAATTTAATTGATATTTAACTAAAACCTTACATTAATAATTTTATTATTTTATTATCATATGGTACATTAATATTCTAGAAATAGATTATTAATAGACTCCAGCTGTTCATCTTTCTCTTGTCAAATCACTTCGTAAAATGACGTGATTTAATGGATCACTATACCAATCGACGCTATGATGACTAAAGCATGACACAAGACACAACACCTTTTCACTCCTATAAATTCAACACCCACATCTCTTACTCTTCTCACTTGCAATCTTTATCTTCCTCTTGAAGTTTGCAATCTTCCTCTTCCTCTTCTCAGTTGATCTAAATGTCGCCAATGATAAATCATCGAAGCACTTGTCCTGACTGTCTCAACATAAGAGTTGATCTGAATCGGCTAGTCCAACGTATCAATGAGGATTCTGAACACCCGAAGATGAACATCAGGCGCATTACTCGCATGCTAAGGACCCTATGCCTTTTGGCGGGGATTGAAATGGATGATTTGATCACACACGCACCCCCCCCCCCCAAATTCCCTTCACGTGTTTACATTTTAATGTATTTGAATGACAGTATAGGCCTCTTTATTTAAATATATGAATATTTTTTTTTATCTAAATATATGAATATTTAAGTTATGTTTTGTTATTGTTGTTGTTGAGAGTTCTTATGTTTGCATATGCTTGAAATTTACAGAAATATTTCACCACTAGACTCACTAGACACAACATTTATTATAATAATTGCTTCATTATAAAAATTGTTAGGCGGATAATAACAGTAGACTCACTAGCTAAAACAACTGTTATAATAACTACTTCATTATGAAATTGTTAGTTGAATTTATTTCACCACTAGACTCAGTAGACAAAACATCCGTTATAATAACAGATTTTTTGGGCAAATTGTTAGGCAAGTTTATTTCACAACTAGACTCTGTAGACAAAACATTCGTTATAATAACAGGTTCATTCTGATAAATTATTAGGCAAATTTATTTCACCACTAAACTCATTAGACACAACATTTGTTATAATAACTAATTTATTTGGAAAATTGTTAGGCAAATTTAACACTAGACTAACTAGCTAAAACAGTCGTTATAATAACTGTGGAATTATGAAAATTGTTAGGAAAATTTGTTTCACCACTAGACTCGGTAGACAAAACATCCATTATAATAACAGGTTCCTTAGGTAAATTATTAGGCAAATTTATTTCACCACTATACGCACTACACAAAACATTCATTATAATAACTTGTCAATTGTGACAGTGAAAATTACAAAATGGTAAGTATAAAAAAGCAAATCAATATTTGCCATTAATGAATTATTAATGGTGAGAAATTTGCAGTTATATAAAAAAGGAAGTTAAATAATTATTTCAAAAAGTGACTTAACTTAAATAGTTATTCTAAAATGTAACTTAACTTAAAAGATATTTCAAAATGTAACTTAAATAATTATTCCAAAAGAAACTTAAATAATTGTTCAAACAACTTCTTCATTGACAGTCTCATAGCCATTTTGAGCAGCGTCTCCAAACTCTTCAATGTCATCCTCACCATGAATCTATGCTAAGATATCAATAATTCTTCCATTGAGTGATCGATATTCACTATCAATAGCAGGATCAACAACCTCACATAGACTTGCAACTAGCATCATCAACTTGATATGGCAAAGGACTAGAACGGTCATCATCATTGTGGACATAAAGTGTAAGTGACGATGACCATAATTTATAGAATAATTTTCATTGAATTTCTGGCCATTGATCTACAAGTATGAGGATGATAGTTTAGATTTAAGACCATATAGGGTAACATGTTATGAAGTTAGCCATAGTAGGCATGCCCATAATAGTTTTGAACAGAATATAACCTAAGAGCAAATCACCTATGATTCTAGAATATCTCAAATTTTTAAAGATGTATATTTTGTCGTATGACCCACGCATATGACTATGACGAGATTGTGTACGACAGTAGAACCATGAGAAGATGATATTGAATTTCTGGGGATAGTTTTAAATTATTTAATTTTATTAAGATCAGAACCACAAAGTATAACGTTAGGAAGTTACTACAAGAAGTAGATATTACTATAAGATGATAAGATGTGGTAGTTCCCTCTAAGGTTATGTGATTTAAGTGTTTATCACATGTGTGTATAGTTTGACATGACCTTAAGGTGTATAGAAAGTTGGAGTTAGATATTTCAACCTTTCATTTATGAGAAACGTAATTGCCCTAAGTTTTATCCATGTCTATTTCCCAGAAAAGATAGTATACGATTGTAGAACATGTTCGGATGATGAGAGAAGTTAGAAATAATCTTATGATTCACTTTAGTATTCAGGACAAAACTAGAGAACATGATTCTAGCAGGTGATTAGTGGAGAATAGTAAGTAAGTTTTGAGTAGATACAATGAATTAGAAATTTCAGTAGAGTTAGTAGA